>ML662453.1:2767551-3496311 GCA_007570785.1 Antilocapra americana
CTTTTACAAGTGGCTGTCCAGTTTTCCCAGCACCACTTGTTAAAGAGATTGTCTTTTCTCCATTGTATATTCTTGCCTCCTTTGTCAAAGATAAGTTATATAGATCAATGGAACAAAATAGAAAGCCCAGAGATAAATCCACTCCTCTATGGACACCTTATCTTTTTTGTTAAATTTTACAAGTAGGTGAAAGTTGGAGGGGAGATGAACATTGTAATAAAATCAAGAAAAATTGTTGTCAATGCCTGTGCACTAGCACTTATTTGGAGACCAGGATAGGCTTGTGAGCAGGTCTGTCTTTCCTTGAATACAAAAAAAGATATGAAAAAAATTTTTTTTCATGTGAAAAAATGTTCTTGTCTTCAGGATATGGATCTTTCTTGGAGTTGCAGTTGAGAATTCAGTTGTACTGCATCTTTTCAATAAAGCTAACTTTTAATAATAGATTTTTATTTTATATATAAAAAACAAAACCTTTCCTACTGAACAGTTTTTAGAAATTAGTTTCGATTAATAGAGCCTTAGAAGTACCCAGTGTTTATTATTTCTCATTTTGGGGAACACAGTTCTTTCTAACAGTTCCCTAAACTTTTTCTTTCTCTATTAGTATGAAGGTGACTTCTTAACTGTACTCATTAACATATGGCCCATCATAATTTAGTATTTTACAAAAATAAAAGAGGTGCATTCAAAATGACAAGATTTAGGATAAACTGCTTCAGTGAAAACCCTCTTAGGAAGTGAGTATCAATTGTTTTCTCCCACTGGAAACAAAGAGCTTGGAAGCCAATCACGCTGAGAAGTGGTACTTAGTTTTGTGTTGTTGTTTTACTGAGTGCTTTTCATACATGGTGCTATGAAAGTTAATGTAAGTTAATGCCAGGGAACAAAGCCTCAAAACTAGAAGACAACATTTAACCTACAGGAAAACCTGTGTTTGATACCCTTTTCTTCTAGAAGTAGATGGAACTTTGGTGTTCCTAAGACATAAATCAGCATTGTCTAGTCTTAGGTGTGGAAACCATGTTTGAGTTTGAATCTTAGCAGAATGACAAAAATGAATTATTTACTCCCCTATAAATTTGTTTGGAGGCGTTTGTAATTGACTTAGAAGCAATAATGTAATTCAGATAATTTCCGAAAATTTGCTTTTGTGAAGGAATTCTAATAAAGGATAATTTAGACAATTATATTAAGCCTGACAAAAGGCTGTTTACTAAAAAGTGAGTAATGTTAACCATAGATAGAGGTTAACATGAGAGATTCTGCCTGAAAATAGTCTCTTCTTAGAGGTTTCAGGGTGAAAATTACATGGATGAAGTATGACCCAGAAACAAGCCCTGTCAATGATTGCCACTGGGAAGACAGTAATTGAAGATTTGCCTGTGTTGATTGACTTTCAGTATCTGATTACAGAAGCTCTGAGAAGTGTATCTTATTCTTTGATCTGCTTTATTACCTCTTTTCAGAAATGCTTGTAAGATGTGTGTGGTTTATCTATTGATTTTTGGAGTCTTCGAAGGTCATTTAACCATTTAGTAGTTATCAGTGGGCTATTTCAGGAGACAGCACTATTAACATTATACAAAACCTGAAATTTACTAGAATTTACAAGAATTCTGAGACTGATGTTTTTTGCATATAATATACTTTTCTCATTTATTCTTTGTAGAACCTCAGATATCTGAATGTTTATGTTGAAATCCTTGTTGATCTTCAGTGCTAGATTGAGGGCCTGTGCTGGGGCATGGTAGCTTCTGGATACCAGCCCTTTTAGAATGGCTCATTGGAGCAGGTGATGCTTTGAGTAAATCCGTCTTTTAGGAATTTAATTCAATACTATCAAAATGAGAACCTGTTTACTTTGTTTAGAGTTTAACACTGGCAGAATGTATTAATGGACTTAAGGGGGGAAAAAAGAGACATCTGTATCCTATTCTACTTTGTTTACGGGGGTACCCTGTGTAGTGTGGATTACTTGTGGTCAACTGCTGCTGTTGTTCATTCACTAGGTCATGTCTGACTCTCTGTGGCCCCATGGACTGCAGCACCCCAGGCTTCCTTGTCCTTCACCATCACCTGGAGTTTGCTCAAAGGCATATTCATTGAGTCCGTGATGCTACCTAACCATCTCATTCTCTGCCGCCTCCTTTTCCTTTTGCCTTCAGCCTTTCCCAGCATCAGGGTCTTTTCCAGTGAATCAGATGACAAAATGTTCCCTGGTGGAGGGAATGGCAAGCCACTCCAGCATCTCAGTACGAGAACTCCATTAACAGCATGGTGAGTGCTTTGCCATAAAACGCTGTAGTGGTGCCACAGCTGACTTTCCACTTCTCTGTAGATTTTCTCGTTTTGCTTGTGTGTGTGTGTGTGCGTGTGTGTGTGTTTTTTCCTTTTCCCCTTCCCTCCCCCCCCACCAAAGCAGTACTATGCTACTAGAAACTTTGGTGGATGGATTAAGACTATACTGGAAAATGGACATACCTTACTAGTTTATTTTTGCCAGGAGTACATTTTGGCTTTTAAAAATCCAGCAGTCTACTTCAGTTTTCCCATATATACTGATTTGGCCTGGGTGGCAGGGTAGTAGATAACGAGCAAAGGGAAGGTAAGGAAGGAAGGTGAGGTCATTGTCCTGAAGGCTGTGTATGTGATACCTAACTCCAAGTCTCTGAGAGTGACAAGTACGTGAAGTCCACATGCTTTTCCTAAGCATTTTCATTTAGTGTAGATCAGAGAATTTTATTTCAGCTCCAGTAAGCACATGGTTTGTGTTTCTAGTATGCCCTGTATTTTCATAATCAAACCATACCCTCTACCTTTTGACGTTTTGCTTTGCTCAGCACTTTTGTTCATTATATTCATGTTTTTATTGTCATTTTTGATTTAGTGTGGGACTTGAATATTATTGACCACCTGCATTTTAAACATTGTCACGTTGGCAGTGTGTATTTGTTCAAATTTATGTATAATCAGTAAACATATGTTTTTGGTGTTTCCTTTCTGTGTGACAGATGCATGTTTGGCTGTGGTCGTTTTCAAAGCCCCTCTGTTTTGTCCTGGGTTGAAGAGCCTTAGCTAATTTTAATCATCCTGAGCTGTCATTTCTGTTCATCACTGTCACATTAGCATCATTCCTGTTCATCAGTGTCACATTAGCAGCAAATCTGAACTTGCTGATTAGTAAAGTGGATGGAAATCACAGCTCTGTGTGTGTCCAAATAGCTACTCATCAGCAAGGCTTGTGATGGGGTCTGATGGTTTAATGCTGGCCTTAATCAAGGACTGAGAAATGTTTTCTCTGCAGCTTAACCTCGGAGTATTGAATTACATTAACATGTATATACACTGGCATACACACACAGAAGTCGTGTTCCATCAGTGTTCAGAGTCAGTCTGATTCAAACAAAGGAAGGAAATGAATAGACTTCGAGGATGGCTTCTCTTACGATTTCAAGTCAAGAGAAACAACATATTTACCTTTGGTCTCATTGAGTCATTCGTATTCAGTCGAAGAACTGCTTGATTGAAAAAAAATATACGATCTTTGGGGACATAAAATGGAAAACTATGAGGTCGATGGGGTAGGTTTTCATGTTTAGAACTGATATTATCCCAAATGATGGTTTATAGATTGCATTTAAGAAAAATTCCTCATGTCTTGTGCTTACAATCCTATGTGAGTGACCTCAGACGTTGTGAATACTCACTTCGCCTAGGGTGAGCATTAACATTAGAAACATGGTTGAAAGCAAGGGTGACACCAGGATTTACACCACCATTCTCTCAGAGGATTGTAGGATTTGCATTCACACCATTGTTGGCATGGGGCTGAGGACTCTGACACTGTTGATATTTTATGGAAGCCAGTTTAATACATAGTTGTAAAGGACTGTCAGTGCTTTTATCTGATTAAAAAAGTGTTTTTACCTTTTGGTAGATTTTTATTTTCTATTATAGAAACTAGCTCTGCAGTAGTAAATATGTATCTTCTCATCATGCTGTTTCTGTCTTCTAAGATTAGTTAGAAGTTAGTACATGTTAAGTATTTCCAGCATGTTTTGTTGCTGTTATAAACTGAGTGAACATACTCATTTTCTTCCAAAATTTCTGTTACTATCAGACTACACTATCTTTCTTTTCCAGTGGCTCAGATTAATAGAATGCTATCATGTATATTCTTCCTGTCTTTTATACCAAATTGGGTGTTTTACTTTGCTTCTGAGTCCAGTTAGTTTTGTTCAGAAACTTAACTTTGAGGCAGCAACAGCATGAAATGGGAAGTTGTGTGCCTTTGAGAGAGAGACCTCTGAATCGGGATTCTTCCTTCTCTCCTTATTAGCTTTTTGAGTTACTTTTTTCCCAGCCATACTGTGGGTCTTCCCTGGTAGCTCAGCTAGTAAAGAATCCACCTGCAATGCAGGAGACCCTGGATTCATTCTTGGGTTGGGAAGATCCCCTGGAGAAGGGACAGGCAACCCACTCCAGTATTTTGGGGCTTGCCTTGTGGCTCAGTTGGCAAAGAATCCACCTGCAATGCAGGAGTTCAGTCCCTGGGCCGGGAAGATCCCCTGGAGGAGGGCATGGCCACTCACTCCAGAATTCTTGCCTGAAGAATCCCCATGGACAGAGGAGCCTGGCAGGCTATAGTCTGTGGGGTCACAAAGAGTAGGAGACTACTAAGCAACTAAGCACCGCACAGCCATGTTATCCTGGTCTCTAATAAGGGGGATTAGTTGGTTTATTGTGAAGATTCTATAGGGTAACTGAAGAGAGTGAGTGTCCCTTACTCAGCATGAGTGTTAAATTATAATTTTCTGGTAATATGCAGTGCGTTTTACTAGGTATTTCTCTCTCTTCCTCCCCCTCTTCCTCAATTACCTCCCCTCTCCCCATCTCTTCTCTTTGTCTTTCTCTGTTTACAACTCCAGAGTCTTAGTGATTCTTAGGAGATTGTACTTACCCACTTGGAAGACTGCTCTGGTCATTAGCTTAGATAGGGTCATCAGTATTGTTTCTAATCAGATTGTTTATTAATATTGGAGCAAAATATGACTTCATCATACTACTTTCCAGTCACCCATTGTCTCCCGTGTTTCATAACTATCTTATCTGAGCTTACTTCTTTTTTTCTGTCAATCCATTTCAAAACTTTCCTTATCAAGTTGACAGATTTCTTGCCAAACATCTTTATCTTGGCCGTAGGAGTAGATTTGGTTATAAACGACAGAGACTCAACCCAAACAGTGGTGTAAACAAGATAGAACTTTATTTCTCATTCCTGCCAAAGTCTTTACCATCCAGCCCTCACAACCATATGTGACCACTGGGGAGACTATAGCCTTCACTATACGGACCTTTCTTGGCAGGGTAATGTCTCTGCTTTTCAACACACTGTCTAGGTTTGTCAGAAGCCCCTTGGACAGTAAGGAAATCAGAGCAGTCGATCTTAACCCTGAATATTTGCTGGAAGGACTGATGCTGACACTGAAGCTCCAATATTTTGGTCATCTGATGTGAGCAGACGACTCTGTGGATAAGTTCCTAATGCTGGGAAAGATTCAGGGCAGCAGGGAAGAGGGCATCAGAGGATGAGATGGCTGGACAGCATCACTGATGGAATGAACATGAACTAGGGCAAGCTCTGGGAGATGGTGAGGGTCAGGGAAACCCATGGTGCTGCAAACAGTCAGACACAGTTGGGTGAATGAACAACGACGACATGTCCGAGTCTGGCAGTCAGGTCCTGGCATGGTGTCCTCTAGGACCCAGGCTTTTTCTTCTCAAAGTTTCATCCTGTGTGTTCTACCCTCTTCCTAACCTCTCCTGTTTGTCCAGTATGGGTACCTGCCATCACATCTACTTATTCTTTGGCAGGAAGTAGGCAGAGGCAAAGCAGGACCTGTCCTTCTTCACATATTGTACTTTATCTTCTTGAGTCTGCATTATCTGTGGCCATGGGTTCTCTGGTGGCTCAGATGGTAAAGAGTATGCCTCCAATGCGGGAGACCCACGTTCGATCCCTGGGTCAGGAAGATCCCCTGGAGAAGGACATGGCAACCCATCCTATTTATTATTCCTGCCTGGAGAATTCCATGGACAGAGGAGCCTGTCACAAAGAGTCAGACACGACTGAACAAGTAACACTTATCTGTGGCAATAGAGAGGATACCACCTGTGCTCCTTGTGGATCATTTTCTTATTAAGAAGAAAGTGTCCCTACTAGTCAGATTCTTTGTTGCCTAATGAATCAGCAGCCCTGATCTTTGGCTGCACGCTTAGTAGGTCTGATGGGATGCCATGTTGGATTTTTTTTCCTCCCTGTTCCTATGAAAGCAATTCCACATGTGGATATTACTACTGTTTTCAACCAGAATAATGTTGCTGTACAACTCTTCAGCTATTTTTATCAAAATGTCTGTGGAAAAACAGTCCATATTTAAGATATGTCAGTTCTCAGGTATAGTTGTGAACTGTTTTGAAGATGTGCTTATAAAAAATTTGACATTTTGGTCACAGCAGCCCATTCTTTTGGTTCAGTTTGTTTTCTTTTATCAATAAATGTTTCCTTTCTTTAGTAGCGGCAATAAGAACTTGCCCTGCCTTTTCCACATACGTTATTATGGCCATACAAATACTTTTAATAGAGGAGGCAGCTGGGTTCAGGGGTTGGGTAACTTGTCCCAGGTCATAAGTAGCAGACCTAAGATTCAGACCAAAATCAAATCCAGTTCCTTTTGCACTGTGGTAAATACAGGAGTAAATACAAGCAGTTTCAGAAGTCTTTCACTTACCCCAGATTGTGAATTCTCAGAATTCCCTGTTGCTGCTTTTTGAAAATGGATTGATCAGCCTTCGTGGGAGAATCCTCATTTCTTCGAAAATGTTTACCTGGAGCAGGATTGTTTTTCTTTATTTGCTGTGAAAAGGTTTTCTCCTCATCCATAGCATAGAAAAGATCTCCTTCCCCTCCGCAAACTTAACTCTTTTGCTCTTAGTTCTTTTCCCCCTGTGATTGAATCTATATGTTAAAAATTTGTGTCTGTTCTGTCAAGGAATTTACATTTTCATTAGGGGTACATGATGTATGTATCAGGGAACAGCCACATTGCCACACTTGTCTCAGTGAAATTGCTGCCTGTGTATGTTTTTCTCTCCTTTTAGTGTTTTTTATCCAGTACATTTTAATATAAACTGACACTGCTCTGTCACCCTCTGCTCCGGGAATATTTACTCCGGGAATGTCATGGGTACAATTAAGACTTTGTATTACTCCAACACTTCTGGAAGAAACAATCTTGTATTTATGCACACACACACTCCATCATCTTATAAGAAGTAGAACAGAAGGCAGTGGCAGTTTTCTACCGGCATGAAAATGGGGATCACACCATCCTTCATCCTGACCTGCTTTAAGCACTGTGATGCTTCGATTAAGTAAGAGATTTTCTCCTCTTTTATTGTTGTCAGCTGGTATCTGATGCAAATAGCCATCTCCCCTGTATCTCATTTTGTCCTTAACCTCACCTCCTGGGCTGTATTTTTTCCACTTTGCATAACTGCCAATTTCTGAACTTTAAAATGAGTTACCAGAGTTCCAGATCTCAATTGCATTCTATTCTCGGCTGACTTAACTGAAGACAGGCTATCATACATAGTATCTGTTAATCAAGAATAGAAGAAAGCCATTTGTCTTCGACATGCACATGTGCGTGCTAAGTTGTTTCAAACGTGTCCAAATCTTTGCGACCCCATGGACTGGAGCTGACCGGGCTCCTCTGTCCATGGGATTCTCCAGGCAAGAATACAGGAGTGGATTGCTGTGCCCTCCTCCATGTGATGTTCCTGACCCAGGGACTGAACCTTTGACTCCTAAATTGCAGGCAATTCTTTACCACTGAGCCACCAGGGAAGCCCTGTCTTAGACAGGTCCTCTCTAGAAGCTAACCATAGTATCTCTGTAGATTGTGATAGTTTAGTAATTGGGAATTTTCCCCTTTATGTGACCTAACAGTTTTCCAGATAGGAAAGGAGATTATCATATAGTTTCAGAAGCAAGAAAACTTTCCCTAGATCCCATCATGGATATAGCTGAATTTTCAATTGTTTGTCTAGAAAAAGTTCATCACTCAATAAAGTTTGAGTCCTTGGATCTGAAAGTTTGTGGACTCTTTGCCAGAAAATTCTAAGGAGGCATTGCGATGGACACTTGAGCTCTTTAGAGGTGGTGAATTTGCTGTAGATAATCCCTCAGAATCCCTTCTTGTTTTTATGATTCTTTGATAAATATCTCTATAATTGAGATTAAAAAAAAAAAGTACCAGCAACCTGCAAAAACCTGGGAGGAGCAGAGAGCCATTTTACATTGGTAGTTTTCAGTATTTTAGAAGGAAGGCATTAGATAAACATAAGGCATTTTTTGTTATTACTGTTACCATTACTTGTTATCATTTATGGAGCACCTGTCTCACTAATGCAATTGCTTACAGGAGCTGCAATTTTATTCCTGATGGCCACTTTTTGTCATTATGTAATCAGTGGTAAATCACATACCATCTAAATGTTGTGGTTGGATTTCTTTTTTCTTTCAAACTCCAGCCTTAGAATACTGTTTCTGTCCCATTTGTCAATGAGCCACTAATGGAAATTTTTTAGGAACATATGGTGCTGGGTGCCCAGGAGAAGAAAACATATTAAAAACCAAGGAAACTCCAACTGATTACCCCATCACAGTTCTTATTACCTCAGAAGACTATTAAAAGAACATTATTAAGTTTTCCATGCCTGGCTTCATTTTTATAATCAATTGCTAAATTGTTAAGTTGCCTTTTTATTTACTTCCAAATTTGCAAACATAATTTCCAAACTTATGCTTTTATTTACTAATGCATAGCTCATTGTGTATCAGTATGTGTGTTTTTCTGGTAAATTACCATTTTTTCCTTATTCAAAAACTTTGAGTCTTATTCTGCAAGATTCCTGGCAACAGTTTTCAGTTTGCATGTCATGGGATGATATATTGACCTGAGGGACTTGGGTAGTTTCACTTGCAAAACTAATAGCTTCTTCTGATAAAGTAGAGAAAGGCTTTGTTTCAGCCATCAGTTTATTTATTCTTTTATTTACTTCTCATCAAAAACCTTAAAAAATATTGATTTGAAATTTGGAATCCCTTGAAGTGTGCAGTTTTACATAATAAGTCAAAGCACTACTCTCTAGCTATTACCCTTTCTCTGACATTGAAGTGAAATGTTAGTTGCTTAGTTGTGTCTCTGACTCTTTGTGACCCCAGGCTGTAGCCCATCAGGCTCCTCTGTCCATGGGATTGTCTAGGCAAGAATAGTGGAGTGGGTTGCCATTCCCTTCTCCAGGGGATCTTCCTGACTTGGGTATCCAATCCAGGTCTCCTGCATTGCAGGCAGATTCTTTACCATCTGAGCCACAGAGTGTGTACTCTTTTTCTAACATTACTAACATTTGTATTTTTAATTCCAGTAACGAGAAAGTTTTCCCATTGTAAAGATAACAATAAGGAAAATCATGGTTCATCTTTTGGATATTTATGTCTACAAGAAGTAATTAGCCCTGATTAAGCTGATTATAGGCTGTTTTTCTTTTTTTTCCCCCTCTTTGGAAGTGATTTGCCCTGTTTTTTCAAACAATTGAGAATTTGTGCACTACACAGAAAGCATAAGTTAGATGTGCCATTTCTAAGAATCTGTGCCCAAATGGCACTTGCATTAATTTTCCATGTCTGAAGGACCATCACCGTTACCCGCTTCATTTTGGAACACTACTGGTTAGCATCTCTTTAGTTACTTTGAAAGCTATTGGCCATAAACACTTGAGAATAATCATGTGTGCATGCATACTAAGTCACGTATCTTGTGTCCGACTCTTTGTGACCCCATGGACTGTAGCCCTCCAGGTTCCTCTGTCCATGGGATTCTCCAAGCAAGAACACTGCAGTGGGTAGCCATTCCCTTCTCCAGGGGATCATGCCGACCCAGGGATCGAACCTAGTCTCCTCCATTTCCTGCACTGGCAGGTGGGTTCTTTGCCACTGAGCTGCCTGGGATTTCCCAATAATGATGTGTGTGAAAGTCACTCAGTCATGTCAGACTCTTTGCGACCCCATGGACTCAAAAGTCCATGGAGTTCTCCAGGCCGGAATGCTGGAGTGGGTAGTCTTTCCCTTCTTCAGGGGAACTTCCCAACCCAGGGATTGGACCGAGGTCTCCTGCATTGCAGGTGGATTCTTTACCAGCTGAGCCACGAGGGTAGCCCAAATTGTGATGCATAGTGCCCCATAAATAGTTGTGTTGTTATTTTTTAACTATTATTATTTTTTTAACTATGAATCATCTGCCCAAGTGTATTTGTGGTTTTTTTTTTTTTTTAACACTTATTTGGTTGTTTTAGGCTGAGTCAGGTCTTAGTTGTAGCGTGCAGCATGTTGCATTGTGGTGTGTGGACTCAGTAGTTGTGGTGCTTGGGCTTAGTTGCCCTGAAGCACGTAGTATCTTTTTTCTCAGACCAGGGGTTGAACCTGTGTCCCCCTCCATTGGAAGGTGATTGTTAACCCACTGGCCCGCCAGGGAAGTCCCAGTGTATTTGTATTGTAAAGAATAATTCTTGTGTGTGTTCTTGGCCCTTTACTTGGTGGGTGCTTCAGCAGTCTGATACAGTAAAATATTCTCAGCAGTGTTGAAAGTAATTTTGAGGAAAGAAATTTTGTCCAGGCCTATGTCTCCATCATGTGAGTGAAGGGTTACCAGTGAGCAAGACTGGGCTCAGGGTTTCCTTGTGGTGGTCATGTACTATTTGGCCACCACCTTGAACTCTCAAATCAGCCTGTCTCTTCCTTTAGTACACAGTGTAAGTGTCTTTTAAAAGTGTTTGGGGGGAGGGGAGCTCAAAACAACAAACATTTATTACCTCACTATTGCTGCGAGTTAGGAATTAAGGAGTCACTTCTGTTGATGGCTCTGGCTCTTGATTCCTCATGACATTATAATTAAGATGCTGGTCCAGGACAGTTGTCATTTAAGACTTGACTGTGGCTGGAGAGTATGGCAGCTAGCTGGAGACCCCAGTTATTAAGTTATTTTTAAAAGTACTTTGAGATAATATGTTGCTTGGAGATATTTATTTTTTGCCTTTCTAGTATTGAGACATAACTGACATACAACACTGTAAGTTTCAGGTGTATAGCCTGTTGGTTTGATTTGTTAATGTCTTGCAGTATGATTACCCACATAGCATTAGCTTACACCTCTATCACGTCACATAATTATCATTTCCTTCTTTGTAGTGGGGACAATTAAAAATCTGGTCTCTCAGTGATTTTTAAGTTTATAATGCAGTGTTGTTGAGTATCACTGTGCTGTGCTTTAGATCTGGGTGCTTGGTGGTTTAGTCCCTAAGTCATGCCCGACTCTTATGACCCCGTGGACTGTAGCCCGCCAGGCTCCTCTGTCCATGGGAATTCTCCAGGCAAGAATATTGGAGTGGGTTGCCATTTCCTTCTCCAGGGATCTTCCTGACCCAGGTATTGAACCCAGATCTCCTGCATTGCAGGCAGATTCTTTACTGACTGAGCTACGAGTGAAGCCCCATAGCTTCCCTGGGACTTATTAATAAATAAAATCTGGAACTTATTCTTTGCTAGGTCCTTGCACTACATCTCCCCACATTCTCCAGCCTCTGGTAACCACCATTCTACTCCATGTTTTTACCAATTTGGCCTTGTTACAGTCTATGTTATGTCTGACTTATCTCACTTAGCATGAATCTATTCATGTTGTTGCAGATGGCAGGATTTCCTCCCTTCTCATGACTGAATAATATTCCACTGTGTATGTGTGTGTTTATGTAGATGTGTACACACACATGTAAACACAGACATACCCCTCACCTCTTCTTTATCCATTAATCTTTTTTTATCCATTAATCTGTTGAGGGATAGTTAGATTGTTTCCCTGTCTTGGATATTGTGAATAATGCTGCAGTGAACATGGGAGTACAGTTTATCTCCTTGCCATCCTGTTTTTATTTTCTTTGTATATATACCTAGAAGAGGAATTGTTGGATCATATGGTATTTCTATTTTTAATTTTTTGAGGAGTCTCCATTCGGTTTTCTAGATAGTGGCTGCAAAAATTTACAATCCTACCAACAGTGCATGAGGGTTGCCTTTTCTTCATATCCTCAGCAACACTTGTTATTATTATTTTTATTTTAGGGTAGCCAGAGAATGCCCATGTAAAACTGTCCACAAATGATTTGAAATGGTTTGAAACTTACTTAATGAATGACATTAAATTCTGATTATCAGTACCAACTTTTTTTTTTCTTGTCTGTATTCAGAAAAATTGGAATTTTTTACTGTTGTTGTTGTTTATGGATTCAGAATTAAAATTTAGAGATTAAAAATAACATTTGTGTTTAAAATAGAAATATGCCAATTGAGAGCCATAAAATGATCAAAGTTATGAAAAGAAGCTTTTCCTTTTTAGTTAGACCACAGAATAACAGCTTGAGTGTTTTGGGAAATTTGAGCTTATTAGATTTGTCCTTCAACTCTTGGTTGGCTTTGCAGTCTATGTCTTTGATATTTAGTTCCCTTTGGTAATGACTTAAGAAGGCAATCAGATTTTTTGTAACTTCCAAAATCCACTTTGTATATAAATTGTACATCCTGACATAATCTCAGTGGCCTAAGATTTTTCCCTAAAGTGGATTTTTATGTTTCTATTTAATTTATTATTTCTGTTTAATTCAGTATTTTGTGGGGAATCTCAGTAGATTATGGTGAATATCCAGTTAGAATTTAATTAATTCTGTTGACTCCATCCAAGCTGCTGTTTTGTTGCTGTTCCCTAGTATCCCTTTTCAGATGAGTAGTTTTTATAACTTTCAGTATCTAATGCTTATACTGTGGGCATGTTCCTTGCTTCATTTTATGTGATTTCTTCATTCCCATTTTTGCTTGAGTTGCTCACTCGAGCAGCTTCACCTATCTGTTATACAATAAAGTTTCCTATATTTAATAACTATTATTAGATTATCCTTATCCTGTCTTTTCTTCAGCCACAATAATCTCACTTCCTTTAAGTTTTATTTCGATACTCCTTTTATCCAGGCTTTAATGATTTTAGTGGCTTCTTCTAGATCTTCGTTAGAAAAGAGTAGAATGAAATTATAAAATGAACCTCCTGCTAGAAGTGTGCTTATCATTTATCCTCTATATCAGTCAAATGTATAGAATAGACTTGTGGACTTTGTGGATGAGGGTAAGGGTGGGATGATATGGGAGAAGGGCATTGAAGCATGTTAATTGTCATGTGTCTAATCAATTGCCAGCCCAGGATTGATGCTCGGGACTGGTGCAGCGAGATTTTCCGGGGGGGAGGGAGGAGGGAGGGGGGACCCGGAGGGGAAGCATATGTAAACCCATGGTGATATCATGACAATGTATGGCAAAAACAATAATAAAAAAAATAAAAATTAAAAAAAAAATTCTTGAGACCCTCAAACTGAAACCTCTATGGGAACATTTATTATTTGTTCAAATATGGCCATAACAATCGACTTTGCAATCATATTGAGTCATCTTGACAGTGCTGTGAATGACAGAAACTAATCTTATCTGCTGGCTAGCATTTTAAAAATGATAAATGGACCCTCAGTCTTTAGTTAGCCTATAAATGAAATTAGGTTTATCTTATTTCTCCAAGAAATAGCATTACTTAGAAAATTTTGAATTATACTTTTCTGAACAAAGTTAAATAGTCAAGGCTAGGGGCTACATTTTGATTATTATTATACACATAATTTTCTTGCTTGGATTTTAGCATCCAAATAATGGTGCTCTGGGAATATGAAAGTGTTAAGAACTCAGCACATATTTCCTGAAGAGAACAAAAGAGTCCTCATCATCTATGCCTGCAGCCATGCTTAAAAATTATCCCCAGATAGACTGAAAAATACAGGCTTAAATTTCTACCAGGTATCTAAATTTTAAAATCTTGATAATCACACAGCATGTCTAGGACTATTAATGTTTTCATTGTTTTATCTGCCCTCCATCTAGTCTCCTAATCATTTAGAGATCAAGTTAAATTGAAATCTAGTACAATTCCTGCTGGTAAAGTGATTTTTATAGTAACTTCTGCCATTCATTTGTTTTCCCAGTAGGACACTGATTTACCTTATTTTTTTTATGTGGTTCAGATATCTTTGTTTTGAAACTGTCTTTTCTTTGTCTGTCAAGATCAAAGACTTTAGAACCCATTTTTATCAACCTCTTTAACAAATTAAATTAGGTCACCTCGCAGTGTCTAATTCCTTTCTTATACATTTTAGCTGAAATTTTAGAATCCCTACACTGTTGTTTTTTTCCCCCTTTTCTTCTCTTCTTGATCTCCAGGACCATGCTAATAAGTTTGTTAGATGGTATTTTGTCAAATGTGAGGTGTAACCAAATCAAGGGCATTAAAGAAGTCACCTTTTATGTTCTGTTTGTAAAGCAACAGGATATTGATGTGCTGGGTTGATTGGCTGCGGGAAGGACCCTGTTATCTTCCATTTGTAGATTTCCTTCCTTGTTTCTCCTGGTCAGCATGTTTCAGAGTTTCCTATCTCATATATCAAATAAGATAAGATTTGAATGAGTAGGAGGATAACTCTTTACCTTTTGTCCTGATTATTATTATTTCTTTTTAAATTCTCCTTCAGTTTGTGCTTTGAAAAGTCAGGGGATCTGTATATATATATATATGCTTGATGTTTGAAAAGTTGCCAGGGAAGCAAAAGCCTAGTTAAACAATTTGTTTTTTAACTGTGTTACAGTTATTTTTCTGCCAGATACACAGAAATGAGAGATTTACCCCCTTTTACACTTTAGGTCAGGAGAAGACAGTATAGTAATGCCTCATTTGTTAGCATCATTAAGAAATGAAGTATCTCTCAAAAGTTAATTTTCCAGATAGCTAAATTCTCCCTCTGGGAATCAGATTGGTGTTCAGTGGACATATTGTTAAATTCAAGTAAGAATCTGAGCTCCTCCAGTGTCTAGATGTTGAGCTAGTGGTTGAACTCCTCTGAGCCTCAGTTTTCTTCCTTCTAAAGATGAAGTTGTAGTAATACCCACTTCAGTGGGTTATTCTGAACATTAAATGTGTGTAAATTGGACAGCGCTTGATACCAAGTAGCCATTTAATTCATACCAGGTTTTTTCATTTTTTCCTTTTAAATAGGATAACTTGATTTACCTTCCCTTTCTCTTTTTTCTTCAGATGCTCATGATCGTAGACACATATAGATTTTATATTCAAGTAATTTTTTTTTAATCTTCCTTTCCATATTTGCTGTAGGTTCCCCAGTTCAAATGTTTTTCATCACTTCCTTGAACTATTGTCAGTAAATATTGAAGGGTCTTAAAAGTCATCTAGTTTGACTACTCTTCTAAGACTTGTTCGCTCTGCATTATTTCTTCAAGTTTTCCAGTCTGTCTGTATTGCTTCCACACGCTGGTCCTGCTTTGACCCTGTCGAGCCTCAGAGAGTGTCTGATCCATCATGTTCCTAGCCGTCCTCTTCTTTTTCAGGTGAAAGCCCTCAGTTTCCAGTTTATATTTCTGTGTTTCCAGTACCCTTGGCTTCTTTGTGATATTCTTGCCTATTTCTGTTGGTTCAAATCTCTCTTTAAAAAAAAAAAAGAAACTTTTTTCCAAATAAGATATTCCCTGTCCAGAGGAGAGTTGGATGATGTACTTTTCTTATTCTCAATACTGTGTATCTGCTAATTTAATCTAATATTACTCTAGATATATTTTAGAGCTAGTTACTCTGTTGATTCATATTGACTTTTAAGTGTTCTTCGTTGGTGCTATTTGAAAGCTTCATTTGTCCACTTTGTTTTTTGTTAGGATCATATTTGCCAAATAAGCTTTTCCAGAGCAGGCCCCATGTCTCTCTCATATCTGATAACTGTGACCCCAGCATCACACAGGATTACAGACCCATAATAGGTGCCCCCTAAACATGAATCTTTAACTGTAGGCCCGACCTGTTTTATAGCAGAATGTACTGTGTTCAGTTGTATTAAGTACCAGGCACCTTTTAGGTGTAAAAGGAATGGCCTTCTTATTTTCTATTACCTCCAGCAGAATCATTAGTTTATGCTTTTCTGTATTGTATCACCCATTTTTATGAATTACAGAAAGCAGAAGGACCCACACTCAGCTGAGATACAACTTCAAGAGTGCTGTCTACTGTTGTCTAAACCCGCAAATGAGGGCACGGTGCCAGATTCCGCAGGTGATAATACCTGTGATTCTCTTTCTAATGTGTCAATTTAGCTAGGCTACAATCTTTAGCTAGTGCAGTAAAACATGACTCTAGGTGTTGCTGTAAATCTGGAGTCCCCAGCCCGTAGGTCACAGGCCCGTGGCCTGTAAGAAACCAGTCCTCCCAACAGGCAGTGAGCAGAGGGCAAGCTAGTGAAGCTTCATCTGTGTTTACGGCTGGTCCCCATTGCTTGATTTACTGCCTGAGCTCCACCTCCTCTCAGAGCAGCAGTGACATCAGATTCTCATAGGAGTGAGAACCCTCCAGTGAATTGTGCAGGGGAGGGATGGAGGTTGTGCATTCCTTATGACAATCACCCAGGAAACATTCCCCCTCCCTCCCCCATCCTCTGTGGAAAAATTGTCTTCCATGAGACAGGTCCCTGGTGTCAAAAACTTTGGGGATTGCTGCTGTAAAGATCTTTTGTAGATAGGATTAAAGCCCGTGATCAGGTGACTTGGTGTGGGAAATTATCCTAGGTAATCTGGATGGCCTGATTCTGCTAGCAAAAGGTCTGAAAGCAGAGCTGCAAGCTTCCCAGAAGGAGAAATTCTGTGACAGCTTCACCTGCTGCCTGCAGGTTCATGCCTGCCCTGTGGATTTAAGGCTTCCCATGCTGATGCCAGACCATCTTACTTGCTTGCTGAGAAACCTGTGTGCAGGTCCAGAAGCAGCAGTTAGAATGGGGCATGGAACAACGGATTGATCTACAAATTGGGAAAGGAGTACATCAAGGCTGTATATTGTCACCCTGCTTATTTAACTTACATGCAGAGTACATTGTACAGAATGCCAGACTGGATGAAGCAAAGCTGGAAGCAAGATTTCCAGGAAAAATATCAGTAACCTCCAATAGGCAGATGATACCATCCTTATGGGAGAAAGTGAAGAGGAACTAAAGAGCCTCTTGACGAAGGTGAAAGAGGAAAGTGAAAAAACTGGGTTGAAACTCAACATTCAAAAAACTAAGGTCATGGCACCCAGCCCCATCACTTCACGGCAAATAGATGGGGGAAACAATGGAAACAGTGACAGAGTTTATTTTCTTGGGCTCCAAAATCACTGCAGATGGTGACTGCAGCCATGAAATTAAAAGATGCTTGCTCCTTGGAAGGAAAGCTATGACCAAACTAGACAGTGTATTAAAAAGCAGAGACATTACTGACAAACGTCCGTCTAGTCAAGGCTATGGTTTTTCCAGTGTTCATGTATGGATGTGAGAGTTGGACCATAAAAAGAGCTGAGCCCTGAAAAATTGATGCTTTTGAACTGTGGTGTTGGGGGAAACTCTTGAGAGTCCCTTGGAAATCAAGAAGATCATACCAGTCCATCCTAAAGGAAATCAGTCCTGAATATTCTTTGGAAAGACTGATGCTGAAACTCCAATACTTTGGCCACCTGATGTGAAGAACTGACTCCTTAGAAAAGACCCTGATGCTGGGAAAGATTGAAGATGGGAGGAGAAGAGGACGACAGAGGATGAGATGGTTGGATGGCATCACCAACTCAATGAGCATGAGTTGAGCAAGCTCTGAGAGATGGTGAAGGATAGGAAAGCCTGGCATGCTGCAGTCCGTGGGGTTGCAAAGAGTTGGACATGACTGAGCAACTGAACAACGACAACAACAGTTGGTCCCCAATTCCTTGTTATCTCTTAATCTGTATCTCCTACTAGTTCTTTCTCTAATTAAACCATGACCGATACATTACCCTGTTCACAGAGGTGGCTCCTGATTATTTTATAATGAATAGTGTGATGGAAAGCATGGATCCTAACTCATCAATCTATTCCTAAGTTATACGTTACAAAAGACTTTTGCTGTGTGAGAAATGCCTCTGTTTTGCAGACTTTTCGTCTTGTAATTTTCTGGTCTAGAGTATAGAGGGAGATAATGTTTCTGTAATTTTATTTGTTTTGAAATTGCTCTGTTTACTTTTTTGGAAGGAGAAAAGTAACTGCTGTGCTTTTTGATGTACCATATTCAGTCCTTCAGTGTGGACCATGTGAGCACAAGGTTTAAATGTGAATGTTCTAGAGCACCAGTGCAGAGAGCTGATGTGGGGAAGTGTCAGTTATTCTGAGGTTGCATTCCAGGATTCTGTCACATGCTGATATAGTGCCAAAGCATATGGAATCTCCATATGGTGTTTCTTTTGGGCTTTTTACCACCTGTAATCTAGCTGATTTTCATTCATTTGAATTTGTCCAAGAGGTAAGCAAACTAAATAGGGAAATGGAAATAATATGCCAGTGTTAAAATGCTGAAGTTTGGGATGAGTTACTGTTGTTATACTAATTACCAAGGGGAGAAAAATCATTAAATGAGTGCATTAGTATGACAGCAGTAGTGTTTCTATCACCTCATTAACAGCGGGAAGCAGCGTATCCATTTCTGACTTGTGGAGTAGAGAGGGAAATTAATTTTTTTATTTTATCGAGTCTTCATTTGAAGATAGAGTTAGATCATTTGGGGCATCTTTAAAAGTAATAATGGATTTAAATATGTCTTCATGGTTCAGGAATAATGGTATTGTGAATGGCATTTGGCGTTTTGATTGTGTTATAGAAAGTAATAAAACTGGTTGCATTCTGACTACATGGTATTGCAGTTGTTTTGTATCATTAAGAACCTTTGATTTCAGAAATGAAAAAGCAAAAACAAAAAAAGGTTCCATTGAACCATGATTTTCAGACTTCATAAAGATGCTTCTGTAAGCTCCAGACAGAGTTATTGGTTTATGTGTCAGCTCCATTGTTTTACCTTGCATTTTAAATGTTTTAGCTTCTCTTCAAAGCGGCTGTTTTAATAGACAGGGCAAAAGTCATCAAAGATGTCTTAGTGCTATGGTTGTTATAGAAAACCAAAACGTCCATCTTGTTTACAGGCTAGTGAACATTGACAACTTTTAACCAGAGGTATTTTATTTTACCTCCATGTTAGGAAAATTGAAGGATTATTATTGATACTTGAAATTATTGCAAAAGCCAGATACCCTAGGCATTATCTCCTTTCCACCACAGCCAACTTCTAGGAATATGTAGCAGATCAGACAGTTACTGTAGGTTCCCTTTGTAAAACGCAGTGGTGACTTGGAATGGAGGAGGCAAGAAGGAGATTTCTCCCAACTGGTGATCATACACATCTAATCAACACAGCCAGCCCTGTCAGCCTCTACCATATTCATAGCCCCTGGCAGTGTCTGATGCAAAGTACTAAACATCATCTTTTCTTGATAATAAAAAATCATGTTTTTCATATTTAAATGTTTCTGAAAGCAGGGCACATCTTACCATTAATGTTATATTTACCCATCTTTTCAAGCATTTTTATTAAATATTTGAACACAATGTGCTTGAACTATCAAAGGAAGGAGCACAGTTTACCCTTCCTTATCTCTGATCTCTTTGCATGTTGCATATTTGAAGGGTATTGGATTAATACACACAAAGCTCTAATATAACCCTTACCGTTGACCAGTGGATCAGTAACATTGGGCAAGTTGCAATATCTCAGTGCCTGATATTCTTTACTGATAAAACAGGGGCAGCATTTTATATCCTACTTAATTTACAGAATTATTGTGAGAATCAAGTAATGGTATTTTATGCTTAAAATAAATACTCTATGCATAAAATATTTTGTGCAGTGTGACGTACATGTAAAAGATTCTCTTATATTACAATGTGTCTGTTTATTTTTTTCCTTCCCACTGCTTCAGTTAAATCACGTCTTCCTTCCTCATGTTGGGATTATGTCTGATTTGCTACTAAATAAATTTCCCATCTCTGGCTTTTATAGACTGTGTCCAGTAGTCCTGAAATATGATTCCAGATATGCTTCTTTCCTTTTCAAGACTTCTTCATGCCACTTGTCTACTCTGCTAGCTGCTGTTTTTCTCCTTATCCTTCTTCCTCCCATTCCATTCCCTCAACTACTCTCTATGCTTTACATTCTCTACTTGCCACCTGTATGCCTTTGAAGATGCTGTTACTTCTACCCAGCTTTGTATTTACTCAGTAAAATCTCATCTGTTTTTTCAAGGTCCATCTCAAGTATGAATTTCTACCTTTATTTCTCGTGCTTTACCAGAACTGATTTTTCTTTACTAGAGATGGCATAGACAATGGGAGCCAGGAATAAGGGTTGAGAGGCGTCATGACCCAATTTGAATTTCTGTTCTTCCCAACACAGTGAGAGGTGATCTCAGGTTTTATTCTGCTGTTGGAAAATTAAAAGTTGTGGTAGGTTTTTATCATGTAGCATGTCACCCACCGCTGCTTTCCTTCCCTACCCACATCTCTTCTATGGTACTTATATTTTCCTTTACTTAATAAGTGGATTGATGGTACGTAGATCTATAAATATTCCTTTTTTATATAATATAGATTTTAAATAAATCTTACAATGTAAATTCCTAGAAAGCATGCTGGTTAGAAGAATATAGCAGTGAGCTGTGTTGAAAGTAAAAATTCACTTGGTATATTGAAAAATTTCATAGTTTATCTGTTACATAAATTTAGATTTTTATACGTCAGCCTTTCTTAAGTAATACTGATACTTTATCCCATGTTAAGTGGTAACGTCTATAGGAATGCAGCCCTGGCCGATTCCTGAAAGCTGTAAAGTGCTCATAGGCCATGTTATCTTAGATTGCTCAAGTGTTAAGTTTTAGTTCTCAGTCATTTAATATTGTGCTCCAGAAGTCTTCTTTGCTAGTACGATTTGAGTAACAAGAATAGTGGGAAATAGGTTTACATTCTAACTTTCTAAGCTCTCGACATCAAAAATAGATTTGTTATAATCTTTGTCAGTTTCCAAATAAAGCTCTGGATCTCTGGTAGAGAATTTCATTGCTTCTGTTCTCTCACCTTTATTCAGTGCTAGGCCAGTATTTACATGGGCCTGCGTGATCTGTGCTTGAAAACATGCAACAAACTGACTCACCTCCCCCACCTCCAACAAAATTGCCATGAACCAGAATTCCAATCACAGGGCTCATTTCAGGTTTTAGGTTTTGTGGCCATTGTCATTTCCTTTTCATTACTCTACCTGAACATGCTCCTTTCCTGGGCCTGCCTGCCATGTGTCAGGTGAGCATCCTGCATGTCCCTTTTATAGAGGAGAGCCTCACCTGATCTCTCAAGAGTTTAGTGTCTTCTCTTTCCTGTTCCATTAGCTCTTTATATATTAGCAACCATCACATTGTATGCAGGTTTTTATTTACGTGTTTCTTTTATACATTAGCAGTCATCACATTGTATGCATGTTTTTATTTATCTGTTTCTTTCCACAAGTCAGCTGTGAGACCCTGATGGGCAGGGTCTAACTTACTAATTTTTAAAAACCCTGTGCCTTGCAACCAACATGCAGTAATAAGATTCCTTCTGTTCTAATTCCCCGTAGGCATAGCACTGTGTCATGAAACATAGAGAAGCCTCCAAGACTGATATGGATGAAAAAATGTTTGGGAAAGCAGTGGATTAGAAGTTATTGGAAAAACTGAATCTAGCCTGTAATGCCCCTTGGGTATGGATTAATTCCTGTAACATAGAATGATCTGGGGCAAGTTATTTATCTAAATAACAGTGAACAAATATTTATTGAGTCCCTATCAGCCTAAGGGACTCTATTAGATGTGGTTATTCTGTGTATAGATTAAGGTGTATAAATAGATTGTCAAACTAGCAATCATTAAAATGCCTTTTTTTCTTTGTTGGTCACTGAGTTTGTGGCAGTTAAGAAGATGCTAGTGCTGGGGTAGCCAGAAAGTGCATTCATTCATAAGAGCTTACAGAGAAACATTAACAAATAAGTGACAGTCGCTCGGTCGTGTCCGACTCTTTGCAACTCCATGGATAGCACAGTACACGGAATTCTCCAGGCCAGAATACCGGAGTGGGTAGCCTTTCCCGTCTCCAGGGATCAAACCCAAGTCTTCCACATTGCAGCTGGATTCTTTACCAGCTGGGCCACAAAGGAAGCCCAACCCAATACATTAGCCATATGTTAATAACTATTTTTGGAGGTCAGATATTTCAAGTCTTCATAGATAACCCATAACTTTATTCTTTTAAAGATGCTTTTATTTCTTTACAATAGTAATATTTTTGAGTAATACCTGTGTTCCCCTGTTTTTAATTTGATTTTCTTTTTAGTAAATTTAAAGACATTAAACTTGCCCCTCTGAGAACTTAGGTTTATATTGAGAAGCCTTAGGGTGTCTTGAGATACATACAAAGAGAAAGCACATAGGCTTTTGAATCGAAGGGCCTGGGTTTAAACTTTGGTTGTGCTACTTCACCCGCATGATTTGAAACAAATTTACTTTAGCATCTCTGCCATTTTGTCATCTACAAAATAAAATTGGGTTATCTACCTTATAGGTAGATAGGGCTTCCTTCATAGCTGAGATGGTAAAGAATCCGCCTGCAAGTCAGGAGACCCCGGTTTGATTCCTGGGTTGGGAAGATCCCCCGGAGAAGGGAAAGGCTACCCACTCCAGTATTCTGGCCTGGAGAATTCCATGGACTCTATAGGCCATGGGGTCGCAGAAAGTCAGACACAGCTAAGCAACTTTCACTTTCACATTCATCTCATAGGTAAGTCTGAGGATTAAATGAGATAATGCAAATAAGACTCTTAACAAACGATGGTCTGCTGTTATCACATATACTCCATATGCAACCGTTTTTGAAGTAAAAATTCCAGCTTGGCGTATTCCTCCATAACATGAAAAATGCGGTTTTGAATTTTCAGAACTTTGAATTTTCACATTTTGTGTGGAACCAGATAAGGTAAGTACCTAAGTGAAACTCACTCAGTCATGTCCAACTCTTTGCAACCTGATGGACTGTATGTAGCCTGCCAAGTTGCTCTGTCCATGGAATTATCCAGGCAAGAGTACTAGAGTACTATTCCCTTCTCCAGCAGATCTTCCCAACACAAGGATAGAACCCGGGTCTGCTGCACTGCAGGCATATTCTCCTCTGTATTGCAGAGCTACCATATGAAGTAGCTATGCTTTTTATTGTAGCATTGCCAGATTAGGTAGTTCCTCATTTAAGTGGGCTGTGTCCATCACTGAGAAGATGTGAATCCCTGGATGATTTTTTCGCCAACTTTATTTTTCCTGTCAGGTGTTGCCCACAGTTAAGTTGTTGTAGTGTAGCTTGGTACCTCTGCTCTTTAGCTTGTCACCAGATATGTTCTTAATGGATTGTTGTAACTTTAATGAAATCCAGTCTTGCTGAGTCACTGAAACTGTTTTCTCTTGGAAGACTCTTTATGGGACCTGACAGATCACCTCTCCAGAGCCTTCAGACATCCTGGCCCTCTAATTCTTCTCCATAACGAGTTCTGTGCTGCATGATAAAATATTCATGTTCAAATAGGTTCTGAACTAATTATCTGCAGCCAGCAGTTGCCGCTGCAGTCATTTGCTGTTAGCTTGGCTCAACTTAATGGCTTGTATTTCAGTACAAATAGTCCCTTCTGGCTGTTGCCTGTTGCTGACTCTTATCCTAAATGGAATTTCCCTACATATCTAGAGTTAATTCTTCTTATTTTGAAAGGAGATTTTTTTTTTGCCCTATTGTTTCCATCACCGTTTTCCCCCCATTTTAGGATGACTCGTTCCTTGTGATTCACCTCCCATCTTCAATCCTGTGTCACTGACAAATTCACGACTCTTATGCTGTCCAGATAGAAAAAGTCAAGTCCCAAGTTTGCATTTAGTAGGAGGTACCATGTCAGCTTTTTTTTTTTTTCCCTTTTATTGTTTTTGCCATACAATGCCATGATATCACCATGGGTTTACATATGCTCCCCCTCCAGAACCCCCCTCCCTCCTCCCTCCCGACTCCCTCCCCCCGGGAAATCTCGATGCACCAGCCCCGAGCATCAGTCCTGGGCTGGCGATTGATTAGACGTATGATGATTAACATGTTTCAATGCCATTCTCCCATATCATCCACCCTTACCCTCATCCACAGAGGCCACGAGTCTATTCTATACATCTGCGTTCCTTTTGCTGTCTCGCGTGTTGGGTTCTCGTTACCTTCTTTCTAAATTCCATATATATGCGTTAATATACTGTATTGTTGTTTTTGCTTCTGGCTTACTTCACTCTGGATAATGGGCTCCAGTTTCATCCATCTGAGTAGAACTGCTTCAAATGAATTTTTTTTTTAATGCTGAGTAATATTCCATTGTGTATATCATGTCAGCTTTTTAAAGAAACAAAGTCAAGTACTGTGGTAGGGACGAGTGTGTGTATAAGAGAAGCATTTCTGCTTAGATGCTGGAGACCTAAAAAGGGAGTGTTATGATAGGAATTAACCACTTGGGGAAGAATTGGGGGCTGTATATGAGGGAGATAGGGTATTGATGGACTGTTTTTTTTTGGTAGAAATGATGAGTGAAATGCTAAAAGAGTGAGTGGATTCCGGAGTAGAGTGAGGACTGAGAACTTGGTCTTGGACTTGGGGGAATCTGCAGTGATGAAGAAGTGAGAAGGAAAGCAGCTGAGCCAGCAAGGAAACCTTCCTGATACCTAAGGACTTGATCAGCTTCCCTGCCCAGGACTTTCTTAGACACTTCCTGCTTCCTTCTGCTTCAGTAGCAAGGGCATGAATGAGTGTGAATGAAGTTAGTCAAGTCAGGGAGAGAGAGAATGTTGTTAGACTGAGGGAGGGTGGGCCTCCTTTGGAGTGTGTAAGTGTCTCTACCTCACTGTTGGTCATTTACCTCTTCAAGGGAGCTGCTGCTGCTCAGTCGCTGCAGTCGTGTCCGACTCTGTGCGACCCCATAGATGGCAGCCCGCCAGGCTCCCCTGTCCCTGGGATTTCCCAGACAGGAACACTGGAGTGGGTTGCCGTTTGCTTCTCCAGCGCATGGAAGTGAAAAGAGAAAGTGAAGTCACTCAGCTGTGTCCGACTCTTCACGACCCCATGAACTGCAGCCCACCAGGCTCCTCTGTCCATGGGATTCTCCAGGCAAGAGTACTGGAGTGGGGTGCCATTGCCTTCTCCACAGAAGAGAACAGCTAACCTAAAATAGATAACCGGGGTGTTAGACCATGGAGACAAATACTCAGCCCTTCAAAATAAATAACACAGCTTTTATTCAACTTCTTAGAATTCTGTGATCATTACACTTTTTTCAATACCACCCAGCCTCTTTCCTCCTTCCCAAGTACTGGATTCTATAAAATGCCCCTGGAGACCTCAAACAAACTTTTTGATCCATCCAATAAAACAAACACAAAAATCTCAGATTGCACTTTGGTTCTCTGCCCATTAACTGATATAAACATTTTCTAAATGGCCTAGAGATTTCATGAGCCCAGTGCTAATGATATAATTTTAAAAATCAGAGCTTTCCATTTTTAATGAACTCCTTAAAAATTGGAATTTTATTGGAGTAAATAGAGTTGTTAGATTCATACACTTAGAACCTGTCAGGACATGAGATACAGGTGTTTGGTACATAAAACATGCATGATTTTTGCTGAGTTCTGAACAGTAAAGAAAATTCTCCTGACACTAACTGTCCAAATCCAGCAGTTCGTTCTCCTTCGTGCTTAAGAGAGCACATGCATGGGGAATTAGAATGCTAAGTGTTTTCCCCTCACGCGTTGTTTGTGACCTGTGTCATATGTTTGTTAATTCATCTGCTTTTTATTCCTTGATCAAAGCCAAAATGTGTCTGTGAAAACACCCACGGTGCAATGCTTCCTGAAGGAACTGTTAGCTGGCATTTTGGTTTTTTTTTTTTTTTTAGTAAAAATATTTTTGCCCTGGAATCTGTTATAGATGTAATTCCTAGGAAATGTGTAAAAGGAACATCGAATAACAGCATTAGAATTGTGGCTTCTTAGAGTTCAAATAAAGCTTGAAATTAATCAAGAATTACTGCATATTTTAATCTGCATTCATTTTCTAGGTACAACTACATAATAATCAATTTCTTCAATTAAATGTATGAATAATGCTTTCTTTTAAGTTTGTGAAGTACCTGAGGCATTTTTTAGGGGCTTGGGTAAAATATTGACTAATTTAATATGAAAAATGTGTTTAAACGAACCCCTCTTCCTTTTAATGGTGGAACAATAATCTTGGCAATTGCAAACAAATGTTGTACATAGTCTTTAAATTTCTATTCCTTTTTTTTTTTTTTTCTGTTTTCAATTTTAAAGAAGTTAACATATATATATGTTTTTCTGGTAGTCCCCTTAGGCTATGGTTATGCTCACTGAAAAGATATGAGATACGAATTTTGTTCAGCGGTAGCCTGAATGTTTAAGATATTTGACAGTTAACCCTGTTGGTACTTCTTCAAATCATTTCATAAACTTTCAGTCACTCAGAAAAGGAATGCTGCTAATGACTTTTTTAAAGAGGGGAGTGAGGGAGCAAAAGGAAGGTCTGTGCTCAGCTGTGGTACCTCCAAGGGGAGCAAGCAGCCGGCTTCATTAGCCCTCTGTACTGTTTTAAGGCTAAAGGGAATAAGATGAGAAATTTATGATAATATACAGTAATTATGTAAAATGCTCATTACATCTATGATTTTAAGCAGTTAAACTAATTACACCAAACTTTGGTTTGTATTTGGTATATGTTTCTCTTTCTGTTTTTTTTTTTCTTTTTGAAGTGCCTGTTCTGATCTCTTGACCATTTTTCTGTACCTTTTTGTTAACTTTTCTGTACATATTATATATATCCTTTCTCTTGTAAGTGTGGCACAATCATTTTCTTCCAGTCTGTTGCTCACTTTTTAAACTTTGTTTATGGTATCTGTCATGCAGAAGTTTAAAATTTTGTGTCGGTTATTATCTTTGCTTTTTTCTTCACAGGTTCTTATTAGTATTGTTGAAATAAACCTTCTCAACCTCAATGGAGTTCCCTGGGGAATCAGATAGTAAAGACTCTGCCTGCAATGTGGAGACCCGGGCTCAGTCCCTGGGTCAAGAAGATCCCCTGTAGAAGGGAATGGCTACCCACTCCAGTTTTCTTGCCTGGAGAATTTCATGAACAGAGGAGCCTGGAGGGCTACAGTCCATGGGGTTGCAAAGAGTCTGATACGACTGAGCAACTAACACTTTGGCTTCACCTCAGTATTAAAGAGAACACTTTTTTTCTATAGTCCATAATTAGATTTTTCCTTATTATAGCTAAAACTCTCCATCATTCAATTTTCCTTTATCATATCTAGGTCTTTAATACATATGGAATTTATTTTTGTGTAAATGTGCAATAGGACTTAATTTTTTCAGATGTGAAATTGGTGATATACTCACCTTTTATTGATTAATCCTGGCCTTTCTCCAGTGATTTGAAATGTATACTAGTTTCCACATGCATAATTAGGTTTTCTTGATTTCAGATGAAAAGGAGTCAGCTTAGTGAGTTTAAGAGAAAAGGGGAAATTATTAAGCAGAGTGGGCTTTTTCTCTGAACCCCACAGCAGGAAATGCGGCTGAGCCTTGGGAACAGCTCTGACCAGTGACTCAGACACCTTCAGGTTTTCATTCTCTTTCTCATTTCTCATCTCTCTTCTTGTCTCTCTATACTTTATTGTTCTTTCTTACTGTAGACTGTCTTTTTGTAACTGGTTCCTGAGCTTTTCATCTGCCCAGAAAGAGAGGGACTCTTTGGTCTCTAGTCCAAAAGTCTCAGTTTGGGTCTTTCTTGTGTCCTGGAAATGAAGTCATGTAAAAGCACAGCCAGCCCCACCAGAGCCATCTGGAAAAAGGTGTGGTGACTAGTAATAGATGAATACTTCCTTAGATGCCTACTGTTCCTTAGGTATGTGGATTTGGTTCTGAGCTCTGTAGAAATGCTAATTTAGCTTTTAACCCATGCCTGTTTTAATTGAATGCTGTGTGCTGTTGTCCTTAGAAAACTGCCAGGCAAGTGACTTCTTTTTTTTTTTTTAGTTTAATTTATTTATTTTAATTTTCTTTGCATTATCGTGTTGATTTTGCCATACATTGACATGAATCTTCCATGGGTATACATGTGCTCCCCCTCCAGAACCCCCCTCCCATCTCCCTCCCGATTCCCTCTCTCTGGGTCATCCCAGTGCACCAGCCCCGGGCATCAGACCTGGGCTGGCGATTGATTTCACATATGATGATTAACATGTTTCAATGCCGTTCTCCCATATCATCCCACCCTTGCCCTCTCCCATAGAGTCCAAAAGATGTATAGGACTTCTTTTTTCTTTTTTAAAAACATTACTGGCTGATATTTATTCTTCCAGCTGAAGTTTAGAATCAGCATGTCAAGTTCCATTACACATGCCATCATTTTTTCCATGGAAGTATATTGAATTTACAGATTTATAAGCTGAGAATTGGCTTCTTATTCTGATAGCAAATCCTGGTATGCCTTTTTTATTTTTTTATTCAGTCTTTCTTGAATGTTAAGCTCTCTTACATGGCCATTGTAGTGTCAAATGAATGTTCATTCCTAATTTGTGCTTAACCAAATAGTGCTTCATGGACTAGTAGTAATTTAGACAACACATGTGAGTGCAGGACATAAATAAAGATTTCCCCACTTCCTGCCACTCAGGAATAACTGTTTACAGTGAAGGACATGATGGGACTGCGTCTTCCATGGGGTAAAAACTGTAGGATACAGTGACTGGCAGCTGTTTGAGTTAGAAATTCATTCACTTCTAAGTATCAGGAAACCCCTTTATAGAGCAGGAGTTTATTACTTACATGAAAAGTGTGAAGATAGGCAGTTGGTTTCATGACTCAGTGAGATCAGAGCTGACTCTGTCCAGTTCTCGGGGCTTTTGTCTGCTGTTACGTGATAACCGCTGCAGCGGCAGTCATTATGTCCATGCTTGAGGCCGGAGCGTAAGGGGTGGGCTGTGGCATTTAGTCCCCTTGCCAGAGACATGGAAGGTTTTTCGGGTCACCTCAGGTCTTGTGACGTGACCATTCCTTTGTGCAGGGAAGGTTGACAAAGGCAAGCATATGGTACCTGAGTTTCTGTCTTGGGAAGTGGGGTTGGACTGGCCTTGTGTGGCCACTTAACACCATCTGGTCGTTGCAAATAAGGTGAAAAGTCACTCTTGAAAATATTTTTTAAGTTGTGTAAACCCAGTTTAGGTGATTAAGTTCTTCTGCATCTTCTTAACCAGGACTTCCCTGTATCCCTTAATTGATTCTTCATTCTTTTCCCCCTCAGGGATTTCTAAGAAGCCTTTTTTCCTATTGGCCCACTACCTGGACAGTGCAAGACAGCATCCTGGAAACCTTAAAGTCCTTTACATTTCATTTCCATCAGTTTTGTCTTTGATTCTTTGATACTGGATTGCCTTTGTCATTCCTCATGAGTTGGAGTGGTGACTCTTATTTGAGTTTGTCCATTTCCATTTTACTGTGAAGAAATAGTTGAACTTCCGTGAAGGTGCTTTTGCTCTCTCCATCAACTTTGCTCTCCTGTTTTGGACTACCCATGCCCAGGAGTAGGTTTATGCTCCAGTGATAAGAAGAACCACATCCTACCTCTAGACTAGACACTCAGGATGCTTCTCTGATTCCTGAGTTCTGCATTATTAGGTTCCTTTGCCTCTCAGAATCGCTGGCTTGTGCTTCTGGTTCACATGCATCTCTAAATCCCATTCATCTGGCACTTGCAGACTTGTCATTTTTATTAGGTCTCATTGCTTCAGCAGTTATGGCAGACCCCTGACAAATAGAGTTCTTTCTTACCTTGGAAAAATGTTAGCTTTATTTTAGCCATAACTGTTTTCACAAGTGTGTGAAGAACTGGAAAATTGCAATTAGTTTCAGATAAGCACAGCTGAAATATTCTTGTTTTGTACCAAGGCAGTAAATTGAAAGAAGGTTCGAGGGCATTGAGTCATTGTAGTTTCTAATGATACAACGAATGTATTATGGGGCTCATGTGTCCTTCTGGGACCTTGTTAGTTATGAAATCTGAAATAAAAGGATCTTAATGTGTCCTTAGTAATCCTCATGCCTCTTAATAAGGGCTTTTAATTTTTAGTCCCCTAGTCATCACATTTTTGTATTGCTAGCCCCCCTGTGGCCAAACTGAATGCTTGACTAATTAATTTTTAATAATAGAAAGACTCATTAGGAACTGGGGATTCCCCAGTGGCTTAGTGGTAAACAGTCTGCCTCCATTTCAGGAGACGCAGTTCGATCCCTGGGTTGGGAAGATCCCCTGGAGAAGGACATGGCAACCTGGTCCAGTATTGTTGCCTGGGAAATCCCATGGACAGAGGATCCTGGTGGGCTACAATCTATGGGGTTACAAAAGAATCAGACAGCTGAGGAACTAAACAACAACACTATTAAGAATGAGCTGGTCTGCTGGTTAAGACTGGTGACTCATGAAGACATAAAGAGGATAAAGTCAATTTGGTCCTTTCAGTATCACTTAAAAATTTTTTTTTAAATGGCTGTTGCAGGACCAGGAGTACTATTTGTAGTCAGCCTCTGGAGGTTGAGTGTTATGTTTCATTTATTTGATTTGTCCTGTTGGGTTGTCATACCCTGGCATTAGTGGTCATTTTTAATGGCATATGAAATTGAAAGAAACTGAAGTGTTGGAAGGAAAACTATGGTTTTTAATTATTAATGTGTCTAGAATGAAATGAGCTTTTTTTTTTTTGGTAAGTCTAAAGATGTATATATTTTAAAAAGTAAGTCAAACTTGGGCAAATTCTCTCTTATGAACATCTGTAAGCATTGAGTTTAATTGCTCTGCAGCTGCTGTTGGTTGGGAGGTTTCTAGTTATGTTCCTCCATTGTTACATGTCACTCTCCGCTTTTCTGCCGTTGCGTGAGTCACATGGGTTTGCCTGTGTAGAAAAGTTTAAGAGGCTTTAGTTATTTTTAAGATTCTAAAGATAAGTGCGCTTCTATGTTAATGTCCTTTTCTCCAAACACCAGTTAACAGTTGAATCGATTCTCCACCAGCTGGAGCCTAGTTATGTGTGGTTTGAGTAGGAGGCGTTTGATGCATGGTCTCCCTTTTCTGTGTTTTCATGCAAGTGGATTTGATAAAAGTAGGTGGCATAAATTAGTTGGAATAAATGAGACAACTCCTGTACTAGATGAAAACCTTGCAAAATAAGGCCTTAAGACACAGTAGTTCAAATATACTGGCTTTTATACTTTCAACATGAATGCCGAATTGGGTGATGGTATTGATAGAAATTTGTTTTCATAGAACTGCCAGGTATTGAGTTAACCCCACATTGAAACCACTGATTTTGACATCAGCTACTTTGTCCATCTGAATTTTCCTGCTGAGTTAGTCTGTGGGGCCTAGTTCTATAAAATGGAGTTATATTTCAGTGGTGAGTTGGCACACTCTAGCATTAGTGGTCATTTTTAATGGCAAGTGAAATTGAAGGAGATTGTGAAAAAAAATTAAGGTGCTGTCAATGTTTTAGTTTTATTAACGGGTATGAATCAAATTAAGCTCTATTGAAAGATCATTTGCTATACAAGAATTCTTTTATTTTGCCTGCCCAGTTGCTGCTCACAGTCTAATGTCCACCTTTTTGCCCTCTTTCTCCACTTATTTGAAATAAATTAAATTATTATTGTTCAATCACTAAGTCATGTTCAGCTCTTTCGACCCTGTAGACTGCAATATGTCAGACTTCCCTGTCCTTCACTATCTCCTGGTGTTTGCACAAACTCATGTCCATCGAGTTGGTGATGCCATCTAACCATCTCATCCTCTGTCACCCCCTTCTCCTCCTGCCCTCCGTCTTGCCCAGCATCAGGGTCTTTTCCAGTCACTTGGCTCTTTGCATCAGGTGGCCAAAGTATTAGAGCTTCAGCATCAGTCCTTCCAGTGAATATTCAAGGTTGATTTCCTTTTGGATTGACTTTTGATATCTTTGCTATCCAAGGGACTCTCAAGAGCCTTCTCCAACACGTACCATACTTTTTTAACTAGACGTTACAAAATCAACCTCTAATGACCCACTTTGTAGGTCAGGACCAAACTGCTGAGTTTTGGTGAGTGACTAGTATTAGGCTAACTTTCACTTTTCATTTAATTATGTTTTAATGTAGTATGTTAGGCTTTCAACATGTAACATGAGAAGGAGGAAAGAGATACAGCAACTCACTGAGAGTAAAAATCATATCCTAACCTAGCGCTAAGCTACAGGTTATTGTGGGACTGCAAATCGAGGCCTGCAAGTTGAGCTTTCTAAGGTGAGCTCCAGCTGTCTAAATTGTAGTACTCAAGGAGTTCCATGATCTCAAGTTTCAGGTAACCCAGGGTTCTAATCTGGTGAGTGTGGAATTGCAATAGAAATCTCTGATTTACAGTAGTGATGTTGAGTTTCCCAGCTGTACCATTTTTAGTTTGAATTACAATCCCAGTTAGTGACTCTGGGAAAGACTTTTCCCATTCAGAACCCTAGTAAAATGGAGGTAAGTAGGAGCCAAGGATTGGGCATGCATGGTGGAGTCATTAGGGAAGATCATAAACTGGGCTCTGTCAAGCCTGCTGTATCCAGGGCTTAACTTCTTTTATTCTTAGTTTTCTCATCTGCAAGATGGTAATAGTATTTAATAATGGTAATTTCCTCATGGGTTTATTTACGGGCCTTAAAAGAAAATCCATGGAGAGTACTTAAAATAGTGCTGGGGCCATACTGTTCAATGAGAATGTTGGCTGTTAAGATGCTGCCTACTCAAAGGAGTTAACTTAGATGCAGACTTGGTTAGAAATAGCTTAGGGAAGAGTTAAGTCTAAGCCAGTGGTTCTCATACTTTACGCACGCATCAGAATGAACCTTGAAGATATTTCAAAACTTTTTGCTGGGATTTACCTTTAACGGTTTTGAATAGGTTTTAACTCTGGTGTAGAGTTGCCAGATAAAATATAATTGTTAGTTGCTCAGTTATGTCTTGATTCTTTGTGACCCCATGGACTGTAGCCCACCAGGCTCCTCTGTCCATGGGATTCTTCAGGCAAGAATACCGGAGTGGGTGTGGCCATTCTCATCTCCAGGGGATCTTTCCTACCCAGCGATTGAACATAGGTCTCCTGCATTGCAGGCAGATTCTTTACTGTCTGAGCCACCAGAGAAGCCATGGTGGGGTTCTCTAGCTCAGTTAAATTTGAATTTCAGATAAATAGCAGCCAATCTTCAAAATATGTCCCTTGGGGCATTTGGAACATACTTATTACTAAGAAAAAAAAACATTGTTTATCTGAAATTTAATTTAACTGAGCATCTCATTTATTGTGTTGATGTTGCTAAATCTGGCAACTCTAGTCTGTGTAGGGCCCGGGAAAATGCATGTTAAGCGAATTTCCTCCCAGGTGATACAGCTGCTGGTTCAGGATCACACTTAGAGAACCTCTCAGCTCCTACCTTGAATGAAACTGAGGACTATGGAGATACTTGGTTTTAAATGACTGTAGCTAAAGACTTAGATAAAGGTCCCTGCAAACTCAGAGAACCTCAAAGACAGAATGCAGTAATTATTAGTGACTAAACAGTGACAATTCAGTGAGGGGTATAGATATATTGTAATTTTTTAAAATAAGGAATATAAAATTAGTATCAAGATTGCTGGGAGAAGTATTAATAACTTCAGATATGCAGATGACACCACCCTTATGGCAGAAAGTGAAGAAGAACTAAAGAGCCTCTTGATGAAAGTGAAAGAAGAGAGTGAAAAAAAGTTGGCTTAAAGCTCAACATTCAGAAAACTAAGATCATAGCATCCGGTCCCATCACTTCATGGCAAATAGACAGGGAAACAGTGGAAACTGTGTCAGACTTTATTGTTTTGGGCTCCAAAATCACTGCAGATGGTGATTGCAGCCATGAAATTAAAAGACACTTACTCCTTGGAAAGAAAGTTATGACCAACCTAGACAACATGTTAAAAAGCAGAGACATTACTTTGTCGACAAAGGTCCGGCTAGTCAAGGCTATGGTTTTTCCAGTGGTCATGTATGGATGTGAGAGTTGGACTATAAAGAAAGCTGAGTGCCGAGGAATTGATGCTTTTGAACTGTGGTGTTGGAGAAGACTCTTGAGAGTCCCTTGGACTGCAAGGAGATCCAACCAGTCCATCCTAAAGGAAATCAGTCCTGGGTGTTCATTGGAAGGACTGATGTTGAAGCTGAAACTCCAATACTTTGGCCACTTGATGCGAAGAGCTGACTCATTGGAAAAGACCCTAATGTTGGGAAAGATTGAGGGCAGGAGGAGAAGGGGATGACAGAGAATGAGATGGCTGGATGGCATCAGTGACTCAATGGATATGAGCTTGAGTCCAACTCCAGGAGTTGGTGATGTTCAGGGAGGCCTGGTGTGCTGCAGTCCATGGGGTTGCAAAGAGTCGTACACGACTGAGCGACTGAAGTGAACTGAACTGATCATTTATAAAGGTATATAAATGCATTGGCCTAAATGAAGATAATAGATTCCATTTTTTTTCATGATTTTAATTTAGCCATATCTTCATGAATTTCAGATTTATAACCTTTTAATGTCAGCAATTATATTTTGGGCTAGGAGTGAGAGGACCAAGGGCCAAACTTGAAACTCAGCTGTGCTTGATATTTTCTCTTTAAGTCAGAGACCAGAAATTAATCATACAGGAGGGACTATGTGAGAGTAGTTACTTCATGAGCTTTAGAATTAGACAGTTATGTAACTCTTCCACGCCTCAATCTTTTTATCTGTATACTGCAAATAATAGTACCTAACTCATATTTTGGTTGTGACTATGATAAATTAGAGTGTACATACAGCATGGTTTAGCATGTAGTCAGCAATTAATGGTCAGCTAAAGTGGGATTAGGATTAACACATCTCAGATCTTCAATGTGGTGGATAAATTCTTAAGGCTTCCCTAGTAGCTCAAATTGTAAAGCATCTGCTTACAATGCGGGAGACTCGGGTTCGATCTCTGGGTTGGGACGGTCCCCTGGTGGAGGAAATGGCAACCCACTCCAGTATTCTTGCCTGGAGAATTCCATGGACAGATATGCCTGGTGGGCTGCAGTTTGTGGGGTCACAAAAGAGTTGGACACGACTTAGGGACTCAACAACAAAAGATCCTCTGATTAAAAATGCATATTTAAATTTACTTGGTTTGTTTCCCACAACATTATTTCCATGAGTGCAGGAGCCATGCTTATTTTCTTCTATTTTATCCTGTTTAGAAGAGTTTTCTGCGTAATAAGTGCTCAATAAGTTTTTGTGGGAGGAATGAGAAATGGCTACCATTGACAAATACTTTAAATAAACTCTTGATTTTAATGTTAGTTATAGGTAATCTTGTTATACAGGAAGATTGTTTTTATGAGTATAATGTTAGACTGAAGGTTTAGAATATTCTAAACAACAGACCTTGGAGAAGGAAATGGCACCCCACTCCAGTATTCTTGCCTGATGAATCCTGTGGACGGAGGAGCCTGGGGGTTGCCATCTATGGAGCCGCACAGAGTTGGACATGACTGAAGTGACTTAGCAGCAGCAGCAGATGCAAACAACAAACCTGGCCATATATACAGAATCATACAGAATGTCAAGAATAAATGGAAAGGCTTTTTATGCATTTGTATGTTTTTTTAAGTGCTGATGAGAGGGTAAAGTCACCCCCTGTCTTTTTTTGAACTTTTTGATACACTGAAAGTGAAAGTTGCTTAGTTGTGTCTGATTCTTTACGACCCCATGAACTATGCAGTCCATGGAATTCTCCAGGCCAGAATCCTGGAGTGGGTAGCCTTTCCCTTCTCCAGGAGATCTTCCTGACCAGGGATTGAACCCAGGTCTCCTGCACTATGCTATCTTAATTTCTTTTTTTCTTTTTTTGAAATGTCATTGTAAATAAGTAATAAACTCACATGCTTCAGGATTCCAGAGTTTAAAAATGTTTATGGTAAACATGATCCCTACAAGCTCCAACACCAGCCACCCTGTTAGTTTTCCTCCCATGGGCAGAGGGAATTAGGACTGTGAAGTCTTCCAGCCTTCGAGATAATGATGATGCAGTTCAGCCTCATTTTAGAGTTTAGGAGAGGAAAACCTAAGGAAGTTTTTTTTTTTTTTTTTCCCCTGAGTGTACCAGCCCATTTGATGGCAGAGATGTGATTAACAGTGAGGTTCTCTGACTTGCTTTATTGGTCTTTTCAACATGTGCCGCTCCTTTGTCACAGTGGTTCTTGAGTTTCAGTGCACCCCTAGTGGTGCTTGGTAAATAATACAGATTGCTGGTCTCCACTCTCAGAGGTTGTTTTGGCAGGTCTCGTGTTTGGGACCAAGACTCGACCTTTTAAACATGCATTCACCCAGATGAAGATGGTACTTGTACTACTCCGTGAGAAGGATGGTCTGTGTCCTGCGTAAAGCTGGAGCACGTGGATGTTATACTGCCGAGGTCTCCCGTCTAGGAAGTGGTGAGACCAGGACGTGTATGCATTCCTCAGTGTCTTTTCTGGAGCACGTGGATGTTATATTGCCGAGGTCTTCCATCTAGGAAGTGGTGAGACCAGGACGTGTATGCATTCCTCAGTGTCTTTTCTGATGTGTGGTTTTCATGTTGTGGGACGTGAAGTGGCTAATTCCACCTAAGGTTGGGAACAAGGTTTAGAAAGCAGCTAAAATCAGTGATGATTCTCGGCTTAGTGGGACATTGGCTTGTTAATTACCAAAGTGAAATTGCCCAGCATCAGCCACCTTTAAGTAGGGATTTAAAAGAAATAAGGTTATGACAACTAATGTTTAAAAATTATTTGATTTGAAACTGATTAGGGATACTAATTTAAATACTGAGATCTTTGCACTTTCCAATTGTTACGCTATTGAGTGTCTCCAGTGGCCGTTCCAAAGCAGATAGTGGAATTTAGAATTGTTTCAAAACTCTGCCTTTAAATAACTTATAGAAGATCTAAGTTAAATATATAAAACATTAAGGAACAATATTAATGGGGTTATTAAGTGATTACTTGTGTGGCCCTATGTCATGTAATGTTTCCCAAGAGACAACTGTTGAGTCAGAGAGTGACCAGATAATCCCTTTGATGTTCCATACAGCCCAGTGGACCAGTGTCATCAGACAGAAGGGAGCCAGTGGATGTAGACATTACTCATAACAATTAATACCTTTTGAAGAAAGTTTGTTGAAAAATGAAGGGTTTACTGTAAAAGTAGATGTGGAAATTTTCTTTGTTGATGAGCCCTTTGTTGAAAATAAACTGAAAGATGGTAGAAAGACTCTAATGGAAAAGGCAATAGTTATTTATGAATGAAGAATTTTGTCAGTATGTTTAAAGCAACGAAGCAGTTATTTATGGTCATATTTGTTTGTGCTTAGAGATATTTCAACACAACATTCCAGTCTATTTTCTTTTGTCTCCCCATCATTACAGCCTCCCCATCATTACAGCCTGCCTTCTTGTCTAGAATGCTGTCTAAATTTCTCTTCCAAATTTGCAGTGATGCAAACGGTAAATCTGAATCATAGCAGTGAATAAATTGAATGGGCTCCAGTGTGAACCTGCCTGGAAAAGACGACTGGAACTGAAAAATCAATAAGCTTAGGGGAAAAGCTTGTAGAAGCTTACTCAATATAAAAATAGCAATAAATCAAGAATCATAAACAACCGAGTTGCTTAGATAATCGTTTTACTTTGAACCACATAAACAAAAGGAATTCATAGTTTCTGCCTGTGTATATGAAGGATTTCTAGCTTTTGAAAAGTTACAGCAGAATGAAGCAAGTACAAACAAAAAAATAAATAAAAGAAATTCCTTCTGGCATGCAAAAATCACTTTGGGACAATAAAATAATAAACTTTAGCGAAGGTATGATACTGATTTGAATAACTCTTGGGTGTCTGGGGAAACTTTTGGGACATCTCTAAATGCCATCATGCTGAAACAGCATGCTTTTGATTGCTGATGAATAATCCATGAATAGTGATCCGTAACTCAATATGAATCATAGTGACTAGAATGGTGACTTCATCTCCTACTCGTGGTTACTAGAAAAATTCCCATTTAATAAAATGACTTCCTAACTACAGATATGGGGAATATTTTAGGGAAACAGTCTATTATTTTTAATTTTTTCAGTTAGATATCTTCTACTTACCATGGAGCCCTAGCCAGATTGTAAGGTAATATTTAAGGATATGCCCATATGATAAAGCACTTACTATATGTAGGGTAATACGAAATTGTACTAGTTATGAAAACAGAATGTGGTCGTATATGGCTGTGATAATACATGAAAGTTAGAGCTTAAATATATAAGCTATTATATACATTCTGTATAGCTTAATATGTTGATTTTAGGGTTTCTGATGAGTCAAAGAGGGCACTACTAGTCTTCGATGTATATTAATGCTCAAAGTTTACATAGAATGTTAGAACTGGAAGGAACCTCATTTTAAAGAGTCTAGAAACAGATCTAGAGAGGGAAATTGACTAGTTATGGGCAGAACAACAGGAATTCAGTTTTTTGGGGGTGGTTGGTGTCATCAGTCCATATAGGCCATAAAGCTACTTAGAAAAGGGGAGGAAGGACTGGCTTCAGTGACAGAGTGGAGATGGGGTAGTACCTGCCTCATCCTCTGGCAGGCCTTTACCTCTGGTCCTTTGCTTGGGCCCATCCAATCAGGAATCATCAGAGGTGAGTCTACTAAACAGGGAATTAGGGACCCAGGAAAGTGTGGTAGTACACCCCAAAGTATATAGAGTCCTGTGGAACTTCATTGACTTAGAACTGCCTTTAACTACCAGACTGGAGTTTTGATTTGCAGCTTTCAGAGTTGTATGCTTGTGTGTTAATTGTGAATTAAAGATGCTGGGAACTTTACTTGTGCTGTGAGAAGATATGTCTCAGCCTTGTAAAATTTTAAAAATACCTTTGGTTTTGTGTTATAATTATTACATTTATCATTTAGTACATAAAACACATTTTGTGTTTTCAGAGTACTTCTTAGTATCATTGACTATTAGGTAAAATTTCTAATAAGCTACTGCTCTTACTAGTACTTGGGGTGATTACACATTATTATTTATAATCAATGTCTGAGATGAAAAAGTAGAAAGTGTGTAGTATGTGAAGTGATAGCTCTGGCTCTTGAATTTGCCACTGTGTGTGTGTTTGTGTGTGTTTGTGTACATGCTCACATGTATGTCATGTATGTATATAATACATATATAATTATGTATGGTCATATACATAATTGTATATACAATCTTTATATATGAAAACTATATAAAAATGTAATATTTAAATATATATACATATACCAAAGCACATACCGTGCTTTTATTTTTTGATTTTATTTATTTATTTTAATTTTCTTTAATTATCGTGTTGGTTTTGCCATACATTGACATGAATCTGCCATGGGTATACGTATGTTCCCCTTCCAGAACCCCCCTCCCACCTCCCTCCCCATTCCCTCTCTCTGGGTCATCCCGGTGCCCCAGCCCTGAGCATCAAACCTGGGCTGGCGATTGATTTCACATATGATGATTAACATGTTTCAGTGCTGTTCTCCCATATCATCCCACCCTTGCCCTCTCCCATAGAGTCCAAAAGACTGTTCTATATATCTGCGTTTCTTTTGCTTTCTCGCATACAGGGTTCTCGTTACCATCTTTCTAAATTCCATATATGTGTGTTAGTATACTGTATTTTTGTTTTTCTTCTGGCTTACTTCACTCTGTATAATAGGCTCCAGTTCCATCCACCTGAGTAGAACTGATTCAAATGAATTCTTTTTAATGGCTGGGTAATATTCCATTGTGCATATGTACCACAGCTTTCTTATACATTTGTCTGTTGATGGACATCTAGGTTGCTTCCATGTCCTGACTATTGTAAACAATGCAGCGATGAACATTGGGGTACACGTGTCTCTTTCAATATATATAATTGTATATACAATCTTTATATATGAAAACTATATAAAAATGTAATATTTAAATATATATATACATATACCAAAGCACACACCGTGCCTTTAAAGATATATTTAGAGAGAGAATTAGACTTATTTTAGATTATAATCTGTTGAAATAGATTGTAAGCTCCTTGAGTGCAGGCGGTTTAAAATAAAAATTGTTATGCTCACTTACAGACGCTGAAGAAAAATGTGTTGAGTGCTATAGTTTTAGTACTAAGTAAGGTAGCGATGTTTTCTGAAGTATAATTAAAGTGAGGGCTCTTTCTGTTGTCAGTTTGTGTAATGCTGATCTGCCTCTGCTGCTCACTGCCTTTATCCTGAAGTGTCTGCGCTTCACGGGTATGAAATATGAAGCTTGTGATCAGCATAGCCATGGCTTCCCTGAAGTGTACAAGTCCCTCTCTTGTTAAATTCTGCTTTTGTCTCATGCTGGCTGATCTCCCTTGCTTTTTATTAGAACTCACCTCTGCCCTTTGCACCCAAATGCACGTGAAAAGATGTCACTGGCAGAGATGCTTTTTGGTGATGATTTGGAGCCTCTTAAGCTTACAACGCTATCTTTTATCTTCCATGGTGCTAAAAAAAAAGTCTGTTAGAAGCAACTTTGTAAAAGGAATATTTGAAGAAAAGTGATACCATTCATAAAATGGATTCATGGTTCAGTGTGACTTTGTATTACCTAATCAATGAATTGTTCACCAGTAAACATATAATTGTATTTATGATCATACACATTTGTTGAAAGAAATGTGCTTAATTCTCAGCCTCAAAAGTTTTAAAGTGTTTTTTCCCCCCCCAAAGGAATTGAGTATGTATTCATTATATGTACTTCTGGAGGTACTACATTTCTTGATTATCTCATAGATCTAACCTATCAACCAAATCTTGTCATTTTTCTCTTTTATTTACCTGCTGTGGCTTCATAATCTCATCATTCCCACTGTGTCTTCATCACCTCACACCTGCGTTACTCTACACCTACACTTCTCTCTCCTCATTCTGATCCATTCTGCATACTGTCTTCTTCAGGGCACGCTATGCACATCTCGACTGGCAAGCATTACAAAGTGGACAGGAGAGGTGTTGACTTGTAGTAGAGCATTAGCTTTAAAAAGAGCTCCTCCTCACCTTAAAACATAGTTATAGGGCCATAGCGCATACAATACTGCTTTAGATGCTGAAAATATTTAATAAACATTTAATGAATTGGCAGTATACTTGATTTAGACATTTTCCTGCTTTAGTGATAGGGTATGGGAATGGGGTGGCTGTACAGACGGGTCCATCTCATATGTTCAGTGTCAGAATCAGTTCTGGGAACGAGGAGACACTTTTCTTGAATTTAAAGTTGTCATAATAAGCACAGTGGAGCCAAGTGGGTTTATAGCATGAATGGCGCCTCTCTTCCTTCCACACTACTTTGATGCCCAGTGGTTAACAATTCCAGTGTAGTCTGGGGAGTGGTTGTAACAGTTGGCTAGTTTTCCCCTTGCCTTTCTTCACCTCCAGGTTCGTCTTAAATGAACGTCTCCCTGGTCCCAGAAGGCCAGTCCGTTTTTGCATTCCTCAGTTCTGATTTCTGTTGGCAGGGAGGCTAGATGTGGTTGACAGATTATATCTGAAAAGGACTTTGGTAATTGCCTGTTCTGTTCGGTGACTATGTTGCCGACAGATGGGCACAGTGAATATTGAAAGTGTTCTGGACCTCCGCACACTCCTTCAGCTTGCGAGTGGTGGGCCCTGCCAGCATTTTTCTTATTATCTATTAGCAATTTTCAAAAGAATCGCTTGGATCTTTACCTCTTTTTTTTTTTAACCTAAAACTAAATCACGTTTATGGTGAGGTTCTCTCCCACCTCTTCTACTCCCCCCTCATTATATATATTTTTTTGGAATAGAGAAAATTCTCAAGATGTTAGTGCAGGCTGGCATGAATGGGTGCCAACAGTTCTTTCAGACTTGTGAAAAGATTTATTTTTTGCCTGAGAATTACACATATGGCCTAAAATGATAATATTAGGATCTGTGTTGGTTGAGATAATTGGCAGATCACACCTTAAGAAAAGTGATTGGTTGGCTTGTCTCTTTCATTTTAATCTGTTGTCTCCATCAGAGTCAAATCATCATTATGTAGTATATTCCTGTACCTTAAAAAAAAAAAAACTTTTAACCCATTTATAGGGGGCATCTGTTTACTGAGCCTGAATTATTGAAAACATTCTCTTACATTGTCCAATTTAGTAACAGCCAGCAAATTCTAAATGAGCAAATGAGAGGATCCCAATAATCCCAGCTCTTATATATAAAGATGATTTCTTAAGAGGAAGCTGCAGTCATCACCTTGATAATATCAGAGATGATTTTTTTTTGTTTGCTGTTCTTATTTAATGGCCAGGTTATGTTTGACTCTTTGTGACCCCATAGACTGTAGTACTCCAGGCTTTCCTGTCCCTCACCAGCTCCTGGCATTTACCCAAGTTCATGTCCATTGAATCAGTGATGCCATCCAATCATCTCATCATCTGTCCCCCCCTTCTCCTTCTGCCCTCAATCTTTCCCAGCATCAGGGTCTTTTTCAATGAGCTAACTGTTGACATCAGGCGGCCAAAGTATTGGAGCTTCAGCTTCAGCACTGAGTCCTTCCAATGAGTATTCAGTGTTGATTTCCTTTAAGATTGATTGATTTGATCTCCTTGCTGCCCAAGGAGATGATTTTAGATAGTCTCAGTAGAAAAATCTTCAGAAGTAAGAAATGAGACCCGTGAAACCCTCTCAATGAAGACCAGTTATCACCATGGAGACAGAATACTGGACTGCAGCGTTCTGTTGGAGAGGGAACTGAGAGGCCTTAACACAGAGAGCTCTTCCATCACACAGCAAGTCTTTACTGAGGTCCCTGAGATTTAGGGTAAATGAATCCATTCATGTAATTTCAGTGATGACAAATAAAAGTGATGACCTTTAAAATATCCACGATCATGGTAATTATTAATTCAGCCTTTGTGTAAGTACTGGCATTGTACAACAATCTCATAACAGCTGATTCTTGTGAGGGTAACAACAGACATTTATTTCTGCTTATGAAAAGAAGCTAAAGGTAAATTAACTGTTTTTTTTTTTTTTTTTTTACTTTCTAATTCTATTCACTATTTGTATCTATGTGAGTGTGTGAATGAGAGAGAAAAATATCTTCCGGGTTGGATATATGTTTTCATTCACTAGTAAATGGAGTAAGATGCTCATATACTTGTAGGCACAGAAGCTTGGACTTGGCAATCTCTTTCACAATGTAGTTTAAAACTGTATGTGTATTAATCGCTCAGTTGTGTCCAACTCTTTGAGACTACATGGACTGTAGCCCACCAGGCTCCTCTGCCCTGGAATTCTCAAGGCAAGAATACTGGAGTGGATTTCCGTTCCCTTCTCCACGGGATCTTCCCAACCCAGGGACCGATCCTGGGTCTCCTTCGTTGAAGGTGGATTCTTTACAGTCTGAGCCACCAGGGAAGCCCAATTTAAAATAGACATAATCAAAAAGAATAAAATATACAGATTATGGAGTTGGGACACATTTGTTGAAGTTTGGATAGTATTTTAGATTAGAAAAGTGAAATGTGTTACTTCTACTCACCCTTAAATATTTAGTCTGCTTAATGAATTCATCAGAGCTTAGGAAGCTGGGAAATACATGATTAAGTAAGAAACTTGTATTTGTCTTTTCTCCCCTTTATTTCAATAATATTTTTCTTTATGAAACTATAAAAACATCACTTTGTTATTTTCTGGATCACTTTAAGAACTGTTCCTAAACCAACTGTTCTGCAAATCATTCCAATGGTTATTATAAAGTTAGAGGTTCTCTTGGATGAAATCTAATTTGCATTATAGAGGATACAACTGAGCATTCCCTTTCCCCACGTTAAGTGACTTGTTTGAGATTGTACAACATCTTAAGTCATGGAGTCTTTAGAAGAACCCAGATCTCCTTGTTTCTGCTCATCTCTCTTGATTCTAGTCATGCTGCTCCCTATCACAAGTTCTTGTGAAAGTTAAGAGAGTGCTGACTCCCCCCATCAGAAAACGTGAAATTAAAAAAAGAAACCAAGATGGATCCGTCTGGTTAATTTGGAACAATATTATCATATGGTGAAATACTAGCCTAATTATATTATGAAAGTATATGTTCATAATCAGAGATAATCAACACTGTAGAGATTATAGATTTTCAGAATAGATGTTTCATAATTCCCCAGGGCTTCCTGCATATGGGAGACCAGGGTTCGATTCCTGGGTTGGGAAGATCCCCTGGCAGAGTACATGGCAACTCACTCCAGTATTCTTGCCTGAAGAATTCCATGGACAGAGGAGCCTGGCAGGCTACATATGTCCATGGGGTCGCAAAGAGTTGAACGTTGACTGAGCGACTGAGCACAGCACAGCACAGCACAGATGTTTCATATTTCCTGCAATAGGTAGATGACAGATTTTCTCAACTCAGTATGTATATTTGATGTTGTTACTCTTATATTGTCCTAGTTTGTTGAATGTTGTAGTATTTATCATCTGTAACAGGATTGTCACATGGGATTCAAAGAAAAGGAAGCCCATGGTTCTGTATAGCCCCCTTTGGCCATATTTCTCCCTTTTAACTCAGCTTCGTCTCTTATCAGATACTTACTGGGATTTTCATGTTTTACCTAGCCATTCTTAGACCATAGAAAGAATTCTTTTTACTTTACTTGATACTTCAGAACCTTGGATCCTGTTCCTACACTGCTGATTTTTTTTTTTTATTGAGAACCAACTTCATATTCTCCAGTCACATGGTTTTTTAACTTGGGATATACTTTTATATCTCAAAATCAGTGAGAACTTGAACTTTTCATAGCCATTTTATTTCTTATCATCATGGCTCCCTTGAAATAACAATATGACTTAAAATATATATTAGTATAATCCTGATATGGTGAGGTACTCTGAGGAGTCCTTGAATTAATAGATTATTTGTACCTTTGCATCAAAATGAGTTGCTTCACTTTGGGGGATTATCGGTCAATTTGCATACTTTTTTATAATTAAAAAGTAAAGTGATAAACTATTAGTTTTACACAACAACTGGCATTGCTGTCAAAGTTCTAAACATTCTTTGCAGTGTTAGAGCTGGAAATTCCCAGGTAGTTGAAAGAAAGCAAAGGAACAGATCTTTATTAACATTGCATTCTTCTTATTCTTAAGGGCTTATAGTGAAGAGCAGGTGTTGAAATTAGTTAGGAGTCATGAAAAAATCAAATAAAACTCTTTCAGATGGCTAGGGCAAAATGACTTTGGAAGCTCTTGTTAACCTGGAAAACTCTAGGATTATATAAATAATGAATGGTCCCCAAATGCATTGGTTTTTATAATGCAGATGAAGGTAACATAACTTGTCAGGACTGAAATTTACATATTAGAATAATTGAGTTATCTTATCTTGTTCTTTAACAAAATAAATGGCTGTGAATATTCATGGTACAATTAAAATATTAATGGTATACTAATACTTCACTTTTAGGTCTCTAGCCATCCATAAAGAGTTTTATTTAAACTTGATTAACAGTGAAGGGATGGTTTAACACAGAGTATAATATATTGGCTTTTTGTTTCTGAAATGAAAATGTAGTACCTGGCATGAGTAAATAATTGGTTTACTCTTGTAATGCATCATTTCTTTTGATAAGGAAAGACCATTCTTGAGTATAGAGTAAGGCATAGACATAATGTGAATATCTTTTGAAGCTTAAGTTCTCTTTTCTCTTTAAGCACTATTATTTATCATTAATAGGTAGTTGGAGTTTCTTGAGTTGCTTCACTGACTTAATTTTTAAATTTTTAATTGTGGTAAAGTACACATAAAATTTACCATCTTAACCATTGTATACAGTCCATGGAATTCTCCAGGCCACAATACTGGAGTGGGTAGCCTTTTCCTTCTCCAGGGGATCTTCCCAACGCAGGGATGGAACCCAGGTCTCCCACATTGCAAATGGATTCTCTACCAGTTGGGCCACAGGGGAAGCCCAGTACAGTGTTATTAAGTACATTCACCACTGTCCATCTCTAGAAATTTTTCATCTTACCCAATTGAAATTGTACCTGTTAAACAGTAATATGGTATATTACCCAACCCTCTGTCCCTAGCAACCACCATTCTACTTTTGTCTCTGTGTATTTGACTAGTCTAATTACATCATATAAAAGTGAAAGTGAAAGTAAAGTCTTTCCGATGTGCCTGCCTCTTTACGACCCCATGGACTGTAGCCTACCGGGCTCCTCTGTCCATGGGATTTTCCAGGCAAGGAGCGGGTTGCCGTTTCCTTCGCCACAGGATCTTCCCAACCCAGGGATCGAACCCGGGTCTCCAGCATTGCAGGTCAATGCTTTACCATCTGAGCCAGCAAGGAAGCCCTATATCATATAAGTGAAATAATATTAATACTTAATGTGACTGAGTCATTTCGCTTAGCAGAATGTCCTCAAGTGTCATTCGTGTAGCCTGTGTCAGAACTTTCTTCCTTTCTGCGTTCCGTTGTATGTATACATCACATTTTGTTTACTCAGTCATTCATCTGATGGATATTTGAATTTCATCTGGCTTTTATCTGTGTAAGTAACAGTATATGGATATGAATAATGCTGCTATGAACATTTGTGTACATGTCTCTTCGAGACTCTGCTTTTAATTGTTTTGAATATATACCCAGAAGTAGATTACTGGATTATATGATAATTTTCTTCTTAATTTGTTGAGGAGTTAGCATATTGTTTTTCATTTTACATTCTATTCAGTAGTACACATAGGTTCCAAATCCTCTACATTCTCATTAACACTTGTTGTTTTCTGTTTAATCTGTGGATTTTAAGTTATGCAGGTTATATATATTTACTATATAGATACTAATAATGGAGAAAAAGGTACAGTAATTTTGCAAATACTTCTTCATCCCCTCTGACTGACTGGGTGGAGGAAAGGGAAGGTACAAAGGACAGGAAGAAGTGTGATTTGACCACTGGCCTGGGCAATTAGGTGATGAAAGGTTTAGTTTTGACAAAGAAAGGGCAGGATATAAAGAGTTCAGATTGTTGAATTTGAAATGTGTGAGATTTTCAGGTAAAATCTGGAGCTTGGGAGAGAGGTCAGGACTGTTTGAGTGTAATTAGTATTTAGGTAGTACTTGATACTGTGATTGCCTATTTGATCATTCAGGGAGAGGAGAAGAAAAACAAAGATTTGGGGAAGAGAACCCTGGGGCCCTTGACATGTACGAACCTACAGAGGCCGCACTCACCTAAAGTCAGAGTTGTCATCTCTCCTCAAAACCCTCTTCTTCCTAAATTTCCTTATTCTCTCAAGATAACGATATTCTCAGTGTAGTTGGAAGGTGAAATTGCAAGTCTTTTCTTGCGATGATCTTTGCCTAATCAGTCACCAAGATCTTTTGCTGTTTTCTTTTAGAATACTTTTCAAATCTGGCATTTGTTATTTTTTTTTCCCACTTGCATCATTGTTTTTCAGGCCTTTGTTGTTACTCTTCTGCAGTTTTCTCTTAGCCTACCGTTCTGTCTCTAGAATTTTCTCTCTGACTTTTATCTACTTAACATATCAGATTTCTATATAAGCTTTCAAATGACAAAGTAAAGTTATTTTCCTTGAAAAAAATAATGTTTGAAACTGATTCTTTGTAAAAAGACAGGTCCTGATGTTTAAGGACCTGTAGAGTCTATATCTCATTTATCTTTTTGAATACAAATTTCAGCATAAATGCCAGATTTTTGCCATTCTGCAATATTTGATGCTCTTGAATTTTCGTCTTTCCTTACGCTGTTTCCCTTATCACCTTCACTCCTTCTCACTCATACAAAAGCCCAGTTCAACAGTTCAAGTCTCATTACCTCTTTGGAGAGGAGGCAGTATGGTGCAAAATGAAGAACTTTGTGTAAACCTTTGTGCAGCTACCCATTATCTGAGTAACTTTGAAGAACTTTTCTGAATTTCATATTCTTTATTTGTAAAACAGGCCATTGTGTGGGGTAAATTAATAAAGTGAAATGTGAAGCACAGTAGATAATATTTCTGATCTCTGTCCCTCTGGGTCATTTTATCCATTCATTTATTTATCCATTCAACCCACAGTTGCTTTGGTACTTCCCTAAGCCATGAGGATGCAGCAGTTGACAAAATGGACAAAAATCCCTTCTGTCATGGAACAAATGTTCTAGAAGAGGAGTTAGATGACAAACAAGATAAGATGCATATAATGTTTTAATAATGGTAAATGCGAGGGAGGAAAATTAAAGAAGAGGGAGACATGCAATAGCAACAGGAAAGGTGGAAATTTTAGATGGAGTGGCTGGGAAAGGCCTCTGAGAAGTTTTCTCTTTAGAAATCCTGAAATGCTTGATAAAATCACCGTATTATGACATGTTATTTGCCTAGAAGTGTGTGTTTAGACTCTGTCTTTGACCTCAGTTCCATTAGAACTCCTTGCACTGAGGGATACATTTTTATTAGCTCTCTTGTTTCCTCGCTGCATTTTTATTGCAGTGAAAATTTATCATCCTGACAAGGAATTGATACAATATCAAAATATAACTGGAAGTGGTACAAAAGGCAAGGCCTTCATATCCAAGAGGAGGTTGATGGGATTCCATGCAAGTTAAATATTTAATACTTGTTTCATCTAACTCTTACTAGGCCAGACACTCCAGAAGAATAAAGACTCCTTGTCTCCATCAGGTGTTATTTATGGCTCTTTGGAGACTGAATGAGGATGCTAGTGCCTTTGAATTTCATAATGAAATCTGGAGCTCTTATGGGAAATTTCCTGAGCTGAGAGCTAAGTGAAACCCCAGTACTCATGCTGAAAGTGACTGGCCTTGGGAAGTTGGAGAATCTGCAGCCAGTTTTATTCAGATCACTTGTGTTTGCATGTCAGACTGAATAGAAATCATCAAGTAAAGTGCCCAAGTTTTAGCATCATTGCTTGAACCCATCAGAAAAATCAGCTGATGGCTCAAATCTGTAATTAACAGTTAAATTTCTCCTCCAGATTTCTTTAGCTTCCAGCTTACCAGGCAGGAAATTGGAATCAGGAAGAGGAACCCAGAAACCTGTAACTCTTCTGAGGTTAGGTTCTTCTAAAGAAAAGTTATCCTGTAAAGAGTTAAATTTCCTGCCAACAGTGACAGGAAATCTATGTTGTTGCTTTTGCTTTTGTTTTGGACTTTGAAACAAAGAAAATTCACTGAACACCATACTTTGATTAGTTTGAGCAGTTGTTTTTCCTTAGGGGAGATTGTATAGTATAATTTCATCACACAAAAAACTGGTGCCTGAGCTCCAACCAAAGTTTGCGCTTGTTTTTCCCCCTTGGGGATTTGACATTTTCTGTTTCCTGACATTTTTACCATTGTTAGGCACACTTCTTTGTGTTCTTTCCCTATATTCATCCCCTAAGGGAATTTGTGTATTTTATCTACTGAAAGGCAGGTATGCCTTCAGTTTTGGACAGGCCATTTAATTGTTGAAATAAATCCAACTATCGTGTAATAGACCAATCATTAGGAACTGGGCCATATGGCATCATTTAGATCCATGACACCCAGACCCTCAGTTTAATCCGGAAAGGAAATTAAATACCACGTACCCCAAATGAATGATTTTCTTTTCTTTCCTTATCCTTACCTGGTCCTTCCCACCCCATCTTTTTAAAATATTAAATAGCATCTTAAAACACAAACAAAATACCATTTATCTCAGTGTTTCTGGCTGCTAATTTATGGCTTTCTGTGTGGCAGAATAATAATTTATTAGCCATTAAGTAAAACAGTAACGAAGACTATCTTTTTGCCATTTTCTTCTATGTGTTTTAAATAAATTAAGAGGTCCAAATAAAAAGGAAAGGAAGGCCTACCAGTTCCTTGATCCCTTTTCAGCTACTTTAATGTAATTCCATTTTAATAATTAAAAAAATAGTCATATTTCTTAGCAGTACTGCCTCTTTTCCTTTGTTTTTAACACCGTATGTCTTTGTTTGAAAAATAACACCTTGTGGAACCAATTTGCTGATATGAATTTGTTTAGGGGCCTATTTACTGTTTGCAGACATGGATTCTCTTAGGTCTATACACTGAAGGACAGAGTGACAGTTGATTGGTTTATAATAGGTGACTTGGGGAATTTAATGAATGTAGGTTTGAGGATTGACTCAGTTGCTTTCCTTTGCCCTGTGCTGTGACATTAAGGTGGGCTCAGTTTCAAAGACTTACGGCAGTGATGTGTGCTGTATTTTGAGACACTATTTGAATCTCTTGTGTCTGTTGAGTGCACTCACCAGTTTTTGCATTTTTTCCCCCATTCATAACTATGAAATTCACCTGCTGTGGTTATTCTTTGGCCAAATCAAAGATGGCAAGATCTGGACTTGAGTTCTTTGCAGCTGAAGAAACCTTTAGAAAGCATTCCCCTTAAGCTTGCCTACAGGAATGTATACACTTGGAATAGCCTAGCGAGGCCTTGAAAGGTCCATCCAGCAGCTATGTAGATGTGAATCAAAGGGGTTACATTTTCAAAAAATCAGGAAAGTCCTTCATTTTGGTCTCGGTAATTCTTCCCAGCCTTCGTGAAACACAGGACAGAAAAATCACTGAAGGAGTTCCCTGGCAGTCCAATGCTTAAAATCTGCACTTTCACTGCTGAGGACCTGGGTTCTGTCTGTCATCAGGGATATAAGATCCCACAGGCCACAAGGTGTGACCAAAAAAAAAAAAAGCAGCTACTAAAAACTACTGCAAACAATCACCACTTCTCTACCATAGGTAAGTATTGTAGTGTTTTGTTTTTACAAGTGAAACAGGAGAATGAATGAAATCCAGGCAAGGTGAGATTTGATAAGGCAAGCTTGGAGATGCTGAGTTATTGTTCTGATTGTAGATGTTAGCATTTTTTTCCTTAGCCTGGGTGTTTCCACTTCACTATCTGAAATTAACTCTGGTAATCCTTACCCAGCAGGCATAACCTTCAGAGCCTGAGATAATCCAGCTAGAAATCTGTAGGCTATCTCGCTCCCTGAATTACTAATGTGTATGTAAAACACTGATGAAAGAAATCAGGGAGGACACAAATAGATGGAGAAATGTGCCATATTCTTGGATTGGAAGAATCAATATAGTGAAAATGAGTATACTACCCAAAGCAATCTATAGATTCAGTGCAATTCCTATCAAGCTACCAGAGGTCTTTTTCAGAGAATTAGAACAAATAATTTCACGATTTGTATGGAAATACAAAAAACCTCGTATAGCCAAAGCAATCTTGAGAAAGAAGAATGGAACTGGAGGAATCAACCTACCTGACTTTAGGCTATACTACAAATCCACAGTCATTAAGACAGTATGGTACTGGCACAAAGACAGAAATAGAGATCAATGGAACAAAATAGAAAGCCCAGAGATAAATCCGCGCATCTATGGACACCTTATATTTGACAAAGGAGGCATGAATATACAACGGAGAAAAGACAATCTCTTTAACAAGTGGTGCTGGGAAAACTGGACAGCCACTTGTAAAAGAATGAAACTAGAACACTTTCTAACACCATACACAAAGATAAACTCAAAATGGATCAAAGATCTAAGCATAAGACCAGAAACTATAAAACTCCTAGAGGATAACATAGGCAAAACACTCTCTGCCATAACCCAAAGCGGGATCCTCCATGACCCACCTCCCAGAATATTGGAAATAAAAGCACGGATAAACAAATGGGACCTAATTAAAATTAAAAGCTTCTGCACAACAAAGGAAACTATAAGCAAGGTGAAAAGACAGCCTTCGGAATGGGAGAAAATAATAGCCGATGAAGCAATAGACAAACAATTAATCTCAAAAATATACAAGCAACTCCTGCAGCTCCATTCTAGAAAAATAAACGACCCAATCAAAAAGTGGGCCAAAGAACTTAACAGACATTTCTCCAAAGAAGACATAAAAATGGCCAACAAACACATGAAAAGATGCTCAACATCACTCATTATCAGAGAAATGCAAATCAAAACCACAATGAGGTACCACTTTGCACCAGTCAGAATGGCTGCCATCCAAAAATCTACAAGCAATAAATGCTGGAGAGGATGTGGAGAAAAGGGAACCCTCTTACACTGTTGGTGGGAATGCAAACTAGTACAGCCACTATGGAAAACAGTGTGGAGATTCCTTAAAAAACTGCAAATAGACCTGCCATATGACCCAGCAATCCCACTGCTGGGCATACACACCGAGGAAACCAGAATTGAAAGAGCCACGTGTACCCCAATTTTCATCGCCGCACTGTTTATAATAGCCAGGACATGGAAGCAACCTAGATGCCCATCAACTGACAAATGGATAAGAAAGCTGTGGTACATATACACAATGGAATATTACTCAGCATTAAAAAAAAATTCATTTGAATTAGTTCTACTCAGGTGGACGGAACTGGAGCCCATTATCCAGAGTGAAGTAAGCCAGAAGGAAAAACAACAATACAGTATACTAACGCATATATATGGAATTTAGAAAGACGGTAACGAGAACCCAGCATGCAAGACAGCAAAAGGAACGCAGAGGTATAGAACAGACTCGTGGACTCTGTGGATGAGGGCAAGGGTGGGATGATATGGGAGAATGGCATTGAAACATGTTAATCATCATATGTGTAATCAATCGCCAGCCCAGGATTGATGCTAGGGTCTGGTGCACCGAGATTTCCCGGGGGGAGGGAGTCGGGAGGGAGGGAGGAGGGAGGGGGGTTCTGGAGGGGGAGCATATGTAAACCCATAGCGATATCATGTCATTGTATGGCAAAACTAATAAAAAAAATATAAAAAATAATAAAATGAGTATCAGCTCATCTTTGGGAGTGTGGTTTGGGAAGAATAGCTGATGAACTTCGCTTGTCAGATTTATATAATAAGAGGAGATCTTTATGGATGGAGGCTCTTGAATTATAGACAGCACTCCTAATTTTAGATTCTTCAGTTCTGTTTCCTACACATAGAAGGGTTGACTTTAAAAAACAATTCTTTTCTTGTTATATCCACTTGTCACAACTTCTGTACCTCACTTTTCCAAAATTCTTGTGGCAGGGTGTTTCTGTAATAGATGAGTGAGCATATTAGAGCAAACATAGTAAAATATACATCTTAAAAACAATACACAAAACAAGTGCAGACAAAAGTAAACTGTGTTTTATTCTGATTAAATATTAAAACAAGAATAAATGCCTTTTAATTTCCTATCAGAATCCACATTTTAAATGGTTACATAAAGATGTAGAATTTAATAATTTCTTAGAAATGGATTTATAGAAACAATTCCTCTGATACCTAACTATACATGAGATAAAAATAAGTAATATTTTTCCAACAAGTGGAGTTGGGAGATAGTGATTAAGAGACTATTTTCAAACCAAAAATAGTCATATTGACCATTCTGGGTGTCATTGAGGTAAAACTATCCCAGCCTGAACTGTGAGAGGAATTTTAGATTCCAGAAACCTTAAAGAGGAACCAGCTTGATGTTACATGTTAAAATTATGTGGACTGTTTTTTTATCTGAAAGCCTACCTCTTATTTATTATTTGGTTTGGTGTCTATGATGAGATATTTGGGAGAAAAGTGGTATGATCCTTAATCTACAAAGTACAAATTCATGTCCGACTTGACATTATTTCCACTAATATCAGAGAACAAGTTACAGAGGACAGGTATTGGAAACTAGGCAGGTCACTTGACCTTTGAGATGTTTGCATGATCCTCACATTGCCTTGTGTCTTCATTTGTTTTAAACTACTGATCACCTGTGGGTATCTTCAGCAAGATGCTGCACCCTTTGGTACCTTAATTTTCCCATCAGTTGTTTCAGTAACATGGTACTTTGAGGCTCAGATGAAAGTATGATTGCAGAAGCAATTCAGCCACTTAGCAGCTATGGTATTGTAAAGTATTGTTCTGTGTAGACCTGTTTTCTTCTTCAGTGAGATTAAGGTGCTGTGGTTTCCCACTTGACCAATCATCTAGGTGCAGCGTATCCTCTATTATCTGTGCTAATGGAGAGAATCAACTTCAATTTTCCAAAAAGGAAGATGATTAGAAAATCATTTAGAAAATATTTCAGTATTTGCATATTACAATGACATTTCCAAGAGTTCATAATTCAGGAAACAAAAGTGAAAAAAAAAAGCCCACAAAAATTCAGTCTGATTCAGAGGCAAATAAGCAGCTTTACAACTTTACCATCTTATCCCTTTTGTCCCCCACACCCCCTTGTGGGGTAGAAGTGCGTTCGTATCTCTAATCAATGAGGGTTTTAGCTTAAAGCATCGATGGCTTATTTTCTTAAAATTTCAAGCATTTGTATGGTCAGACAGGAAAAGACATCTGTGAAATTGCTTTTTCCTAGCTTGTATAAAAGCATCAACAATAATCAGAGTATGCTAAGACAATATATAATTAAATATTGCCAACATATATTTGAAAGCAGGTTTGCTGTGAATCATGGATCCTGGGAATAATCCCCTGAAGGTTGTCCTGGTGACAGTGAATAGGAATGTGATAGATGTAGAGTCCCTTGCCCTTCCTCACCCCGTTTATATACTGATTTTTCTTTAAGAAATAATTTATTTGGTACGTTTTTTATTCTTCATCACAGATCTCTTTGTAATCGGGATTTTTTTTTTCAGAGGTAGAAAAATCTCAGATTGGTGTTTTAGTTCATCAGAAAGCTTAATGTTGATGTTTTCTGGTGTCGCTGGCCTAGAATACTCATTGATAGTTATATTATTTCTATTCAGAGGAATCTCCCCACTTTTATGAATAGAAAGTTCTGGTGGAAATATCTCATGTGAGAAGGAGGTCTGTGAAAATGTTTGGAGGTGTGTATGTGTGTGTGTGTGTATATACATATTTGTGTGTATTATATATACTTACATGGACATACATTTAAAATTTTTTTTGATATTATTTGTCTGTACCACTTACTTGTGGCCCATAGGGTCTTTAGTCTTCCTTGTGGCAGGCGGGATCTTTAGTTGTGGCAGGAAAAGTCTTAGTTGAGGTATGTGGGATCTAGTTGCTTGATCAAGGATCAAACCCCGGACCCCTGCATTGGGAGGGGAAGACCTAGCATATATTTTTTAAGAATTAAGAGTGAACGCATTCCCTTCAATTCTAATAGATTGTAAACCACTCCAAATGATTGTATCCCACTATTATATATGGACTTCCCTGGTGGCTCAGATGGTAAAGAATTTGCCTGCAATGCAGGAGACCCGAATTTGATCTCTGGTTCCGGGAGATCCACTGGAGAAGGGAATGGCTACCCACTTCAGTATTCTTGCTTAGAAAATTCCATAGACAAAGGAGTCTGGCTGGTTAAAGTCCGTGGGGTTGCAAAGAGTCAGACATGGCTGAGCGATTAACACACGCGTGCACTATTTTATATGTGTGTCATTCCCCTGATGCAACTCCTCTTTATAAATAGAAAAACCATTTTAGTACAACCTCCTTCTCCCTCCGTGCCTCTCTAGTCCCTGCTGCTCCATTTCTGCCGTAGCTGGAGAGAAGTGCAAAGCCCTAGAAGTGGGACAGTCGCAGACAAGAAGCTCACTGTCCTGCTCTTCTTTGCTTTCCTTCTCCTGGATGACAGAGAACAGCTCTGCTCTCTCCAGCTACAGGAGCGGTCTTGGCAGCTGCTCTCTCTTAAGGCATGATCATGGCCTTTGCCATTTCACCAAGACGCAGTCTAAAAGTAGAACTGATGGCAGAGTCAAGCTTCGTGGTTTTGTGAACATCTGGGGCTTGTGTCTCTCGCCAGCAAGGCTTGACACCAAAAACACTCTGTCCCAAATTTCTAGTTTGAAGAAAGCTTCCAGATCATCTCTGGGACCTGAGGGTAATCCCATCCAGATCCTGCACCTGCCCACCCAGCTGGTCACCAATTACGCACGTTCACATTTTGCAGTGCGTTTGTTGACTATGTCACCTTAATTGTGACTGTGTCTCTAAATGGCAATGTGGATGTGGCTGCGCATGTGTGTGTGTTTGTAAAATACACAGTCTCAAGTACAGAAGTGCACTATGGTATCATAAACAAATGTTATCTCGAGAATGTCTGTAGATGTAAACTTTTTGGAGTTTTGCTAAATTGGATCCAGCATGATGCCAACACACTGACTTCTATGAAATCGGTTTTTATTAAAGTCTGCAGGTTATTCTTGTACTGGCAGTGGCTTTGATTAAGCACTGTATTGGGGTCATATGCTAGAATAACAGCGTTTTGAAATCCCTGGATGTTTTTGAAACAACTGTGATTAAAGTTCTGGCTCCTTTCCCATGATTACTAATGTGTGCTGAGGGTTGAATTTCCCTGGTTGTTATTGGTGATTGAGTTGTGTGGCAGCCCCTTGTGCTGTCTTGCCAATATCAGTGGCATTCTCCAGAGGAAAGTGATTTTGCATTGAAATGCGAGAACTGAAAGCTATAACAAAATTAACACGGGGTCTAGGGTTTCTGGTGTGGCTGCAGAGCTAGAATGGGAATGGTTCTTAGAGCCTAATTCATCTGTGATTGAATTTCAGACAAAACAGTGGGGCCATGATGAGAAGGGAGAGAAACCCATCTAAAAGAGAGTATGGATGAACAAGCTGACAAATAGGATTTGGCAGAGTTGAGATGTAGACCATCAGATACTTCAAGTTCAGCTAGGCCTTTCTTCTTGACAGGTGTGTTCTGTGCCTTGGTGTGGGCGCCCCGGGCAGTGGCACGCTTGGGAACCCCATGCTATTAGGAATGATGTCTTTGCCTGCCAACAGTGAATGGACAATGAACTCTTTTCATATGTGTGCAGAAAAAATATAAGTGTGCGTGAATCAAGGAATGTGCGTTCCTAGGTTCTAAGACATGCTGTGGAGTTATAGCCATCTAAATAAAAGCAATTATCAACTATATATTGCTACCACAGTCAATAAGTTCTTTGGGGAAAAAAATGCCAGATTTAAAAAATTAGAAATATTAGACATGAGATTTTTTTTATCAGTTGCTACCAAATTAAAATCTTATGTAATTTTACTCTTTTATATACTAGCCTTTTGTCTTTGCAAGTTTTAGGATTTGAGTATTTATTTTCTATACATGTATGTTATAAATTCTTTGATGATACCGTATCTTTGACTCACGTTGTTTTCTCTTACTGTACTGTACACGAAACAGTTTTGAAAAAGCTACCTGTGGATTGATTTAGAATTTATCTTTTGTGCTCTACAAAAAGTTATTTTTAAGCTTTAATTTAAGCAGTATTATACACAAACCTAAGGTAATTTAAAGTTACCTTAACTTGAGAGAGTTCTAAACGTAAAGAATTGACACACTTGGTACTTTTTATTTAGCTCTTTAGTATGTGTATAGCATCACATATAAACCTTAATGCAGTGTTATACACATACCTAAGGTACCTCAAAGTTACCTAACGAGAGAATTCTGAACTTAAGGATTGGCACTCTCGGTACTTTTTATTTATTTATTTTTTTTTTCCCCGTGTTTCCATTAGCTTTCAGGGCTGATTTCAAGATGGAACAGTGGACGTTGGGTCTTATTTCTGCTCATCTTCCACCCATCGTTAGGTATAGATGTATGAAGCAGAGAGCAAAATTGTAGTAGGTGTACACACACACGTATGTACATATTTATGTGCATGAACTTCAGAGACTAATTTCATCAGTTATTCAGCAAATATGCTCCGAATACCCACTGTTGTCATAGGTGCTTGAAATAGATAGAAGAGCAAACAAAGCAAAGTTCTTGTAATCTTTTACTAGTTTTATTTTATTTTAAATGTGTTTATTGAGATAAAGCTCACATACCACAATACTCAGTTTTCCGGTGTGTAATTCAGTGATTTTTAGTGTGTTCAGAGTGTTGTGCAAACATCACCATTCTCTCGTTCCAGAATGCTGTTGTCACCCCCAAAAGAAGTTGCTGTCTATCAGCAATCTCTGCCTATGCCTCCTTCCCTCAGCTCCTGCTAACCACTAGTCTGCTTTCTGCCTCTGGATTTGCCTGTTCCCGACCTTCAGTGTCGATGAAACTGTACAATATGTGGCCTTTGGTGTTTGGTTTTCATCATTGACCATCATGTTTTTCAGGTTCCTCCATGAATCGGTACTTCTTTCTTTTTTTTTTTTTTTCCAGAGATTTGGAGGAGCAGGTAGGGAGCGGGAGGTTGGTTTGAGTCTGGTTTTGGATGTTAAACTGGTCATTCTATGAGCATTCCAGTGGAGGTGCCAAGGAGTCAATTGGACATACCAGGGGGGAGTTCATGACAGAGGTCTGGACCGGAGATAGGAATTGAGGCATCGTTGGCATACAGATGACATGTGAAGCCACCAGGTTAAATGATATCTTCCATGGCATGTAGGGCAGGCAAAAGGTTCAGGGGCTTGAGCCCTTGGGTCTTCAAGTGACATAAAGTCAGGAAGATAAGGGGCAATGAGCCGGAACAATGGTGAAGGACTGACCAGTAAGAAGGAAAATCAAGTGATGATATGGTCCTGGAAGCTGAATGAAGAAATTGTTTCCAGAAAAAAATGGTTAATGGAGCCAGTTGCTGCTGCTGGATCCAATAAGATAGACGAGGACTGAGAATTTGACAAGGGTGTCTTCCATACCACCATCGAAAACCTGAAGGTGGGAGCCTCACAACTCTGTGTTCCTGTTAATTTCCTTGGCCCTCAAGCCCCCACAGCTCTTTCTGGCTCTTCTCTAGTCCGTCCATCTCATCCTGCCCAGTGTCTGATTCATGTCAGTTGCCACAGGGAGTCCAGGGACCTCCATTAGCCCCCTCTCGCTAATACTGCTCTGTGCATCTCCCATTTCCCTTCTCTCTCCAATGAATTTACCTGACTTATCATTGAGAATCCTTTATATCCCAGATGTCCTAACTGAATGTTCTTTTAACCTTCTTCCTAGAGCAGATGGAACTAAAGCGCATCTCACCTTTGAAAGCGTACTTCTCCTGCAGCTGTTTTAAATGGTGGCTCTTTTCTGTCACATAGAGACACAATAGGTGTCTCTCTTGCCTCTTCCATTTTCTTTGTCTTCTCCAGGAAAATTCCCATACCTTCAGCTTGTTCCACCTGTTATTATTTCTTGTTGTAGTTGTTTACAGACCAGAGCATTGTTCCATTTCTTCCCCCCTAGCTGTGGATCATGCAATCTGTATTTGCTAATAATAATTTGTTTTCCAAATTGGGCAAGTGTCAGTATTTCAGCCTGACTTAGTGTTTTTTTTACAATAGGAAGGACAGTTTCTTGAGACCACTTTTTTGAAACACTAGTTAATATGGAAGGTGACAAATGCATTAGTTGAACTCCTGCTATACTGGCCTGATCTTTTTTTTTTTTTTTAAAGTGTGAATTTTAAGTGATTTATATAGTTGAAAGTAGAAGTTAACATACATGTCAGATATGCTGATCAAATGATAAAGTGGAGGAAAATCAAGCCTCAACCTTTTATGCAGGCAGTGAGAGTAGAGGCACATTGCAGTTTTTGGAGACAGATGGAATTCGAACAACTAATAAATCAGGTTTTGAAACATTGAAGAACAACTTATTTCAATGCATATGCTGTTGGATCTTAGACAAGATAGTACTGGGAGTAAAAATAGATTAAGCAGCATCAGAAGTCCATTGTACCTAAGTATCATCTGCATAACAATATTTAAATACATTTCATGGCACCAAGCTCAGAAATTTAGTAAATAAATAATTATAGTGCGACAAGAGGCGCCTTCAAGATCTCCATGGAGTTATACATGAAAGAGATCAGAGTGAAATTGTATTACCACAAGCATTCTCTGATCATTCTAATATTTCCGTCACCGTTGTGTTTTAAGAAGATCAGAAGACTATAATCACTTTATAGATTTCTCATAAAAAGCATTAACAGAAGAAATGCAAATGATCGTAATGGACAAATTTGCATCAGTGCTTGTGAGCCTGCTTCATGCTTGGAATGCAGCTGCCTGGCCATCTCTTTGTTCACAGAATGATAGAAAATGAACCACTGCAGAAAACTACGTGCAGCTTCAATATAAAAATAGATTTTAGAAAAGCAAACAAGTGTGGCTGTGAAGTTTAAATTTATTAATTTGCCAAATAAGAATGTAGAGGGACAAGCAAAAATTTATGATTTTAAGAAATTAAGTCATTTTTATTGACTTTTCACTTTATAAGTGAAGTAAGGAAGTTTTCTTTTGATGTATTTTTATAAGGCATTTTTAGTAGAAGATGCTTAAAGTTTCTATAGCAGAATGTTCCTTGGAGTTTGTTTTAAACTATATTCTGAGTCTTGAATGTCGAACCCTTTTATCTGAGACCGTGATTGTTTTTTGGTTGGGTAAATTGAAGAAAAAGACAGAAATTTTCATATTCTTCACAATTCTCTAGGTTAAACAATATGCTTGATTATGTCATTTGAGTTTGAGTTTCTCAAAATGGTGTTATATTATTGTGTTCATCAATTATTGAACACGTAGCTAGGAGATAAAAAGACCCTGCCTTTAAGATGGTCACAGTTCCTGGGAAGAGAGTGTGTAACATATTTACCTGTCTGAAAAATGCAATGAAATTAAAGATGACATAAAATAACAAAACATGAGATCCATAAGATTAGCTTGGCGGACCAATTGTTTGTTCTGGGCCCTGAATTATAAAACTTTTCTCTAAATATGGTAAACTTGCAATAAACTTGTATCTAATAGTGATATTTTTACTTTCAGCCTGGCTTATGGTTTGGAGGGGTACTATAAGCGTGTGTTAAGCCAGCTTACTTTTGAATCCAGTGAATGCCACCACTGAAGCAACTCTTGTTAGATGTAATGCTTCCGATGTTATCCATTGACTGTCATGCTGTCAAGCCTTCTACTTTGCCTAAATCGTGGCTTCCTGAGTGTGTTCTATTTGCCAGGCCACTACTCAGTAAAAGAGATCTAAAATGACTAAAGTCAGGGGTTTACCTCGAGGGAGTCCCCTGTAACAGGAGAGCAGTTAATAGTGTGGGTGCAGTGAAGGAGCAAGGTCTCGTGGCTTTATGTAAGTATGTGGAGTTGGAGATTACTATCCACAGTTTTGACTTGAGTAGTTAAACTTTGTTACAATTCTTCAATTGTTTGTAATCATCAATATATATGTAATGTTCAGCCATGATGAAACTGGATTCCTGGAGGGTGTTCACTAACTCTGCTGGATCAAGGGAAAATGAATAAACGTTTTCTGTGTTAAATCTCCCTCGAGTTATGATGGATCTACATCCCTGTAAGTCCATTGTAAGTTGAAAAGACTCGAATTCAAAAATGAGCTTAAAACACCTCACTTCCAGAATGTCATGACACTGCCTACCTTAAGTGTGCTCAGAACATTTACCTGAGCTGGCAGTGGGCCAGGTCATCTACCGCAAAGCATATGTAACGAATGTTGAATATCTCATGCAATTTATCAAATACTGTACTGACAGCGAGACACAGAATGGTCGTCTGGGTACAGAGTGGTTGTAAGTGTGTCATTTGTTTACCTTGTGGCCGACCCTGTGGTGACTGGCAGTTACATTTACTGCTGCCGTCGCGCATCCCAAGGGAGCCTTGCACAGCATATTGCCAGCTCAGGAGAAGAAATTAGGGCTTCTCTCCCTGTCCCACCACCAAAGAGCTGATTATTAAGCGTTTACTAACATATCAGTGGTTATAGTCAGTAAAGACTATAAACTATTTTGCTGTCTTCTGTTTTATACTGTATAACATTTTATATATTAATGCTATTTACGACTTTATCGTGTATAATATTTTATGTGTGTGTGTGTGCTTAGTTGCTCAGTCATGTCTGACTCTTGGTGACCCCATGGACTTGTAGCCTGCCAGGCTCCTCTGTCCATGGGATTCTCTAGGCAGGAATACTGGAGCGAGTTGCCGTGCCCTCCTCCAGGCCATCTTCCCGACCCAGGGATCGAACCCAGGTCTCTTGCATTGCAGTCAAATTCTTTACCCAGGGACTCCCTTAGTATTTTATAGTACCTATAAGATGAGAGGTTCAAATGCTGCTTCATTGCTCTGTACCCTCAGACTTCCAAAAATAAAAAAGCACCCTTTTTTTTTTACATTGCTTTATGATCATTTGCTCTTTAAGATGAGCAGTATTCCTTTTTATTCTTGATATGACTCACCATAGCTAGATATAATTAGGCATCTATTTAGCTTCATGTTTATAATCTATTAGACTGTGGCATATAGTGGTGAACTTTCGGGAAGTTGACTACTGTACAGTACTTGGTGATAGTCTTTGACTTAATAATATTGATAGGTTTAATCTCAGGGCATTTTTATGAAATCCCAGAATCAGATTCTGACTTTCCAATCACTGCTTTAAATCTCTTTTATGCTACCTCGACAAATGTGTATCTGGCTTGTCTCAGGAAAAACAAAAATAAAGATCTTACATTACAAGGAAATAAACTCTCTCCTGAAACAGGCATTACTTTTTTATGGTCTACTTATCCTTGGTAAAATTTTCCTTTTATAAAACCCGATCTGCCTTTTTGAAGCTTCTAACCTATTTGTCCTAATACTGTCTCTAAGACCACAGAATGTAATTTTTTTTTCTTTTTCATCGTGTAGCACTTAACAGATCTGAAGAGAACATTCATACTCCTCCCCATTCTCCCATTCCCCTAACCTAGACATCTCCCATTTCTTCTACCCACCTCTCCATTTTTTAAAAAATTACTGAGAATAAAACTATGCCTTAAACTTGCTGACCTCTGAGGATTTGACTCTCGAAGCTTCTTCATAGTGAGGATTAGCAAAACACAACCAATTCCATGTTACAATAACTATTACTTACACTGTGCTTTACAAAAATTTTAGAAAGAGGTTCACATACATAATTTTCCCTTTGACCATAAGTCCTCGAGGGCAAAAGGTGTGTTTTTTATACTATTTATTGACATGTTTATAGATACAATACTGTTTACTGGTACAATAAATGGAGATTGGAAAAGTTGAAATGCCTTGACCAAGGATAGACACCTAGAGAAGAAGTAGTGAAGTTGGGATTTGAATCGAAATCTGACTCCAGAAACTTCTTTTCTATTTGTACCTAAAGTCTATGGTCTTAAGGCTGCCTGTGCACCCCTGGAATTGCTTGTAAGATTTTATCTTCATGTATATGTGCATTTTTTCTGAGAAAAAGATCCATAGAAGGTCAGATTCTGAAAGGCTTTTCTAACTTCAACAAGGTGAAATATTTTCGTGTTGCCTGCCTCTCTGAGAGTGTGTGCGTGCATGCCAAGTTGCATCAGTCGTGTCCAACTCTGTGTAACGCTATGGATTGTGTAGCCCGCCAGGCTCATCTGCCTCTCAGCTTCTCCAGGCAAGAATGCTGGGCTGGGTTGCCTTGCCTTCCTCCAGAGGATCTTCCTGACCCATGTATTGATCCTGTGTCTCTGTATGTCTCCAGCACTGGCAGGTAGGTTCTTTCCCACTAGCACCACCTGGGAAGCCCTCTCTGAAAGTTTACTCATCAAGAAATTGTTGAGAGATAGAATCTTCAGTAAATAAAATATTTGGCTTTAATACTTCCCTTCTTTTCGAGATACAGCTTTCATTGAGATTCATGTCATAGAGTGAAGATCCTTCCGTTTGGCTGAATCACTGGGGTGTATTATGTGAATATATATGTAATAAACATCATACATGGGCTTCCCTGGTGGCTCATTGGTAAAAAATCCTGGCTGCAATGCAGGAGATGCAAGTTCAATCCCTGTGTTGGGACAATCCCCTGGAGGAGAAAATTGCAACCCACTCCAGCATTCTTGCTGGGATAATTCCATGGACAGAGGAGCCTGGTAAGCTATAGTCCATAGGGTTGCAAAGAGTAGGACACACCTGAGCACGCGTGTGCGCGTGCACACACACACATCTTACCCCTTTTCACTTTTTAGATCTAACCAGATCTCTCTCCCCTTCAAGCTTTCTCTTTTTCTCTCTCATTCTCTCACACATACACATTTTATATTCTCTTATTACACTTTTAATTTGTTCCAAATTTTAAAATTTAGAAGTAATTTATTGTTTTATAAACAATAAGAAAATAAATTTTGAAAAAATCTGGTTTATGGAACTTGTTCTATTACTTTATTGTCACACCTCATTAAATAATATTGAACTTCTGTCAGAGTTTAATGTGTGCTATCAATTCAGTTCGGTTATTTTGAGTGGGACTGTGTTTTCATTTATGTAATAAACTGAAAAGTGTTCTAGGGCTCTTAGGTATTGACATTAGGTTGAGAGAACTATGAAATGTTTAGAGGAGGTTAGAGTGGGTATAGACGTAGGAACGTTTGTTTTTCTGGAAAAGGAAAGATGAAGGATGTCCAGGATGTTTATTTTCTTGGTAAGATGAAAAGCAAGGTCATCCAGTAAGAGTGAGGAAGTGGTACAGTTGGGATGCTTGAAAGTGGGGAAGGGTTGATACGATTGTTGTGGAGAGAGGGAGGTGAATTATCCCGAAAAATGTGGTTTACTTGCTATGCAGTGTTGAAAGATCCATTTTTGTTAGCCAATATACTTTGTTTGGTGTCTGTCTATGGCAGTGGCTGATAAAACAGAGACGGCAGGTATTTGGGCCCTTCCATGGCTGCCTTTTATCAGGTCTGATGTATGAAAAGAGAGAAGGTTGAGTGATGGTATTAGCAGAAGTGGGCCTTGCATTATGCAGCTTGAAATCTTGGTTGAATAAGGAGGACAATAAAGAGATTATTATTTTATTTAAAAAGTAATGAAATGGGATAAGATAAAGGGCCTATTGGTGGGAAGTTATGATGGAGGTAGAGAAGATTGGGTGAATAGAGTGAAAAGTTCATAGTTAGACCGTGAGTCTGGGCAACTGTTGCAGGTGGGGTTATCCAGAAGCAGATACTGAAAGAGTCAAAGGTCAAGATACCTGATGGGAGTCATCACCTAGGGAAGAGTCCAGGGAGGAATTAGGATTTAGCAGAGAGAAAAGTGGAATGGGAGACAGCTTCTTGAGAGCCTTTGCCAACACAGCAGGGATCAACTAGGTGGATCTTGCCCATCAGAATTGTCTTGCATTGAGCTGAAATAGCCAGGACTTTATACTTATTCACTGGCTATGGGCCTCCAGCACAGGGACTCTGAAATGGCAGACCCTGAGGTGGCTGGCATCTGGAGTCTGTCTGCCGGAGGGTTCATATCTGTGTCCACCATGCGGCCTGAGGTTGAACAGAGGAAATCATTGCAGGTGAGAGTGTCACAGCTCTCGGTGGCCTTTGTGTTTGATGGGCCAAGAGTGCAAACGTTGACATCATCCTAGATACTGGAGGACCTTCAGGTAAGGAGATTATGGAACAGAAGTCAACTTCCTAAGTGGTAGGGAAACAAGATAGGTAGGATGACTCAGCACAGGGGGATGGGCCTTCAGTTCAGTCGCTCAGTCATGTCCGACTCTTTGCGACCCCATGAACCGCAGCACGCCAGGCCTCCCTGTCCATCACCAACTCCAGGAGTCCACCCAAACCTTTGTCCATTGAGTCGGTGATGTCATCCAGCCATCTCATCCTCTGTCATCCCCTTCTCCTCCTGCCCCCAATCCTTCCCAGCATTAGGGTCTTTTCCAATGAATCAACTCTTCACATCAGGTGGCCAAAGTATTGGAGTTTCAGTTTCAACATCAGTCCTTCCAGTGAACACCCAGGAGTGATCTCCCTTAGGATGGACTGGTTGGATCTTCTTAGAGTCTCAGAATTTTTAAGAAGTTATTTTTCAGATGTTGGAGGTGCAGTGGTCTGGAAGCTGCTTTGGAATACCATGCAGGCTACCCCATCTTTCCCCCTGCCTCTGAAGGAGGAAATAACCAGTGCTTCAGAGGCCTGTGTAGAGATAGTGTTCATGGGAGAAAACCAGGGATAACAGAAGTTTTGGAGATTGGAGGAAAGAAGGATCTGAATCAGGAGCAGAGAAATTTGGAGTATTAGAAGGAAGGGAGTAGAGTGGTAACAGATGGTCACGTCCAAGAGATTGACTAATGACACAGGAATGACGGATACGATAGGCTTTGGGCTAGTGGCCTATGGCTTTGTTGCCTTTCTCTTGGTTAATGGTGGTCCCAGGAGCTGCAGAACCTGGGTACTGCTTGGCAGAGGGATTTGAAGGATACTTCAGTTTGCTTTGGAGAAGACAGGAGCGACATTTTGAAGCAAGGTTTAACATCTAGATAAAAATTAGGGAACGGGTTGTGTTAGAGGTTACTCTGAGTTTTAAAACATAGGATCTAATATTTGCATTAAATTACATCACTCTCCTCCAAATGTTTTATCAGCTTCCCATTATGCTTTAGGATTTAAAGCATCCTTTCCGTGACATGATCTGCTGCTATGTGATCTGGCTCTGCCTACCTCCGCCTTCCATTTCATACTTCTTCACTAGCCTGCTGACACTGGACTCAGTGTACTCTGTGCGTTGAATATGCCAAGCTCTTGCCTTGGGGCCATCACACACGTTCTTCCCTCCTATTTGAACACCCTTCCTCTATACTCTTTATGGACCAACTTCCACTCAGCTTTCAGGCTTTGTGTGCCACTCTGTCTGACCTTAAAGTCAATTAGCTGCTAGTAGATACTAAAGAGATTATTATTAAGTGTTAGAGAGGTATCGTGGTCTCTCCTGTTAATTCTATTCTAGTCTCACAACATAGAAAACAATTTGTAATGACATATGTATTTGTGTGATAGCTTAATGTCTATCTCATAATCCTGTGATCCTCCATAAAAGCATGGCTATATCTTTTTTGATCACTTTTTTTTTTTCCCCTGTACCTAGCACAACACCTGGCATGCAGCAGGTTTTCTAATAATTGTTGAATAGTGAATGTTTGGTGCATCCCCACAGTATTATGCTATCTTTAAAATCATGTTCTTAAAGAATAATTAATGACTTGGGCAAATACTCAGGATAAACAGTTAGGAGGAGAAAGCTGGCTGGGACAAATATGTACATGGTTTCAGTATTTTATGTGTGTGCTTCAGTTGTGTGCTTGAGTGAGGCATCTTAGTGTATTCTCTGTGTAGTATCTTCCTCTGATTGATATCAACATGGCCAGATTTTAGGAACTTAGCTTTTCATATGTAGAATATGTCCTTTCTATTTCTGCTGCTGCTGCTGCTAAGTCGCTTCAGTCGTGTCTGACTCTGTGCCACCCCGTAGACAGCAGCCCACCAGGCTCCCCTGTCCCTGGGATTCTCCAGGCAAGAACGCTGGAGTGGGTTGCCATTTCCTTCTCCAGTGCATGAAAGTGAAAAGTGAAAGTGAAGTCGCTCAGTTGTGTCTGACTCTTCACGACCCCATGGACTGCAGCCCACCAGGCTCCTCCGTCCATGGGAGTTTTCCAGGCAAGAGTACTGGAGTGGGGTGTCATCGCCTTCTCCCCTTTCTACTGACTAAATGTATTATTTAAATGAACTCATATTTTATTTGCTTTTAATTTTGTATGCCCAGAAAGGGCTTACTGGAAAGAAAATAGTTGAGTAAAGTCTTGAAAGGAGGTAAGAAAGTGCGCCATTCAATTCTAGCGTGTTACCAGGCGAAAAGAACAGGATGGACATAGGCCCTGAGGAAAACACGAGTGGTGTATTCACAGAAGAGCAGGGCAGCGTGTATAACTGGAAGGGGTAGAAGAACTGGAGCCCAGAAAAGGGGCAGATGGTAGAATCTTCTAGTCATTGAAAGGAGTTGTGCTTTGACTTCAGGTGAGAGGAACATTCACTCTAGAGAGAGAAACATTCTAAACAGAGGGGTAATTGGATTGGCTTTATATTTTAACAGGATGACTCTGACTTGAATGTTGAGAATCTCCTGAAAGGAGGCAAGGGTGGAGGCAGGAGACCAATTATGAGACCAGTAATCAGGAGACAGATGGCGGTGGCTTAGACTACAGGAGTAGCAATGGTGAGGGTGGTGAGAAGTCTGCGATTCTTTGTTTAGAAGGCTGAATGGCCAGGACTGGCTTGATGGATTGGATGAGAAGCATGAACAAAATAGAAAACGCAGGATAACTCCAAGGTTAACATGTACAACCACAGGTTGATGTTAACTCTTACTATTGCCAAGACCTTGTTTGGTACCTGTAGTGTGGTTCATGTGTGCTGAGTCGCTCAGTCGTGTCCGACTCTTTGCGACCCTTTGGACTGCAGCCCACCAGGCTCCTCTGTCCTTGGGATTCTCCAGGCAAGAATACTGGTGTGGTTACCTTGTCCTCCTCTAGGGGATCTTCCCGACCCAGTGATTGAAACTGCATCTCGTATGTCTCCTGCGTTGACAGGCAAGGTTTTTACCACTAGTGCCACCTGGGAAGCCCATAGTTGGCACTTTAATAAGTACTTGTTGAATGTATTTGCATTTAACCCACCTCCCGTCTTTTTGTACTAATCTCTCTTTAGTTCTGTATTGTGAGAGTGGTGCTTGATCATCTTTAAAAAAAGTTCACATTGAAGCTATATTGGTGGACCATCCGTTTCTAGGCCTAAGTCATGTTGTCTAGTATCTTCAGAGACTTTTTGTTAGTTACTTCTTGGCTCCCTCCTGAGCTAAATTGAAAAATCATTTTTTTGTGCATTTTAATATAAGACTTGTCAGTGTCTTAGACTTTCAAAAAACAACATGTAAAAAGCAGATTCACCTATCTTTGAAGAACTACAAAAGAAAAATATTTTTCCAAGAAGAGGGTGTAGCAATAATTTTATATGATGCATTTAGAAAATGTTGATAAGTAGCTCCTTTGTTTTGTGACTGAGTCACTATTTTTGATCAGACAAATGGAGCATTTATTGAGTACCAACATTAGGAGTCCTGTAATATGTATTATCTTTGCTAATCTGTTTTCTTGTATTATTAATATCAAGGCTACTTTGTAGAGGAACAATGTCATATTTTTCCTATCAAAAAGCTGAAACTTCACATATCTTCCCTGGTTTCTGTAAGTTGGTTTCCAAACTCAACAGCAAATAGGTGTATCATTTTGGAATGCTATTTTTCATTCTTTTAGACAGTTTATAATACCTTTGCTCTAATGTTTGGGGTGTTCTGTTTTATACCTCAATCAATATGAACTTCTTGGTGTCATGAACTATGTCTTTTAGTTAGATTTATGTCTCCATGAGATCACTCCTAGGCACAAAACTGCTGAATTCCTGACTATAGATTGAACTCAAATAGCATTTTCCTATTAAATGAGTTTCCATCAGAATTACTTTTTTGAAACCATTGATTATGCTGATTTGTTTAAAGTTCTCATACCTGCTTTGGGGTGAATAATTGGGAAAGGCTTTAGGTTAAAATTGCACAGACATGACATGAGTTTTGCCCATTTTATTTATCCACATTGGGGAATTCTTGTGATAATCAAGACAGAATCTAAGATGCTTCAGATAAAAAAGAGCATAAGATAATCATAAGTAGATAGTATAAAAATGTCAGTCCCAAATAATACTAATTATTTTTTCCTGAAGCATAACTAATATCCCAAAGCAAAAGTACAGTTGATTTTCATTGAAAATCCCATTAGAATTATTACATATGGTGATTATAATAATTGGTATAAATATCTACTTGATGAAGGTACATACATGTTACACAGTGTCAAAAATGTGAATAAAACCATTGAGTAGAATATGTTATAAAGGAAATTTTAGATGGAGGATTTTCTCAAGAATACATTATGTGGTTCATTCTCCTTATTTTATTGATAAGACTCAGAGAGGTTAAGCAACTAATGCCATATAATTACTTGTTATCAAAATTGGAAAGAGAACTTCATTCTCCTCATCTGATTTCATATTACTGTATCAAATTGTGTCTTATTATATATTGTATCTTACTATATCAAGTGAATGATTACATTTACAATGAGCTGTATTTGTTGTTTTTATTTTTATTTTTAAATTTTTCTTAGGTTATTTGTAATCTTTATCTTCAGATAACTATGGAAATTAATTAAAGACAAACAGCCAGTAGTAGGGATATCTGAATAGGCTCCAAAGGTACTTGCACTGAAATGACTGAATTCAGAAGGGAAGTTATTTGTAGACTGTTCTGTGAAGAGTAAGTTGTGTGGAGACTTATCTTTATAGCGGTATGACTGGCACTTTCCCTGTGCCTTCCAGGAAAAAAAATTAAATGTAGGGTAAGATACTTAAAAGGTGTTAAGTTGCTTTGATGAGTTGGCAAGTGAGTTAGGATAATTAGAGCAAAAAACATAGAAAGACTGCAGAAAAATATTAAAGAAAGTACGACCAAGTTAATTTCCATCCTGAGGATATTTGCCAAACCTGAGTGAACTGGCAAGACACAGAATAGAAGCACAACCCAGAACCTACCCAACCTGGGGGATCTAGTACCCTAGCCTCTACATAGAGTATATGGATCATCTAGAAATGCAGTCTATTTTCCATAATCTCTCCACCTCCTGTAAGGGACTCATAGGCCAAAGGGATGGAAAATTGCTAGAGAAACTAGCTTCGTTGCTGCTATATACATCCTCTAGGGGATGTGAGAAAATTTCAAAGTGAGAAGTTAATTTACAGTGGGTTCCAGGTTGGTAGTACCCTTAAGTAAACTAGTAGACACTATCACATGTTTTCTGATAGAGCATACCTTCTCACCAGATCTCAAAGAATTGCTCAGGATACATTCCTAAGGGAATGATCTTATGAAACATACATACAGAATACATGTAGGATAAAAAGTTCCAGGAATAAGAGTTAGCTGGTGGGGAGTGGGGTGCAGGGCTGTCCTGGTGATCCAGTGGTTAAGAATCCTTTGCAGTGCAAGGGAGGTGGGTTCGATCCCTAGTGGGGGAACTAAGATGTCACATGCCATGGGGCAACTAAGCAGAAACCCGAGCGCTGCAACGAAGACTGCTGCTGCTGCTAGGTCGCTTCAGTCGTGCCCGACTCTGTGCGACCGCATGGACAGCAGCCCACCAGGCTCCTCTGTCCACAGGATTCTCTAGGCATGAGAGTAATGTATTTTTTTTAAAATAATATTGTATTCCATTAGAGTAAAAAAAATGTACTGGTCATTGAGAACTACAAGGAATGGAGAATCTAAATAGGTTGTAAAACACTGATTATTTTTTATCAGTTGTTGGTTGAGCATCGGGTATGCATGATCCTACACTGTGCTCTACATAACAATAGACAGACAAAATGCCTCTGCCAGGTCTAGTTCTGAGTATCGATCATGTCATGGTTCATGTTTAGCTGACTTGAAAGAGCAGTTTTGTTTCATTGAGAATATTGCAAGAATTGTTGCCTAGGGTGCCTGGAAGGTTGACCGTTGCTGAGTAAACCTAAACAGTGATTGGTAAAGTTATTTACAGCCACCTGTGCTTCAGTCATCCAGATGCTTCCAACGAGCCATGAAATAATGCTGTTTCTGTTTAGATGCCAGCGCTGATTGTCTTTGTCAGTAAGCTAAATGCTACCATGTTGTGCCACTTGTATTTCGACTCTTAATTTGTATTTGAGGAGACCTTTATCTCTCTTACTCGTGATAGTCATTTTAGGTTATTATACTTTATACCTGTCACAGCAGGCCCTGCAAAATGATTCTCCTTTCAAACTTTGGGAGTGCTTAGAGGTAAGCATGGCTCTGAGTGTGAAGACAGTGACAGCGTTAACAATACTATTTCTTCCAAATGAACTGGTATATTTATGCGCTCATCATCTCCAGTGGCGTGGGCTCTATCGTAAACCATTTCACAGGCAAACTAAGATTGATGGGCCCAATCTGTTTTCCGCTTGGTGCTTATTCGCACCATAAATCTACCACTCAGCCGGCAAGACATCATCTGAAGACTCCTGACTAGTCAGACAGACGTGTTAGGTCAGCACTGCGACGGGCTCGTCTGATTAGAGATCCTCACTACGTTCTGTCATCTTTCATATCACTCTTGCTTTATGTTAACAAGAACTACTGAGCAAACAGTAAAATCTTCTGCAATCTGAAACTTGAGGGAGGAGAGAAAGCTTATTGTCTGTTCTAATCATGGGAGATGAACCAGCATGGAAATGGTACAGAAAGCACAGATAGTTACCAAGTTGCCCCAATGCCTAAGTGCTTGTGACCTAGTTGTCACCTGTGACACGTGGTAATGCTTTGCTAATGATAGAAACAGCCAAGGCTGCCCTACAGGGGTGCTTCCCAAGGTGGCTTAGTGGTAAGGACATCTGCCAAGCAGGGGATTCAGGAGACGCAGGTTCGATCCTTGCAGCTGGAAGGTCCCCTGGAGGAGGAAGTGGCAGCCCACTCCAGTATTCTTGCCTGGGGAATCCCGTGGACAGAGGAGCCTGAGGGGCTATAGTTCATGGAGGCAAAAAGAATCGGACATGACCTAGTGACTTCAGCAGCAGCCACTTCAGGAAGTAGCAGATGGGGTCTAGGGCTGGCAGGAGAGGGTTTTTCTGGAGAGCAAAATACATTTCCTCTGAGTGCTGACGATTGCAGCATACAACTCACACACACATACACATGCAGAGTTTATTTTTAAACCATTGGTTATTTAAAAATATAACAGTAATGAACATTAGGGCACAGGCTTTTTGGAAAAGAGTCTGCTGGTTTCTCAAAATGTGAAACATCAATTTACCATATGACCCAGCAGTTGAAATTCTAGGTATATACTGAAGAGGAAACGCACGTCCACAGAAAACTTATCCATGGGTGTTCATAGTAACATTGTTCATGATAGCCAGAAAAGTGGAACTGCCCACATGTTTATCACTTGGTAAATATATGTGCGTGGCATTTACCTATATTGGACTAAATATTCAGCCATAAAATGAAATGAAGTGCTGTACTGATAAATGGGCTCCCCCAGTGGCTCAGCTGTAAAGAATCTGCCTGCAGTGCAGGAGCCACAGGAGACGCAGGTTCGATCCCTGCGTCGGGAAGATCCCCTGGAGGAGGGCGTGCCAACCCACTCCAGTGTTTCTTGCCTGTAAAATCCCATGGACAGAGGAGCCTGGCAGGCTGTGGTCCATAGAGTTGTAGAGTCAGACACAACTGAAGTGACTTAGCACGCATGCGCTGGTAAATGGTACAACATGGATGAACTGTGAAAACATTTTTCTAGGAAACCAGGTCCCCCCAAAGTAAGGTTGGAACTCCAGCTTACATACATGAGAATTCTGAGCTTGGATATACCTGACTGACTAGCCACAAAAATATATGTAATAGACGGAAGGTAATTAAAACTAGAAAAGCTGTTAGAGAGTGGAAAGAGAAAAAAAGAATCAATGCAGTCTCCTGCTGTAGCTTTAAAGTGAGTTGGAGGATAATGTCACTAAGATAGGAATGCTCCTCACCGATGGGCAATTAAAGTTCCCTTGTGCCTTACTGATCAACCATTAAAAAATTGGCATGCAGTGACTGTGGGTTCTTTGGTAATTGGCTCATACTTCACATTATAGTCTGCTTAGAGCACGCATCTTAAACTCCATTCCAGAAACAGTCAGGTCTGTTACTTTCTTTGACTTATGCTCATGAAGAGCTCCAGGTGAACACATTTTATAGATGGCTCAGGATGAGTTATTAATAACCTTAAAAACTGTTGCTTCATTTCTCTTTGTTCCTTGTCATCCCAGCCTCCAAAACCTCTTCTCATTTATTGTTAGGAAGATAATTAAGGAACTGGTGTTTTTGTTTTTGTTTTTTTTGATCCTGTTTTACACTAAGAGACCACCCCCCAAATAATATATTATTATAAATTTCACTTGTTACTGAGGAGCAAGAGTTTATTCAGTTCTTGAACTACAAGATGTGAGTTTTTTACTTCTTTGTAAGAATCATTTCATGATCTTTAACTGAAAATTTAGGTGAGATTGTCTTACTTGAAGCAACACTCAGATGACTTCTTGCTTCCCAGCAGCCTGCTCCTGGTGACGTTTAGTGCAGTGCACAGAACTGTACTGTTCCTTGTGCTTCAAAACACATACTGTTTATCCTCACAATAACCCATCATTGGGCAGCCCCTTATTTAGATGGTTCTTTCCCTACATGATACTTTATATACCTAGTGAGTGACTCTCAGTTCATTTCAGTTGCTCAGTCGTGTCTAACTCTTTGCGACCCCATGAATCACAGCATGTCAGGCCTCCCTGTCCATCACCAACTCCTGGAGTTTACCCAAACTCATGTCCATCGAGTCGGTGATGCCATCCAGCCATCTCATCCTCTGTTGTCCCTTCTCCTCCTGCCCCCAATCCTTCCCAGCATCAGGGTCTTTTCCAATGAGTCAACTCTTTGCATGAGTTGGCCAAAGTATTGGAGTTTCAGGTTCAACATCAGTCCTTCCAATGAACATCCAGGACTTATCTCCCTTAGGATGGACTGGTTGGATCTCCTTGCAGTACAAGGGACTCTCAGGAGACTTCTCCAACACCATAGATCAAAAGCATCAATTCTTCGGTGCTCAGTCTTCTTCATAGTCCAACTCTCACATCCATACATAACTACTGGCAAAACCATAGCCACGACTAGACGGACCTTTGTTGGCAAAGTAATGTCTCTACTTTTTAATATGCTATCTAGGTTGGTCATAACTTTGCTTCCAAGGAGTAAACGTCTTTTAATTTCATGGCTACACCATTTGCAATGATTTTGGAGCCCCTGAAAATAAAGTCTGACGTTTCCATTCCACTGTTTCCCTGTCTATTTCCTATGAAGTGATGGGACCAGATGCCATGATCTTAGTTTTCTGAATGTTGAGCTTTAAGCTAATTTTTTCACTCCCTTTCACTTTCATCAAGAGGCCTTTTAGTTCCTCTTCTAGGTAGAACCAAAAAGGACTTCCCTTTTCCCTCTGGTCTGAGATCCTTGGAATTTCCTTTCTTTCTTTGATTTCTCATTCTTACCCCCAGTCAATGACTGCCTATGCTTCTGACAGGGAAGAATGGCATCCTGAGAGATATAGACCACCCTATTTCATTTTAACCTTTGAGTACCACAGGAATCCACCAGCATCACTTGTTTTTCTCACAGGGTTTGCCAAGTTCACATTAAATTATAGTTGGTTGGAAGTCAGAGAATGGAGGACGTTTTTCATGAGTATTAGCCCAAAATTTATCCTCGGCCTTTTCAAGAGTTATAGAGGGCAGAAGAAATGGAGACAAGGGTATGGTATGACTGAAATTACTAACAGTGAAACTTAAATATTCTTACCAAAAGAAATGTGAAGTTAGAGATGTGTTAATTAACTAGATGGGGCAAATCCTTTCATGATGGACACATATCAGATTATTATGGTGTATATTTTAAATATCTTATGGTATTAACTGTATCTTAATAAAGCTGAAAAGAAAAAAGTATAGTGAAGGTTTTAAGTTAAAAAATAAAAACCTTCATTTACATATTAGGACTGCTCATTTATTTTGAGACCTTTCAGACCCTTTCATCTTCCCTTTTTTATTTGTTGCTAAACACAAAAATACACAAGACAACATATGGGCCTTAAATGAATAGACATGTAGAACTGACCTGTAGTAACAGTTAAAAAAAAAATAAAAAGCACAAACAGCAGCAAGGAAGGCTTATTGGAATTGTTTACTTAAAAGGAAAAACAGATTTAAAAAAAATGAGCTTCTGTTCATGTTTTAGGCATTACTACAGGCAGACAGTAAACGTTTTATCCTCAAAGGTGTCAATCCTTTCTTGTCTTTCTGCCTTCATGTCCCTGGACCTCAAGGAGCCATCAGGAGTAGTTTGAGTTTGGAGGGGTCATGATATCCTTTACTGGCTAGTCCAGAGAGAGTGGGGAAAAGTTGAATTCCAATTCTTGTTGTATCAGGAAGTGTTTTTTCTGGCCTCAGTTGAACCATTAAATGTCTTTCCCCTGAAACATTTTCTGCATGATGGTTTTATCCATAGAATGTTGTTTTTCTTAAGCTTCACTTACATTTTTGATCAAGAGGTTTCTTTGTGCATTGACTTGGATAACCAACTGTGGTATTTATAGTGTTGATTACATGAAAAATGCATTTTATGTGTCAAGTCACTGTAAGACCAGGGTTTGTTCTGGTTTAGTCAGTCGCTAAGTTGTGTCCAACTCTTTTGCAACCCCATGGACTGTGCACAAGCGCTTCCCAGGTGACTTAGGAGTAAAACATCCACCTACCAATGCAGGAGACAGAAGAGACAGGGGTTTGATCCCTGCATCAGGAAGATCCCCTGGAGGAGAAATGGCAACCCACTCCATTGTTCTTGCCTGGAAAATTCCATGGGCCAAGGAGCTTGTTGGGCTACAGTCCATGGTATTATTGTTATTCAGTTGCCAAGTCATGTCCAACTCTTTTGCCACACTGTGGACTGCAGCCTACCAGGTTCCTTTGACCGTGACATTTCCCAGGCAAGAATACTGAAGTGGTTTGCCATTTCCTTCTCCAGGGCATCTTCTCAGCCCAGGGATTGAACCCAAGTCAAAACCTGCTTTGCAGGCAGATGCTTTACTACTGAGTCACCAGGGAAGTCCCTAAAGAAAAAAAATCAGGATTTGCTGTTCCCTATTTTAGAATTTTCCTGTGTCTTTCATCATCTACATCATTTGACTCAACCTGTGAGTTTCTTGGAACTATAAAATGTTAAGCACAGGAGACTTCCCTGGTGGTCCAGTGGTTACCAGTCTACCTTGCAATGCCGGAAACACAGGTTTGATCGCTGGTCGGGGAACTCAGATCCCACAGGCCTGCGAGCAGCTGATCCCACGCCCCACAACAGAAGATCCTGCTTGACACGAAGAAGGCCCCGCCTTGCTGCCACTAAGACCCGACACAGACAAAGACCCTTGAAAAAATATTAACAACATCGTAGCATATATAGCTGGGAGAAATTGTTTTGAATTCTGGACTTAACATGTGGGTGACCTCGAGCAGGAAACATCTCCCAAGCCCCCTGCTGCTGCTGCTACGTCACTTCAGTCGTGTCTGACCCTCTGCGACCCCTGGACTGTAGCCCGCCAGGCTCCTCGGTCCACGGGATTCTCCAGGCAAGAGTACTGGAGTGGGTTACCTTAGAGGAATACTATTATTATCCCTCTCTTGACCTTATTCCTAAACCCTGTGTAATGCTTTACCTGTCTGAATTGTGAACTGTGTAACATTACATCTAGCTAGGAATAAAACATAATTGAGCAATGAAATATAGGCAAGCCATTGACATATCTTATGGTGGGAATAACTAATGTATTTCTATTTTGTAGATTGTCTTCAAATAATATTTTAAATGAATATAGGTTTTCAGCACTTTATTGAAACATGGATTCCTCACTGAGCATACTTCCTGCAAAATACAACTGCTCGTTCCTGTGTGGTTTGTACATAGAATTCAGTTGGTCTGAAAGAAAGATTCTTCATCATTTTCCATTTTTCATTTGCTTATTCATGTGCTTTTTAATTGAAGTGCAGCTGGTTTACAATATTACGTTAGTTTCAGGCATAGTGGTAGTAATAGTATTGGTTGCTCAGTTGTGTCCAGTTCTTTGCTACTCCATGGACTATGGCCCAGCAGGCTCCTCTGTCCATGGGATTCTCAAGGCAAGAGTACTGGAGTGGGAGGTGTATGGAGAGAGTAACATGGAGACTTACATTACCATATGTAAAATAGATAGCCAATGGGAATTTGCTATATGTCTCAGGAAACTCAAACAGGGGCCCTGTATCAACCTAGAGGGCTGGGATGGGAGGGAGGTTCAAAAGGGAGGGGATATATGTATACCTATGGCTGATTCATGTTGAGGTTTAATAGAAAACAACAAAATTCTGTAAAGCAATTATCCTTCAATTGAAAAATAATTAAAATTAAAAAAAAAAAGAATACTGGAGTTGGTTGCCATTCCCTTCTCCAGAGAATCTTCCTGACCCATGGATTGAACCCAAGTCTCCTGCATTGCAGGCAGATTCTTTACTGTTTGAACTATAGGGAAGAGCAAGTTTCAGACATGTAGCAAAGCAGCTCATTTATACACATATATATTTTTTCAGATTATTTTTCATTATAGGTTACTATGGGACATTGAATATAGTTTTCTATGCTTATTCATGCATTTATTTTAATAAACATTTTAATAAACATTTGCCAAGTGCCTATTATGTACCAGAAGTTATTTTAGGAACAAGGGTTACATCTATGAACAATAGTCTTTAAAAAGTATTGTATACTAGGTAAGAGTTGAGTCCAAAAGATGATCCTTTCCGTAAAGTGGTTTGTTGCCTGTATTTTGCTCCCAGACCCAATAGCAGCAGAATATCATCACCAATCTTGATTTTCTTGACTTGTCCATAATGTAAGTTATTTGAGGGTAAGGGTAAGTGTTTTATCTTTGTGTTAGCACTAAACATCAATCTCGTGTGTAGACCCTTGTTACAAGTTTGGTGGTTCTGGTAGCAGCAAGAACAGCATTAATTCATAGAGGTAATTTGTGCTTTAAGAATAGGTACTTTCTAAAGGACTTAATCTTAAAACACCCCTCTTGTAAGGTGACATCTGTGAATTCAGAGAACTCTGAGACCATTCATCTGGCTTGTAGAACCAATTTAAAACCGTATTTATTAATGCAATCAGGAATTCCATATTTTTCGTATTGTATGCATTTTCATAATTCTTAAAAAGTATTTATGAAGCAAAATATTTGCTGTAAAAAAAAAATCACCTTCCAGTCATAAAAAAGAATAAAGTAATGCCATTTGCAGCAACATGGATGGACCTAGAGAGTATTATAGTAAGTATAATAGATCAAAGACAAATATATGATATCAGTTATATGTGGAATCTAGCAAAAATGATACAGATGAACTTATTTGGCAGAGACACTCACAGACATAGAAAACAAACTTTTGGTTACCATTCAGGATAGAGGGGTAAAGGAGGACGTGTTGGGAGAGGTAAATTAGGAGTTTGGGATTAACATATACTTGTGTGTGTGCATTTCAGTTGTGTCCACCTCTTTTTGACCCCAGGACTGTAGCCCTCCAGGCCCTTTGTCTATAGAATTTTCCAGGCAAGAATACTATAGTGGGTTGCCATTTCTTATTCTAGAGGATTCTGATCCAGGGAGTGAACCCACGTCTCTTGCATCAGCAGGTGGATTTTTTTACCTCTGCACCACCTGGGAAACCCCAGCATATACACACTACGGAGATAAAATAGGCAAACAACAGGGGCCTACTGTTTAGCACTGGGGATAATACTCAATATCTTATAATAAACTATAATGGAAAAGAATCTGAAAAAGCAACCCAGGGATTGAACCCAGGTCTCCCGCAGTGCAAGTGGATTCTTTACCAGCTGAGCCATAAGGGAAGGCTGAAAAAATGTGTGTGTGTGTATATATATAAATAAATGTGTAAATATATATATAAATGTGTGTATATATATACACACACACACATATACATATATATATATATAATTTGTATAACTAAATCACTTTGCTGTACACTTGAAACTAACATAAGATTCTAAATTATACTAAAAAAAAAAGTTAACCTTCACTCTGGTTCTTTTCTATGTGGAAAGGCCAACTTTAAATCCAGAACACATTAGAAATGTCAGGTGAAGCATACTGTTTTCTGTGGCTCAGCAAGAATGGCTATCGAATGCTATACTGTTTTCATCTAATCTCTTGGCACAGAGGCATTCATCATTTCATGCAGACATTTAATGTTGATCTGGGTCTTCCTGGCTGCACGAAGCCTTTCTCTAGCTGCGGCGAGTGGGAGCTACGCTTTTGGCAGACATCCCTTGTGGCCGAGCATGGTCTCTAGGGTGCTTGGGCTTCAGTAGTTGCAGCAGGTGGGTGTATAGGACAGGCTCAGTAGTCAGGTTGCTCGGGCTTAGTTGATACTAGGTTTGTGGCATCTTCCTGGACTGGGTGGGGATCAAATGCATCCAGAGTATTGGTAGGTGGTGGATTCTTATCTACTGTGCCACCAGCAAGTCCTCATACTGATTTTTTAATTGAAAAATGAAGAGAAAGACTGGTTTTCTTCTGTCAAGCTGTAAATATTCTTAGCAATTGTTTGAAACTTTCACTGCAATGCTGTTGGCTCCAAATTAAGACAGGTTTTTACTGATCTCACAAATGATGTGGACTAGTACGGCATTGCCTAAAGTATCATGGATAATATTTTTTGAATTTGAACCTTTTGTATTTTTAGTTTCTGTTCCTGTGTGTGTGTGATCATTTAGATCCTTATCTACTTAGTAATTCTAAAGGGAAAAGTAGATAATCGTTTATTTGAGATGTACCAGGTGTCAGACACTGTACTGAATGCCCTGGAGTATGTTATCTTACTTCTTAAACTTCTGAAAAACTTTATTGTAATCTTTGTTTTATAAATGTGAAAGCTGAGGCTCTGAAAATTTGAGTGTTCTTGTCACCCTTACACTAGTAGTAGGTAGAGATTTGGAATCTGACACAAATCTTTTTGATTCTTCGCATTGTACCATAGTCCTCTCTGCAGGAACCTTTCTTTTCGAGATCTTGGTTTTCTGTTTTATTAACATGAGTATGTTTGTTATAAACTACATCAAATTCTTGCTGAGAAGAAGTTTGGGAGCTAACGACTTATAAGTAGATGGATTCTTAAAGAAGGGCCTAGCTAAGATGATGTCATCCTGAGATCACTGGGTGGCCCTAGCGCCTTTTCTGGTCACCTGAGGGAGCCCGTCAGCCACTGTCCTCCTTGTTAGGACTAGGAAATATGACGAGGGCATCTCGCCCCCTTCGTTTTGCACAATATGTATTCTTCTTGTAGTATGGTTGTCCGTTCCCCGGTCTCTCCAGCCATCCGTCATCTTTCAGCGTTTTCCCTGGTGCCTGTCACCTGGCCTGTGACAGCGGGGATTAGACTGTGAGCATAATGAATGAAGGGGAAGGAGATGCTCCGGCCCTTCACCCCCTGCTTTTCTCAGGTTTGAGCAACATGTTCCCCAAGAACGTTCATGACATCGGCTCCCAGCCTCCTTGATGACTAGAAGCCACGTGAAGGGAGGTGGCAGGTTGTGTTTCTTGTTCACAATATTGAAAAGCTAAACCTCAGAGGCGAGAGACTCGCAGACCATACGGTTCTTTGGCCATGGCCTTTACTTTTGGTTTTGAGACCTTTATTTTCAAGACAATTTTCACCGAGTTGGTGCTGTTTATTAGTAATTTAGTAAGCTAGATTTGGACTCATAGCCTGTAAAGAGTAAATCACATCAAATACAGTGTTTGATGGTGCTTAGTGATGGACCTGGAAAAGTATTCAGAGGTCCTATAGATGAAATTTTGGTTGTTGATTGAGGTGGAGGGGTGGATTTTTCTGTTTTCTTTTTCTTTTCTTTTCAATTCTGCTCAATCTTTACTTTTTGATTAGTTTAACCCTACTGTGTGAATCAGTAATAGTCTTCATGTAGCTCACAGGGATTTAGAGGAATTGAAGCAGGTTGTCTCTTGATGTATTGTCAGCATGCCTGTATAGTCACAGTGAAATCTTCTCGCTGATGTTTCTAGTGGCTCCTGTGCCTTGTTTTTATTTATTTATTTATTTATTTATTTTACTTGTTTTGCCATACAATATCATGATATCACCATGGGTTTACATATGCTTCCCCTCCGGAACCCCCCTCCCTCCTCCCTCCCCCCCGGGAAATCTCGCTGCACCAGTCCCGAGCATCAATCCTGGGCTGGCGATTGATTAGACACATGACAGTTAACATGCTTCAATGCCCTTCTCCCATAACATCCCACCCTTACCCTTATCCACAAAGTCCACGAGTCTATTCTATACATCTGCGTGCCTTGTTTTTGGTGTCGCATCTTTATCTTTTATGTGTGTTCCTCATATGATGGTGATCAACAAATGTTGATTAGGCACACCTACCATTTATAGCACTTTGGGGATACAGAGAAAATTGCTGACACGTGTTATGTTCTTGGCGGTTTATGAAGGACTTGCACATAATACTTTGTCATCTAATTCTGATAACATACTTCTAAGGTCATTGTTTCTCCATTCATTCAACAAATGTATTTTTTGTAAGTACTTTCTGGGATGTTACATTCCACACGGGGAAAAGGTTACATAAGAATTAGAAAACAAATGACAGTAACAGGAGACTTACATTAGGGTTATATGATCTATTTTATAGAAAGTCACTGTTGGACCTCCGTGGTGGTCCAGTGCTTATGACTCTGCGCTTCCAGTGCAGGGGGTGTGAGTTCCATCCCAGGTTGGGGAACTAAGATTGCACATGTCACAGAGTGCTGCCCCCCTCACCCCCCAGAAAAAGTCGCATGGCAATCCAAGTCTATGTCTCGACTAGTAACGCTGACAAAGCTGAAGTTGAATGGTTCTATGAAGACCTACAAGACCTTTTAGAACTAACACCCAAAAAAGATGTCCTTTTCATTATAGGAGACTGGAATGCAAAAGTAGGAAGTCAAGAACACCTGGGGGTAACAGGCAAATTTGGCCTTGGAATACAGAATGAAGCAGGGCACAGGCTAATAGAGTTTTACCAAGAGAACTCACTGGTCATAGCAAACACCCTCTTCCAACAACACTAGAGAAGACTCTACACATGGACATCACCATATGGCCAATACCGAAATCAGATTGGAGGAGCTCTATACAGTCAAAAAAACAAGACCGGAGGCTGACTGTGGCTCAGATCATGAACTCCTTATTGCCAAATTCAGACTTAAATTGAAGAAAGTAGGGAAAAACCACTAGACCATTCAGGTATGACCTAAATCAAATCTCTTATGATTATACAGTGGAAGTGAGAAATAGATTTAAGGGACTCAATCTGATAGAGTGGCTGATGAAGTATGGACGGAGGTTCATGACATTGTACAGGAGAGAGGGATCGAGACCATCCCCAAGAATCAAATGCAAAAAAGCAAAATGGCTGCCTGAGGAGGCCTTACAGGTAGCTGTGAAAAGAAGAGAAGCGAAAGGCAAAGGAGAAAAGGAAAGATATACCCATTTGAATGCAGAGTTCCAAAGAATAGCAGGAGAGATAAGAAAGCCTGTGTGTAATTGAGTATCTAAAATCAGAAATCCTCAGAATTTTTAGAAACTGTTAGAGATCATGCAGTCCACTCATATTTGTCCTTTTAAGATATTGCTGATACTCATATTGAGTAGATTAGTGCATTATTTTTTGTAGATTTATTTATTTTGTAGGAAATCATATGAAGTCATTTATGCTGTTCCTAGAGTGCAGAATTTAACCTGGTTCTTCTGCGCATATGCGTGTTTCCTTGGTGATTCAGTTGTGACTTGGTTTTATGATCTTGAGAAGTATTAATAAAGATATTTTTATTCTGTGGTTTATTTATTTATTTTTTGGTCTGTAACAAATCATGTGAAGTTTGGAGGAGGATTTTTATTATAGGAGTAGTGTTTGTTGTAGCATTGATTCTTTCCTTTTGTTTTACTTTAAACCAAGCAAAATCATTGACTTAGCAGAACACTGATATCTCCAATGCAAATGTAATAATACAAGATAGGTTTCTTTTTTTTTCCAAATGAGAACAGAAAGCTCATGATTTTGAATCAAGAGCTATATGTGTCATTGGATTTTCTGTATTTCTTAAGAAAAACCATTCTTTGATTCGTTGGTGGAAACAGCTGATCCAAATGGGATTTGTCTAAACTCTGATGCCTCTGGGAAGTCTTGATGATCCAGGCTATAGATTTCTTAAGCTTCACATGTTATTATCAGTCAATTTCTAAGATACCTCAGAGACCATTAAAACAGATAATAAATCAGATGAGGTTTAGTTATGTTTGGTATCATGCAAAGAACTGTAATTAAAAAGAAGCTGTTTAATTCAGAAAAAAAGAAATGCAATATTGTATGTGTAGATTGTTAGGGTTTTGAGAAAGTCTATTAAATAGCATCTACCTTCCCTATCTAGAGTTCTGATACTATTATGAAGTAATATATGTAAGCAAATGGAAGGTGAAATACCACTTCCACTTTTCTCTTGATAGAAGGCAGACTGAAAGTGTAACCTAGTTTGAGAGCAAAATGAGTTTGCTTGCTGAATATCAGAATTAGACAAATTTACTTGCTTATAGAATGTGCTGGACCGCTTCATCCTTCTCTGTCAAGGTAGGACTTTTATTTGCTAAACTTAGTGAGACAATACTGACCTTGTATAGGCATTCTGATTTCTGAAGTGAAATAAGAATGTTGTTAAGCTGTGCATGCCCAGCGTTTTCTTCTCAGTTTTACCAAAGGAGTTTACTCCCCTAGAGTGTGTGAAAGATGGAGAGAGGCCAGAGATTACTTTAATTGAGCTTTATTTTAATGCAAAGAAACAGGAATAGGGATCTGGGGGACATTTCTCCCAACACCCCTCGATGTACATTTGTCACATTGTAAACTCTGAAATTAGGCTATGTCTTCAATTAGTGATGTCTTAATGGCTGTTAACTGGAAAATAGTCATCCTGAGTTGTTTTTGCCTCAGTACGTGTGAACTGAGTGGTTATTCTTCACGTCTTAACTCTTCAGTATTTCAATTAGTGAACCTGTTAAGGAACATTTGAGGAAAGAGAATGAATCTTGGTTGGTATAAGAACATCTTCTGTTTAAACCTTCTAATAGCATCAAGAACATAACAACATTAAACCTTGCAGAATGGATATCAGCAGTTTGGAGTAAAATATTGGATATACTTAGATCATAATAAGGTCTTAAATTTATTTATAAATTATTTAACCTAGTTCTCTAATTTAAACTATAAAGAACTTTCAATAAGAAAAAGAAAATTCTAAGTAATAAGAAAGCACTGTATAGTTAGGATTTCTTTTTTCTTATTGTTGCTTATAACAGTATTATATCTTAAAATTAACGGGGTTTTAGATATGATGAAATAGGCTTGGTTAGGTTCATATGGGCCTCTGCTCCAACCTTTATAGCCCTACCTAGACAAGCCTGAGTGGCCCTTCTTCCTTCCTCTGAACTGTACTATCAAAGGTTGACACTGAAACAGTTATTCTTACTGTGCTTCTGTGTTTTCACTCCAAAGTGAAAAACGCTAATCCATTGCTTATTTAATGAGGAGGACTGGATCAAGTCATTCAAAATAATTTTGTAAATATTAAAGGCAGCTGTTTTCAAAGTTGATATTCCTTATGATAGTATAACATCCATCAGATAGGCTTATTTTTATTTTTTAAGATCTAATAAGCTAATCTCTTCTCTTTTGCTTTTTTTCTGAAAGGGGGTCCTGATGACAACTTAATTGAAGGTGGAGGAACAAAATTTGTTTGCAAACCTGGAGCCAGAAACATTACCGTCATATTCCATCCATTATTAAGGTAAGTCAAATCCTATGTACTTACTGAAGATCAATATTTTCATTATTCATGCTGATATACTGAATGCCAGTAGGTCTGTCAGCTGAAACAAGTCATAAAAAGACCTTGTATTTTACAGGGCCTTACAATCAAGGTTCATCAATAGAAAAATAATGTCAACCCTACTAAATAGCTACTTAGCCTCAAGAGTAATACTCCATAAATATGTTTATTTCATTTTCTTTCTTTCCCATTCCCTGGCCCTTTTCTTGTTACTGTCCCTCTCTTCCCCTCCTTAACTATTTCAGGGTTTGCAAAACCCATGGAGAAATCTAACCTGTCACTTGTTTTTGTAAGTAGATTTTTATTGGCACAGTCATGCTTAGCCATTTATGTATTGCCTATGGCATTTCTGGGGCTCTAGGTACAGAGTTGAATATTTGAAACAGAATCCATGTGCCTCACAAAGCCTAAAATATTTTATTACTGGCCCTTTACGGGAAAAAATTGCAGACCCATGATCTGTCTCACTGATTTAAACTAATGACTCAGATATCCTTTGAGAATTTGTAGTTCTCTGAACAAATATGACTTATGAAAACTGAAAAGCATTATATCAATCAATATGGTTTTATATATTGAAGGATATCTATCACAATGCTCAGTTTATTGTGATAATGTGATTTAAGAAAATAAGAATCTGTGATACTTCCATTTGAAAAACTTCTAAGAACTTCCCCTTGTGATTCAGTGATTATGATTCTGCGCTTCCAATACAGTGGTTGCAGGTTAAATCCCTGGTTGGGGAACTAAGATCCCACAATGCTGTGTGAAATATACAGTGTCAATTAATTTGTATAATTCATGATATGCTGTGTGTGTGTATATGTAAACATATATATGCATATATATATATATATTAAGTGCAACGTTTAGAATTTCTAGATTAATTAACTATCATATATGTCAACTGACTTTGGTAGTTAGTTTAGAACTTAATGCTTTTCCAATTAAAATTGATTTCTACTTAGTCAGTGTTCCTAATTGTTAGGAAAATGGGAAGACAGTTTAATCATTATGGGCATCTTCTGACCTAGATCAAACACCATAATTTACTGCCAAGTGTGCTATTGCTTCAAGAAATGTAATCCTAATATTTACATTTGTTTTTAACTATGGAAGAAATCTTTGGGAAGTGTCATTAGCAGTATTGTCACTTTTCAAGAGGTTTTTTTTTTTTTTTCCTTCCATAAACTTATTTTTTTTTCTTTTTAAACATGAAGTTAGGAGAATAAAAAGTGTATATACTTATTTCACACTAAATAATGCATTTCTGGTAAAATACTTGTAGGGTTGAATGTATTCCTGACAATTCTTTTTTTTACTATTTTATTTCTGTTGCTTCATTAGAGAGTTGTTTTACAGCTTGATAATACTTTTACCAGTGTTATTCACTTGTTTAATCTCTGCTTTCGTTCGGTATTTTAATTGATTATTGATTAGAACTAGAGAGAATTTTGTTGCATAATGCAAATAGTTAATTATTCTTTCTCTGTGTAACTTAGTAGAAGTCATAAGATTGTTAAGTGGTCTACAAGGTGAGTTAATTCCTTCCTAAGCAAATGATCATTATAGATCATTTAAATTAGCCTTTGGGTCAGATTGTAACCTTACTTCTCATGGTTCCATGGGCTTTTGGAACTTCAAATGACTAAGATTTTTTAGTGTTGTTGGTTTTTGTTCATTTTTAATTTTAGTTTTTACACTTCAGCATTAGCTGATTACTGAATTTATTGTTTCTTCTTAAGTTTAGATGTTTATGAGAGTTTCCTGGTGGCCTAGTAGTGAGGATTATGGGCTTCCACTGCTATGACTCAGGTTCAATCCCTGGTCAGGGAACTGAGATCTTGCAAGAACTGCAGTGTGGCCAAAAAAAAAAAAAAAAGAAGTTTAAAAATTTAGTTTTGACAGTGAGAAGAATCCGTGTGCATTATCTTACTAGTATATTATACTGTGACAATTATCATAAATAATTTCTCATTTCTCCTGTAGTCATTCATGTATTCATTTTTGTTGTTGTTCAGGCACTAACTAGTTTCTGATTCTTTGCTACCCTGTGGACTGAAATGCACCAGGCTTTCCTGTCCTTCACTATCTCTGGGAATTTGCTCAAATTTATGTCCGTTGAGTTGATCTTGCCATCCAACCATCTCATCCTTGCCACCCCCTTCTCCTCCTGCCCTCAATCTTTCCTAGCATCAGGGTCTTTTCCTGTGAGTGGGCTCTTTTCCATCAGGTGACCGAAGTATTAGAGCTTCAGTTTTCAGCATCAGTCCTTCCAATGAGTATTCAGGGTTGATCTCCTTTGGGATTGACTGGTTTGATCTCTGTGCTTTCCAAGGGGCTCTCAAGAGTGTTCTCTAGCAGCACAATGCTAAAGCATCAATTCTTTAGCGTTCAGCCTTCTTTATGGTCCAACTTTCACATCCATACATGACTGCTGGAAAAACCATAGCTTGAACTGTGCAGACCTTTGTAGGCAAAGTGATGTCTCTGCTTTTTAATACACTGTCTAGGTTTGCCATAGCTTTTCTTCCAAGGAGCAAGTGTCTGAATTTTGTGGCTACGGTCAGTGTCTACAGTGATTTTGGAGCCCAAGAAAATAAAATCTGTCAGTTGCTACTTTCCCCCTATCTATTTGCCTTGAAGTGATGCGAAGTGGGACCAAATGCCATATTCTTAGTTTTTGAATATTGAGTTTTAAGCCAGCTTTTCATGCTCCTCTCTTACCCCCATCACGAGGCTCTCAAGTTTTCTTTGCTCTCTGACATTAGAGTGGTATCATCTGCATATCTCAGGTTGTTGATATTTCTCCCCACAACCTTGATTCCAGCTTGCGAGTCATCTACCCTGGGATTTAGCATGATGTACGCTAAGTATAAGTTAGATAAGCAGGGTGACAGTATACAGCCTGGATGAACTCCTTTCCCAATTTGAAATTAGTCCATTGTTTCATGTCTAGTTCTGTTGCTTTTTGACCTGAATATAGTTTTCACAGGAGACAGGTAAGGTAGTCTCATATTTCCATCATTTTTTAAAAAAATTTTCTTTACTTTATTGTGTTGGTTTTGCCATACATTGACATGAATCCGCCACGGGTATACATATGTTCCCCCTCCAGAACCCCCATCCCTCCTCCCCCCCAATTCCCTCCCCCTGGGTCATCCAGGTGCACCAGCCCCGAGCATCAAACCTGGGCTGGTGATTGATTTCACATATGATAATTAACATGTTTCAATGCCATTCTCCCATATCATCCCACCCTTGCCCTCTTCCATAGAGTATGTAGTCTTAAACCAGATGGATTTGAATCACAGAATCTTAGACTATTGGAAAGAGTGCTGGCACCCTTGAATGCATATTTCCATCATTTTAAGAATTTTCCACAGCTTTTTGTGATCCACACAGTCAAAGGCTTTAGTGCAGTCAATGAAGCAAAAGTAGATGTTTTTATGGAATTCTCTTACTTTTTCTGTGATCCGGTGGGTGTTCGCAGTTTGGTTCCTCTGCCTTTTCTAAATCCACCTTGAACATCTGGAAGTTCTCAGTTCACATACTGTTGATGCCTAGCTTGAAGGATTTTGACAACTACCTTGCTAGAGTGTGAAATGAAGTGATTGTAAAGTAGTTTGAACATTCTGTGGTATTGTCTTTCTTTGGGACTGGAGTGAAAACTGACCTTTTCCAATCATGTGGCCACTGCTGAATTTTCCAAATTTTCTGGTATATTGAGTGTAACACTTTAACAGCATCATCTGAAGTAGCTCAATTGGAATTCCATCACTTCCACTAGCTTTGTTCATAGGTTTGAATACTAAGGCCCACTTGACTTCACACTCCAGGATCTGGCTCTAGGTGAGTGATCACACTGTGGTGGTTATCTGAGTCATTAAGACCTTTTTGGTATAGTTCTGTAGTTCTTCTTGCCACCTCTTCTTAATATCTTCTGTTTCTTTTAGATCTTGCTGTTTCTGTCCTTTATTTGCCCATGCTTGCATTACTCAGCCTAACACGACATTGTCTGCAATTAAACCCTGAATGTAAGCTTTTAATGGTGAGAGGTCATCTAATCAGTTTTTCTGCCTGTGGGTCTAAGATGAACAAAAGCATACTGAAATAAAAAGATTTCTCGCCATGCCTAGGTAGATTCTGAGATACTTTGACCAAAATATAATCCTAAAAAATAACAGGACTAATATCTGCCCCCCCCCCCCGCGACCATTCCCACTGACACATTTGCTATATTTTGTTTTTCTGGAAATAGTTAATCAGAATGAATGAATTTGCTCTAATAAACTGGTTTTATTTTAAAGGCATTGAATTGGGGGAATGGAAGGAAGATGCATTAATGTTGAAACTTGAATGGCATGTTTCCCTTCTTTTGTCTAGGTCTGCCATGAATTTATATTTTTTCAAAAATTTCTATTTTTGAGTAATTACATTATGGTAATTATTAACCATCATCTAAATGTTAATAAAGTTTAAAGTACAGTGAAGTCACTCAGTAGTGTCCGACTCTGTATGACCCCATGTACAGTAGCCTGCCAGGTGCCTCTGTCCATGGGATTTTCCTGGCAAAAGTACTGGGGTGGGTTGCCATTTCCATTACCAAACAAGTGTGTATTTTATTGAGATATTAACCACAGTTTGCTAGAGAGTAATAAGTTTCAGTTACAATTAATACATAATCTAACCATTTCAGGAACTTTGAAATTACTTTGTTGCTGCTGTTGTTGGGGTGGGGGAGGGAGAATTTATTTTTCCCTATGTATTTTTTTAATTTATTATTTATTCTCTAAAAACAGATTATATTGTACCTTAGATTTGTTAGTGGGCTTCCGTGCTGGCTCAGTGTTAAAGAACCCACCTACAAATGCAAGAGATACAGGAAACTTGGGTTCGATTCCTGGGTCCAGAAGATTCCCCTGGAGTAGGAAGTGGCAACTGGCTCCAGTATTCTTGCCTGGGAATTCACATGGACAGAGGAGCCTGGTGGGCTGCAGTTCATGGAGTCTCAAGAGTTGGAGAGGATAGTGACTAAGCAACAATGACAAAGTTGGTTAGTACAATTCTTTCTTATAGCAAAAAAAATGGGTGAAGATAGAGTTATTACTTGAACTAATTGACTGAAGCCATCTAACTGAAGTATTTGGAAAACAGTCTAAAGCTTTACCTCTCTGTTGCATGCATTTATTATTGCATGCATTCTGGAATAATTAGGTACTTTAGTGTGACTTGTTACTAATGTAGCTCTAATGAAAACAAAACCATGCATTTGACTTTTGTATTCACCATCTCATATCTGCGTATAGGTTTTTGGTTCTAAAGGTGGAATCATCAAAGAAAGGTGGTAGGATTTAATGCCAGTGTATCATCATTCGAGAAACAGAAATTCCAAGTGTTTAGAGCCAGTCAGACATGAGAACTCAGGAGTTCAAAGAAGTCTTCTCATTGTGTCCTCACAGAACCCCTTCCCCTTCTAACTAGGACCCTAGTCCTGTTGTATTAGGGTCTCACCCTTATGAAATCATCTTTTCTTAATTATCTACTGCAGAGAATGTACTTTAAATTTTGCAGTTAGAACAAATTTTGGGACTTAATTTATTAACTGATTTATTTGGTCATTCTTTAAGCACTAAAGCCATTGTGTCGATGGAAAGGAGATTTGTATACTGCATAATAGAGAGGACAGACCAGTAAAAGTGGGTGTGGGGTGGTATGAGTGACCACTTTGTAGTCTTTGATATTGGTCAAATCTCTGTGTCTTTGTTTTTCACTATAAAATAGAGGAGTTGGTTGGTCTGAATTTTGTTTTCTATCTTCCAAGTTTTGCAGTTTTGTGATTGGGAAATGCTTTTTACAATATTTAGGTACTCCAATGGCCTGACATTTAAAATCTGAACAGTCCAAATGATAATGCATTGTTTCTTTTGCTTATTTGCTTTACCCAGGCTTTAAAAGCCATTTGGCTCTTAAGGATACTGAGCACTTTGCATTTATGAAGTACCTTTCTTATGAGACGGTTGCGAGAACAGATGTTTGTAGTCTTGGGATGACTTGGCAGATATAAGAGACTGGAGACATAGTGGATGATGATGGTATTTAAAGTTGCAAAAATGTCACTGATGCTTATTCTGTTGAACACAACTGGAATATTCAGTATCTGAGCTGTGAGCATTTTTCACTATTTTTAGTGACATTTCATTAAATCAGGCAGCAATTAAACACTTCCTGCATAGAACCAAAAATATTTATTGGTCAGTAAGGAGTAAGCTGGCATTTAGGTTGATTAGGGGGATGAAACTTTTATGCTCACATGGGTTTTGCTGATAGTGTTTCTCTTGTTTTCTATGTGCCTTTCTTTGGGCAAACAACAGTAGGAATGACAGGTAATTGTAATCATACCATCTAATCATTCTTGTCCATATTTATGGAGAAGGATAGCTTCTAAAAGTTAATCATGTCAGATGTATGATAGGAGCTGCTGGTTAGCAGCTGTGTAGGGAACTGTTTCATAGCCTCAGAGAATGTCTATTAGTAAAAACTCTTTTCTAAGACTTCATGTTACTGTAGTTTGAATATGCAGAAAATCCTTTTTATAGGTCAAGCCATTAATGTTCATCAATTTGGTACAGTAAAAGTCCTCTGTCCCTCCTAACACTTTTCCTGAAATGGAAAATAAATCTCTGATACTGGTCAACGTTGACAATACTATCCAAAGATACAAGCAAATGCAGTTATGCTATTAGCCTATCAAGATGCTCAATTCAGTTCAGTTGCTTAGTCATGTCCAATTCTTTGTGACCCCATGGACTACAGCACGCAAGACTTCTCTGTTCTTTGCCAACTCCCAGAGCTTGCTCAAACTCATAACCATTGAGTCAGTGATGCCATCCAACCATCTCATCCTCTGATGTCCCTTTCTCCTCCCGCCTTCAGTCTTTCCTAGTAACAGGGTCTTTTCCAGTAAGTCAGTTCTTTGCATCAGGTGACCACAGTATTGGAGCTTCAGCTTCAGCATCAGTCCTTCCAATGAATATGCAGGACTGATGTCCTTTAGGATTTACTGCTTTGATCTCTTTGCTGTCCAGGGGACTCTCAAGAGTCTTCTCCAACACCACAGTTCAAAAACATCAATTCTTTGGCACTCAGCTTTCTTTATGGTCAAACTCTCACATCCATATTTTACTAATGAAAAAACCATAGCTTTGTCTGGATGGACCTTTGTCAGTAAAGTATTCTCTCTGTTTTTTAATATGCTGTCTAGATTTCTTCCAAGGAGCAAGTGTCTTTTAATTTCATGGCTGCAGTCACCATCTGCAGTGACTATGAAGGAGTTATTCTGTGTGACTTTCCATATATGAGAGTTTTTAAATAGTTGTGGCTGAACTATAAATCGTTGTTTTCTCTTGAAGAGGTAGTATGATTCTGTGGGCAGCTTTGCAGAAGTTTTGTAGGTTTTTTTTGTGTGTTAGTTTTGTAATAAGCTTTGCCAACAAATCTAACTTTTTATAGAGGATAATTTGGGAGTAATCACTTAAAAACTATGAATTATGCAGATTATTGGTCTAAACCTGTTTTAGCTCAAAAGGTCTTTTCAACCTTTTCTGGTAGTGACTTGCTTATAAGTGATTTAATTTGGTAAGACTGTTTTATATCTTCAGAACTCCAAGTTTGTGATCCCATAATATCCTGGATTTCTGCCCTTCGTAATCTTCTCTCCCAAATATTTTCCCAACATTACTCCCACAGTAAAGAGAGTAGTGGTTCACATGTATCTTCTGTGTGTATGGGGTACCCAGTAAATATTTGCTTAAAGAATTAATAGGTAACTTGTAGGAGTGCTTAGCAATTATTTGTTGATTTGAGGTGAATTTTTTTATCAAATATGAATAAAAATATAAAGGGAATGTTTTAGTAATGATATTGAAATAGATCAATCTTTCTTTTGTACCTAAAAATGGTGTGCATGTTTCATATATGTGTGTATTAAATATATATGTTCAGTTCAGTCTCTCAGTCATGTCCGACTCTTTGTGACCCCATGAACCGCAGCACACCAGGTCTCCCTGTCCATCACTGACTCCCAGAGTCCACCCAAACCCATGTCCATTGAGTCAGTGATGCCATCCAACCATCTCATCCTCTGTTGTCCCTTTCTTCTTCTGCCCTCAATCTTTCCCAGCATCAGGGTCTTTTCCAGTGAGTTAGCTCTTCGTATTAGGTGGTCAGAGTGTTGGAGTTTCAGCTTCAGCATCAGTCCTTCCAGTGAATGCCCAGGACTGATCTCCTTTAGGATGGACTGGTTGGATCTCCTTGCAGTCCAAGGGACTCTCAAGAGTCTTCTCCAACACCACAGTTAAAGAGCATCAATTCTTCGGCGCTCAGCTTTCTTTATAGTCCAACTCTCACATCCGTACATGACTACTGGAAAAACCATAGCCTTGACTAGACGGACCTTTGTTGTATATATATGCATATATATGTATATGTATATATATATGTGTGTGTGTGTGTGTCTGTGTATATATACACACACATATATATATTTTAACATTGTTTTATCTCTGTTGTAACTATAGAGTGTTTATTAAAGGGTAAAAATATCACAATGTTAAGGTGAATTTGGAAATTTATTTTTTTAATAGCATTGATCCTAAACTACTAATCTTTTAGACTTGTATTTTGGTTTTAGTGGTTATATAATAGAAGCAGATCCTTTTTCACTATACTGAAAGGTTATGGTTGCATAAAATAACTTTTTCCTTATTCTTTCATGAATTGTGTAAACCCTTTTCTAGATTAAAAAACTTTTTCTAAAAGAGGCAACCTTACTTTAAAAGCTTTCTTATGTAGCTTCTGATTCTGTCGGGTTGTTTTCATTGTTGTTATTTTTTACTTTATTTACAAGGGTACCATAGCTCCTGGATTCTTTCTTTATATTAGATCGATAGTTACGTAGATACATTGTGAGGTTGTGTGTTTGATTGTTAGAGCAAGCATGAATGTTAAACAGAAGTCACCCTTCTGCATTTCTTTCTCAATATTTTTGTCTTGGAGAAATGCACAAAACTTGGCCCACCATGTCAGTTTGATGTGTGCATTGGCATTTGGCAGAATATTATTCTGAGTCTTCACAGGTATGTGGTATTTTTATACAGATAACATGTTTGTTCTTAATGAGCTAAAGCTTATATAGACATTTTGAAAGATGCTGGTGATTAGACAGCCTAGCAAATAACATTGTAGATCATACATTATTCATGCATGGGAGGAAATGTGGCTACCCTGTTGCATTTTTATGAAACAATGTTTTTTTTTCTTCCCCTGTCCTCAGAATTATGAAAAATATTGCTGTCTTTTCAGAGCGTCTGACCTGTGAAACACTTGAGTTGCGGTATATTTAAATTTCAGGCCCCACATTTGAGTCACTGCTTTTGAATTTATGTAATAAATATTATTTATATATTATTGTATTTTGAATTTATATAATAAATGTTAAATGCTTTTAATCTTCAAACTAAGTAACCTTTGGAGATTATGAAAAAGTCTTTTCAAAGCTTTTTTTTTTACTTTTGTGTTTTCAAAATATGGTAATGGTATATGGCTGAACACTGATTGCAACTAACTAGAAATTTTGTATTAATGGAGTGAAGTGGTGAGTCAGTCAAGGTTGCAATCCACCTCTGCACATTTCAGCAACAATGTCAATAAGGTCTGCTAACCAGTCTAGTTAGCAGAAAAGTGTTGGCTGGTCTTTATGAGAAACAGCAGGAAAAATAAAAAATGTTAGTGAAAAACAGAAGATTTGCTACCTGATTTCAAATATATAAAATGCCACTTAAATAAAGCAGTTTTGTTTTCTGTTGTTTCTTAAATCTGCAGTGGAACTAGTTGGTTGGGTGTGTAAGAGATTTGACTGTAGATAGTGAGAATTTTCTAATGATTAAACCAGTTCAAAAATAGGAAAATTTTCCTTGGAAGACGGTATCCTTCCTAGAGATGCTTAATCAAAACATGAATTCAAGGTGCAATTAACAAGGTGCTGAGTTGTGAGATCTACATTCTTTAAGTCTGTGATTGGAAGTCTTTCTAATATACTGTGTAGCTTCAGAACTCTGGTTGGAAGTGTTTCTTCCAGTCTTGCTCATTCGGGTTAATTTTTATATTTAAGTTTAGTGCTTATGATTATCATTGGCCAAGTGAAGGTATTACAGTTGACCAGGTCTGACTGGTCAAAGTCGTTGCAGCTCTGACTTTCTTCTTTCCAACAAGGATAAGAGAGAAACTCAGATCCTGGCTGTACAGAGAGCAATTATTAGAGGAACTGCACCCTTCTCGACAGTGGAGTTCCTTTTACTCTCTTTTTTTCCCTTCTCTGCTCCTGTTTTTGTACTTTTCTATTTTTTTTCCCCCTGTGCTGGTAACTGGTGCATGTGTTATAAATTAACCCTTTCGGTGACTTGTAAGACAAAATGAAAGCATACTTGCTTCTGCTGTAAAGCTAATATGTGGCTAAAACTATATTTTCAGATAAACCTAAAATCATCATGACTGCTGCCATAATTTTGACTTAAATTTAAGCTGATAGTTGAGTTGCAGATTTTCTAATTATCAATGAAGTTTTCTAATGATCAATTAACATTATTTGAAGCTTGCATGTACAAGACTGGAGAGGAGATTCTTTCCAGTGCAAAATGTTTACCTAATTTGTGTGTTGCTTTTTATGTATTCTGAACATGTATTTGTCTTGGACTGCAGTAGCCAAAATGCGCTTATTCAGCATTCAATAAAATGTGTTTCCTTCCAGCCAGAAGCCCATTTACATCTGATTTTGAGACCTAAATTGATAATGTAATTTGGTATCAAAAATAGCATATGAATACCTAGAGGAAAAACATGGTCTCTCCCTTTAATAACTTATATTCCTTCGGGTGTTGACTATATACAGTTTTTCTGTGTCGTCTGGAAGATTATTTTACCATTTCCCCTTGCCTTTTCGAAAACACAGGCCCCAACCCCATTCATTTGGTCTCTACTGCTGTTTCACATACTTTGTCATTAGCACCTTTCTTAGTTTCAGTAATTGTCATTTGAAAATTTAATCATTAATACTGCCTACTATTTTTTTAAAAGTCTGTTGTACAGGAAGTTAAATATATTCCATTTTATGGCCAAGAAACCCTTTTAATTTTCCTTCGGTACTAAAATATAAAAAGAAAGCTCAAGCTAAGCATGTGTTTTTTGAGATTTTGTTACTCAATAAATGAGAATGGAGAGTTCCTTGATTCAAGCAAGAGAAGCAGCAACAACCAGATTTAAAGAATTGACATGGAAGTGCCATAAAAGGAGATTGAATTTTTAATTACCTTAATGTCATGTTTTGAGTCGGAGCAGTGGTTTTGAACTTGGAAATGCTGGGTGTGTACTTTCTTTTCTTTTTGCAATTGAAATGGATACTCGAGTCTGTGACGTCCTTAAGTAGTTTTCAGCACTTGTGGGAGAAAACTAATGATTTGGTGATTATTATCATTAAGCTCAATGAGCATTCTTTTTAAAAATAATTTTATTTATTTATTTATGCCTGTGCTGGGTCTTCATTGTTGGATGCAGGCTTTCTCTGCTTACAGAAAGCGGGGTCCGCTCTTTACCGTGGGGTCAGGCTTCTCCTTGTGGTGGCTTCTCTTGCCGTGGAGCACAGGCTCTAGGTGCACGGGCTTCAGTAGCTGCAGCCCGTGGGCCTGGTAGTTGTGACTTGTGGGTTGAGCTGCTCCGCAGAATGTGGAATCTTCCCTGACCAAGGACTGAACCCATGCCCCATTCATTCGCAGGCGGGTTCCCATCTGCTGCGCCACCAGGAACATTCTCAATGAGCATTCTTGAGAGCCTATTCCTGTAAGCTGCCACACTGTAAATAGGTACAAAAGTATTTGATGCATAGCAGGAAGGAAAAAAGTGTAATGCTAGAAAGTTTCTAGGATATTGCTCCTTAGTGAAAGAATACTCAAGTATTTTACATAGTTGGACTCTGACAGTGACAGCCGCTCAGTCCAGTCCAACTCCTTGTGATGGGATTTCCCGGGCAAAATGCTGGACTGGGTTGTTGCCATTTCCTTCTCCAGTGGATCTTGCCGACCCTGGGATAGAACCCAGGTCTCCTGCACTGCAGACGAAGCCTTTACCCTCTGAGCCACCAGGGAAGTAGTTGGACTCTATGAGCTCAAAATCTGTAAATATTTTGCAAGCTAATTTCTTTTTAAATTTTTATTGCAATATGACATACATCATTGTGTCCAAATCCTTACAATATTTGTATATTCATATATTTCTATGAATTTTTACATATATATATATATATATATATATATATATATATATATATTCTCACATGTAACCATGACCTAGGTCAATATATGAAACCTTGATATAGATCATTTTTTGTGTCTCAGAAAACTTCCTTCTACTGACAGTTGACATCCATCCCCGAGAGGTACTTGTTCTTAGTTTTTTGGTTATAGATAGATAGGTTTTTTGCCTGTGCTTGAACTTTATCTAAATGGACTACTATAAGAAGTCCTCTTTGGTATAACATGTCTGTGTTGGTTACCATTGTTGGAAGCAGTGGCAGTATTTGGTTCCTTTATGGCAGTCATAGTACCAGTATATAGTTATAAAATGTGTAGTTATAAAAACAAAATTTGTAATTTGTAGTTATAAAAGCAATATTTAATTATTGTTTTGGAGTAAATGAGACCTTTTTAGAGTTCTGTGAACCTAAGGCCTGGCTACCAATTTAAACTTCATTGCTTCAAAGCAAGTTGTCAAGAAATCTTTTGATTTCCTATCTTGTGGGACCAAATGGCCAGTCGAACAGGTAAGAGATCTGGTTGAGGAGGGGGGAGTGGGGTTGGAGGGGAGGGATGGTGGTGAATGCGGAGGGGTGCGCCAGGTAGGTGGTGAGTTGGGGTGCCCAGAAATAAGACTGTATAGATAATGAATATATACTGTGCCCTGCAGCCTGGGAAGTAAAAGTAAAAGCCAGGGAAGATGAAATTAATTGATTCTGTATTTCCTAGAGTTTGGGATTTATGAATCAGTCCATGACAGAGATAATCGGAACCAACAGCATTTGCCAGTTTTAATACAGAATAAGAATTTCAACACTAAGAAAAGTGAGAATCGTGTGACTCCATAATTAACAATTATGCTTTTCAAAGAAAGATAGTTGGCACCGTAAGTCAACATTCTCAGGAAAAAGTATTAATATGTAAAAATATCACAGGAAGCAGCAAGCCAAACCAGGCCCAGCCAAGAGGCTCTACCCTGACTGTAGTGAGGAGGTAAATCATGTGATTCTGGCCCATAACAGACAGTTGACTGTTTTGAGTGAAAAGTGCTTTGAGTAAAAGCAAATGAGCTGTTGGTAAGTGGACGGGCAGATTGTAAAGGCACAAAATAAAACTTGATGGATATTAACTCTTCCCATAGTAGGTCTTAGACTCTTGCATTTTAGTTCTTGCATATTAAAGAGACGTGAGTTTTTAAACTCTTTACACTGTCTTCCGCTTAGTTCCTTGCCATTACCCACTGCCATCAGGTTAGCTACCTGGCTACTAGAATACACTGTGCTGTGTCCAGTCGCTTTTGTCGTGGCCGCTTTGTTTTCTGAGCTGTAATCCATCTGCAGCCTCTCCGGTGGCCACTAGCATTCCCTGCCAGCCGTGATGCCTGCTGCCTGTCGGCAGCTCTCTTTTCTCTGCCCTGTGTGTTTGGGGCACTGGCATCAGCAAAGCCACCAATATCTCATTTGCATATTTTTTGTATTTTTTTCAATCTCAGAGTGGAAATAAGAATAGCAAAGAAAAGTGTATGAAAAGAGGTGACTCAATCTGTTCTTTAAAAGGAAATTAGAAATGCTGAGTGAGTTTGATAGAGGTACCTCAGTGCTCAAAAATGCGTCGAAGTGAATCTACACTTCTTTCTTATTTTGAAGCTTTCAAGCAAATTGAAATGAGGATTTGACTGAAGAATAAAAAGGACTCCACATCCTTCTGTAAAAGTTGGAAGCCTTCTGCTTTATAAACCTTAATTCATTACATTTTCTCTTTTCTTGTGTTTTTTGATTGGCATGCTGATTTTTCAGGATTCAATTCCAATATTCAGTAGGATTAGAATGTACTTAAACTGAATTTTCAAGGGAAATCCTTCTATTTAGTCATATTTTTCTGTTAATGACTTTTTGCTCATTTGTTTCCTTTTGTCCAACAAGCACTTATTGAAGGATTACTATGTGCCAGACATTGTCCTTGCCTTTTTTCCTTATTAAAGCATCCTGGTAATTTTAGAATAAGAAGATCCATGACAAAGAAGTCTGTTATCCCTCCCACCAGTGCTGAATTTCGTTAATTTTTCTTCTGTACTCTTAGGCATTTATTTGTCATAGAGGCACACTTCTTTGTGTGGCCTTGTCTTTTTCAGAGGCAGTTTCTTCTCTAGTTTTCATTCTGTTTCCCTCCATGCCCTGTGGGATCTTGTTCTTTCTGTTAGATTCTCTCTCTCCTCTGTCTTCAGCCCTTTTCTCACTACTGGCTCCTTCCCCAGGACCTATAAATATTTTTAACCTCTCCCATTTTATAAAAATCTCTTAATCCTGCATTTCATCCTCATCTTTCCAGCCTATCACTTGAGTTTCTCTTTTCTCCTAATCTGTTCAAGTGTAACCTGTGCCCCTCATTTCCTTCCCCCTCCCATTCATTCACAAACTGCTGACCAGTCATTGTCTCACTGCCAAAGCTCAAGGGTATGTTTCAGCCTTGTCTTACCTGATTTCAGAAATATTTTATACAACTGATGCTGCTTGTGTATTTCAGCCTTTTCCTTCTTTGCTTCTCCGTTGCCACTGTCTCTGACCCCCTGTTCCTCTGCATACCATCTGTCCTCAGGCTCGTGAACATTCCCTTTTCTCTGCCCCCTCACTCAACAAAAGTTCTCCCCAGAGCCTTCCTTGTCTCCTTTCTACTTCCTCTGCCATTATTGTGTCCATTCAGTATTTTTAGCTATATATTTCAAAATGGTAGCTCCAAACTGAACTCTCTCCAAAGGTCCAGGTCTAAAACTAACTAATAATAAATAATCTGTTAAAACTTTCCATCCCCAGCCTCCAGCCCCCTACACGTACCTATATCCTTGCCCAAATCATCTTCTGCATCACATCTTCCTTTATTGCCTATCCTGAAAGACGATGCCTCCAGATCTTCAGTGATCCAGACACCACCCCTCCCAAATATCTTGGGGTCCATCTAGAAAACTGGTATCCCCCTCACCTGATGCATGCAGTCTTTCTTTTTTGTCCATCCTACTTTGCAATTATGTTTCAAACCCATTTTTTCCTTCCCTTACCTGTTGCCATTGCTTTACTTTTTCCTCTTTCTAATTGGTTTCCACTCTAAACCTAAACTTCTCTATCTTCTGTACCTCTGCCAGAATGATCATGCTGCTTCCCTCATCTTTGTGATTTTGTGTTGTCTACTATTCAAGTTGGAATGCCTTTTTGTAGAGCAAAAGGCCTTCTCTGACCTCATCCACACAGCTCTTGGGCTTCTTGGTGACTCAGACAGTAAAGAATCCTCCTGCAATGCAGGAGATGTGGGTTCAATCCCTCGGGCAGGATGATCCCCTGGAGAAGGAAATGGCCACCTACCCCAGTAGTCTTGCTTAGAGAATCCCATGGACAGAGGAGCCTGGCGGCCTCCGTCCATGGGATTGCACAGAGTTGGACACGACTTATCCACTAAGCAAAAACACAGCACACAGCTCTTGTGCTCAGCTTTTATACTCTAAACCCTCACTGGACCTTTCCTTTTCTTAGATCTGCCAAGCTTGCCCATAGTTATTTATTTCTACCTAAATCAAAATCATTCCAACCTTCTCATTTTCATTATCTGGTATACACTTTATCTTTACAGATTCAGTCCCATCTCATCTCTCTTAACTTTTATCTGGTCTTAACACTCACCCACTCTTGCAAAATGTGAGTTACATTTCCTTTTAAATTAAAAAAAAATTTTGTGAATTTTTAAAGTTATTTTGCTTTAGACATCTTCATTATAGCATTTAACACATCATCTTGAGATGGCTCAGGTCAGGACACAGTCTTATTTTGAATTAATATACACATACCCAGTGAAAATGTTAGAAAAATGACCATCATCTCAGGGGAAAATGGTAGCATCTGCAGTTACTAGTGAAGTTTAGGAAAAGGAGGAGAATAGGGATGAGGAAGGGAATTGGATTCTATTCAGACTCAAGATCTTGACTTGGATATCTGTTTGATATCCAATTAGATAAATTAATTAGATAAATTAGATAAAATTAATTAGATAATTTTAATTTAGATAAATTAAAATATTTCCAAACATGTTTGGTGGTAATATTATTTAAGGAGAACTTATTTAAGTTATTGTAGAGATGAGGATAAAGCAAAGTGAGAAAATCACCCATTTTGTGCTCCTTAGCGTTTATGCTTGCTGACAAGCTGCCTGTGTTTGATTTAAAATGATTATCTGTAAAACTTCTTAAGGTAGACCGTTAATTTCCCATGACAGCATGTAAAGCGCCTCCTCTCCTCCCTCCCCAAACCCAAGTGCACACACCAGAGGTACCTCTTCTTTGAGACATTTATTTAATGTTGCCTGTCAGGAAAGGTGGGACAACAAGTCACTCAGGTTTGAAGTTTGCAAACTTCCTTCCACCTTACTGAACATCACAAAGGCTGTCAAAATTTTTATCTCCACATATTTTCTCTTTGCTGTAGGAGAAAAACCATTACAGATGTAAATGTTAGGAGCATTTTGTCATAGGCTTTGAAGAGTCTGCAAGAAGTGTTATTGAGAGTTGGATTGGGGAGAGGAAGAGAGCCTCTGCTGATATGTTGAAATCTTTCTAGCAATTTAAGTGAACTGCACTGCTGGGAACTAGATATTTTTACTTCCAAATATTAGTTATATCTCATCTCCTTTTTTCTACTTTCTCTGAAAAATAGGCCTTGATATTTCTAAATATTCAGTTTATGTTTCCTTTTAATTTCTTCTCAGTCTTGTAGACTCTTTTCGAAATCTGTTCTTGTGTTAAGCATCCCCTAGGGACTTACCTGGGAGTGTAATGAAATATGTTTATATGTGCTACACTTATTTCAGATAGTTTTGGTGTATGACTACTGAGAAAGGGACTACTGAGAAATGACTACTGAGACTACTGAGAAATGACTAAAGAGAAATGACTACTGAGAAAGAGACCAGTTGCCCTTTTAAATATAATTAGCAACCCCAGCCTTCAAGAAATTTGCATTTGGTTGTGATGAAGCCTGTGGCATGCCCTCTGCAAAGACAAGAAGGGGAAGATGGATGTATTTCTAATGCAATCAGGAAGCCCCTCTGTAATTTAAATATATTACCACATCCTGAGAAAGCCTGCGTTTGACTGTCCTAAGATAACTCACAGTTTCTCCCTAACAAACATGATTGAATTACTTGAGGGAATGCAGCAGGTGTAGTCCTTAATGGATCAATGCTGTCTATGTTCATTATCACAGCAAACTCCAGGAAAACTGTAACTGAAGTCCTAAGGAGTCAGTTTATTGATGCAGTCTTAGTGATTTTGCTTGCACTGCTCACATCCAATTTGCCACCAAAAGTTTAATGCCATGCAAACATTGCATTTCTGGAACACCAATATTGTTTCCTGCTTGAATGCAGAAAGAGAGATTAGTCTCCATCTTGGATGCTTGTGTTTCAGTTTATAAATAAAAGACTAAACAATAGTTTCAAAACATTTGGAATTCTAGGAATGTTAGAGTAATGTGGGATGGAATTATCATCAAAGTGTGCATTCCGGGTGTCACTTTTGCAGTCTGCTTGTAAAGGTCTCAAGTGAATAATAATAAGAAGAACTAGCATTAGGGAGTCCTAGTGGTATACTCAGCTGTGTTTTAAACATTTTAAGGTGTGTGTCTAATTCGTTCTTCACCACAACTCTATGTGGTGGGGTTATGAGTATCCTTATTTTATAGGTAAAGAACCTGAAGTGGCTTGACCAAGATTGCTCTATTAAAAATGGAAGGGCCAGGGTTCAACCCTAGGCAAAAGTACCCCAAAGCCCAAAACCTTTATGTTATTGCTCTTGAGTCACTCAGTTGTGTCTGACTCTTTGTGAACCCATGGACTGCAGCACTCCAGGCTTCCCTGTCCTTCACCATCTCCCAGAGTTTGCTCCAATTCATCTCCATTGAGTCGGTTATACCATCCAATCCTTATAATGGGAGGTTTCTCAGGCTCTTAAGACTCTTCCACAGAAGTAGTTCATAAATAGAATTCCCTTACTGGGTTAAAATAAAGAATTTTTCTACTAAAAAAAAAACAAAACAAAACTGAAGAGCCAAAGACACAGTATGATTAGCTGTAGGTCCCAGAGTCATAGCAGGTAAGATTAAGATCAGAAACTTAAGAGTACTTTGTTATGATGGTCTAGTCTCATCACAATGCCCTTAGTTTTGCTTCTAAAAGATAAACATATGAAAATAGTTGGGCTGGTTTAAAAGAAAACTTTATGAATTTAACTGGTTAATTAGGTGTAATTATCTGCATTTCTTAGAAACCATTATTATATAAATTACCCAAGGTCAATTTTCAAGCCTATTTAAAAGTTAATTTATGTGAAAGAAAATTTCTCTACACAAATTAGAGATGTTTCTATTGCAAGAAAGACTTAGCACTTGGATATATTTAGAACAGAACATTTCGATCTCCCCATTAGCTTTGCCTCTTGATATGAAGGGAAATGAAAAGTTTCAATAACCCTTCCTGCAGGAATATCACCTTTATGAAATTCTCCTTTGGCATTATATTCTGGAAAGCATGCATTTCCATGTGTTTTATGGCATTACATTATTTTCCCAATGATTCCTGCTATTGTAGGGTTTCTTTTTTCAATGAACTGTCAGTTGAGTCCAGTCACTCAGTCGTATCTGACTCTTTGCGACCCCATGAACCGCAGCACTCCAGGCCTCCCTATCCGTCACCAACTCCCAGAGTCCACCCAAACCCATGTCCATTGAGTTGGTGATGCCATCCAGCCATCTCATCCTCTATCGTCCCCTTCTTCTCCTGCCCCCAAGCATTAGGGACTTTTCCAATGAGTCAACTCTTTGCATGAGGTAGTCAAAGTACTGGAGTTTCAGCTTCAACATCAGTCCTTCCAATGAACACCTAGGACTGATCTCCTTTAGGATGGACTGGTTGGATCTCCTTGCAGTCCAAGGGGCTCTCAAGATCTTCTCCAACACCACAGTTCAAAAGCATCAGTTCTTTGGCACTCAGTTCTCTTCACCATCCAGCTCTCACATCCATACACGACTACTGGAAAAACCATAGCCTTGACTAGACGGACCTTTGTTGGCAAAGTAATGTCTCTGCTTTTCAATATGCTATCTAGGTTGGTCATAACTTTCCTTCCAAGGAGTGTCTTTTTATTTCATGGCTGCAATCACTATCTGTAGTGATTTAGGAGCCCAAAAAAATAGTCAGCCACTGTTTCCACTGTTTGCCCATCTATTTGCCATGAAGTGATGGAACCAGATGCCATGATCTTAGTTTTCTGAATGTTGAGCTTTAAGCCAACTTTTTCACTTTCCTCTTTCACTTTCATCAGGAGGCTTTTTAGTTCCTCTTTACTTCCTGCCATAAGGGTGGTGCCGTCTGCATATCTGAGATTATTGATATTTCTCCCAGCAATCTTGATTCCAGCTTGTGCTTCCTCCAGCCCAGCGTTTCTCATGATGTACTCTGCATGTAAGTTAAATAAGCAGGGTGACAATATACAGCGTTGAGGTTCTCATTTTCCTATTTGGAACCAGTCTGTTGTTTCATGTCCAGTTCTAACTGTTGCTTCCTGACCTGCATACAGGTTTCTCAAGAGGCAAGTCACGTGGTCTGGTATTCCCATCTCTTGAAGAATTTTCCACAGTTTATTGTGATCCACACAGTCAAAGGCTTTGGCATAGTCAATGAAGCAGAAGTAGATGTTTTTCTGGAACTCTCTTGTTTTTCTGATGATCCAGCAGATATTGGCAATTTGATCTCTGGTTCCTCTGTCTTTTCTCAATCCAACTTGAACATCTGGAAGTTCACGGTTCATGTATTGCTGAAGCCTGGCTTGGAGAATTTTGAGCAGGACTTTACTAGCATGTGAGATGAGTGCAATTGTACAGTAGTTTGAACAATCTTTGGCATTGCCTTTCTTTGGAATTGGAATGAAAACTGACCTTTTCCAGTCCTGTGGCTATTGCTGAGTTTTCCAAATTTGCTGGCATATTGAATGAAGCACTTTCACAGCATCATCTTTTAGGGTTTGAAATAGCTCAACTACAAGTATCATATTGGCCTCTGATATGCTTGTCTTTGGGGCTTCCCAGATTGTGCAGTGGTAAAGAATTCGCCTGCCAATGCAGGAGATGCAAGAGGTGCAGGTTCGATCCCTGTGATGGGAAGATCCCCTGGAGAAGGCAATGACAACCTGCTCCAGTATTCTTGCCTGGAACATCCCATGGACAGAGGAACCTGGCAGGCTACACTGCCTGGGTTTTCAGAGAGTCAAACACGACTGACACGGCACATACTAGTCTTCACAATGCTACTTCAAATTGACTTTAAACTCATGTGTCTCTTAATGTCTGTGATACTTTCCTTATTCCTTAAAGCAGGATGACATAAGGAGAGGAAAAGAATTCTTATGTACCCAGACCATTTGTTTGTGTCATCTTGCTAACCCTCACTCTTACATGAAGGAGAATGGACACATCTATAAAGTTTTTGGAAAAGTTTGAGTAAGTGATTAGCAGTTTGATTCAGAAACTTCAGTTTTTTAAAACTTTAGTTTTTTAAAAGTTAATTTTTTATTTTATATTGGAATGTACTTGATTTACCATGTTGTTTCAGGTGTACAGCAAAATGATTCAGTTATACATATATGTATATCCATTCTTTTTCAGATTTTTAAAATTTACTTAATTGTTTATTTAATGTTTATACTTTTCAAAAAGGAATGTGAACATTGATTAAACACAGTTAACCCTTGCTTAATCAGTTAGCCCTTGAACAATGCAGAGGTTAATCCACCTATAACTTAGAGCTGGCCCTCTATCCAAGGTTCCTTTGCCTCCTTGGATCCAGCCATCCTTGGACCATGTAAAACTGCAGTATTTACTATTGAAAAATAACCACTTGTAAGTGGACCCAAATCATTCAAATGTAACTTGTTCAAGAATCAACTGTATTTTGCTTGAGGAACAGCTAAAAAATTAAAGTTATGGGGAAACAATGCCAGAAACGATGAAAGGAAAGCAATAGAGGTATTTAATTTTTCTTAATTCATTTCTCTTTATATACCAGTGCTTTTCTATCACACAGCTTATACATCAGGAAGAAAGAGAAATGAATGGTTTTTCTCTGTGTTGGATTGATTGCAGTGAATATTGAGTAGACTTCTTTTTTTTTTTCGGAGTATGGTTAATCTCAGAATACCACTTATAAAGGAAAATAATTTTAAGCTTTAAAATTTCATCTTAGCATTTTCTTGAGCTTATTATTTCTAAAGAATACCCTCTCCCCTTTTAAAAAATTTGATATTGCAAACCCTTTGTATAATTTCTCTCCAGTGTTTACAAAAATCCCCTTGAGGTTTCTTCTCGTTCCGTGGAATTTCTCTTCTCCACATATTGACAAAATCATTAAACAAGCCTGAAGCTTCATGATGACTTTTCCAGTGCCACTTTCATTGCTCTTTGTCATTACGTTTAGTTATGTTTCATCTAGTTTTCAATATATGTGACAGGGTTCATATCCCAGCCAACTGGAATTAATTTGATCGCTAAGCATTTCACGAGCTTGCTTATAACACACTCTGCCAGATCCTGCCATGTGTAAAGCGTTACTACTTTCTTACCAGGAAAGATTATTCATAACTTGACTTCTTCCATGCTCATTTGTGTTTCTAAAGAAGGCAGGGAGGGGTGAGCTCGCTCAGAGTGTTTCTCTTGGCATTCCTCTGTGTAAACCTCACTAATACTTTCAGTCATCACCTCTTGTATCTTTCCTTTGGCACACAAGGAGCAAAATGGAGATGCTTTGAATGGCAGGCATTGCTTCTCAGCAAGAGGATGCTCTCTGAAGCTTTGATGTTGTTCCAACTTCTCTCTCTCTCTGCCCATTAGTGGCTTGAGAGGGTTTTAAGATCGAGAGTGTGGTTTGATAGGGAAGCTGTTGGAGTTGACCTCAGTAAATAATTTTTTAAGAGCTTAGTCCTTAGAGGTTAGCGTGGTAAGTGATTGGGGAATAATTGAGTATTATTTCACTACTTGCGAGAAAAATAATTTTAGCCAAACATTTCAGGGATAAGAGAAAGGAAGTGTTTATATGTCTAAGATATGGTATTGTTCCAGATTGCTACCCTTTTGTAAGAAGCCAAAACAGATTTATGAATACTCCGAACCAGTGGAGAATGAGTTTTTTATTTGACCATTTTTCCTTTATTTTTCAGTCTGATATTTTAATTTTATGGCCAGTACATGTTCCCCAGTTTAGAGACTTCCCTCACGTGGCATGATTAGCAGTCGTGTGTGAAATGATTATGTGGAAACATTACTAGCGAATTACTGCTTGTCTAAATACTGTATGTTTTCACTTGAGAATGTTGGCTCTGGAATGTATTTCTGGCACTGGGAAAGGGGAAAAAAAGTCTTGATGTTAAAATACAGCCAGAATTTAATTTGTGAAATGGAGCTTTAAACTCAGTTGTTCCTCCCACTGGCAGCAACTTAAGGTTGCTTATTTCCTTTCTAGAATGAAAATTTGCCCTTTAAGACTACTTAGTCATATTTTTAATCATCAAATTGATAATTTCTTGGATAAAAAGCCCAAACTTTGCACCATCCATGTTTATGTCTCTGTGTTACACAGGATCTAATTTATAAATGTTAATTAGTACCATTTAAAACTAATGGAGTGGCCATTTCGAGGTCCATAACTACAGTAATTATTCCTTGGAACAGGGAAGTACATTTTATATTAAGATTTTATACCAATAATTGTGGCTGACTTCTCATACAGTCTTGGACCCTAATCAGCAATAGTATTCTTATCATAAATGTACTCAATAACCTACCCTGCTGGAGATTTACTGTTGGGGAGAATTGACTCTAATGTATAAAATAGTTGTAGTACAAGAAATTCAGAAGGGGAGTAAAGCCAGGAGACGTACTTTTATTTTCTAGGTTATTTTATCTTATAGTAGAAAGAGGTCTATCGTTTTGTCTTAGAAAAAAGCTTTATTAGTATTGAGAATGGTTGATTTGATTTGTGGAGTACACGTTTCTTCCATGCATGCTGAGTTGCTTCAGTCATGTCTGACTCTTTGAGACCCTATGGGCTGGGGCCCTCCAGGCTTCTCTGTCCATGGGATTCTCCAGACAAGAATACTGGAGCGGATTACCATTTCCTTCTACAGGGGATCTCCCTGGCCCAGGGCTTGAACCTGCGTTTCTTGCATCTCCTGCACTGGCAGGCATATCCTTTACCACTAGTGCTACCTGGACAGCCCCCACATTTCTTATGTATCCCCAAAGCACGAAAAAAGGTGTGGTGGAGGTTTCTTTGTTGATTTCATTATTCTGTCCGGAAAAGATTCTTTGCTTATGTCCTAGATAGTCCCCATGGGAGAAAGAAGAAAAACTGAAAGAAGTCATTCACTGCCTCCGAGTTCTGTAATAAAAAGTCACGTGCTCCTCTCTCCCAGCATTTGATGTTGATGATTGACAGCGTGTGTAGAACCTTAGTCTCATCAGAGTGAAGGCCAAGGAAGGCATCAGAACCAAGGAGATCAAAACTCAGAACTGAAGCGGGAACTTTTCATTCAAACTTGAGTAAATACAGAGGAAAAGACTGAGATACCGTCCCAAAAGTAGAAGTCAAAAGAAAATGATTAAAAAAATCAACACCTACGTTCTCTCAGCCCTACAGATTCTATGTTTCTTGTGAATTGAACGTTTTCAGAAAAACTTCATGATTCATTAGTCTGAAAAATTGCTGCATTATCATAAGAAAAGGATTGTTGATTGTAATAGAAGTCAGCTTTGGATCACTTATAGTATGAATTAGCCTCATAGCATTAAACCATGCTGGGAAGATGTAGATTGCTTGTTCACTGAATAAGATGATTTTAAATTTGACACTGAGGGCTTCTGTTACCAGAATTGCCCACAAGGACCTTGCTTTGTAATTCCAGAACTCTAGTGGGCAAATACTGTTTCATAGATTGATTACTTATAATTAGCTTTGAGATAAACAGAAAAACTGGTTGGCTTCCTTTTGTAGGTAATTTGGCTATGATGGTGTTGGATTACAACTGTTACTTGTCCTGGTGACATCCACAGTTAATAGTCTCAGTGTAAATGAAAAGCTACCAGCATATGTACTTATCACATAAGGATGTATCTTATGGAACGGACACATGGCAGGGCGGGGAGTGAATAGTGATTACATTCACAAACAACCTGAAGGTACAGTATCTTTTTAGTGAAGATACATGGGACCTGGTGGAGAGTTTCTTTGGGTTGCCCCTGAAGAAATTGAAGGCTACATACTGGCGAAATGTGGCTTTCTTTTCTCTCTCATTTTTCTTTTGTTCTTAGAGAAATACAAGCTATTTGATTTATCTTTAATACAGAGATTGCAGTGCTTAAAGCATCTCAGTTGCATTTAAGCCATTTAGAGGGAATGGAGCAAAGAGAAAGAGTGGAGAATGGGAGAGGGAAGTTAAAAAGAAAAGAATGACATGGACCCAGAGTGAAGGGGGAGCAGAGTGGGCAGAGTGGACAGGGTTCAAGGAGGAGGCATAGTTAAGAGAGAAGTTGATTCAAGGTAGCAGCTGATGAGGGAAAAGCAGCCCCAGGACCAGTGCCCCATTGTCTGTTGGCCTCAGAGCAACTGACTGTTTTTACTTTTTATTTTTAATAGCGTTTTGACTGTTTCTCCATTCTCTAAAGTCTCATTCACCATCATCTTCTTCACTTGCAGATACAAAAATAAAAATAGCTTTTATGACATTATCTTAAAAAACTCACAGACCAGGCACTGTGTGAGAATGGACCCTTTTTGGATTTAAATAGTAATCCTGCCTTTTCCTGGTTGAAAAGAAGAAAAAGAGTAAAAATCTTTAGATAGAGAAATTTGACGAATCTAAAACTGTAAATAACAATGCTTACTATTTTCTAATTTTCTGATTCGACTGCATTTGAGGAAGAGAGCCAAATGATTAAACAAGTGAGACTGTATCCTTTGAGAGTGGTGAAGCCTTGAAGCTATGCACGTTCATCCATCGTGGACCAGTTGTTTTCTATGTACGACCTAGATTTGGATGGGCCTGACTGTATCTTCTAATGCAACTTCAGAGAGGAAGGAAAACATTAACATTAACAATAAGAATGTTTTATGTTTGTAGCTTGATAATTACATTTTCAGATTCTTCATTACATGGAATTGGTTTGGCATCCAATACCATAACCAGCTTTCAGAACTTTCTTTTCTAAAAGCCAAGGCAAGCCTGTGCAATTTACCAGGATCAAATGTTCCTCAATGTATTTGTCTAACACAGCTAGAAAATGCCCACTATACCAACACCCCCTTTTAGCTGTAGAATTGTGGCTTAGGTTCAATTTTTGATGGGTTGACTGGGTCGCTCTGCACTATTTTTGTATTGTTTTTTCATTTGCACACAAGCACAGCAGTTCATTTACCTTTTCGAACTTTTGTTCCTCTCTCTCACGTTAACAGGACAAATACCTTCTTTAATCGATTTCTTTCCCACCTCCCCACCCCTGGAGTCTTCAGCTCTGCAAACATCCCCTCATTGCTTGTAAACTCTGAAAAGCTCAGCAAATACCTTTCTGGGTGTAGCTGAATTTTCGTCCCTGCACAGCTCCACTTTCCTCTCTTCCGGCCAGAAGGGAGCCCTGCTTTCTGAACCCTCTTCGGTTGCCACTCTCCCAAGAATTTCTCTGTTTCTGAATTGCACCGAACTTGAAGTGAACAGACTAGGAATATGTGAGGGTGGGGTGCTCTCTGTTCAGAGCTCTCATCTTTGTGCTGACCTGGAAAAAGAGTAAAGGCGTCAGAGTGCCCTGGGCAGCTGAGAAATCCGCTGAAAGAATTCAGTTTCAGTTAGGCCAGGGTGAGTAGGAGGTAATTAAGAAACCTAGTTGGAAAAGATACAGGCAGTCAGGGAAGAAATGAATTTCCTCATAGATAACATGCCCCCCGCCCCCGACCTTGGGGACTCATAAAATAGGGTTTCTAGTATATGGAAGTTTTTCTTAATAAGAAATACAATAGTGCACTGGGTGATCTCTGTCATTCAGCACTGGTTCTGTGAATGTATGAATAAGGGTTTGTAAAAATCAATCCTGCATGAGAGAATATGCCTTAGTAGGAAGTTAAAGGAGTGCCTTAAATTCATTAAAATTCTGAGAGCTGTACGTTTAACCTTGAAGGCAGAAATACTGTTGAGATTCAGGTGTTAGAGTCAAACCATCAAAAAGTTGCATTCCCATTGTAGTTACTGAGTGTTGATAAGTCTCAGTTTTTTCATCTGTTAAAAAGGAATAATGCTGTTAGCTTAGTGGCATTGTCAGACAATGAGCCAAGTCAGTCACCTAAATTACTTAGGATTATACTTGAAACACAGTAAGGTCTGAGTATATGATATTTGTAGAGATTGTTGTGATAGAAACTGAAAATGGATAGTTCAAATGGGCTACTATTGTAGATTGTCTGAGGGGCCTCAGCATTTGGGGGGTGTTATTGATAAAGCACACTGAGATGGTGTAAGGAGAACCTGTGGATAATCTGCCCATAACAGGTGTAGAATATCCTCATGTCTCTCTATGGGCTCAGCAACTCTTCCTTTTCCTGTTTCTCTGGGCTCCTTCATGGTAAACTCATAGGAAAAATGGCTCCTATATTGATGTTTGGAAGAACTGAGAGAACAATTGCTCACACTTAAATTGTTAAGGGCTGAATTTTAAGCTTTCACTTCAGTTCAGTCACTCAGTCGTGTCCGACTCTTTGTGACCCCATGGACCATAGCATGCCAAGCCTCCCTGTCTATCACCAACTGCCGGAGTTTACTCAAACTCATGTCCTTTGAGTCAGTGATGCCATCCAACCATCTCATATTCTGTCATCCCCTTCTCCTCCTGCCTTCAATCTTTCCCAGAATCAGGGTCTTTTCCAGTGAGTCAGTTCTTCGCATTAGATGGCCAAAGTATTGGAGTTTCAGCTTGGGCATCAGTCCTTTAGTGGCAAAAGTACCATTTGTGGGACTTCCATATTAATGAATGGAATATGCCATTTTCTTTTCTGCCTATGCAAAGACAAGAGTGAAATTGGAGACTGGAAGAAAGAGAAAAGTATCCAAAGTATGCAACTAAAACAGATGATGACCTGTTAAGTAATGGTGCAAATGAAATGACTTGTGGGAGGTCCTGTGTTACACCCGCTTTCTAAGTGGTTCCCATGCACAACCTGAAGATTGTAACCTACTAGGGTCATTTGGTCTCATTGACTTCCCATTTAGCGCAATATTTAGGAAAGCTGCAGTCACTTTCCTATTCTTTTTACTCTATGAGCTTTCTGCAACTCTGCTTCCTGAGAAACCCTCTTTACTTTAAATGGAAAAATGGCCCTTTAGTGCTTGTGGGCTGTTGTTCTGTTACTGTCACGTCTGACTCTTTGCAACCCCATGGACTGTAGCACGCCAGGCTTCCCTTTCCTTCACTATCTCCCAGAGTTTGTTCACACTGTATCCATTGAGTCAGTGATGCCCTCCAACCGTCTCATTCCCTGTTGCCCCCATTTAGCAGCCTTCATTTACATGGATTTTTCCAGAAGTAAGTAAGGTGTGACTGAACTGTCATGCTCTCTGGCTATGTCTTCTTTCCCTAGCATCATTTTCTCAAAAACTCAAGAAGCTTAACACCTGTCTACTACCCACCTTCAGTATCGTGTAGTTAATGACATGCTTTCCCTTTTCCAATCATAAGGTATGTTACTGCCCTTGGGCAATATGTTCAGCACTCACAGCCTGAATGTTTAAAACGAGGTTAAAAAAAAGACGGAAACTTCTGCGCATGTTTTCATTAACTTTTTTTTAACAGCCTTGAATTGATTGCTTCCCTTCCCCCAGAGCATACCCGGTGTGACCCTGATTCAGTGTGGTTTAATCAATAGACTGCAGAATGACTCATTTGTTTCTAGTCATTTCTTTACAGAGTATTTTCCAAGCAAAGGTGAATATGGGAAAACTACTGACTGTGAGCGAGAGTGAAGGGAAACATGGAGGCAGAGACAGGCGGCTCCGTGCTTGTGTTTACAGCAATAATTTTTTAAGGAGACTAAAAGGTGGAGAGGAAGAATGGCTATAAAGATGGCTTACCCTCTAAGATAATGTTTCTGCCACACTATGCGAAAGACCTCTTGATAACAGGCACGTAGCACTTTAACGCCCATTATTTTTATTTTGTACTGATCTCTTTAAGCCATGGAAAAGATAAATTCCCCACTGAATGGATCTGGTGGAACTGCAAATTTTCAAAGCATCCAATCAGAAGAATATTAAACCTTTGAGGGCTAGTGTTTTTCTTTTCTCTTCCTCTCTTAACTTGATTCTCTCTGATAATCTTACAGGAGACCTAGTGCCAGTTTTATTCTGTGGGGATACAAAGTACCTCACTGAAGTCCAGTGCAGAAGGCTGGGTGAGCGGGGTGGTGCTATCACCTGCAGAAGTCAGCCGTAAGCCTGCAGGGAGGGAACGGTCATGATTCATTCTTTAAAGCCTCTGCTTGTCCCAGCTACTTTTCACGTCCAGTCTTAATTCTCAGAGCGGTCATTTGATTTGCAAAATCAGGAATCTGAGAAAGAGGCAGAGTAATTAGCTCAAGGTCATCAAACACAGTACCGTGTAGTGAATTAGAGATTTGAGCTCACATTTGGCCTGGCATGAAATTTCTTTTGCTTCCCAGCTCTCCACTCAAGCCAGCCAGGGTATGTGCTGTTGCTTAGGAGAGGGACCTAAGAGAACTCAAGACAAAGGGCTCAGCAGCATCCCAGAGAGGGAGAGTGGAGGTCAGCCCAAGGCCACAAGTGGATTCTCATCTCTCCGGCTCTGTGTTTGCAGAGCAGTTGTAGCCTCAATGAGGAGGGCACTGGGAATTACTACTTTAAGACATGCTGCCGGAGAGAAAGAAACACAAAATCACAGTGAACCATAGACACATTTCACTGTGTTTGGTCATTGAGCCAGACAGGAGGAATTATATACAGTTTCCTAATTACCTCCAAAACCTGAGCCATGGTGGTATTCTACCCCCTTCTTCTGGGAAAAAGTAAAAAGATGATGGCTACAAAGAATGTGGAAAGCTCACACAGAAGTGGTAAAATACACATTTTACTGGCCCTGTGGATATATTTTATTAGTTATTTATGGTTAGGCACTATATATTTGTGAAGTAAAAGACGATTTTGATGGCAGTGAGAAGTTACATTTCAAGATAGGTTATTGGGCAGTTTATGTTTTGACAAATAGGATTCATTAAAAAGCACGCAGTGAGCTACCTGTTCAGCAGGAGTTTGATATGACCACATAACTTTAGAAAGTTCTTATACGTGAAAATGATACAGGTATGGGTTCGAAGTATTCTGTTTGTATTACCTCCAAAACAATTCTTAGAGTAAGAGAATTAGATATTTGCGGTAGAAATGATTTGTTACTTGAAAGATATTAATACATGAAAGTTTTTTAGAAAAAGAAAAATGCCTTGGAGACAAGGGGTTCTGACTATCCAGATGACAATTTCTGGGCCAGAGGTCCTTGACAACACATGTTTCTGTGTTACTCACTCAGTCATGTCTGACTCTTTACTACCCCATGGACTGTAGCCCTCCAGGCTCCCCGTCCATGGAATTCTCCAGGCAAGAATACTGGAGTGGGTTGCCATTCCCTTTTCCAGGGGATCTTCCCCACCAAGGGATTCCCCACCCTATGATTCCTGCATCGCAGGCAGATTCTTTACCATGTGAGCCACCAAGACATACAGATGATTCTTGACAAGGATAGGCATGATTAAGTAAATTTACTATTTTATCAATACAAACTGTGCAAATGAAACTTTGATTTAAGATAATAGTTTTTTAATCTTCCCTGGTGGCTCAGATGGTAAAGAGTCTGCCTGCAATGTGGGAGAGCTGGATTTAGTCCCTGGATCAGGAAGATCTTGTAGAGAAGGGAATAGCAACTCACTCCAGTATTCTTGCCTGCAAAATCCTATGGATGGTGGTGCCTGACGGGCCTCAGTCCATGGCCTTGCAGAGTCAGGCACGACTGAGCTATTAACACACACAAGGGTAGCTAAAGCCAACTTAACTTGTGGCTTCCCTAGTAGCTCATCCAGTAAAGCATCCGCCTGCAATGCAGGAGACCCAGGTTCTATTCCTGGGTTGGGAAGATCTTCTGGAGACTGAAATGGCAACCCACTTCAGTATTCTTGCCTGGAGAATTTCATGGACAGAGGAGCCTGGTGTGCTACAGTCCATGAGGTGGCAAAGAGTTGGACACAGCAGAGCGACTAACACACACACACACTCAGTAGTTTTGAACATTTTTCAGCAAATGAGAGCTTATGTGATACTTCCTTCATTTCTTTGTCCCATTCCTTCTCTCCTCCAAAATAAATTCATTAAGTACATATATAAAACAAAGGTAGAACAAAGTAACAGGATGTCTTCCTTACTGAGAACAGCAAAATAATACCAGAATTTTTTTTTTTTAAATCTTGCTCAGAGAGACTTACTAAGAACGAGTAGATACAAGATGGCATCAGGTGATGCGCTAAATGTATTAGTGGGCTCTATCTAGAGTGAGATTTCCTGTGCTTTTTTACTGAGATCTCAAAACATTTCACAGACATGCTCGATTCTCATAAATAAAATATGACATGTGTGAGGCTGTTAATTTCCTTTGTGAGGGGGGCAGTAATAGAGAAACTGAAATCAAAGCAGAGATAGCATGGGACAAGTATAACCCTCAGTTTGGCATTTCTGTGTCTTCTCTCCTGAACCCTGCTTTTCCTGCTCATCAGAACAGAGGTCTACCACTATTGTGACCAGCTGCTTTGACTTGTTACTAAAGCTGCCTGTAGTATTTGATGTAGTTAATCGATGCCTCCTTCTCAGAAGACTCTTGGGCTGGCTTCCAGGACAGTATCTGTATTCCTCTCACCTTACTGGCTCCTCATGAGTTTCTTCCTTGCCTCCCTGACCTCGTAGCCTATGGTACCCAGGCTTCAGTCCTTGGCCACGTTCTCTTTTTTGATCTGCACTTATTTCCCTTGTGTATCTCACTTTATCGTAGGAATTGAAATACCATCTTAAGCTGTTGACTCCCAAATTTATATCTCCAGCTTGCACTGCTCCAGTGAACTCAGCCTTATTATGTTTTTAGCTTACTTGACATTTCTGTTTGTGTGTCATATGGGAATTCCAGCTTCAAAGTGTCCAGAACTGAGATCCCAACATTTCACACCATCTGTTCACCCCTTAGTCTTCCCCACTTCGATAAATGGCACTGCCATTCTAGGAGCCATCTGTCTCACATCCAGAAGCAATCCATCAGCATATCCTACTAGTTTTTCCAAAATACATCCGGAACCTAACCATTGCTCAACCACCATTGTGAGTCCTAGCCTGGTCTATGCCACCATCATCTCTTGCTCAGATTAGTGAATTAGGCTCTTATCTGGTCTCATGCTTGATCTCTTGCTCTCATCCCTTTTAGCTATAGTGATCCTGTTAGAATGTAAGTCATGTCATATAAACCTTTTGGCTCCAATAGCAACTCATGCTGAGTAAAAACCAGAATTCTTTACAATGTTTGAAAAGACCCAAGTTATCCTTGAACTATGGAACAGTAACACATTTATTCTCTGTTCTTCTGCTGGCCGCACGTGTGAGTCACCACCTTCTTACCTTTGGAGCTCTTCTCAGATGTTACTGTCCCAGTGAAGCCCTGCCTGGCTATCCTGTTTGAAATTGTACTATGTTTTACTTTTTGCTCTTCATTTCCCCAGTTGCTCTCTATGGACTGTATCTTTCATCTGTTTTATTGCCTGTCTCCTCCCACCAAGAGTGTCGGTGGCACAAGGGCAAGGATTTTTGTCTCCTGTTCATTTAGAAATGAATGAACATCATTTCATCTAGAAATCGGGCCTGGCACATCCCTAGGCCCTCAGTGAATTTTGTTTTAATGAATAAATGAAGTTTCAGAACCTGAAACAGAGTTGTGGAATAAGACTATGTAAATAAACACGTGTCTGTGAATACAGTTTTTCTCCTGATTTCTGAGCTCCAATCCTAAGATGACAGTTTCCTATGTCTGAACAAAGGTGTGTCTGAGTACCCAGATCTTTATCCTTGTGAACAGCTGTTGCCTATCAGAGCCAGTGTGATGGACATATTACCATCTCCATTTCTGTAAAATCCCTTTGGCCCAGAATGGTTTCAAAAATGCTATCCCAGAAAGGTAGACAAATCCAGAGACCTTGGTAGTTTCCCTTAGCCTCTGCTGCATTAGCCAAAGATAAATCTATGCAGAGTTCACTAAAGGGAACAGACAACTGCATTAAGCTGTGTAATGATGAACACTAATGGCCTGTGACAAAATGGGTCTCTGTAGGCTCGGCTGCCATTGCAAGTTGGAGATTTTTCCTTCTATTTGATGATGGTCATGAAAAAAGCAAAACACAACCATAACCAAGGATGGGAAGAAACAACCTGCAGGCCAAGTTCAAGGTGATTTTCATGGTGTCTTTGTTTTTCCTTTTTGTAAGTATATACATCTTGAGTGTAAAAGGTACATGTGCTATTGTAGAGTGATGGGGGACTCTGCTCCATTAAATAGAAATGTACTGCTCTTTATTCCCAATAGCAACCTGATATTGTTCATCTGTTTCCTTTTCCAAGGCATATGCATTATCATGCAAATTGTTAAATTGAGTTTTTTAGCTGCTTGTTATTTTACTCATCGGCACTTAGACTTTTATCATAATGATCGTGCTGGTTGATTTCATTTTCTGTGCATTTCCTTCCCATTCCTAATGTAAGTGAGGAGCTTGTTTCTTTATGTGTCTTTCCCCTCCCCTTTGGAGTTTCAAGGTGGTTAGCCTAGTGATCCTAGGATAAATTAGTTGACTTTTTTCTATTGCACATGATTCTTGTGAGGATCAAACACCTATGGATAAATATGCTTTTTAAACTACTGTGAGCAGTTAAATTGATGATACCACTGTGGATATAAGACCAGTTGATCTCCAAGACGTTATTTAATTATAGAACTAAATTTATTCTAAGACTTCCCCAAACAATGTTTCTAGTACATTCTACAAATTTAGGTAATGGGGCACATGAACGTTTTAGGTTCAACTCTTAGAAACCATAGGTTTTACATATATACATCATATTGAGTAGTCAGGCCTGATCTAGGACTTAAAAAAGAAGAAAAATACACAGAATGTCAGTGTGACCTACACATGCTATATTTTCAGCGTGTGCCTCTCAGGTATTCAGAACACATTTTACTCTCCTGCAGAATTATTTGACAACAAGCTTTGTTCTTCACCTCTGACTTTCCATGGATGATCTCCCAAAGAGTAGCACCTCCACTTGTTGCTAAATAAAGCCCCGGCATGACTCTTCTATAAATCCAGTTTTATTACCTTCTTCCAAAGTAATTTCTGACAATCCAGCCACAACCCTCACTTTTTGTTTGTCATATTTAGGCTTGATTCTTGAAAAAGAGTGCCAGCTCGAATTTTAGCCTAAGAAGAAAAGATTACAAGGCCTATCTCAAGACCTTGGTTTTGCATACCTGACCCACTAAGTTTGTAAATTCTAGGAATCCATTTTATTGTTTTAAAATAAGCCTTTCTGTTCTTATTTCAGTGCCAATTTGTTTCCCTTGGCTTTCCCACGCGCATGACTTTTATAGCCCCATATAAAGCAGAGTGCTCTGCCATATTGATTTAATGGTATGTTTCAATAAATTTCCCCTGTTACAGTGCTTGCTCCACCCCAGGCAGCCAAGTGGGGGCACAGACGACGGATGTGCTGGTTAACTAATTTTCAAAGAGAAAAAAATTCATTTTCTCCATTCTTGAATGTCATAGCTGTCCTGCCAATGACCTGCTACTGAGATGTATTAGGTTCTCCCTGACATATGTTACAGGAAGTAGTGACCTGACCTTTTAAAAATTTTATTAACATTTATAAATTTGTTTTAGCGTATTATGGTGGAAGCAATGATTTTTCTTCAGAATGGATTGGAGTGACTGGTGAACAGATTGATAGCCACGTCATATATTAAGCTGGTGGACATTTTGTAGAGTAGATAGATGCTATCTATTTCTCTCTCTCGTCGTCTACCTTTCAGGCTTCTGCTGATGGGGATGGTAACATATAAAGTTTTTCTTTAAAGTATTTTACAAGCAACTGAATCATTACTGAGACCCTTTATGTAATTGGTCAGATTTTGGTGATTGCTTAGTAAAAGCAGTGAGGTGCGGTTATTCATCCGTTCTTTCATTCAACCTTTCCTCAGTACCTAATGTATTCCAGGTGCTCTGCTCGTCGCTAGGGATGTAAAAGTGATGGCCTCAGTCCCTGTTCTCAAGTAATTTACAAACTGATGGATTAAGAAACTATGGAAAACCATCAAGATCCTAATTAAAGTTTTATTTTTCTTTTTTTCTTGTCTCAACTCTGTTCAAAACCTTGACCTATACCTAAAAATTCTTCTAAACTCGTATTTTGGTTCTTCCTAGGAACTAATCTCATTTGTACGTAGTGTTTGGGTAAAAATATTTGTCATAGATTAAGAAAGGAAATCTTGATTAACGTTAACTATTGGAACTTAGCTATAGCCAGTATTATTGACTTAGCCATTCTCATCTTTCTCTCCATGCCCTAAGAGACCAAGCAGTGTGTGGTTTTGTAAAACGGACACCTCTCCCAGGACAGGAGACAGGCGAGCTGGCATGCTGCCTTTCTAACCTGTTTACTGCAATAGCAGTTGTAATGGTGATGGTGATTGACACTCCCATCTATCATCTGCCTTTTCCCAGATGCTTCTGAAACATAAATTAAGCCTCCTAACTCCTCGGTGAGTATGGATTGCTGTTTTATTTTACAGTAAATATTTGATTATTTTATAGACAGGGAAATTGAGGCGTTGGGAACCTAAGTGGCTAGATAAATAAGTTATGGATACTGCTGGGAAACGTCAGCTAATGTTTATTGAGCCTGTGTGGAGCACAGTGCTTTCATAAGCCCTGTGCAGTGTATTTTGTTTCTGGCTTTCCCCCTTGCTGCTTAAGGGACGGGTTCCATGGAACTTATTGGCTCAATTTTATTTATCTGTCCTCATGGAAACTGTTGTTTTGTGGCTGTACGTTTTACTTTTATACTTGAATTTTCTTAATACTTTTTACTTTAGCTAGGCACGACCTAATTAAAAGCATTTGCCATATTTTCAGGCTCCAGGCTTTTCCAGTTTTTCAAAAAAATAAATAAATAAATGTGAACATTGTATCAGGTACTGTGCTAAGGGCCAAGGCCAGAAAGGTGAATTAAGACACAGTTCTTGTTCCGAAGAAGCTCTATTCTAGTTGATCCTTTCTAGTACCGTACACGTGTAATATACATTTTGTTCGCTTGATTTAAAAATGAAAAACTGTTTATTGTGGAATTTTTCAGAGCTTTACTAGAAAGGGTTTGTTGTGAATTTCCAGAGGCAAATAGCATATGCAGCCTCTTCTAAGCTGATGGAAACGATAAATCCGTTACTTAAGAAGTATATTTTGGAGTAGGTATTCTTCAGGACACATCTTAAAGAACTGATGACGTGGCCGTTTTTCACTCTCCACTTGCCAGACAGTGCTAGAAGTAGCATGGGCAGGCAATCCAACTTTCCCTGAATAGCTGTTGGGGATGTAATCGAGTTCCTCTTTAAAGTTGTTTTTTCCCCCAAATTGAGTAGCAGCCTGTGAAAGAGAAGCAAACTGCCTCCGCACTGCTTACATGTAGGCTCAGTCTGCAGAAGGTATTTTTGTCCATGAGATCCACTCTTAAAAGATTAACAGTCCCCTTATTAGACCCTGTATTCAACTTGAGAGGAGACTGAAGCTGCTTTACAAAGGCTCTGAGACTGACCTAGGGTAACAGAACTAGTTAAAAGCATAGCCTGGGGAAAAGAAAAAGCAAAACACATCTCCCGAGTCTACCATCACACCATACTGTGCCTCGGATGATATCTGATTAGAAGTTTTCTACTTCAAATGCTTGAATCCCCAACACCCAGTGCCTTTGGTATAAACTGCTGAGTAACTAGACTTTACAGTCAAATAGGCTAAAAATAGTCTTTACAATAAAAATTTTTTTAAATGTTTTCCCACAAAATTCCTAAATAAGCAAACTATTCATCTTTTACTTTATGGTTTTCTCATCTCATGTACTGCTTATTCCATCATAGTGTTTAGGGTGCTTTACCTAAATAACCATGTTGTGTTTTAGGCAGTGGTGAGCCTCTTCCTCCCACCTCCACAAATAAATACTATAGTGACTCACTCTTAAGATCTGATGCTCTGCAGAAGCCCTGAGTAGGTTATTCTGAATGGTTTTATGTCAGAGAAAGTGCAATAAATGTAAGAAGGGGAATATAACCCATTAAATGTATGAGTGGAAAATAAGTTATAAGAAGGCCTTGCTTTTATCATGAATGCATTTCAGAAGTGCCATATAAGTCAAATAAAAATATTATAGGTTGTATAATAGACTGTGGGCACCAGTAGGTCATGTTCATGATTATTTGCCAAATGGCTGGCCTGTTTTCTGTGGTTTTTTATAACAAGGTACTCGGTAGCATCATAACAGTATATAGTTTCATACTTGTGTATAGGCTATAGTCCATACATCTGATTCATTTGTTCTTCAGTTGTTTGTAGCTCAGAATGCGTTTCCTCATGGAAATAATCCCATTTGTTACAAACCTCCACAAAAAAGTTTTTTCCATAGTATATCTGTAGTCTTACTGTAGCTTTCTCATATTTAATTTAAATATGAACATGTGTCCTGGAAGTAGATTTAGAGTTGGAGATTCTCAGAGTGCACCTCTTCCTTTTGAAACCAGACAGTGAGTCAGAAGTCATATGTAGTATTGCTGTTGCTGCTATTTATTTGCTCAGTTGTGTCTGAGTCTTCACAGCCCCATGGACTGTAGCCCATCAGGCTCCTCTGTCCATGGGATTTGTCAGGTAAGAATGCTGGAGTGGGTTGTCATTTCCTCCTCTAGGGGATCTTCCTGACCCAGGGATTGAACTCTTTTCTCCTGCTTGGCAGGCAGATTCTTAATCACTGAGCCACCAGGGAAGCCCTCATATAGTGTTGCAAAGAAAGACAGTGAAAGTGAAAGTCACTCAGTCCTGTCCATGGAATTCTCCAGGCCAGAATACTGGCATGGATATCCTTTCCCTTCTCCAGGAGATCTTCCCAACCCAAGAATTGAACCAGGGTCCCCTGCATTATAGGCGGATTCTTTACCAACTGAGCTAGTATTGGGAGATGGTAAATCAAAGGAAACATGTAGATCATCCAGGCCAGCTTTCGTATTTTAGAGATGAAGGGCAACATCCCCAACATGCCCTCATTGTTACCAAGGCCTGGGGCAGAGTCTTCTAGAGTCATTGGTGTGAGGAATTGGATGTGACCTGGTTCCGATGGCAGTTCTGGGGTGAGGCATGATAAGCTGAAGTAGTGGTGGGAGTCTGGGCTTGGGAAGGAATATGTGAGACCCTTCTTGATAGGCACCAAGGAATTGTTCTCTCTTTGTACTCTTTGCAAAGATGGGCTCAATAAAGGACAGAAATGGTATGGACCTAACAGAAGCAGAAGATATTAGGAGGTGGCAAGAAGACACAGAAGAACTGTACAAAAACCTTCACGACCCAGATAATCACGACAGTGTGATCACTCACCTAGAGCCAGACATCCTGGAATGTGAAGTCAAGTGGGCCTTAGGAAGAAGCATCACTACGAACAAAGCTAGTGGAGGTGATGGAATTCCAATTGAGAGCTATTTCAAATCCTAAAAGATGATGCTGTGAAAGTGCTGCACTCAATATGTCAACAAATTTGTAAAATTCAGCAGTGGCCACAGGACTGGAAAAGGTCAGTTTTCATTCCAATCCCAAAGAAAGGCAATGCCAAAGAATACTCAAACTACCACACAGTTGCACTCATCTCATGCTAGTAAAGTAATGCTCAAAATTCTCCAAGCCCGGCTTCAGCAATATGTGAACCGTGAACTCCAGATGTTCAAGCTGGTTTTAGAAAAGGGCAGAGGAAGGAGATCAAATTGCTAACATCTGCTGGATCATCAGAAAAGCAAGAGAGTCCAGAAAAACATCTATTTCTGCTTCATTGACTATGCCAAAGCCTTTAACTATGTGGATCACAATAAACTGTGAAAAATTATGAAAGAGATGGGAATACCAGACCACTTGACTTGCCTCTTGGGAAACCTGTATGCAGTTGAGGAAGCAACAGTTAGAACTGGACATGGAATAACAGACTGGTTCCAAATAGGAAAAGGAGTATGTCAAGGCTGTATATTGTCACCCTACTTATTTAACTTATATGCAGAGTACATCATGAGAAACGCTGGGCTGGAGGAAGCACAAGCTGGAATCAAGATTGCAGGGAGAAATATCAGTAACCTCAGATATGCAGATGACACCACCCTTATGGCAGAAAGTGAAGAAGAACTAAGCAGCCTCTTGATAAAAGTGAAATAAAGAAAGAAAGAAAGAAAATGAAGTCACTCAGTTGTGTCTTGACTCTTTGAGACCCCATGGACTGTAGCCCACCAGGCTCCTCCGTCCATGGGATTCTCCAGGCAAGAATACTGGAGTGAGTTGTCATTTCCTTCTCCAGGGAATCTTCCTGATCCAGGGATCAAACCCAGCTCTCCTGCATTACAGGTAGATGCTTTAACCTCTGAGCCACCAGGGAAAGTGAAAGAAGAGAGTGAAAAAGTTGGCTTAAAGCTTAACATTCAGAAAACTACGATCATGGCATCCGGTCCCATCATTTCCTGGCAAATAGATGGGGAAACAGTGGAAACAGTCTCAGACTTTATTTTTCTGGGCTCCAACATCACTGCAGATGGTGATTGCAGCCATGATATTAAAAGATGCTTATTCCTTGGAAGGAAAGTTATGACCAACCTAGACAGCATATTAAAAAGCAGAGACATTACTTTGTCAACAAACATCTGTCTAGTCAAGGATATGATTCTTCCAGTGGTCATGTATGGATGTGAGATTTGGACTATAAAGAAAGCTGAGTGCCAAAGAATTGATGGTTTTGAACTGTGGTGTTAGAGAAGACTCTTGAAAGTCCCTTGGACTGCAAGATGATCCAAGCAGTGCATCTTAAAGGAGATCAGTCCTGGATGTTCACAGGAAGGACTGATGTTGAAGCTGAAGCTCCAATACTTTGGTCACCTGATGTAAAGAGCTGACTCATTTGAGAACACCCTGATGCTGGGAAAGATTGAAGGTGGGAGGAGAGGGGATGACAGAGGATGAGATGGTTGGATGGCATCACCAACTCAATGGACATGAGTTTGAGTAAACTCCAGGAGTTGGTGATGGACAGGGAGGCCTGGTGTGCTGTGGTTCATGGGATCGCAGAGTCGGACACGAGTGAGCGACTGAACCGAACTTGTACCCTTCTTCTCCTTCTGGCCCTTCCTAGTTATTAAGGAATGTCAGGTACACCCCTTTTCTTTGGGTAAGAGAGTATTCATCTTTTTCTTCCCCACTGGTACTGTCATGAGTCAATACTGATTCCCCTGCAATGTGGCAGACCTGGGTTCTATCCCTGGGTTGAACAGATCCCCTGCAGAAGGGAAAGGCAACCCACTCCAGTATTCTGGCCTGGAGAATTCCATGGACAGAGGAGCCTAGTGGGCTATAGTCCATGGGGTTGCAAAGAGTCGGATACCACTGAACAACATTCACCTTCACTCACTCACGTTGGTGATGAACATTACAATTGCCAGTAAGTGGTTTGAGTGGATGCTTGTTTGTGATCTTAGTATCTGGTTCAAAAGTTGGTTCCTGTCTTGCTATTAATACTTGAAACACTGCCCTCCATGGCTGTATTAATTTACCATGGTCTTTGGAGTCACATTTAGGTTGAAATTCTCACCTTGTGAGCTTTGTGACTTCAGGCAAATTCTTTAATCACCTGAACATGTTTCCTCACCTGTAAAGTGGGGCAAGTAACAACTAGCTGGCGGTGGTATTCTAAGTGTCGGCTTAAAGTGATCTACGGGAAAGGTCCTGGAATTTACTGGCTGCCCAGCAAATGTCTAGTTGGTTTGAGTTTGATTCCATTTCTGACTGTTTGCTCCAGGTCAGTCGGTAACAAGCAGACAGGGAAACAGCAGCACAGTCTGGCTGAAGGGGATTTGCTGAGCCACTCAATATGCTTTGTCTCTGTCAGGAACAGGAACCCCTGGAATTTGCTTCTTTCTTTCCTGGACTCTCTAATTCTCCCTTCCTTTTGCATGTGTAACTTGTTACTAGTGGGCTGCTCCTCTTGCATGTTTGTTTGTGCCTGAATCTCTCTATTTTTGAATAGTATTTACCTGATCGAGGTCATCTCAGCAGGTGGACTGAGTTAATAGATCTGGCAGATTTTCTTTTTATACATCCCTATGTTAGGGCATGTGTCATAATGATGTAATTTTTTGTTTATATTTAACAAAAATTTACCTAGCTGCTGTTAGGTTATAAGCAGTGGAAAAAAAAATATTCCAGTGGGAGGAATCAGGCAATAAACCAGTATAAAATATGTTGGGTATAGTATGTATTGTGAAGGAAAATAAAGCAGGGTGCTCAAGCCAAGCATGTTCAAGCCAAGACTGGAATGAAGTTCAGGAGCAAACCATGAGATATCTGGGAGAAAAGCATTCCAGGCAAAGGAAAAAGTAGCACAAAAACCTCAAGACCAGAAGAGCTGAAGACAAGTGAGCACGGAATGGTCCTTGTCAAAGATGGGGGTCAGAGAGATGCTGGGAGCAGTGTTCTTCAGGTCTTGGAGATGGTGGTCAGGACTTTGGATTTTATCCTGAGGTGGACAGCTATTGAAAAGTTTTGAAGAGAAGAATGTCATAATCTGATTTAACCTTTCTCAAGTACTGCTTTGCTTGCCGCATGAAAAATCTGGTGTAGAGGAAGAGTCGTAGCAGCAAGTAGAAAGCCATTGCAATCATTCCGGTGAGACATGATGACACAAATGCACTCGGTTGGCAGCAGGGAGTTGAGAGATGGGTATATGCTGGGTGTCTTATGAAGATTTGCCAGTGGGTCAAATATGGGCATGAGAAAAAAAAAATGTCAAGCCTATCTCAAATTTTTGGGTTAAGCCACAAGAAGAACAAAGATGAGTTTTCTAGAGAGAGTGAAGACTGTGGGAAGAGTTAGCTGGAGAGTAAGATCATGAATCCAGTTTTGGAAATACTAAATTTGAGATACCAGCTAACCAAGTGAATATGTTGAGTAACTAGTTGAGTCTATGACTGGAAAGTCCGAAAGTGAGAGCTAGACCAGCCTTGTCCGATAGCATGTTTGCTGTGATAGAGGTGTTTGATGACTTCACTCTCCAGTATGGTAGCCGCTAGCCATGGATACCTACAGAGCACTTAAAATGTGGCTAGTAAAACCAAGGAACTGATTTCATGTTTTACTTAATTTTAATGAATTTAAATTGAAATTTGAACTGCCACAGGTAGTTCAGGCTACTGCGTTGGTCAGCATGGAAGGCAGTATATAAACATTTGTCATCAACATTTCATGGCTGCATAAGACCGTGGGCTTCCCTGGTGGCTCAGACGGTAAAAAATCTTACCTGCGATGCAGGAGACCTCGTTGGCTTAGAAATGTCAAAACAAGGAGACAACAGGCATGTCTTTCTCCTAGGTACCTTTTAGATGTTGATTATAATTTCTATTGTAATCCTCTTAAGGATGTTTTTAAGTACTTATTATGATACTTTGTTGTTAATGCTCCTTTTTCTTTGTTCTTTGTATCTGTGCTGAACCACATTATAATACAAAACGAATGTTTTAATTGGCGCAGAAAATTCATAATTCCTATCGTTAAAATGCTCGTGGCCACATGCGTAGTGCGGTTACTAAGGAGTAACAGGGTAATAAGGGGCTGGACACTGGAGATCTACACCAGCCTGCAGTAAAATCCGAGGAGTTGTTGTCACTCCCAAGCCCTACTGAGCTTAAATCTGCCAAGGGAAAAACGCAGAGTTGTAGCTTGCGTTAAAGGATTAGAAGTCACATGAGGGTTGGGGAGAGAAAACCCCAAAGGATTGGTGGCTAGAAAATCTTGCATAGCAGTTGCATGAGACCCTGAAATTCAGCAATGGAAATGAGAGTGGATTATATATAATACAAAAGACAAATGCACACACATTCCCTGCCGAATGGGCTTTTAATAGAAGACAAGCCGATTAAGACAAAATGAGCAGTAATTAAGGGACATCTTAGGAGGGGTCAGGGTTGCTGAATTCTTCACACAGTCATACATTTAGTTGCTTTTGAGTTCTTCTGTTATGATAATTACATTATGGTATGAAATTTCACAGTCCAGTTACGTGAAAACGACAGATTAGTCAGTGAGGTTCGTGTGTTTAACCTCGTGATTCGGGTATATGCCATTTATGTGCCTTGCCTGCAGTGTTTGCCTTCTTGTATTTCTGTGTGTTAACCCAGCTGTCTCCGTTTATTGCTGCCATATTACAGTGGATGTTTTCTGCGTTTTTATGAAGAGCCTATTAGCAGCTTAGGCTTGATTTAAAGATTTTCTACAGTTTATGAATACAGTTCATCTCTGTGAATGAATTTAGCACTTTAATGCTATTTATTTACTCCACACCATAAAATGTAATGTAATAAATAATGGGTCCCTTGGGCTTGTGGTAAACTCAGTGATCATCCTCTCAGCAGGAAGATGAACACAACTTGAGTGGGGAAATAATGATCAAAATTCACCACACTCACTAGGATGCCATTTATATACCTGAATCTAATAAAGGCTGAATTACAATGCTTAACATTATGCTTATTAGTACTAACATCTGAATGTAATGAGACTGGGAGAGGGAAAAGACTCAGTCATATTAGCAACATTTCAGAAGGTAATATCAATTCCAAGTTAGCAATTCAAGTAAGGAAGTGTTCTTAAATGCATATGATACCTAATTTCTTGGGTGAAATAAATGTTAGGTTAGTGTTTTCCACCAGCTTCATCCATAGAAAACTCTTGAACTTTGTGGGGAGGGTGGAAGCAGTTCACAATTCCTTATCAATTTATTATTAATTTGGAGGTTTCCAAGATGACCCTGTTGGTTATCCATAAATGAAATATGTGCAAGCCAGACCCTCAACGTGATCACTGGTCAGGAGAGCCATTCTGTTGAAGGGTTAACTCATGAGTGCTCAAAACTCTGTGTGTATAAACGTGTATTTGATTATATTCCAAGATTATCAAGTTATTTTTGTAGTATCTTTGCTTTTATTTACCCTTAGCAGACATTCATTTCTTGAGATAAAGAGTTGCAGAATCTCATGCCTTTAGGAGCTTGACTGATAAGTGAATGACTTGGGCAAATTGGAGGACCCTTGTTCCACTGAAGGGGCCAACCTGTACTCAGGTCCAGCCAATCTTTGTCATGTGGAATATAATCTCAGTGAAGACAGGTGGACTAAATTTGAAAAAACACAACGTCATGTTTTTATTTTTATGTGAAATATTCATGATCAATTGTTATGTAATTTTTAAAAGTTAAATACCAAATAAATCAGCACTCTGGTTTATGTTCACAGGTTGCCAGCTTGATAGTTCTGCTTTAAGTTAACGTTCCCAAAAATGTTTACACAGTCAAGGCTTCTATTGCATTATTAGCTTCAGTCATCCACTGCTGATTTGAATGTGCCTCCATTTTGATTCCGCTTGGTCATGCGTATTGACATCATGATACATTGCTAGAGCTTTCTCTTGAAAGAAAATTGCTTAAAACTTTAGCGTCTTAAAAGAAAAGAATGCTGAATGTAGTGAGGCATTATAGTGAGTAGTTAGCACTCAGTAAACACAAAATACTCAGTGTTATGTTGAATGTTTAGTTTTCAGTCTTTAAAAATCAGTACAGTTAAATTTTATGTTAGTGTGTATTTATTCAGAAATAAATGAAGAGGAATATGCTGAGGTTTACCTTTATGGTAATAGAGTCATAGACAAATGATTGGATGATTGTGTTTTTCTACTAGCAAGTGATAAACAGACTCACCACCAAATGAAGGAATCAACTGCAAGCTTACCATTTTTTTTAAACAAAACAAGTGTCAAAATATTTTCTCATTTAACCCAAAGCCATTTGCTGAAGTCATAATTTGATAATCGTATTTGAGAGAGTTCATACTGATTGGTCTCTATGACCCAGTGTTGCCTGTGTAAATAAAAACTGATTTAGCATCAGCTAGAATGGTATATCTATACATGTATGTAATAGCATATCAATCTATGAAAGCTTTTTGTCTTCGTAGTGCTCTTTAAGGATATGTGAAATCACCTTAGAAAGCCCCAGGTTATCCATAACCTGTACACATGACAGGCTGTGTGTGAGCTTATGGTTCTCAACCAAGGGAGAGTTGACTTTATCCTACAAGATTCTTAGAGCTGATTTACTAGTTGTCTGCTTCTAGTGTGAACAAATCATTCTACTTTGTAGACCATTCGATTCAGAGCCGACTGTATTCCTGATGGCCCTGCTAAGATACATAGCCCTTGACTGTATTTCCTGATAACAGAGTAGGAATGGAAAAGAGTGTAAAATAACCCTCTGATGAGAGCCATCAGAAAGCACAGTTTTGATTTGGGAAGCCAGGAGTTGCAGTATTTGTTCCTGTTTTGGACAGTTTCAATTATTAGATGGAGATGAAATCTGCTTTCTTGTAATTTTTACTTCTAATTTCCACCTCTAAATTCACATAGTACTATTTGGTCTCTTCTTTGGCAGTTGATCGTTTCTGCCTTGTGCATTATCTGTACTTTTCTCATGAATAAAGAACAGGAGCATTTGGGAAGGTTCCTTACTGCATGTCCTGCAGATTTACTGAAGCACATGAGTCAGATCCACTAATGCAACTCAGTCAAGCAGAGGGTCACAAGATCAGCAGGATGAGAGTTGTGATCATTCATTCATTCATTAAAAAAAAGAAAGTTATTGAGTGCCCATTATATGCCAGGCATTGTTCCAGATACAATATGGCCCTCATATTCTATGTCTTAATTTCCTTTTTAGACTCTAGACTCTAAGATTAGGGTTCTTGCCTGATTACCTTGTATCTTATACCTCACCTTACACAGCATAGTATATTACATTTAGAATGTGCTCAGAATTTTATTTTTTAAATAAGTGAAAGATCTACTATACATATTTTGGAGAGCATTATAGAATAGATCCAATCCTTTTGTGACAGCTATTAAGTATATTAGTCACGTTAACATAATGACCAGGCTTGTTGTTGTTCAGTCGCTCAGTTGTGTCCAATTCTTTGCGACCCCATGGACTGCAGCATGACAGGCTTCCCTGTCCTTCCCCATCTCCCTGAGTCTCCTCAGACTCATATCCTTTAAATCAGTGATGCCATCCAACCATCTTATCCTCTGTCATCCCCTTTTCTTCCTGCCTTCAGTCTTTCCCAGCATCAGGATCTTTTTTAATGAGTCAGTTCTTCAGATCAGGTGGCTAGAGTATTGGAGCTTCAGCTTCAGCATCAGTTCTTCCAATGAATATTCAGGGTTGATTTATTTTAGAATTGACTGTTTTGATTTCCTTGCTGTCCAAGGGATTCTCAAGAGTCTCCTCCAGCACCACAGTTTGAAGGCATTAATTTGATGGTCAGGGTAAATAGTCCTAATTTCAACAGTTATTTCTTCTACACAGTTGGATTGCCCTTCTTTAGTATTGCTCCTTTTCATATGTAGGAACAGGACTGAATACAGCATTCAAGATGAGATGTAATCTTGGCAAGGTGAAGGGGAGAGAACTCTGCTTTCTGTGATTCATTCATTTCCCAGAAGGCATTTGTTAATTACCACTGTCTCCTCTTTTTTTTTCCCCAGGCTTTTCTAACTTTTCTTTTATTAAGTAAATATAGTAATTAACAGGGCATCAAATATCTGTGTGATATTTAAACAAACATGCTGTGGAACTATTTCTTATTTTCCTGGTAATTTTCACTAGTGAAAAGATTGTCTATGATTAAGACTTTCTACCTGCAGTAGGAAGTTCTTATGTATATTATAGAAAACTTTTCAAAAATTCACATACAGTTGTCATTTGGAAGTACAAATATATGGTGTATGTGTGAGAGAGACAGGCAATGAGGTTGAATATCAATCTCCAAGGTTTGGCGTTCTTGCCTCTGTTATTTTGATGTTATTATAATTATTCTTTATATTGATAATGTTTGTTGTCTTGTTGTTTAGTCATTAAGTCACGTTTGACTCTTGTGACCCCATGCGCTATTCAGTCCAGGGAATTCTCCAGGCCAGAATATTGGAGTGGGTAGCCTTTCCCTTCTCCAGGGGAATCTTCTCAACCCAGGGATCAAATCCAGGTCTCCCACATTGCAGGCGGATTCTTTACCAGCTGAGCCACAAGGGAAGTCCAAGAATACTGGATTGGGTAGCCTATTCCTTCTCTAGCAGATCTTCCTGACCCAGGAATTGAACTGGGGTCTCCTGCACTGCAGGCAGATTCTTTACCAACTGGACTATCTTCCTGAGTTTCCTGTCCATTGAGTCAGTGGTGACATCCAACCATCTCTCCCAGCATCAGGGTCTTTTCCAGTGAGTCAGTTCCTTGCATAAGGTAGCCGAAGTATTGGAGCTTACGCTTCAGTATCAGTCTTTCCAGTGAATATTCAGGTTAATTTCCTTTAGGATTGACTGGTTTTATCTTCTTGCTGTCCAAAGGACTCTCATGAGTCTTCTCCAGCACCACACTGCGACTCCATGCTTTTCTTGTCGTTATAGAATATTATCCTGTTTTATTTGAACTCCCTGTTTCCTATGCATGGCATGAAACTAATTAGTTTGCTGGTTCTTAATGTTTCCTTTATTGCTTAGTTTTAATAATTCTAGATAAAAAGAATTCCAAGGTTCTTATTGATATCTTTGTTAAAGTTAAGATGTGTTGCTGTTTTATTGGAACAGGTGACAAATCCCCATGTCTTTGTCACTGCACGTGGATTCCACCAAATCCATGGATCAGAGTACCTTGTCCAGGTGATTTACTGCTCTAGATTTGTTCCATGATTTCATCTTTAGACACTTCCATCTTTGTCAGCTCCATCTCCACACAAGGGATGTGTAGTAGAAATTCTCAGATCTCAGATGTCAAATGTATTTCAGGCAATTAAAAAAAAAATGTCATCCAAGTTGTCAACTGTGAGAGTGAAATTCCAGAGCTTCAATCTGGAATTCCAGGCTTGTGTTTGAAAGTTTGCTTTGTTCATTTTGCATTTTGCTTTCTTTCTACATTTCAGCTTCCTTTATTCTTCCATTTAATTTAGCAAATATTTAAGTCATCACTATGTGCAAAAAACTGGGCTCAGTACCTTGATGGTTACAAAGGTAAATGAAAGCTCCATCCCTTTTACCTACTCCAAAGCTGCTCAGGAAATAGTCACTCTGAAATCCTTCCCTTTCTGCTGAATAGAATCAAAATAGAATTCTTGGTTTTTTTTTTCATTTCTTGTTAGATTTAACTTAAAGATTTGGTGTTTTGTTTATTTCTCTCATTGGTAGATATTTCTTAGAGAGGCTTCATCACTTAGTAAATTCGAATGTTTGTTTAATGTCCTGTTATGTGTTGAACAGTATACTAGGCTTAAAGTGCATTACCAGAATTGTGCTCTTAAACTTCCATTGACTATTTTTTAATAAGGCTCTGTTTTCTCCTGTTTTGTTCAAGTTAAGAATAAACTTTAAAAAAGGGTGAGCTTAATGGTATGGAAATTATGCCTCAGTAAAGCTGTTCTGTATACGTGGAGTAATCTCAAAGATCTTACCTAAGTAATATTGCTGTATAAATACAAATAGCCTTCTTTGGTTAGATTTAATCCCATGTATAACAAATTTGCTGGGCCATTTTGCAGCACTGTAGATGGACCACTTTATTCCACATACTAACTCCAGTTCTAAAACTAGATGGAATCTTAGTTAACTAATTGAACTACTCATTTGGATAAGAACTTAAGCAAGGTTCAGTAATTCTCAATTTCCCACTTTGCTTGCAAAACATGATGTAAGTACAGAATTACACTCTTCACAGCTTATTACACTGTGTGTTCACTCACGGAAATAATTTAATGCAATTTACTCCCAGCTGTTTCCCTCATGCTGACCCCTTTATTAAAGTAACTGATTTCTCAAGGTTATGTTTATTTTCAAAGAAAAAAATTGGAGGTCATAAACGTCATCGCACACCTGGTCTCATTCTCCTTTTGTTTTTTTTCCCCTTTAAAATTTCCACATTGTGTTGCCAGACCAGCTCTTGATAACTTCTACCCTCTTTATCTGCTTGATTGATCTTGCTTCTTTCACTTGGATGTTCCATTTTTATATTTGTCTGGTTATTCTTGATGAGTTCAAACCAGTCTCAATACTTCTGTTTTGTTTAAAATCCCTCTTGTCTATTACATGTCAATAACTTAGGCCCTTGCTTTGGAGTGTTTTTCCAGTGCTCCCATCCTTGGACAAGCAGGACATGTTGGAATGTCCCTGCAAGTCTGATGCTTCTCTCCCACATGTTGTTCTTTTGAAGACAGACAATCAGTCTACAGGGGAATATGCCATTTAGGTGCATTCTTTTTTCAAAATTTACAAAGCCTTTCCCTTCCTTAGGGCTTCCCTTATGGCTCAGCTGGTAAAGAATCTGTCTGGAATGCGGGAGACCTAGGTTTGATCCCTGGACTGGGAAGATCTCCTGGAGAAGGGAAAGGCTGCCCACTCCAGGATTCTGGCCTGGGGAATTCCATGGACTTTATTGTCCACAGGGTCCCAAAGAGTTGGACACGACTGGGCGCCTTTCTCTTTCCTTCCTTGTGCTACTTGTGTTGCAAATCATGCTTTTAAACAGTCTCAATGCATTTTGATAAGCATGCAATGAGTCTTTAAGTTCTCCTTCTCATATTTGGGCTTCCCATGTGGCTCAGCTGGTAAAGAATCCGCCTGCAATGTGTGAGACCTGAGTTCAATCTCTGGGTTGGGAAGATCCCCTGGGGAAGGGAAAGGCTACCTGCTCCATTCTGGCCTGGAGGATTCCCTGGACTGTATAGTGCATGGGGTCACAAAGAGTCAGGCATGACTGAGTGACTTTTACTTTTTCATTTTTTCTCATAATTGGTTGTGACCTAATATATCCCCTTTCCCATATCTGAAGGCCTCTGAGCCTTCTTTTCACTGCGAACGGCCACCACACAGCCACTCAGAGTAGAGCCTTCAGCTTGGTGCTCACAGCACTGCTACTGAGGCTGTGTAATCATGCCCAGAGAGCTGGCCCTGGAGAGTATTTTTAGCTTTACTTGAGTTTCACCTAATCCTCATTGAATGGTATAGACACTATATTAACTATATTGCTTTATAATCAGTGGAAATTGCCAGTCGTTCTTTGTGCCAGGCATTTATTTTCTCCTACATTTTGCATTTTCTCAGCACAGAACATCAGCAACGTAGAACGTTGATGCTGAAAGACTACTCAAAATGGCCATAGATAACATTAGTCTCCTAATCTCTCTATGATCTAACTGTGGGACTAAAAAGGAAATTTAAAATGGTTAGCAAACCATATCTCATTGATAAGTAATGGGTTGTTGTTGTGTTTTTTTGTTTTTAAATTAGATAAAAGTCTTTGATGCTGATTTAATTTAATGGATGAATTTATTTTCTCCCTTTATTTCTGAGCATAATCTCTGTGAATTTGAGGCTAAAAATCTTTGTTTTACATTGGGAAAGCAAATGGATGTCCCCACTTCATTCTCGGACAAGAAGGTGATTGATGGCTTTGATATCATATTATTAACTGAAATAAATTTTGTCTCAATTTGAGAGGAAATAGTGATAACACAGGGTCCTTTCTGTCAGCCAACCCAGGCATATTAGACCATTCTTTCATCTTTATTTACTTGTGTCCTACACTGAAAATCTTACATTCTCTCGTAAAATTGATGGCAAATGTATAAAAATACCTGAAATAAAGAGTATAGCACATTCGACTGAAATGGGCCTGTAGTTTATACATGCTTGGTCTAATGCATTCCTCACCTTACATAAATCTCCAGAAAAGCTATAGGAAGCAAGCACATTCCCCTGACACGGCAGGGTGTAAAATGGATATAAACCAATTACTTTTTGCAGTTCTTAGTCTCAGGAATACTGACCCTTCTGACTTCATTTTCAAGCCAGAACTCTTGACCCCGGCCTTACAAAGAAAAGTAATTGAGTAGAATTCCTAGCAAGAGGCAAATGAAGGCTTTCAAAGAAGAATTTTTGCCAGGACCTATGGAGCAAATCACCTCTAAAACATGCCAAAGATAGTTATTTAAATACATTTAAGCTTCTAATCAAAAAGGTCTTTGATGAACTTTTCCCACTTTAAATACATCAAAGTAACTAAAGAGAGTAGAGAAAGCCATTAGGAAATCATTATAATAAACACCAGGATTGATCCACTTCCCTCTCCTTCAGAACCTTCCCTTCCTGTGTTTTGAGCTATTCAGGTGGGCTTTAAATAGTAAAGTAGTCAAACTCTCACAGGCCATCATAAAGAAATACGTGAGTTAAAAAAAAAAAATTCTTTTGGATTTCAAGGAACCTGGGCAGTCCTGTGAGTGCCCAGTTTTCAGCTGTGACTTTCAAGTAGAACTTTTTCTATGGTAAATAGCCTCCTGTTTATGCCTGTGTGTTTTGGCTAAAAAAAAAAAAAATCAATCTCTGAGAAAATGGGCTTCCATCTTCCTTTCAGCCCCGTCTACTTTGATGATTGATGTTAATTCAGTAAGCTGCTGACCCAAGAAAAAAGAATTGTTTGTGCTGTTGTTTTGAATAAATAAACTTACAAAGAATCAATGGCTGTAGCTTAGAGAAATTAGATGGTGGAGAGCTTCAAGTCTCTTTCTGCCCTGTTTCTCATGTAAATAAAGCAGGTAAAGGGCATTTCAGCTCCAGATATCTTTTTGAATGATGGAAACTTGCTTTGAAAGGGAACTTTTTTTTTTCCAGTTAAAAGGAAATGTTCTCTCTGTATCTGTAGTAAGGGGGGGAAAAAAAAAAGTCTGTGTTTATGACAAAATAGGACAACTGCTTATTCCTGTAAACAATTTCAGACTGGCAGTAGCAAGGTAAGCAAGCATGCCCATTCACTGGGTTTTCGCTTACATTCAGTATTGTTAGTATATGGACTTAGATCCTTCTGCATTTCTGAAAGACTCTAGGAGGTTTTTTCTAGTTTTAAGATAGAAAGGCAGTGTGGTCTTCCAGAACAGAATAGTTCACCCAGCAGACTTTTTCTGATCCAGCTGGCTGTTTATTGACTGATCATATATGAGTAATTTCGTTCTGCCATGCCGCAATTTCCTTTCCCTAAACCATACCACCAGATACTGTGATCACGGAGAGACGGTGACGTGCAACACTAATGACTGTTCTTCAGACAAGAATGTCATTCAGTGGGTTTCTGCCATGAAACTTAAAATCAGTGTTATAGGCAGTCTACAGTAATGGAAAATATAAAGACTGCCTTGCTTTTTTATTACCTTTTTATTTTGGTACCACTTACACAACAGTCTAATAAAAACTATGTTTCACTTCATAACATAGTATACTTAATCTACAGTTCCAGGCAAAACAGATTACATTTATGTTAATAATACATGTCATGTCAGAACTTAACATTAACCATGTTTTATAAATTGTGACAACCTGAGCATCAAGGAATAGTGGGAAGACAGAGGAAATTGTGGTATTTTCAGTTAGTGTTCTCTATTATATGGCCATGAAGTCAATTTTCTATTCTTTAAAATGGGCTCATAGGGCTGAGATGAAGACTACACATGTTCGTATATGGGAAGAACTTAGAACCGTGACTAGCAGATAAGCATCATACAGCTTTTTACTATTTCATTAGTGGTGAATGCTAACAAATGTCCATGAAGAATCTTGACTAGCGAAAAGTATATGTGTTTCAGCTGAATTTGTAATTATAGATGCAGTTTGATCTTAACTGTGTGAAATGTTACTAGGAGGTAATATAATAAATAGCAAACATATTTATCCCTGGGTATTATTTTTCTTTTCTTCATTTTAATTTTTTTCTGTATTTTTTGTTTTTGTCAGATGAACATATGTTCTACGATTAGAAAAAAAAAAGTGTGGTTTACCAAAGTGTCACAAGCTCTGACATAATATCCATTTTCTCTAAAAGAAATGATCTGATGCATCCAGCTATGCTAAGGCAAATTCATATATAAATAAAAGGAGTGAATATCCATCAGCATAGCTCAAGTGTAGAATTACAGCATAGTTCTATTTTCAAGTAGATAGCATTTACTAGTGCTAGCAGTAAACACCTTTAAACCTTAGAAGCATCATCTGTAAAATGGAATTAAGGTCATTTTTCCCCCCTTTATCTCATAAGATGGTTGAAAGGATGGAGTGAGAAAATAAATGTAAAAGTGCTTCATAAGTATTAACTAAATCTATGTAAACTAGTTTATCTAGGTTTTTTTGTTCTATAGAATTTCAGTGTTACAAACTTTCAGATAATGAATGGTAGTAACTAAAGATATTTACTAAAATTAAGAAAGAGTGAGTAAAATTTGATTCAATAGTTGGAAAATAGATTTATCTGAAACTCTTAGTCTTCGGTCAACACTATATCCTGCATTGGGATTCAGATATCTAGAAGAACTGATTAAGTTGTTCAGAGTCTGTGTGTGTTCAGTCACTCAATCATGTCCAACTCTTTGCAGCCCCATGGACTGTAGCTCACCAGGCTCGTCTGTGCATGGAATTCTCCTGGCAGGAGTACTGGAGTGGGTAGCCATTCCCTTCTCCAGATGATCTTCTAGGAGTGGAACCTCCAGAGTTATATTTTTTTGGAAAAGAGAATCAAGTAGACATTCTTCGGTTGGTAAACAATACTCTCAACTTAGAAGGGGAATGGTGATTTTTGTGCGCACACAGCTGGAGTATGAAATGTTTGTCTCCTCACCCAGCCCTCTTTATTCTCTATTGATTAGTCTGCAGGAAAAGGAATTAATCCCAGTGAGTGGGTGTGCTTAATTTTTCCCCCAAAGTGCCGTTTGACCATTGAAATCTTCCAGAACAACAGAATTAGCAATGCCTTATGTTGCAGTCTTATCATGAAGTTGGGAATTTTCTCTCTTCTTACAGTGAGCTGACTATTTTTTTCAGGCTCAGTATATGTATTCATAAGGTAAGGAATTCTTGTAAAGGTCAAAGAAAATGATATATGTAAAACTGGCTTTGAAAAACCCTTAAATTACAGACACAGGTTATTTATATAGCCTTGAAATATTTCTCCCGAAGTATTTATTTCTGTGGTGGTTTTGAGTCTAGAGGGAAGGGGGCAGGGCATCACTCTTAAAGAGTGACACAGCTGTTGAGAAAAACCTGTTGCTGTTTGTTTTTAGGACAAAAAGTAATTAGAATGCATTAGGCCCAAGATGGCGAAAGATTTGACTTTAACATTGAACCTCATTATATGTTCATCGTGATACATTAGCATATGCTAAGTGACACTCCCATGGATGCCATGACGTTCTGAGGCCAATCATAAAAGGTCAAAAAGTGGATCATGGTACAGTTCTTGGAAATCCCCAACCCTTCCCCAGAATAGTTGAAATAATTCTCCCACACATTAGCCTGTAGTTTTACTTAGCCCATAAAAACTAACCCCCCCATCTTTTGAGGTCCCTCTCACTTTCTGAGATAACACCATTCTGCCTTTGGGATGTGTATCTCCGTAAATAAACCTGCTTTCTCTTTACTGTAGCTCAGTCTTGAATTCTTTCCTGTATGACGGTAGCCCCGCCAGCCTCCTCTGTCCACGGGATTCCCAGACAAGGACCCTCACTTGGCAGCCTGTCCCAGGGACTCACCAAACACCTGGAACATGACCATCTTCTCGTTCCCTGTTCTCCAGTACCAGTTTTAACACAAACACACAAATTCTTTGACACTCTTCCATCCAGTAGAAGCCAAAGTCAATTCCCTTGCCCTGGAGTGTGTACTGGACATGGTGACCTACCAGAGTATCTGGAAAGGGAAAAAGAATAACTTTAAGGTGAAGAAACTTGATAGACACCACCTTGCAAGTGCTCAGCGTTGACAGCACAATAAGGCATAGATATCATGTAGCCCGTGATGTGATCAGATGAAAAGAGCACTTCATCTCTGTGGCATCCTCCTGGAACGTCTGTAACCACAGTCTAATCCTGGGAAAATATCAAGGAAACTAAGTAACTAGTGAGAACACTACAAAGGTTTTGAGATCATGAAAGACCAAGGAACTGTCATAGATTGGAGGAGACTAAAGACATGACAACTAAATTCAATGAAATATGAAGGATTAGACCCCCAAACAGAGGGAGGACATTTGAGGAGAAACAGGAGAAATCAAAATAAAGTCTAGAGTTTGTAGTGGTATACCAGTGTGGGCTTTTTAGTTTTTGTAATTGCACAATGGTTAAATATGAGTATATAGGAATATACTCTGTATATAGTGTGTGTGTGGGTGTGGGTGTGTATGTGTGTGTGTGTGTGTGTGTGTGTGTGTGTGTGTACTCTGAATATAGCAATACTCTGTATTGTGGAGAAGGCAATGGCAACCCACTCCAGTACTCTTGCCTAGGAAATCCCATGGACTGAGGAGCCCGGTAGGGTACGGTCCATGGAGTCACGAGTCGGATGCGACTGAGCAACTTCACTTTCACTTTTCACTTTCATGCACAGGAGAAGGAAATGGCAACCCACTCTTGCCTGGAGAATCCCAGGCACAGGAGCCTGGTGGGCTTCCATCTGTGGGGTCGCACAGAGTTGGACACGACTGATGTGACTTAGCAGCAGCAGCTCTGTATTTATAACTCTTCTGTAGTGTAGCCTTACTTCAAAATAAAATACTGAAGAAAGGTCTAGTACATTAGGAGGTGTCATGCCAGGTGTATTAACAGCTTTATTCAGAAGAAGGGATATGCTGGGTATGAATTCAGTTGTGTATAATAATAGATAAAAATCTGTCATCTGTATAATTAAAAATTTTATTAATCTGATGAAATTTTGTCAATTTTCATGATCATTTTATAGTAATTAATTTTCCTTGGAGTTTTTGTTCTGACAGACCTGCTATTAATACTCTGCCTTTAATCTGTTTGTTTTTAGATACACACATGTAACACATTTTCTGTTTACTGTCTGTGAGGAATGTTATGTTCAAATGGTTGAGATGGAAGCTCATAAAAATATGAAAACTGACAAATTTTCCATATTTCCATATAGATATATGGAAATCAGTGTTAATGGAAAAGATAATATTATTGGAATAGCTAACAACTATGGAATGGTATAAATCTAGCACTTTTAAAAATCATTTTACATATATTCATTTATTTAATCCTTACAACTAACTTATGGTCTATGAGTCAGGCACTGTTACGATCCTCATTTTGTAGATAAAAGGAATTGAGGCACAGAGGGTAAGCCAAAGTCTTAGAATACATAAACCAACCACTTTCCTTACTTCTGAGAATTCATAGACTACTAGGTTCATACCACAATATTTATGAAAGTAGCACCCTTATAGCCATGGGTTGGCATTGTGGAACAGGAATGTACCCTGAACAGTTTCTTAAGCCACCTTTCTCATGCACGCTTTATCATTTCATTGACCACTAGCCTTGTTGCTTAGTGACTAAGTCGTGTACAACTCTTTGGTGACTCCATAGAGCCCACCAGACTCCTCTGTCCGTGGGATTCCCCAGGCAAGGATACTGGAGTGGGTTACCTTTGCAGGGGGTCTTCCCAACCCAGGGATCAAACCCATGTCTCCTAATTGGCAGGCAGATTCTTTTAGTTTTGTTGCAGGTGTTAAGTAGTGTTTATGATCAGACCCATTTATACCATCACGTAGGGTCTGAAGCTCTCAGTCAAAAATAATTCAAAGCTACACCTGTGGGGTCCTGGGGCACACTGTTATTTTCTCCAGCACCAATACATGCTTTTGAAGGAAAGGAGTTGGACCCCAGATGGTAAAAGGCTGTATGGATTTCCCCTCTGTGCTGAGACTATGAAAAGCTTTTCTTTAAACGAGGTGGTGGTCTGATCTTGCAGAGACTTTGTCGGTCTATGAATGGGGGAATAAGTATGATAGCCCCTTGAAAGACTGCACTTCCCCCCTTGCTTTTCTGAGTGCTGTGACTCTTTTGATTGTCATGTCTCCACTTCTTTTCCACCTGTCTTTATGGGGCCTCACTTCTTCTTCCCTGTGTTTATATTACATGGCTCATTCCAGCTGAAACGTTTTGTTAGTGTTACCAGACAGATTAGAAGGAGTAAAATCACCATGAGTGTTGTTTTGCATCCTTTCAGGTCAACAGGCTTACTTTCAAAGATAGCACTCCTTGATTGCTCTGCTTGGGGCATAATTGATCAGTATCAGGTTTGCAGCCTATTCTACATCTGACTTGTTAATTTCACTCACAGTGTGCTGATTTCACATGCAGGATTGGTTCATGTTAGGGCTCACAGTGTAACATGTATTTTAAACTGTTTAGAGACTGGCAGTAGAGGAATGCAATTTACATTTTGCTCATCTAGCCATTATTTTGAATCAAATAATGGTGATTTATTATTCTTTCACTGATCATTAATTATTGCTTAAGGTTAGACTTTTAAAAAGAATAATAGTAATAATAATTTCCAGCAAAATCCTCATGTAAAAACCCTACTCTTAGAATCGTTTTGTGGTCTCTACAACATCATGTCTCTTTATCCATCTTTAGGGGAATTCACATGAGATTTTTTGGTAATTTTGAACCAAAGAAAGCAATTTTGCCAGTTTTGTTAAAATAGTTATTACTTGAGTGACACTTTTTTCATATGGAAAGAAAAATCAGGTAAAATTGACATCAAGATATGATATTTTACTGATACATGTAAGGATGTAAAATAAAACCCTAAAAAATGGAAATTTCCCCCTTTTTATTAAAATATAGCATATTAAGCAAATGATCACCAGTTTGTTTACACATGTATAGCAAGGTGTCCTAGATATAGACTTTAGAAAGTCAAAAAAATCACACTTGGTATTTTGAAATTGTATTAGTCTGCCAGTACAATACATCAGGTTTATCCAGTTAGTTGCTTTAATAATCCTTAACTAGTGCATGCTACTTAGCACACATCCGAGAAACTTATATAAGCATCAGATGTAGCTCAGAAAAAGTATTTCTCAGTGTCATATCTTTCTTCTGCCGTTTGACATGATTACAAAGATATTCATGTTTCATGATGATGTATTAAATTTAAATTCATTAATTTAAAATTTATGTTAAATGCCAGGAAACATTATGCTTTGAGTTTTAATGCACTCTTGTAACTTTATAAATGATGCAAAATTACAGTGTAACCATACTTAATGTAAACTTGATATACTTCTTTTAAATTGAAGTATAGTTGATTTACAATCTTGTGTCAATTTCTGCTGTACAGCAAAGTAACTCAGTTACATATTTATATATATATAAATTCTTTTTTACATTCCTTTCCATTATGGCTTGTCACAGAATATTGAATATAGATCCCTGTGCTGTACAGTATGGCCTTGTTCTTTATCCATTCTATACAATATGCTTTTAAAGACAAATAACTTTAATACAAAATCACCATATTTTTGATTTTCAATTTAAGACCTAGTAATTTAAAAAATACCCAATTATGTCACCTTTGTAATAATTGGATTTGATGAAGTAAAAAGATCTTGCATAATATATGACAAATCTGTAGGTTCTAGGTCAAAGGAAATGGGGAGGAAAAACTGTTGGAAATGACCACATAAAAATGAAATGAAGGGACTTGGATTTCTGGCAAGGGGAAAAGCTAAAAAGTCTGGAAAATTTGCCAAAATAAAGCAGTTAGAAAAGCTGCATATAGTGTAATAAACTTTCTTTTAAATGTTTTGCTGACCTTGTTAGAGAGTAAGAGGTCCCTTGGGAGTGAAAATAAAGAGAAAAAGGAAAAATTGGAGCAGCAAGCTGAACCTGATATTGCCACTGGCTTGGGGGCATTTGTCAGATTCACTAACCAAGAGGCTTCAGTTTTAACAGCTGCATCACTGCTGGAGACAGAACCTTGGGCCTATGCAAGAGTGGATGTAGAATTGGAACCAACATGTAAAGCCTAGAATTTTTGGTAGGTTACATCTTCAGTGCAAGGGTAAAATAGAAAAAACGTGCTCATCAGCAAAGAGAGATGACCAAAAAACTTGTCCTAGAAGAGCAAAGCAATTCTCTAGGGGAATAGGCCTATTTTAGGCTTGATTCTTCTCCTGTTTAAACTTTTTAATACATGAATTCACAACCACAAATGATAGGTAACTGAGAGCCAGAGTCAAGCAGAGGTCATAAGGAGTTAGATTGTTCCCAATAACTTCAGAAATGGAATTACGAATTGTAGAATATAAAAAGGGTAGGTTGCAAACTTTTAAAAAATAAAATTTGTATCAAATATATGATAAAAGAACAAGATGCTCTCAAAACAAAAAGACTAGGCAGTCTTAACAAAGAAGCAAATAGATTTCTAAGGATGACATTTTAATCTTTTCATTAAGGATTTAATTTATGGTTTAGACATTAGATTAGACACACTCCAGAGAAAATTAGCAAACTGTTTAAAACATTCAAAGAAATTACTTAAACTGCAGTGTATAAAGATAAAAGATTTAGAAAATAGGAAAGAAAGTAGAAATATGTAGGATGCTGTGGCCCTTTTATAAATACAAAGGACCACAGATTCTTTGATGTTCTTCCTACCTTGAAGTCCATGCCCTTGAAACTGGGCAGGCTTGTGACTATTTGAACTAGGTATATAGCGTAAATCCTATTATGTAATTTTGGAGTCTAAATCCTAAAAGACTATATAGCTTCTACCTTGACTGCGGCCATGAAATTAAAAGAGGCTTACTCCTTGGAAGGAAAGTTATGACCAAGCATATTAAAAAGCAGAGACATTACTTTGCCAACAAAGGTCCATCTAGTCAAAGCTATGGTTTTTCCAGTAGTCATGTATGGATGTGAGAGTTGGACTATAAAGAAAACTGAACACCAAAGAAATGATGCTTTTGAACTGTGGTGTTGCAGAAGACTCTTGAGAGTCCCTTAGAGTGCAAGGAGATCCAACCAGTCCATCCTAAAGAAAATCATTCCTGACTGTTCATTGAAAAATGGACTGATGTTGAAGCTGAAGCTCCAGTGTTTTGGCCATCTCATGCGAAGAGCTGACTCATTTGAAAAGACCCTGATGCTGGGAAAGATTGAAGGCAGGAGGAGAAGGGGACGACAAAGGATGAGATGGTTGGATGGCATCACCGACTCATTGGACATGAGTTTGGGTAAACTCCAGGAGTTGGTGATGGACAAGGCGGCCTGGCATGCTGCAGTCTATGGTGTTGCAAAGAGTCGGACATGACTGAGTGACTGAACTGAACTGAACTGGTTGTGGAAATAATTGTTCTTGGGACCCTGAGCTGGCGGGAAACACATCTAACTCACCTGTGGCTGAAATGGTTTGAAGAATCCCAAATCATATAGAGTCCAATCCCAACTCTTTGTGTCACTTAGTTGTTTGACTCTTTCAAGCTGAGATACCAGACATCCTGGAACAAACACAGTCAAACTCTTCTCTGCTCTGTGAATGCTTTAACCACACAATGGTGGTGACTACTAAATTTTAATATGGTTTCTTACTTAGCAGTAAGTAAATGGAACAGACAAGATGAGTTCTAGCATATATCTGTTAGAGATTTCAAATGAAAGTAATAGAAAGGATGAGGGAAAAAAGCAATATCTAAGGAAATAGAAATTTAGAAATTTCCAGAATTGATCAATGACATACATCCTTGGATCCCAGAAGTATAATGAATTTGAAGTAGGAAAGATAGAAGAAACCCATGTCTCTTGCAGCAAAGTAAAGCTGTAGAAGACCAAAGTCAAAGATAAGCTATTAAAAGCAGATAGAAAAGATATGTTACTTAGCAGTTGAGTACAACTTACATTAATTGGTATAGCAGGAATAAACTGGAGATATTTTGATTTTTCATTGGCAGAAGGATTGATGAATATATTGACATGTGACAACAATAAAAAGCTACCCATACTATGCAGCAGTAAGAAGGAGATGAATGGGAGCTTTGTATATCAAGGTGAATTAGTCTCCCAAGCACAGTGTATGGCAAAGAATATGATGTAATGGCATTTATGTAAAATTTTAAAATACGAGAAACTATGCAAGTGGCTGTGTCTTCGTGTGTGCTTTTTAGCAACACATACATGTGAAAATACAAAGATGTATTTTGAATGACAAACAAAGTCCATATAATGGTTACTTCTAAGGGTGGGAGTAGAAAAGCAAAAGGAATATAATTGCACTCAACGTTTTCACTCTGTAGTGTTTTATTTCTTAAGCTGGGTGGCAACTACACGATTATGCATTATTTTTTATGCTTATTTATACACCTGAATATTTTATAATAAAAATTTGACCAAGAGTGTGAGGATTTACTGAATGGTAGTAATAGGAATCTTTGTGACATCTCCTTGAAAGAAGCACATATTTAATCTGAAAGGATTTGGAGAGTGAAGAGGAAGCAAATCTTGTGTACCTTTTGGTTTAAGTGAATGGTGCATCACATAGGAAAAAGATCAAAGCCTACGGGGCATAAAATCAGTTCTACTTGATTGGGAGATTTTTAAGCCTTCATAGAAGGGGTAGATGGAGGGAGGAAGTGAGACATTAGATATGGAACATTATGGCCCAAGTCTTGGAATTGTGAGAAATGAAATGAGTAAGGTAGAATTTAAGCTTTTCTGTCCTTAGTAATACCATTGAAAAATATTTATATTCTTAAAAATTTATGAATATCTGTAGTAACAAATAGTCTGCTACATTTTGCTGAAGATGACTATATTTCATTTCTCAAACACCTGGCAACTGGATTTTCCCTGAAATCAACTGTGATTTCCCAGCCATAAATGAAGCCTGGTGAGTCTGAATAGAAAAGAGTGGGGATGGGACTGGGGAGGAGAGACTAGGTGAGTATGAAAGTCACTCTGTTGTGTCCGATTCTTTGTGATCCATGGACTGTACAGTCCATGGAATTCTCCAGGCCAGAATACAGGGATCAAACCCCCGTCTCCCACATTGCAGGTAGGAGATAGGTGGGAAGTGAGGAAATTGCTAATCATAAGATTGCTGAGGATGCTGGTTGTGAGAGCATTACCGTCAGCTTTGTTCTTCTCTCCAGTAGTAATCTGGTCAAATGGATAAGGACAAGTGAGTTTGCCTCACAGCTGACTTAGAGATTTAACTCAGTTTTTCAATTCATTGGCAAAGCTTTTGCTCAATCTCTTAGTTGGAGCTTTTCTTTGTAAAGAATAGAAACTCATTCAGATTATTCCAGGTGTTATGGCATGTTATGTGATATACTTGAGAGTTATTAAAAATTCAGGGACAACAAGAATGATAGTAAACATTGTAAAGCTGAGTTTTACAAGACAGCAGAACCTGGACCCTCACCAGCCCCCAAAGATTTTCTTCCAGTAAATGACTCAGCTAACTTTTTCCTCCTTGTAGTTTTAAAAATTCAGCTTACACATCATGACATTGCCAGCATTTCTCTACATAATAATCCTTTAGTTGCTTTTTTTTTGTCTAACTACTTTATTCGAATTTCTTACTGGAGTAGCAATTTGAGCTTGGCTTCTAGCCAGCCTTTGAATTAGCTGTCATTGGATAGTTGCTTACCTTTGGTGCAATGATATGGTGGAGTCACACAGTAGAACAGGGTCTGTAGGCTGATCCCATCAACAGGTACTCTGTGTGGAGCATATTTACTCAGTGATTGTGGCAGTTACTTGATCTAATTAATGCATGCCTCTATTTACAGCCAGCAGAGTATGATTTCCATCTAGTCAGCTAGCTCAAACTGAGCCTTGACTGGGCTCCTCCCTTTTTGATAAATATCTAAGCAAAGAAGAGTTTTGTTTTGGAACGGTACTACGTTTAACAACTGAATTTCTCTAGTGTCCTTATCATTCCATATATAGTATTTTGAGTTCTAAATTTTTATATTGGCATTTGCACCTCTCTCTGTTGCCTCTTGGCATCTTTGTTCCCTACAGCTCAGGACCTCTTGATACAAGTACTTAGCCTTTCTCTAAACTAGTTAAAATTTTCATTCTGGCCTTAAAATATATTCAAGGAGTTGCTCATTATTTTAGCTTAACTAGTTATTAATCAATTGTCACAAAATGTGGCTTAAAACTGTTGGATACTGGAATTTATGTAACATAAGTATTTTAATTGCATCTCAAAATATTACTGTATGAATCCAGCAAACTGTGTGTACAGGCATATGTAAAAAATTTAAAAGTAAGTATAGGAGTATCTATATTTGCCTTAAAGAACTCTTAAAATAGTTGGTCCAGAGTAGAACTACTTGCTTTCACTTTGCATGTCACTGAACTCAGTTAGAATTATGATTTGGACACCCTGTAATGTAAATAAGAATGTCCTGCGGTCATTGCATAATTTTATAGGGACCTTCACCAAAACTGGGAAGAAGGTAGTACATTTTATAGCATGATTCACTCTGGAAAAGCTGGCGTCTTTGTGAAGCCAGCTGCAAATGCAGTTCTTTCTGTAGGCACACAATGTATAGAACAGGGGTTATATTATGTACATACCTACATGAGTTTTTCCTTCGATCAATGTATACATTTAATTAAATAGACATCTTCCAAAAGTGAAAATACATATTGAAAAAAAGTGGCAGCAATAAAACAATGATCTTGCAGCTTTTTTTAAGTCCTGGCGGATTAGTAATTTTACTTTACATTGGAAATAACGGTGATTATTGCTCCTTTGGGACTGATAAGGAAAGAAATGGTGCCCAATTTTATAAGTCATTAGTATTCTCTGTTATAAATGGTATGGGAAGCTTTGGAACAAGAAGATCAAGACCTGAATATATATTTTTTTAAACAAGTAAATGATCTTTCATTATCAGTAAATATGTAGCTTGTCTGCCTTAGAAAAATAAAACCTTTAAATGTAATTTAGCTTGTCTGTCATTATAAACAGAAGACATAGCATCCTGGTCCAGGCCCATTTTTCTTTGTCAGGTGATGCTTCATAGGTTCCTTTATGAAGTTTTAACATTTTTATTACACTGTGAACACTTGAGAGCAGCTTTCCAGGTGGCACTAGTGGGAAAGAATCTGACTGCCAATACAGGAGACCCAGATTTGTTCTCTGAGTCAGGAAGATCCCCTGGAGTAGGAAATGACACCCCACTCCAGTATTCTTGCCTGGAGGGTTCCATGGGCAAGAAGCCTGGCGAGCCACAGTCCATGGGATCACAAGAATCAGACCCAACTTAGCATCTAGTCTTAAGCACTTGAGAAACCAAAACATTGACCAAGGTTATCTCCTCTACCGGCCAGGCATTCACGGTTTTCTGTGTATGTGCTGAAATTGTTCAAATGCCCGCGTTCCTCATGCATGTTTTGTTTTATCATTATTTAGCTAAATAGTTTCTTCATATGCAAGCCAGCGCATCTCATCTCCAGATTTATTGATGTAAGTTAAAATAGTATGGAAAAGAAATCTAGTCTTGCAACTCTTGAAACTAAATCCAGTTTCTAAGTAAAGTAGTGAATACATCAGCAACCTCTTGGTAAGCAATTCTTTTAGCAGTGTGCTTCTGACCATGTGGAAATGCTTTCCCTGATCAATTTAAGCTTCCTTCTTTAGTGTTCAATCAGTTTCTCTTGCCTCTCTCTATTTTACCACATATAAAATGCAGAAAACTGATCACTCTAATGGCCCAGTCTTAATATAGCAGTTTAACCATGAGAGCTGTGTATTAGTAGTGATCTTGACTTTAAGAAAAAAATCACTTTTTAAAATTCATCTTGAAGCAAAACTTATGTAAAGACCCTCTTCAGATAGCTTTTCCGAACCCCAAAGTTAAGAGTCTTAGTGACTGCTTAACATGCGTCCACAGGCCCCATCTCACTGTGCTGTTTGCTCATTGCATTCTTCCTCCTCTCATGGCCCATGTAGACTCTGCCTCCTTGGACACCTGGCCTTCTCTGCTGTTGGCCTTGTCTTGGGGGAATTCTGGCAAAGAAAATGCTTCATCTCACCACGCATATAGATTTGTTTATAGTCTGTTCTTTAACAAAGGATTTAAGCTAATAACTCAGTAAAAAATCTGCCTGCAATGCAGGAGAGCCAGGTTTGATCCCTGGGTTGGGAAGATCTCTTGGAGAAGTACAACCCACTCCAGTATTCTTGCTTTGAGAATCCCATGGACAGAGGAACCTGGTGGGCTGCAGTCCATGGGGTTGCAAAGAGTACGACACAACTGAGCAAGTAACAGTTTCACTTTCGGAAAGATAGTTTCCATTTTTCCCCACCTTCAGTTCAGTCTAGTCACTCAGTTGTGTCTGACTCTTTGTGACCCGATGGACTGCATCATGCCAGGCCTCCCTGTCCATCACCAACTCCTGGAGTTTACTCAAACTCATGTCCATTGAGTCAGGGATACCATCCAACCATCTCATCCTCTGTCGTCCCCTTCTCTTCCCACATTCAATCTTTCCCAGCATCAGGGTCTTTCCCATGAGTCAGTTCTCCTCATCAGGTGGCCAAAGGATTGGAGCTTCAACTTCAGCATTGGTACTTCCAATGAATATTCAGGACTGATTTCCTTTAGGATGGACTGGTTGGGTCTCCTTGCAGTCCCAGGGACTCTCAAGAGTCTTCTCCAGCACCACAGTTCAAAAGCATCAGTTCTTCGGCGCTCAGCTTTCGTCACCGTCCAACTCTCACATCCATACATGACTATTGGAAAAACCATAGCTTTGACTAGACAGACCTTTGTCGGCAAAGTAATGTCTTTGCTTTTTAATAGGCTCTTTAGGTTGGTCATAACTTTCCTTCCAAGGAGTAAGCGTCTTTTAATTTCATGGCTGCAATCACACTTTGCAGTGGTTTTGGAGCCCCAAAAAATAAAGTCTCTCACTTTTTCCACTATTTCCTCATCTATTTGCCATGAACTGATGGGACCACATGGTATGGTCTTATTTTCTGAATGTTGCTTTAGGATGGAGTGGTTGGTCCTTGCAGTGTTGAATTTTAAACCAACACTCTCTTCTTTGACTTTACTCAAGAGGCTCTTTAGTTCCTTTTTGCTTTCTGCCATAAGGGTGGTTTCATCTGCATATCTGAGGTTATTGATATTTCTCCTGGCAATCTTGACTCCAGCTTGTGCTTCATTCAGCCCAGCATTTCTCATTATGTACTCTGCATGTAAGTTAAATAAGCAGGGTGACAATATACAGGCTTGACGTACTCCTTTCCCTATTTAGAACCAGTGTGTTGCTCCATGTCCAGTTCTGTTAACTGATGCTTCTTGACCTGCATACAGATTTCTCAGGAGGCAGGTCAGGTGGTCTGGTATTCCCATATTTTGAAGAATTTCCCACAGTTTGTTGTGATCCGCATAGTCAAAGGCTGTGGTGTAGTCAATAAAGCATAAGTAGATGTTTTTCTGGAACTCTCTTGCTTTTCCAGTGATCCAACAGATGATGGCAATTTGATCTTTGGTTCCTCTGCCTTTTCTAAATCCAGTTTGAACATATGGAACTTAATGGTTCACATGCTGTTGAAGCCTGACCTGGAGAATTTTGAGCATTACTTTGCTAGAATGTGAGATGAGTGCAACTGTGCAGTCATTTGAATATTCTTTGGTATTGCCCTTCTTTGGGATTGGAATGAAAACTGACCTTTTCCAGTTCTTTGGCCACTGCTGAGTTTTCCAAATTTGCTGTTTTATTGAGTGCAGCACTTTCATAGTATCATCTTTTAGGATTTGAAGTAGCTCAACTGGAATTCCATCACTTCCACTAGCTTTGTTCATAGTGATGCTTCCTAAGGCTCACTTGACTTCATACACCAGGACATCTGGCTCTAGGTGAGTGATCACACCTTTGTGTGATCTGGGTTATTTTGGTCATGAAGATCTTTTTTGTATAGTTCTGTGTATTCTTGCCACCTCTTCTTTGTATCTTCTGCTTCTGTTAGGTCAATACCATTTTTATCCTTTATTGTGCCCATCTTTGCATGAAATATTCCCTCGGTATCTCTAATTTTCTTGGAGAGAAATTAGAATTTCTCTATTCTTTCCCAGTCTGTTGTTTTCCATTATTTCTTTGAATTAATCACTGAGGAAGGCTTTCTTATCTCTCCTTTCTTTTCTTTGAAACTCTGCATTCAAGTGGGTATATCCTTTCTTTTCTCCTTTGCCTTTAGCGTCTCTTCTTTTCTCAGCTGTTTATAATCATTATTTAATGGCTGGGACCAAACCAAGCCGTTAATAGCTTGAATAAGTCTGTGTTGATAATTGTTACACTGTTAGTGACAGTAGCTCTTCTAGTCTTCATTGTCAGTAATGTCCATTAACTTGTCTCAGCATTTTTAAAGTTTGACATGCATTTCTGCAGGCCTCTGAATTATGCTTATCTGAACAATCATATTGTATGCATCCAATCCTATTATGTTAAAAGCAAAAGACTGTCCAGATTCATTTATTATACTAAAATTTGGCTGTTTTAGGCATTGCTTGAAATAATATTGTCTTATATGAAGTTTAACACATCAATATATGTCAGGTATTCACATTTGTACAGGTGAAGAACAAAACGTGCTGTTCCTCAAAGAGCAGTTAAAAGTGTGACATGTTAGTGCAAAACCAATTGATATTCCCCCTTAAATTTTTGTCTCTTTTTTATATAATCTCTTAGGTTTTATTGTTGTCATTGACACTGAACATAATATATTGGTTTCTTGAAATTAGCTTCTTTAGAGCAGCACATTTATCCCAGGCTCTCTTTTGCTGTGTTTCTTTGTTGCATTTATCACAATTTCATTTTATTTGTTTACATGTCAGCCTCCCTTAATAAACTCTGAAGACAGACATTCTTATTTGTCAGAATCCTGTGCCTGGGATATTATTAGTGTAGTTTTCAGAAATTCTTTTTAAATGATATCACAAATGGTTCACTCAATCACATGCCATGTGTTTATTTAATAAACATTTATTGAGCACCAGTTTTGTGCTGGGACTGTTACCTGTTTTAGGAATTTTGCTCTAAGCCCAAGTCTGGGGTTGGCTACCCCAGAATTACCAAGGTAACTTTAAAACCAGTGTGCATTCCTGGGCCCCATTCTTGGTGATCTTGATAGTGTAAGTTAAAGCCTGGGACCTGGGAAACTCCCATGTAACCCTCAGAGTCTGAGAGATGAAAACATCATCCTTTCCTTAGACTGGTTGGTCCTCCTGATTTTTTGTCACTTTCTTTATTTTGCTTGTTCTTGTCTTTATTCTTATTCATGGAAACAAATGAAATAAAATGGGAAGGTGCAGTGGCTTTTTTTTTTTAAGCTTAAGGAAGGGGAAGGTACTTTAACATAGATTATTTTATTTAACTATTGAAGTAATCCTGTGAATTAAGTATATTCCCTTTCTTCCTCCGTAAATTACTAATAAAGGTTATAAAACCTTAAGGTGAGATATCTAGTTAATGGCAAACTGTAGTTCAGAAGGCAGAACTGAGCAACTCAGGAGCCTGTCTTCTTTTCCTTTGCTACAACCAGCCGTACCATAAAAATGAAAGTAATTGTAAAAATGTGTAGTGCTGGGACTTCCTTGGCACTACGGTGGTTAAGACTACAAGCTTTCCCTGCAGAGGACTCGGGTATGATCCCTGGTTGATGAACTAAGATCGCACATGCTACACACTGTATGGCATGGCCAAAAACAAAAAATACACAAAAATGTACTAACTGCTTACGCCTTCTAAGAATAGAGGAAAAATGCAAATAATTGAATGCTTCATAAAAAAATCAAATGCTCTATGGAAAATAAACAATTACGTTTATGTTTGTGACCTGTGGTTTCATCCTTTTCCCCCTCTTGCTCTGTGTATCAGTGCTTCTTCATGGGTCCTTAGGCTATTTTTAAAAATTGTTGTGTATAGTATCAAAGAATGGCTTCTAGTTTGAAACTTACGAGTCATAGAGATGTTGTACAGCTTTATTTTTAGAACTACAGTCCATTGCTTAAGCTTATGAAAATAGCTACCAACACTCAATAGACATATTACTCTGTATCAATATCTAATGTCTTGTTTTTTCTCATGTCACATATGTTGGCCATTTTTTTCTTCTCTTGATGGTTTTTGAGGCCATGTATTGAAATTTTGCCAAGAATGTTAACATATAGAGGTTCATGGTTCATTTACTTGTGTGAATTATGTGCCTGTAATATGGAAATTAAAAATCAGGTCATTATTAGTAAATTAGTCAATAAAAATAGACATGTGCTTTATCAGTTCTATGCTATCTGTGCACGTATTATTTCTATAAAACTGTACACTAAGCAGAAGTTGCTTTTTAAAAGTGCTGTTATTGTTTAGTATTGGCATTTACCTTTTTAAGAGCCACACTGATAGGATATAATTATTTCCAAGGGTGAAATTAGAACGTTGAAGAGGCGACTGTGAAGTGTATTTATAGAGGAGTATACTTACATTTAGACTGTTTAGAGATTCTATATTCTTAAACTCCTCTCTGTTTGGGCTGCTCACCACCTTTAGCCCTTTGAGCAAATTGAAATTCATCCCTCCGGCCCACTTCTCAGGAGAGCTTTCTGTGTCTGACCCTTTTTAGGCTGAATCAGTTTTTGTTCCTCTGATAGCTGTCTGTAATGATTTCCTTAGGGATGTTTTCTCAACTAAATGTGAGCTCCTTCATGTAAGGACTATCTTGAGGGAGCTCCAGTGGAGTCTGAAACACTACACAAGTCACTCAATGTTTTATTCTAGTTAAAGGAATAAAGTTTATGGTTTGCTTTGGCAAATGAAAATAGATTAGAGCAATTAACTTTGAATTGTACAGTTGTGTGATACATTATGACTTTTGGAAATACTGAAGTCCAGGGTAGCTTAATAGTTTGCTAAAGTCACGCAGAAGGTTCCTTAAGTGTAGGCTGGCACCATGTTCGTTTCACTTTCAGCCCCATACACTTTTCAGCCCCAGTGTTTGTCAAACTGCACTCCACAGAACACTAGTGCCCTAGGAAGCCATGCAGCTGGAGTCATGGCCAGTAGGGAGAAACTGGAATTTGACAAGGAAGAAAAAAAAACTCTTAAAAACCCTTTGGTTAAATAAAATTCAAGTTGTTTTCTTTTTTTTTTTTTTATCTCAAGGACTCTCCTGAACTATAATGTGCGAAAGTGCGTATTGTCAAAGAGATTGCTATAACATGGAGTAGCTTCCAAAGTTACATGTTAATCGACTCCCCCTCTTTAAAATTACTCTTAAGAGACTGTTTTTTCAAAAGATGCAATTTAAAGAAGCTTTAGTAAATGAATTCTGTATGATGTTCATTCAAGTTCTTTATGTCAAAGTCAGCTTGACTTTGTAAACAGTGAAAAAAGGTATTGATTATGGACTCCTTCCCTGGATTTGTCTCTGATTTCTCTATGAGTTTTGACAAATTCCAAAATTGCAGTAAATTGTTTTCCATTTATTCATTCGTGAAGGGAATCTCTAGGGAGACACATGGTCAAATATTCAACATTTGGATTTGTAATTTTGAGCCTGTAGTCATTGTTTTGCTGGTAGATCCTAGTCAAGATGGATGTGTCAGGTCGGATTATAACAATAATAGCAGACAGTCCACATGCATTTATTTTACTGAATTTATGTTTTATTGCCTGAAAGAGATTCTCTTGGTAATAGTTTTTTATATGGAGATTTCGATGTCCACTGTGATCCAGGAAATGTTACAGGGACCACTCTCTGTTTCCTTGGGTTTGGCCAACCTGATAGTTTGTTAGTTGGTAAAGGGAAAAAAATAATTCTTCTGTGACATTAAATGTTAATTTAAATAGTATCTGGGGTGAGAAAATTTGACCTCATCAAATTCAAATCCTAGACATAGTATGAATTAAAATTTGATGATCAGATGGTAGTTTGAGGTAGTTACATTGTAATTTGAGAAGGAAACCTCAGAAGACTATTAGAGATGAGTAGATTTGTAGAGAGAACCCATAGCACTAGTTTCAGAGAGAAAGCACCCATTTGTGTGTGGAATAATCAGTGCAAGGGAATATGAATGCCAGCACTATGTGGGATTTGTAACAGTAGAGAGGAAAGTTGAGTTTTTATAGTTTCCCCAAGGAAAGAAGTAGCTTAATTAGGTTAAATACAGCCTGGAATAAAACATACACACATAAATACTGTAGGTTTCAGAATGAGAATATTGGGTCTGTCTGAATTTGAAAGAGAAAGGAGAGCTCTAGACTTAAATTGGGATTCCCAGGTGGCGCTAGTGGTGAAGAATTCACCTGCCAGTGCAGGAGACACAAAGGATGTGGGTTCCATCCCTAGGTCAGGAAGATCTCCTGGAGAAGGACATGGCAACCCACTCCAGTATTCCTGCCTGGAGCATCCCATGGACAGGAGCCAACAGTCCCTGGGGTCACAGAGTCAGACATGACTTAGTGACTGAGCACAAGCGCAAGACTTGAATTAGTCTGGAAGGAGTGTAACTCAGAATATCAGACTCCTCTATCTCTGTGACCTTGGTCAACTCCATCTCTCTAGTTACTTTAGGAATGTAAGAAGAAGTAGGGTAGACTTGTCTTTGCAGTTGAGCCAGCATGGTAGCAACATGCTCATAAATAGATTTTTTAAATATCCCAGTGTGAGAATCTAATTGAATTTTATCCATAGAATACTTACTTTAGGAGTTTTTTTTTTTAATATAAAAATGCTGCCATTGTTACAAACAATAAAAAAATATATCTTTCTTTTGGAATTATCTCATGGAAAATTTAGGGCTTCCCTCATAGCTCAGTTAGTAAAGAATCTACCTGCAATGAAGGAGACCCCAATTTGATTCCTGGCTCAGAAAGGTCTGATGGAGAAGGGATAGGCTATCCATTCCAGTATTCTTGGGCTTCCCTTATGGCTCAGCTGGTCAAGAATCCACCTTCAGTGCGGGAGACCTGGGTTTGATCCCTGGGTTGGGAAGATCCCCTGGAGAAGGGAAAGGCTATCCACTCCAGTATTTTGGCCTGGAGAATTCCATAGACTGTATATGGGGTCGCCAAGAGTTGAACATGACTGAGCGACTTTCACTTCACAGAGCAATTTTAAGGACCCCCAAATTAAGTGCCGTTCTTTTATATATATGGTTTATATACACTTATGTATTATTTTGTGTATATGTATATTTTATTATATATTTTTAAACAGCAAATGATACTACCTAATTCATTTACTTTTATACTCACTAGACTGAGGTTTGAATGATTTTAAGTGGTCAGAAAATCTGTAGCAGACAAAGAAAAGTTACCATTTAGTTTCTTTAAGGCAGTTCGTAAAATATTTAGAATTGTAGAATATTTTTAACAATGGTGGCAGCTCTGAAGTAAATATCTAACATCCTTCGACAAGAACCTTACTAACTCTTACTTGGATGTGTAAATTCTTGTATGTTAATTTAAAATAGCAATTATCTTATAACATGTTCTTACCTGGTGAAATAAACAGGAAGGATCAGGTAAGCAGTAGATTTGAAAATCTAGATTCAGAGATTATATGTAAAGAGTATCTTGAATTGTAAATGGTATTACACCTAAGGGTTCAAAATACATAGAAAGTCTTAATTTTCCAAGTAGAATTTTTCCCTGAGTAATTAAAATGTAGTCCTTGACTTTAGAAATTTTCCATTATCTGAATAGCTCTACATCCTCAGAAAGATCTGTGCAGAGTGTAATAGAATTGCATAAATCGCAGTCTGAAATGGGGTAATTTGAATTGGAGCTGAGTTGAAGCATAATATTACCTTAAGGATTTTAATGAAGAGAATATTAACACTATTAAACAAGATCAGCAGCATCAGAAGCTAATAATCAAAGCATTTTTAGACACTGTTAAAGAGGTTGCTTCCACTGAGGGTTTGCCGTGCCAATGTGTGTAATTTTTATTTGTGTATTAAATTATACTTTTTACTAGACAGCATTTGACTAGAAGTTCCAGTGCATTTAAAACTTTAGAAATGATCAAGCTTCATTTCAAATAGAAGTATCATATTCACCTGTTCTTTCTGATAGTGTGTGAATGGGTTTTCCTACCAACCATTTGGAATTAATACCACTATGATGACCACCATGTGTGTGCATGGATTCAGGCCTGCATTAAAAGATATGTTTATGTGTATTTCTTTTAATTTGATTAGTTCCTTTAGCTTTAATATAATGAAATGATTTTGATGAAAACATCTGGTTAAATATATTCCAGCATGATACCTTCCTGCTACATTATAGAAATTTATAGACTTGATTTATCAGTTACAAAATCATACTACAAAGGTAATTGACACACACATATATTTCTGTTTCTGTTTCTGTTTACATTTATACACATATACAGTCTTCTAAGTCCAGTTTAGACATGGCTTTCATTGACAAATGAATACTCAAATTAGCACTATCCAAAAGAAATATGAGCCACAAAATGTAATTTATTTCCAGTAGAAATATATGTACCTGATTTTTAAAAAGTATAAATTTCTTTAGAAACAGGTTTTAGTAATATATTTCATTTTACCCAATACCCCCAAAGTATCAGTTCAGCCTGTAGGCCACAGAAAAATTACTAGTCTATTTTGCGTTCTTTTTCATACTACATCTTAGAACTGTGTACCTGGCACTTACAGCACATCTCAGTTTGGCTGCTCCACATCTGAAGGGCTTACTAGCTCTGTGTGGCTTTTGGCTCCTGTGCAGGACAGCACAGAGCTTGATGCTTAGCAGTGTGCACCCTGGAGTGAGCTGGGAGGAGGAAGGGGATGGAGAAGATAATGAAGTTAGGATGAAATCATAGCTCATCTAACAGCCTCTCCAGTAATCACTGCTTCTTTTGAGAAGGTAAGAAAAGATACACTGGGTAGAGAACAAAGGACAGCTTCCTGTATATATGTGAACACAGGGAAAAGAGCTGCCTGTATTGTTTTTCTTTCTTTGCTGACAGAAGCAACATTTTTCAAATTCCAAACTAGGGGTAAGACTCACAGAAATTTCCAGGTCTTGCTGACTCCTTCTCAGGCTGGGGAGGAGAAGCCTGCCAGTCTCCCAGCTGAAGGAGGCCTACAGATGTAAGATGCTTCCTCTACCGTCCCTGGTGTGGAGGGCTGGGACCAGCCTTCTGGAAGGGGAGGCGCAGAGCTGTTTGAGAAATTTACTTCTCAAGAGAGATTGCACCTGCAGATTCTCAGGCCCAGTTGATCCGAATACAGTGTGAAGGGGTGCCTGAGCCGGGGCCTCTGTAACAAAATGCCATTAACTAGGTGGCTTCATCTACCGAAACTTACTTATCACAGTTACGGTGGCTGAAGTCCAAGAGCAGGTGCCAGCTTATCTGGGCTCTGCTGAGTTCCCTCTTCCTGGCTTATAGGTTTGGCTTCTCTTCTCACTGTGTCCTCAAGCAAGAGAGCTCTGATGGCTCTTCCTTTTCTTATAAGGACACTAATCCTATCAGGAGGGCTCTACCCCAAGACCTCAGCAAAACAAAACCTAAGCCTAATCACCACCCAAAGATGCACTTCCAAATACCATCACGTAGGGGATAAAGGCTTTATATGTGAATTATGGAGGAGATGGGGGAACAGGGCAAACATTCAGTCCAGAGTATGGGAACTGCTCTCATATCTCAGCTTTCACTATAGCTATGCCTGGTATACCAGTGTTCTTACAGTATTTTGTGTGTGTACACATGCAATGGCCATTGCTTCTTTCTTTTAAAAATAAAATAAAATTGAAACCAAGAAGTTCATTTTAGCAGATAATTAAGTGCTAGGTGGTTTAAAGGGTTTTCACTGAAGCTTTTATTGGTAAAGTTATAGAATTCAACTTATGCCAGTGATTAAGAAAATGACAAAAGAAAAGTCATTATAAATAGAAACAAAGTTGACAATGAAATGCCAATTAATAAGATTCATACTGTCTTCTTTTAAAGTATTCTAGGAATCTGCTTAGTTTTTTCTCAACTCCCAAATTCTCATTTCTGGAAAATAGTCACTATCCTTTTTGTTTCTGACAGATTTGAGGACCTGATATTCTGATTATATTAAATGACAATGGGCAGTTACTTAGGTAAACAAATAACAGAAGTAATACCTGAAATTTGCATAATGTTTATAGCTCATACTATTTATAAAGTACATTTTTGAAATCCTTAAGGTAGAATCTAATTAAAACCTTCAGACTCAGAGTTTTGGGGTAGGGCTGTAGAGCTGTCAGCTAAGACAATCTCCTCACTGGATATCTTTTAGTTCTTCTGTTTACAATACAGGCATATCTACCAATGTACAAGAATTACTGTAAGATGAAGAAGACAAAAAAATGACTATGTGGTCAATACAGGAAAAAGGAATTCTTCATAAGTGACTTAGTAAAACTAAAAGGAATGAAGAATTTGAGGCATTTGTCATCACAGACTCTTCTTTAGGTTTCAATACTAACTTTGGGAAATAACAACCATTTTGGATGGTTTGGTAAGGACATACCGATTGGATTCATTAACTTACCTAGCCCTAATAAAAACATTTCTTTGTATATCACCAAAAAGAGGAACTGATATTAATTAACATTACTAAAAGGAAAGAAGCAATCAGTGTGTTTATTCTTTTATTACTTATTATCTATTTATTAAACATTTATTTTGTTCTGCAGAACAGACAGACAAGAATCTCTGTCATCCTAGAGCTTAAATTCTTGTGGAGGAGGTTTTGTTTTATTACAAGCAATGTAGTAGGTACTTTTTGTATTCTCTTAGAAGTTCCATAGCAAACTATGGCGTAATCATTATTTCCAATCTGAAGTTGAAGAAACTGAGCCTTACTAAGTTAGTCAAGACTGTATAGCCAGTAAGCAACAAGAGTTGGTGCCAGTAGTTAAAGCTTGCCTTGTCTGACCCCTCCACTTTACAGTTCCACTACTGTACCATTTCCTATGGACACATTCCTTATAAGAATATAAGAATACCTTACCAAATGTCATCATTTAATAACTTTAGAACCTGTAAATTTGCTCATCATTCAGTTGCTTTTTTCAGAGCAGTCATTTTGTAGTATTGGGCTTGATTGCATTTTCAAAAGAAATTACGCCTGGTACGTTTAGCCTGATCTAGTAGCACAAACGACAGCTTTGCCTCGATAACAACAGGAAGATCCTTAATGGGCACTGTCTTCAGAATGGTAATTCTGATAAGCAATTGCCTCTTTAATAGTGTAGTTGGAGTAATAGCAAAGGACAGCCAATTATAATCAGGCAGTGTCTGCCCAGGCTGACCTTGGTAGGGGTACTGTAGAAATATATAGATTTTGTGAAGGGATAGAATTCAGGAGATGACATCAAGAGAGAGAAAAAAAAAAGATAAAAATGGGGAAGACGGTTTCAACCATTTCTGATTAGCACAAGGGAAAGTTCTGCCAACTGATTATCAGCAGTGCCCTGTCACCAGGCACTGCCTGGGCAGGTTAGAGTTGTTATCTGCCAAGTTGTAAAGATACCTTGTTTCTATTCTGACTAAGGCTTTGGTTACATCTGTCTCAATAGAAGGGGGCATAATCAAATTTAGTATGTGTTTGATCAAACGTCAGACTTGGAGCTGGGGGATTGTCTGATCATTGCCTGTATGACTTTAGCATTGTTTTTTAAGATTTTCTGTGATGGAATCAGGCTTCCCAAGTGGTGCAGTGGTAAAGAATCTGCCTGTCAACGCAGGAGGCACAAGAAACACAGGAATCATCACTATCATATTTGTTTTCTGTTTCGTCTTTTGGGAAGCATGAGATTTTAGTACAGTGGTGAAGAACCTCTGGCTCTGTAGCCAGATTGAGTTGGTGTCAGTCTTTTCCTCGTTGCAAAGCCTTGGACAGATGACTTAATCTATTTAATCTCTCATCGACTCAGTTTCCCAGTTAAAGGGGAATAGCAGTAAAACCCACTTAATAGGATTTTTGTGAGTAAAGAACTTATGGAAGTGCCTGCTGTTGCCGCTAAGTCGCTTCAGTCGTGTCCGACTCTGTGCGACCCCATAGACGGCAGCCCACCAGGCTCCTCTGTCCCTGGGATTCTCCAGGCAAGAACACTGGCGTGGGGTGCCATTTGCTTCCGCCCACGGTAAACACTGTGCGCAGTTCGTGGGCTGTGATTGCTATTATTATTGTTACTGTCACAGGCATACTATCATGGCATAATTATCATGGTCACTGTTTTCCTCGTAACATCAAATGGCAGATGAACAAGAGCATTTTTTACCTTTAGCTCCTCAGTGCTTTGTGAATGTTGGGACGTGTGTATATTAGCCATAAAAGAACTTGTAAATTTAATGCTGTGGTAGTCATGGCGCTTAGGACAGAATATTTGTGCTGCATGCCGTAGTAGGCATCTAGGACAGTATATTTGGTATCTTAGTACTGGTTCCTATAACAAGAATTCCACTGGCTTAAACAAGAGATGTTAATTTCTCATGGTTCTGAAAGCTGGAAGTCCAGGATCAAGGTGCCAGCAGATCACTGTCTGATGAGGACCTGTTCGTTGACTTGCAGGCAGCCACCTTCTTACTGTATCTTCACGTGGCTGAGAGATCCTCTCTCCCGTGACTCTCCCTATAAGGGCTCCAATCCCGGTCATGAAGGCTCCACCTTTGTGACCTAATGACGCCCTAGATTTCCCACCCCCAAATGCTATCCCATTGGGCTCTCAGGACTTCAGCATACAGATTTTGGGGGACACAGTCATTTAGTCCATGGCACTCGGGAAGAAGGGCAGCAGAAACAACACCAGTAGTGGCGGGGCCGTGTCCCCTGTTGGGGCAGATCTTGGGAGCAGGCTTACCCTCTGGTCCCTTAGGCACCTTCCTTCAGCTTCCCGGTGGCTTCCAGCCCTGGGTCGGTGCAGCCACTGCGGCTGCTGTTGTGTGTGGGGGGATTACACTCGGTGGTGACGTGATCTGGACATGAAAACTGGCTGTGATGTAAATTGGTAGGTGCAGATATAAAATGCTGTGATGTGAGACCTCGCCTATAACCGCCACTGTTTTTATTGTGCAGCCAGTCAGAGGGACCAAGGAGTATATTGCAAGGCAGCTGCTGCTAATTTCTTTGTCCTCTGTTTCACTTTAACATGACTGCCCCATTCTTTTGATTTTTTTTTATAAGTAATCCTAAATCAGACAGCTGTGTCATGTTAGGCTTAACATTAAACTCTATCAGGCTGAATTTTAACAACCACGAAAAAAATGAAAGGGAAAAGTCATCACCACAAGTATATCAAACATGTTACAAAATGAAGGAAGGAGGATGGTAAATTAAGCACGCTCTTGGTAAAGCGGAGTTCAAGGTGTGGGGGTACAATATGCCACACTGTCCCCATAGAACAGTGATAGAAAATAAACTGTATCATTTTTTTACTGGCTCATTCTGGCAGTGATTGAGGCATTTCAGTGCACAACCAGGAAAATAATAGGTTATTTTCACGATGGTAGAAGTTTAACAAATGCTCAATCATTCTCCTACATCATCACTGTCGTTGGCGAGAGCTTTACTGTATGATATTGATGCCTTGCTTCTTTCTTATTGCTGTATTCTTTTCAGATTCAATCTTTCTGCAATGGGCCACTAAACATTTCAATTTGCTACCTGTAGAGCTGGATTGCATGGCTCAGACTGAAATGAGAGAGAAATGCATTTCCTGAAACTCAAAGTTGAGGGTCTCATGGATTTTTGTAGAAGGGCGCACGGACGGAAACCCACTGAGAAGTTGCATACAATCGCTTTTTGAGTGTCTCCTAAAAGTACATGGTATTAAGCAATTCATGGATGTTTTTAGGGAAAATAGGCTCAGCTAGATACTGATGGGACCCCTACATTTTGAGGAACTCAGACCGTCAGCCTGGGGTGTACGTGCCTATAGTCAGGGCTCTTAAAATGGCCCTTGAATACTAAACACTGCTTGTTTAGGTGCTCTTAAGAACTCAGGTCCTGAAGAAGAGGATAAAGTCTAAATTATTTTCTGGCCCAATCTAGCTGAAAGAAAGGGTTTTATTCTACAGTTGGGAGAGAGATTTTTTGTCCTTTTGCAGTTTTACGAGTAGGTGACATAAGGACAAGTTGGCTATGGAGGAGTGAAAAGCCAGGAGAATCATGGACAACAGGGGGCAGGAACCTTGATTTTCCAGTTCCTGATGTCCTCCCTCCTTTGGACCTCTTACTCCAGTGGAAAATAGATTGTCGGTCATACTGCTGTTTTCCCTTGCTGCTGAAAGCATACGATGGCTAGATCTCCTGGGATATTTATATTCCATAGCCTGTGTTGTGCACTGAAATCTGTCGTGTTACTTTAGGAAATAACTCTTGGCCTTTAAGCAAGCATCCAACAGAGTGGAAATGACCTAGAGGGGAAGTGATTTGTCTGAGGCTAAGCCAGGATTGTAGTCCTCATCACTGGAACCCAACTCTAGTCCTCTTTCCCATTCATATCATTATCAGAGTCATAATATGATCCAAAGTAATTGTGGACTAGAAAGGAATCAGTGACTCTGCAGGCATGCCTCTGCTCTGTCACTGTATGGTCTTGAGCAAGACATCTTCTCTCTGGACCTCATTGTTTCTGTTTCATAGAATGGGGCAGCTTGTGTATGTTGATCTCTACATTTTCTTGTATAAACTCTCTGGTTCTACTAGTTCTTTTTTTTTTTTTTCCTCCATTTTTTTCTTTTTTCTTCTGAAAATTATGAGTATATTCACAAAAGAGCAACAGTTTCTTGCTGGGTTTTAGAGCTAGAGGAAAGCTAGATGTAGAGGATGGATGTTTTGTAGAAGGATGCACAGACTGAAACCCACTAATAAGATGCACAAAATCACTCTTGAGTGTTTCATGAAAGTACACAATATTAAAGCAACTCATGGATGTTTTTAGGGAAAATAGACTCAGGTGGAGAATAACTGTTATGAGTAACATTTTACTGAGTTTTTGAGGCTCTGAAATGGCAAAACTGTTGTTTGGGGACTTCAGAGGTTTCATGGTCCTCTGACATCTTGTTATTACCACTGGACACTCCCAGAAGGAAATGGTCTTTCTTCATTCGAGGCTTTAAAAATGGATCTGGTGTCCCACCATTTCCCTCTGACCCTGAAGTAGTCATGCAAATCATGAATGTTTTCTAATGATTTGGGGGAAGTAATATTGAGAATTCAACAAACAGGAAAGATCCAAAGTTAAAGATTAAAAAAGTTAGAAAATTTAGTCTTAAACATGAGGGGCCCCATATCTTCACTGAGTATTACAGGGACTTTAAAAGACATTTGGCCTTATCTATGTTCTTTTGTGTTTTACTTCCTAAGCTGCTTCTTGCAGACTTTCTGTCCCAATTAATTTTGATGAATTTAAAGGTGACTCCTTCTCATTTCTGCATTTTGTGTGTTGTTTCATGAGACACTGCTTGCTTGTTTGTTTCCTCCTCACTATTATGGGCATTAAGAAAGAATGAGAGTGAGGAGGGGAGAAAAGTGGGGAGTGCAAGGATACCAGTGCCTTTGGTTATTGAACTTGGAGAGAAAAGGGTTATTGTAGTATAGACACATGAAATTAGACAGTTTACTTTTCATGGTAACTCTTAATTCTTACTCTGGAAAGCATATTTCTTCATAGGAAAGATACTGTTGAGGATTCCTGTTCAAATGGGGAGAACCATTTATAGGTGATGCAGAGTCATTAAAGCAATTAATATTGCATCATGTCGCATGCAGAAAGCAAAGCATACAATATATCAATTAAGAATTTTTTTTCTTTTTAAAAATACAGAGAGATTCTCAAAGACTCTGTTAACTCTACTACCCTCAGAGAAGTTGCTTCTAGGGTGATACTTGTTAAATATACTTTTTCTAGATTCTTTTCATTTAGTGATTCATTCCACAAACTTATTGAATATTTCCTATGTGCAGAGAATTACAGATTGCTGAGGACATAGACGTGAAAAAGTTGAAATGGGACTCTTACATCAGTGGGCCTTCGACATGGTGGAAAAAGCAAATTGAACAGTTGCAGAGTCTTGTTGTAAACCTGAAATACTTGTTATGAGAAACACTTCTGGGTGCACACAAGCTATCTATAAGCATGAATTTAGAAAATTTTGAGAGTTGAGTACAGGTTGAGAAGAACCTGTGTGAGAAATTCTCCCTGTTCACAGAATAAATATAATCAGCTTCCCACATACACAGATTCAACCAAATATGGATTGAAAATATTTCCAGAAAGTTCCAAAAAGCAAAACTTCAGTTTGCCTTACTTTGCAACTATTTGCATAGTATTTACATTGTATTTACAACTATTTACATAGCATTTACACTTATTCTTGTTATAAGTAATCTAGAGATGATTTATAATAAACAGGAGGATGTGAGTAGGATATATGTAAATACATATATGCAAATACATATATGTGCAAAATCATTTTGTGTAGGAACCAGATAACCAAGAGATGGATTCTGGGGACAACTCTGTGCTTTTCATATCCGGCCTTAGCTATTTGATTTGAGACTTAAAGTGATTTATAATATTATAGATCTGGTTTTCTGGCATGAAATATAAAAATGAGATATCACCAAGTTGGAGCCTTGTCTTAGAGTATTTTTATAATTGAAGAGTTTGTTTTGCATTAATTTTAGAAAATATTCTTTAAAAGTGTAATTCTTCAATTGCCGATAATTCACACTGGTTCTGTATTTCTTAGACATAAACAGAAATATGTTACTTTTTGAGTCACTTAATTTCTTTTTAATCTTGTTAGCAAGTTATTCACCTTGATATTTTCCATTGATTCAGCTTCAGCTCTTTAAAAAAAGAAAAAAGAAAAAGTCCAAAGAGCAAAAAGTTGTCAGAACTTCTGAAGGTTTCACTGCTGTTTCTTATCCTTTCAGGTGGCTACTGCCAAATAATGAAGTCAGTTAAATTGCTCTTTTTTGTGTAATTCAAGGTTAATAACTGGTGAAATAAATTTTTATCATTAGGTAAGCTTTATAGTTTTACAAATGATAGGAATCCTCTCCTTTTAAATTAGTATTGTTCATTTAATAGCTAAAGAATTCACATATTTCTCTCATTCAGTTATAGAATCTTGTTCCTTTTTAGTCTGGTTTATTCATGAGACTCTACTAAAATATGAATTTTCAGCATATGTGCCCTTCCCTACACACTGGGGACACTCTCCATGTGCCCCACTCTATCCCATGTTTTTTTATAATTTTATTATTATATGTCATCCATATTTCTGCTAGGTTATGAACTCTTTGTGCCAGAAAAGTATCTTTGTAAACCCACTGCCCAGCACAGTGCTTGGCATATAGTAGGTACTCATATATCTGTAACAATTGAATGAAATGTGGCCTTCTGAAGAACAGAACCTACTTACACACACACACACACACACATATACACACATGCACGCACACAGACACAATCAGCAAGTCAGAATTAATCCTTGTTGTGGATAGGGTTGCCACTGGGCCTGTTGCAGGTACTAAATTTTTAGGGCCCCTCCCCTACCTTTGGGAAGATGAAAATTTCATTGGATTCTAAATGCACTCAAGCATATCTTGTTTTATTGACTTCACAGATACTAGGTTTTTTACATACTGAAGGTTTGTGGCCACCCCTGTATCAAACAAGTCTACTGGCACTATTTTTCGAACAACATTTGCTCACTTTATGTATCTGTGTTACATTTTGGTAATTCTCACCAAATTCGAACTTTTTCATTATTATTAATACATTATGGTGATCTGTGATCAGTGATCTTCGCTGCTTCTGTTGCCAAAAAGATTTCAACTAACTGAAGTCTCAGATGACACTTAGCATTTTTTTTAGCAAAAATATTTTTAATTAAGGTATAGGCATTTTTTTAAAGACCTAATGCTATTGCATGATTAGTATATTACAGTAAAGTGTAAACATAACTTTTCTGTGCCCTGGGAAACCAGAACACCCTATATAGGACTCACTTTACTGCGATGGTCTGTGAGCTCAGAATCTCTCTCAGGTCTGCATTTGTTAGTGGAAAAGATGCCTTAACTAATAACATATCAGAGATGTGCTTTGTGTAGAGACCAGAGGATAAACTCTGCTATGGGATCCTTGGAGCTCCAAGGATCCCCCTTCACTAAGGACAATCAGGAGCTTCTTTGTAGAGTAAGTAGGACTTTAGCTCAGCTGTGAAAGAGTGGTTAACATTTATGCCACAAGGCATCATAGGTGGTGGCTGTGTCCAGTACATTCCGTCTAAGCCTTCAGTCACCGTGTACCAGGATTCAAGACTGATTACACAATTTCACCCTGTGTGTATTAAGGAATAGATTTTACTAAGGAAATGGGAAACTTACACGGCTCAGGCAGGAGGAGAAAAGAAGGCACAGTTGCCCCAGTGTTCCCATTAGCCCACTGAGATGTGTACTGGGTTTGGGCTTTGTGAGCCTGCAGTGTTGGTTTGGGTTCTCTTGTCATTCTGCCTTAGCATATGGAGAGAAGGACAAAGCATCCTTGGCATTGGAGGAATACTCAGGCTGCTTGGTTCCAAACAGTTCAGTTTGGTGTCCCAGCTGTCTGTAGGCATTTACCAATGTCATCTTCTGGACTAGAGGCTGTCAGACCCTTGGGAAGTTTCAGTTTCCTCTTCTGAAGGAGGGAGTCAACAACACTGTGGATAACTGATATAAAGTACAGTCCCTTCTGCTGGGAAAAAGGTGTTCACCTGCTCTGTTTGTCATGCAGATGACACTGCCTGAGCTCTGGGGTCACCATCAGATAGTCCTGCTCATTGCTCTAGAGTGGTAAAGAGTTTGGCCCTGAAAGTAAAGACCTCAGTTCAGATCTCTGCTTGCCCACTTACTGGCTATGTGACTGTAGGTTTCTAACCTCTCTAAGCCTCAATATTCTGAAATGTGAAGTTAGGATAATAGTAGCTCATTCTTCATAGAACTGTAATGAGAATGAGATAAAATAGACATTTAGTACGTAACAAGTGTTTGGTGAACATTAGCTGGAAAGCAAGGATTATGATTCTCCAAGAAAGAAAATAGAATGTTCCAGAATGTTCCTGTGGGGACAGGCATTGTTCCAGGGACAGAGGGTGGGCCAGTTTTGTCAGGTAAAGGGCTTATTTGGGGGAGAATAGAACTGTATTGGGGGAGAGCCTTTAGTGCAAATTAAAGAACCATCCTCCAGTCAGCTTGGAGCCATTGGGGATTTTCTTGTCAAATCATGATATGTAGTGGAATTTTTCAGAAAAAACAATGTTGTGATAGGCATTCTAAGTATATTAAAAGGAAAAGAAACTGAAGACAGGAAAACCTTCCAGGCTAGAAGTAATTTATTTTCCAGGAAGCTGCAGATTTGAGTTCGGTGCACTTTGACTTCCATTTGCTTTGCCATCACCCTCTTCCAGCAAGTTATAATGTAAGCTGCAATATGCCTTCAGACCTCTGTCCATCTGCTGCTGTTTTTCGTGTGCAGGCATTGTAATAACAAAAGGTTTAAAAAGTAATCTAAGTTATTTTTAATAGGATATAGGAACAGATAAAAACAGTATAAGACAATACATCTAAAAAGCATTTCTTTGGATTTTGGTGATTTCTCACTATATTGAATTGACAGACTCAGAAACTCCCCCTTTTCTTTTCTTTTTCTTTCTTTTTTTTAAACTGGAAGATAATTGCTTTACAATGATGTGGTCTCTGCCTTACATCAGTGTGGCATCAGTCATAATTATACATATCTCCTTCCTCTTAAGCCTCTCTTCCCCTCCCCCTTTTCAAGAAATATATTTTTTAATGTTATAAGCCCAGGTTTTTTCAAAGTTTGCAGTGCTTTACTTAGCTTTCTGTTTTCCAACCCTTCCCAGTATAACACTTGAAAGAAAGTGAACAGGAATGATGGGTAAATGAATGAACAAAATGATGGGCTGCAGAGGAGTTCAGAGTTGTTGGCCTTTACCCTGTGGGATTGTGCCTCATGGAGCATGATTGCCTGATGTATTTTCCGCCATCACCACGACTGGACCGTGGGCCTCTTGGAACAAGGACTGTGTCTCTGTTGTTCTCACTGTATCTCCAGTTCTTAACTCAGTACCTTGGATGGTCTTTCATTATTTCTCAATAAGTGAATCTGCCCCTGAAATAGGATTAATTAAGGGATTTTGAGAGTACATCACTGATGAAGAGTACATCTCTGATTGTATCCTGGGCTTTGGGCCACTCAAAATCTTAATTTCCTTAGCTATAGAAATGTGTATAGCACCTATTTTACTAATAAACAGTAACTTAAAATATACTCAAATCACTTCAGAATTTTAATCATTAAGTCAGCTAAATACGCAGTTAATAAAGGGACTTACCTCCTGCATGTTGCTCATGAGCCATCCTGACAATGAAATTTCAAGAGTCCATAAGGAAATGACCACTTACACAAGGAAACCGTGATATACAAACAGCCCACCTTAGGATCTGATTTTGGAGGTATTTTATTTTTTTCTTCATGTGAAACGACAAGGAGTAGTTACTTTGGGGATATTTCAAGTTGTAAAACTAGGAATTTCTGACAATGTGGTGAATTTTGCATGCCTGTCTCAGTTGTTTGCTATTAAAATATTAGAGAAAAAGAACTTTTAAGCGTCAGAACAGTACTTGTCTTACCTTGAGACCTTTATGACAGCCCAGCCATGGTGTTTTGTTGTTGTTGTCATTTTATCACTCAGTTGCATCTGACTGTTTAGTGACCCCATGGACTGTAGCCCACCAGGCTTCTCTGTCCGTGGGTTTTCTCAGACAAGAATACTGGAGCGGGTTGCCATTTCCTTCTCCAGGGCATTTTTCCGACCCAGGGATCGAACCTGCATCTCCTACATTGTCAAGTGTATTCTTTACCTCTGAGCCACCAGGGATTCCACTGTGGTGTTTAGCAGACAATTGTATTTCTTTGATACGTAAACAGAGAAAATGACTTTCCCAGCAAGCGGATGGACACCTTGAGATGGAGTTGACTGCCATTCGAAATATGTAGTGTTGATCAAGGTTTAAGTTATTAGATAATTTTAAGGAGAAGCAACTTGAGGCTAAGAAAGAACTTCTTAGTGTTAAATAAGACTCTTCAATTTTCCTAAGTAAATATGCAGCTCAGTGTTGTTTGATATTAAGTCTGTCATTTTGCTCTGTTTCTTTTGCTTCTGGTAGATGTGCCCTTGCATTTACCATCCACATCCAATTAAGGGAAAATGGAGAACTTGAAATTCAGAGACCTCATTCTTCTTGTCACTAAATTAATGGACCGGCCTTGGTTTGGGGTAGAGATGGGAAACTGTGGAGCTTCATTTCCATTTTTTCATTAAGATTAAGAAAAACAACCATATTTTGCACATTTGTCAGCAGTGGCATCACCTTGCAGTTTACTATTTTCCATGCTCTTAGGAGCTTATTATAAAGAAAAATACTTTGAAACATCATCAAGCTTGCTTTCTGAGTGTTACCTAGTTGGGTCTCATACAGTATCCCTAGGGAAAGAACTAGGAATCAGACTGATAATTGGAACCATTAATAAAATAGAGAATCTCTTTTAATACAGACACAGTGTGGTGTAGCAAAAACATTGATAGATTTGAAAGTCAAAGGGCCTCATTCCTGTTGCTAATTTTGTTACTACATGAGAGACGAAGTGTTACCCTATTGAATGTCGACCATATTAAGGTTTAAGACAGAAAGAAGCAAACATAATATGATGCTGAGTGTAAGATGGAGTAGGTTTTTGAAGCTTTGTAGTCGGCCAAAAGCACCAGTCTTTTACCTGACCTACTGAATCGAGTGTCCCTCTTATGTATAACCACTGGGCAAGTATATGTGGTAAGAGATGATGTGTATTGGGAGACAGTTTTCCTTGGGTCTCTTGTGCTTCATGTCTTATAGACAGAATAGCATGGCACGCTTTTGTTGGGACTGTCTTCTCAAGGTTGATTGTCCACTGGATATCCTTGGAAGAAGAAGTAGTGTCACTCCTCTGGAGCAAAGGGCAGGGTTGTTTATAGTCTCGTATCATAAAAATAGCTCCCTCCAAGGTGCGAAGATATAGCAGGTTTGCTTATAGCCCGTTACAAAGGATCAGGGTTTCCCGACCTCTGGATTCCCCGTTATATATCATGTACTTAGTTGACCTGCATCACATGGTTCCACGGTACTTAAGCCTCAAGGAACTTGAACAAGGGAGTGATGATTCACTGACTCCTGTTATTGCTGAACATAATGAAATGTGCTTTGTCTCTGACCCACAGAATTTTTTTCTTGTGCCAGTATCCTTGAAACTGTGGCATGCTAACTTGTTAGCTTGCAAGTAGGATAAAAACTCAGACCCTTCATGTTCTTGACAGAATTGAGTGTAAACATATTAATTTTAAATTAAGATGCATATTCTTGCCTCCTTTGTCAAAGATAAGGTGTCCATAGATGTGTGGATTTATCTCTGGGCTTTCTATTTTGTTCCACTGATCTATATTTCTGTCTTTGTGCCAGTACCATACCGTCTTAATGACTGTGGATTTGTAGTATAGCCTAAAGTCAGGTAGGTTGATTCCTCCAGTTCCATTCTTCTTTCTCAAGATTGCTTTGGCTATAGGAGGTATTTTGTATTTCCATACAAATTGTGAAATTATTTGTTCTAATTCTCTGAAAAAGACCTCTGGTAGCTTGATAGGAATTGCATTGAATCTATAGATTGCTTTGGGTAGTATACTCATTTTCACTATATTGATTCTTCCAATCCACGAACACGGCACATTTCTCCATCTGTTTGTGTCCTCTTTGATTTCTTTCATCAGTGTTTTATAGTTTTCTATATACAAGTCTTTTGTTTCTTTAGGTAGAAATACTCCTAAGTATTTTATTCTTTTTGTTTCAATGGTGAATGGAATTGTTTCCTTAATTTCTCTTTCTGTTTTCTCATTGTTAGTGTATAGGAATGCCAGGGATTTCTGTGTGTTGATTTTATATCCTGAAATTTTGCTATATTCACTGATTAGCTCTAGTAATTTTCTAGTAGAGTCTTTAGGGTTTTCAATACAGAGGATCATGTCATCTGCAAACAGAGAGAGTTTTGCTTATTCTTTTCCAATCTGGATTCCTTTGATTTCTTTATCTGCTCTGATTGCTGTGGCCAAGACTTCCAAAACTATGTTGAAAAGTAGTGGTGAGAGTGGGCACCCTTGTCTTGTTCCTGACTTCAGGGGGAATGCTTTCAGTTTTTCACCATTGAGGATAATATTTGCTGTGGGTTTGTCATATATAGCTTTTATTATGTTGAGGTATGTTCCTTCTATTCCTGCTTTTTGGAGGGTTTTTACCATAAATGGATGTTGAATTTTTTCAGAGGCTTTCTCTGCATCTATTGAGATAATCATGTGATTTTTATTTTTCAATTTGTTAATGTGGTGTATTACATTGATTGATTTGCGAATATTGAAGAATCCTTGTATCCCTGGGATAAAAGACAACCTCTTTAACAAGTGGTGCTGGGAAAACTGGACAGCCACTTGTAAAAGAATGAAACTAGAACACTTTCTAACACCATACACAAAGATAAACTCAAAATGGATCAAAGATCTAAGCATAAGACCAGAAACTATAAAACTCCTAGAGGATAACATAGGCAGAACACTCTCTGACATAAACCAAAGCAGGATCCTCCATGACCCACCTCCCAGAATATTGGAAATAAAAGCACGAATAAACAAATGGGACCTAATTAAAATTAAAAGCTTCTGCACAACAAAGGAAACTATAAGCAAGGTGAAAAGACAGCCTTCAGAATGGGAGAAAATAATAGCCAGTGAAGCAATAGACAAACAATTCATCTCAAAAATATACAAGCAACTCCTGCAGCTCCATTCTAGAAAAATAAACGACCCAATCAAAAAGTGGGCCAAAGAACTAAACAGACATTTCTCCAAAGAAGACATAAAAATGGCTAACAAACACATGAAAAGATGCTCAACATCACTCATTATCAGAGAAATGCAAATCAAAACCACAATGAGATATCACTTTACACCAGTCAGAATGGCTGCAATCCAAAAATCTACAAACAATAAATGCTGGAGAGGATGTGGAGAAAAGGGAACTCTCTTACACTGTTGGTGGGAATGCAAACTAGTACAGCCACTATGGAAAACAGTGTGGAGGTTCCTTAAAAAACTGCAAATAGGTCTGCCATATGACCCAGCAATCCCACTGCTGGGCATATACACCGAGGAAACCAGAATTGAAAGAGCCATGTGTACCCCAATGTTCATCGCTGCATTGTTTACAATAGCCAGGACATGGAAGCAACCTAGATGCCCATCAAGTGACGAATGGATAAGAAAGCTGTGGTACATATACACAATGGAATATTACTCAGCATTAAAAAAAAAAAAATTCATTTGAATCACTTCTACTCAGGTGGACCGAACTGGAACCCATTATCCAGAGTAAAGTAAGCCAGAAGGAAAAACAACAATACAGTATATTAATGCGTATATATGGAATTTAGAAAGACAGTAACGAGAACCCAGCATGCGAGACAGGAAAAGGAACGCAGATGTATAGAACAGACTTGTGGACTCTGTGGATGAGGGCAAGGGTGGGATGATAAGGGAGAATGGCATTGAAACATGTTAATTATCATATGTGTAATCAATCGCCAGCCAGGATTGATGCTCGGGGCTGGTGCATCGAGATTTCCTGGGCGGAGGGAGGAGGGAGAGAGGAGGGAGGGGGGTTCTGGAGGGGGAGTATATGTAAACCCATGGCGATATGTCATTGTATGGCAAAACTAATAAATAAATAAATAAATATTCAGCAAGGACAAAAAATAAATAAATTAATAAAATAAAATAAAGTAAGATGCATAGATGTAATTGCATCTGGTGAAATTGGGACCTGCATATGAGTTCTGGCCAAAAAGAAGAGGACAGAAGTCAAGATGAAACCATCACTCGAAGACTTCTTGCTCAACAGTCTTTACCTATTATCCCATTTGAGACTTGCCTTAAAACCATTCTTTCATTGCCTTGAAGTGTTAAACATCTATGGATAATGTGCTTTGATTTTGAGAGTTTAAGACAAAAAGACTAAAGAAAAACTGTTTCTTTGGCCACACATAATCAGCTGCTTTACCTGAGTTCATTAAATTCCTGTTGCTTCTGTGTTTATCTAGGTTTCAGTGGGGAATCAGAGGCTGTGTCAATGGAGGAAATAGTTAATTTCTTTCTCCTATAGAAAAAAAAAAATCAAGAATCTGCCCAAAGAGAAATGTTAAAGAAGAAATAAATCTGTTCTTTTCACAAGGAAATGGATGCTGGCTATTGTTAGAGTCTGCTTTGAGCAATTGTATGTCTCTATCAGTAGCCAATTTGGAAACATTATTGAAACTTTAGGTCTTTGATATAGTATAACTGGTGCAGTAAGCAGACGTGATAACTGTTAGGTACTTCAGCTTGAATTCTAGGCATTTTAAAGGTCACTGGGAAAGGGAAAATAATCCATTAATTTTTACTAGAGTGTTCATTGAAGTATTTTCTGTGAAAATCAATGTAAAATTTCGTTGCCATTCAAAATGCATAGTGGTGTATAATATCACCACTCCCAGTTACCCTGTATTGTTGAATTTTTAAACAAGCAGGCTTTTGAGTTATACCCTGACCACATAAATTCAGCTTCTCAGATTGGATTATTGCCATATGGAAGCAGTAGCAGGAAAAATAAATTTATGTCAGTCTGAATTCTACTTCTGCATTTATTATTTAAGCTGCTCTTAACCGTTTCCTAGGTCAGTGATCATCTCATAGATTTGCTTTTATGCATATGCCTCAGAGAATAAAAAGTCCATTCTTTATGAGGATTATTCGTAAGTGAAATGTTACTTCTTCGTTTACATTAGTAATCTTAAATTATTTACCTGCTTTGAAATTCATTTGTTGCAGATTAGAAAGATGAAAGCTGTCAGATGAGCGAATTTTTATCTGCCTATTATGGTAGCTGGTTTTGGGTTTTTGGTGAAAGTAGAAAGTCTTTTTTAGGAAAGTTTGCAAGGGCATAATTTAGGAGTTTGGTGTTACGGTAACTCTTTACAACCACATGGACTATAGCCCACCAGGCTGCTCTATCCATGGAATTCTCTAGGCAAGAGTACTGGAGTGGCTAGCCTTTCCCTTCTCCAGGTGATCTTACCAACCCAGGGCTTGAACTGGGGTCTCTCACATTACAGGCAGATTCTCTACCATTTGAGCCACCAGGGAAGCCCAATGTATACACAGTACTATATATAGTACTATAAAATAGATAATCAACAAGGACCTACTGTATAGCACAGGGATCTCTCTACTCAATATTCTGTAATACTACTATGGGAAAATAATCAGAAAAAAATAGATATATGTATAACTGAATTACTTTGCTATACACCTGAAACTAACACAAAATTGTAAATCAACTCTACTTCAATATAAAATAAAAATTAAATTTAAAAAAAAGCCCTCTGTTTTAAAGGACATAAAAGAACAAAGAAAGAGGCCAGGTGGTCTATGTCAAAATGAGCCCTGCTGCAGCTGATATCAGCTGACCTGTGGCAGCTTTCACTAAGCCTTGAGCGGCTGCATTCACCTTCCCACCTCCTATGTGTTTCCTTCATTAAATCCTGGGAGAAGTTGGTTAGGGTGGAGAAACAGAACCCAGTTTAAAACCAGAGAAATATTGTCTCCTTCTGGGCAGCCATATGACAACACCTCCTCACTTGATGGCTAATATATATAAAATATCTTGAATTACTAAAGAAGTCTACTTTCTTTCCATAATGATTTATTCAAAATTAGCAAAGTCCTGACTTATATAAACAAACAAAAAAAAATCTTACATGTGATTACTAGTCATGCCAATCTGAGTGATGTAAGAATCGAAAATTCCATTATCACTATTAATAGTGAACTCCAGGCTGGCAGACTTGGCAGTGGCAGATTTTGCCCTTGGACTGGTAGATTTAGTCTGAGGCCTTGAGCTGCTCAATCGGATCTGCTTTTCCCAAGCTGGTATTTCCAAAGGCTTTCAGCCTTTCTTGTTGAATGGATTGAGGCAGAGAGGACTCACTGGCAGCTCTTGAGGAAATTTCACTTCATCAGTTACTGTAAATTCAAGGGATAAGAGATCTCAGCAAAACTAAGCTTTGGTGGAAGTAAAAGACAAAATTAAAAAACAGTTTATTTTTTATCGAAGTATAGTTGATTTACAATGTTGTGTTACTTACTGGTGAACAGAGAAATGATTTAGCTGTGTGTGTATGTGCATATATATGCCTATATACATAGATACCTGTGTATATTCCACATTCATATGTGTGTGCATGCATATATATAGATGTATGTATACACACACGCGCGCATGCACATCTATGGAGAATGAAATTGCAACTCACGCCAGTATTCTGGGAAATCCCATGAACAGAGGAGCCCGGTGGGCTACAGTCCAGTAGATAATAAGAGTCATACATGGTTTAGTGACTCAGTAATCAGTTCAGTCACTCACTCATGTCTGACTCTTTGCAACCCCATGGACCACAGCACGCCAGGCTTCCCTGTTCATCACCATCTTCCGGAGTTTGCTCAAACTCATGCCCATCAAGTCAGTGATGCCATCCAACCATCTCATCCTCTGTCATCCCCTTCTCCTCCTGCCCTCAATCTTTCCCAGCATCAGAGTCTTTTCCAGTGAGTCAGTTCTTCATATCAGGTGGCCGAAGTATTGGAGCTTCAGCTTCAGCATTGGTCCTTCCAATGAATTTTCAGGACTGATTTCCTTTAGGACTAAACCACTATACATACCCATGTATATTCATGTTCTTTTCCATTATGGCTTATTTATTACAGGATAGTTCCCTGTGCTACATAGTTGACCTTGTTGTTTTATCTGTTTTTCATATAGAATTTTGCATCTGCTAATCCCAGACTCTTAATTTATCCTTTCCCCACCCATTCCCCTTTAGTAACCGTACATTTGTTTCCTATGTCTGTGAATCTACTTTTCGTTTGGTAAATAAGTTCATCTGTATCATGTTTTAGGTTCCACATATAAGTGACATTATATGTTAAAGGCAAAATTTTAAACCCACATCTGGAAGACAAGCCAGTGAGGCAGATTTCAAAGAAGACCCTCTTAAATCTGAATTCTTCTGGAGCCTCTTCTACAGGGTGTTCCCATTTATTCATTCACTCACTTATTTTCTCAAGAAATATTTATTGAGTACCTACTGTGTACCTGGTATTGTTCTAGGCTTTGGGGATATGTCAGAGAGGAAAATAGACAAAATTTTGGAGCTTACACACTCTAATGGCAAACCACAGATATTAATAATAGTTTATCTTTTATTGGTGAATCATACAATATAGATATAATAGGTCAGCTGGTGACACATGCCATGAGGACAGACAGAGTGGACCAGTGGGCTGGTTAGGAAAGGGTCTCTGTGAAGGTGCTGTCTGAGCAGAGGCCAAGGGAAGGGAGGTGGTGATACCTCCAGGTACTTGGAGACAGATGCGAAGACCGAGGGAACGGCGGGTGCAGAGTGCATGAGACCAATGTGGTTTTGGCAGTAGGAGGGCACTGTGATAACCCATATGGTTGGAGCCAAATGAGGTGGAGCGTGAGAGGAGATTGGGCCAGAGAAGTGGTGGGACACTGGGGTTGGGGGGTGATCGTATAGTAGGCCTTAGCCAAGACTTTGACATTGAATAAAAGAGGAAGTTACTGAAGGGTTTCGAGGCATGGAGGGAGATGACATTAGGTTTAAGAGCAATGCTGAACAACAGCAGTATCCCTGACATACTCCACGGTGTAGAGAGGAAACAGACGTGTGCTGTGCTCAGTCAGTTCAGTCATGTCTTACTCTCTGCGACACCATGGACTGCAGCCCGCCAGGCTCCTCTATCCACGGGATTCTCCAGGCAAGAGCACTGGAGTGGCTTGCCATGCCCTCCTCCAGGGGATCTTCCCAACAGGATTGAACGCGCAGCTCCTGTGCTCCCTGCACTGCAGGTGGATTCTTCACCACTGAGCCACCAGGGAAGCCCTAAAAGGAAGCTAAAACAGATGGGGACACAGTAAAGTAGACCATAGGATGGGTCTGAGCAACCCAGAAAGAGATGTCCTAGCAACCAAATAAAAGCGTGTCCAAGGGAGAGCCATCAGTACTAATCAAATGCTCTTGGGGTATAGTAGGCCCATGTTTATTTGTGGAGTCAAGAATTATGGCCACACACTACTCCGTACTGACCGCTGTTGAGTTGTAATATACCATCCCTCTGCTCAGAAGCCTTTGATGATTCCCCTTTGCCTGCATAAGTCAAATCCAAGACTGGGAGTTTATATTTTAATATGACTGTGAGCCAAAGTGCACAGCATTTTACAAGTCTCCAGGAAGCTCTGCAATGCTTACATCTCCTTATTTACTCATTCTGTTCAAATTCCTTTATGTGTGGAATGCCATTCTGTCTCCCTTTGCCTATGGAGACCTTGGCAGTCCATGAGGGGCTAATTCTGATACCTTCCTCCCCATAAATACTTTCCCACGTGCCCTTTCTCCGTTTCTCTCTCCTTACCCATTCTTCAACCCGTGTCATGGCTCTGCCAACATCCCTTCCACTTTGCAGTTGCTTCCAGGTGTTTCCTTTAATTCCCGCATGGTTCTGTAGATTCCCTATAATCAGGGGCATGGAACTAGAGTAGACTGTTCATAGCATGGAGAATGGTATCAAACAGACTTGTTTTTAAATGCCATCTCTGCCATGACTGGCTTTTGACTTTGCTCAGTAACTTAAACTCTTCAAGGCTCCATTTCTGCACCCATAAATTTAGGCAAATAAGATTTCTTGAGAATTAGATGAGATAGTCATATTAAATTTATGCATTTACACTTTGTCAGATTAAAACTATTTTACTCCTCATGTAAACAATGTATCAAATAAGCTTGTGCAAGGAAAAATCATCAAGAGATTGTTGTTATCTCATTGAAAGTTTATCACTTTCTCTTGTACATACCTCCTCTTCAATTATTTACAATGAAAGGATTAAACATTACTTATATGCCTTAAGTTAATTATAGGTGAATTGTCTCTTATTTGACAGTCTTGGTTGCAGTTCCTTTAAATAATTGCCACTTGGCAGTTTATTAACTTGACAACAGCACATAAGTATCTGATTCTTCCTTTGCCCCCAAATGCTACTTTTCTTGTTGATCAACAGAGCATCTCTGAGTGAGGAAGAGCTGCAGCTCTAGTCAATACTTATAACTTTTTCATTAGACCTTAAAATGTTATGTTAAAAATTGATGGTACATCAGGTGGAGAAAGGGAAAGTGACATGGAGAGCTAAACCTTTGTGAAACTGCAGCAGTAAGAAGCATCATTGGTCTTTCCCTAAAGTGATGATTTGCTAGTGAGTTGTCTTGAAAGGATTGTTTCTGCCACAGCTTGTACTAGGGAAAGTTTTATTGAGACTTTCCATTGATGCTGTGTCACATAGTCTTTATTGATAACATTGGAAGTTGTAGACTGTCTCAGTCATTTTTGACTGTATTGAATCAACCAAAGAATACCTTCCCTTGTCAGCTTTGACCTGGGTTTTCTGTCTTTCCTTTGGGGAAAAAAAAATGATTGTATTTGCTGACAGTTTGTCTTGATATTATTAGATGCAGACTTCCTTATTTCATTGCCTTCTAGCTATTTGTAACTTACATTATGTCCCACTATAATATGATGTAAAATCTATCCTGTGAACTCCTTTTGGGTTCTTAACCGTCTTATTAGTTAGCTTATAACAATGATAAGAATGACTTTTATGTACAGGCCATTTTACTAAGAACGCCGAGGGTCTTCTGAGACATGATCTTCCCTGTAGTAACCGTTTATCTTGAATTTGGTCTGTCCTAGTGTTTAGACTTTTAGTAATATGAACTTTCCACCTTTTGAGGAAATTTATTTCATCATTGTGTGAAACTGCCTTTAGAAAGCATTTTTTACTTTGTTTTGGGGGGCTTGGGTTTTGGGGGGGGGGTTTGTCTATTTTTTGTGCAGACACTTTGTCTCCTAAAAAGCCTTACTGTCCATGCCAGTTGTAGCCTTGGTTTTTTAAGGAATATAGTCTAATCCCTCTTACACAGAAGAGTCCTTCAACTGTTTGGATGACAAGAACATGGTTCTATTCTATAAACCCTCTAGGTCCTTAGGTAATGTGGATCATTGATGAAGTTTCTCCTCGATTTTTCCTTAGAGTTAGTTTCAAGAAAAGTTGCAGACAACAAATGCCAGAAACTTCATTTCTGACTACAAACTTGGGGCAGGCTATAAGAAGAAATGCAGGAATGATTGACAGGTGGCTTGTTTACTCTCTGTTGAGTAAATGTATGCTATGCTATTAAAAACAAATCTTAATTGCATGAGTATATTGTATAATTGTTAAAGCATGACTGTTTGCTTACTCATCACTAATCAGTGGATTTGGATTTGACAAATCTTGGAACCTGTCGTATGAAGGAATGAGTAACAAATATATGAAAGATAATTCGAGGTAAATATTTAGGTTGAAGGAGATGCTGCTGTCAGTTCACTGCATATTAGGGAGCTGTGGAGAGGACTCATCTTGCTTCCTATTGAAATGATGTTATCTGGCATGACTGGAAGGGGGCTGTTACATACAGGGGTCCTTGGAGTGCAGTAAGATTTGTGAAAACTTTGCTTATGTAATTTTGTTTTTAGTTAGTGCTAGGTTCTTACATATGACTTAATAAGCCTTCTTTTGTTAAATTGCATACTCAGGTCTTATATTAGAAAATTTTTTTAAAGAATTGAAGCAGTCAAAATAAACTTTCATGGTTCTCCTTTTCTAAATTGTCTCGTGAATTCAGGAGATAAGCTTTCCCCTTACTGTAGAAGATTGTTTTTAAAAAAAAGGTAAAACTGCCTTCTCTAGGTCTGAAATAGCTTAGTCTCATGGTCAAAGGAATAAGATTAATTAAATTTTAATCTGGAAACCTCCCAGAGGAAGATATAAAGTAATTGACCTCTAGAAATTAAATGTTATAGCCTATAAATGAGTAATCATTGACTATTTTGATTACTTTTCTTAGGTTTAGGTAAAGGAAATAGATGATTTAGGCTTTTGACCAAATAACACCATGTCTTTGATTTTCTGTTATTTTAATAGTGCTACTATTTCTAACAACCACAAAGAGAGGTTGGGGGAAAAAAAACATACTCCACAGATCTTAAAGGCAGATAAATCATCTTTTTAGTAACCTCCTTTCTTACCTATATACTACAAATGAAATGATTGGATCAGGGTAACAATTATTGATGACAATAATGGGAATCTTGGTAAATGAATTTGAAATTATATTCTCTACCTGGAGAGGAATCTAATAGGAGAAATCCTAAAGGTTAGCAAGCAGGATTTCCAAGTACAAAGTTTTAGGATTATTTGCATATGATGACCCTTTACTGAAATGGTCTACATTTATATTCTTCCTTCCAAACAAATGGTAGATTGGTAAGATGTTATTAATGGTGCCGTCATATCTTTTGAGCATGGCTGTAGGGAAAAATGATAGCTTTTTGATATAATCCAGTCAACTTGGTGAACTATAGAGTGTTTCAGATTTGACAGGTCCCAAGTTTTCTTGGATACTTGCTTGGATGTGTTCATAAACCATTAGTTTTCTTTGTTTTCCCTTTTTTCTCTCCCTCTCTTCTTTCTTTTCTTTACTTAATTTTTTAATTTAGTTATTAAAATTTAAAAAATATTTTATTTGCATTTCTCTGATAATGAGTGATGTTGAGCATCTTTTCATGTGTTTGTTAGCCATTTTTATATCTTCTTTGGAGAAATGTCTGTTAAGTTCTTTGGCCCACTTTTTAATTGGGTTGTTTATTTTTCTAGAATGTAGCTGCAGGAGTTGTTTGTATATTTTTGAGATTAATTGTTTGTCTGTTGCTTCATTGGCTATTATTTTCTCCCATTCTGAAGGCTGTCTTTTCACCTTGCTTATAGTTTCCTTTGTTGTGCAGAAGCTTTTAATTTTAATTAGGTCCCATTTGTTTATTTGTGTTTTTATTTCCAATATTCTGGGAGGTGGAAATCAAAACCACAATGAGGTACCACTTTACACCAGTCAGAATGGCTGCCATCCAAAAGTCTACAAGCAATAAATGCTGGAGAGGATGTGGAGAAAAGGGAACCCTCTTGCATTGTTGGTGGGAATGCAAACTAGTACAGCCACTATGGAAAACAGTGTGGAGGTTCCTTAAAAAGCTGCAAATAGACCTGCCATATGACCCAGCAATCCCACTGCTGGGCATATACACCGAGGAAACCAGAATTGAAAGAGCCACGTGTACCCCAATGTTCATCGCTGCATTGTTTACAATAGCCAAGACATGGAAGCAACCTAGATGCCCATCAACTGACGAATGGATAAGAAAGCTGTGGGACATATACACAATGGAATATTACTCAGCATTAAAAAAAAATTCATTTGAAGCAATTCTACTCAGATGGACGAAACTGGAGCCCATTATCCAGAGTGAAGTAAGCCAGAAGCAAAAACAACAATACAGTATATTAACGCATATATATGGAATTTAGAAAGACGGTAACGAGAACCCAACATGCGAGACAGCAAAAGGAACGCAGATGTATAGAATAGACTCGTGGACTTTGTGAATGAGGGTAAGGGTGGGATGATATGGGAGAAGGGCATTGAAGCATGTTAATTGTCATGTGTCTAATCAATCGCCAGGCCAGCATTGATGCTCGGGGCTGGTGCAGCGAGATTTCCTGGGGGGGAGGGAGGAGGGAGGGGGGTTCCGGAGGGGAAGCATATGTAAACCCATGGTGATATCATGACAATGTATGGCAAAAACAATAAAAAAAAGAAAAGAAAAAAATATTTTAGTTTATGCTATATGTTTCAGGTGTACAACATAGTGATTCACAATTTTAAAAGATTATACTCAATTTATATTTATTATAAAATATTGACTATATTCTCTGTGCTATACAACATATCCTTGTAGCTTATTTATTTTATTTGCTAAATTCTGAATTTACAGCAAAGAATAAGACCAGTCTTTGCTTCATGGAGCTTACAATCCAAAGCATTTTGGAAGAATTGTGCAAAAATACCCGTAGTAAATACTAAATGATATAAAATTGTGTGCTTTATTGCTTCCCCCCCACCATTTTGTATGGATTAGCTCACATTAACAGATATGGGTTATTATGGTGAGCTTAAGTCATTTTATGTTATTTTTGTGCAAGACATAAGCCTTTAGTAAGACTATTCTTTTTCTCTCTTAGATTTCATTTAACTTCATAAAACTTACTTGACAGTCATTGCACAGTGAATCTAGTTGGGAAGTCAAATGGGAAATGAGATTTAGTTCTTTCTGTCTACTTCAGATTTTAGTTAAAGTGTGGGTCACACTTAGAGGAGCAATGTATTTAACACAAATAATGAAAAACAGTAGTAGATTTCACCCTGTACTTACTTTGTTTTTTTATAGTTCAGATTTTAAATATGGTTTTAGAAATGTTTTATTATTCTCATTATTGTGATAAAATATGTATAACTCATATTTGCTGTTTTAACCACTTTTAAGCATACACTTAAATATTAAGTACATTCACATCATTGCTATCCAACTCCAGAACTTTTTCTTCTTTCCCAAACTGCAGTCCTATCCACTAAAAGCTAAATCCCTCCTTTCCTCTTTTTATTGCTTTTGATTTATATAAAACATAAACTTTAAAATATCCTTCATCCTTGGACTCTTTATAAAATAATAAGCACTAGTTAAAGACTTCGTTTATTGCTGAGATACGATTAAGAAAAAATCATACTAACTTCTGGGACTACCGAATTTGCAAACAGGAGAAAGAGGGTAAAGAGATAAAATAATAATTTGTTTAGCCAAATCTGGATGGTAATGAAAACTTCAGGTGGAATCCTGGCTCCAGCACTTACTCTTAGTTGCCTCTGGGCAAGCTACTCCACTTCTGTTGATCTGAGTTGTCTCAGCTGTAGAAATGGACATAACAAAAGCTTGCTTTACTTATCTCAATTGTAAGGAGCCAAGAAGTTAATTGTATCAAAGTATTCTGCAAATCAGAACTCATATTTCATATGTTAATCTGTATGTTGTTCTGCCAGCTGTCTGAGTGTTTCCCTCTTACTGCCTTTCCTTGCCAAGTCTAAACAGCCTACACTGAGATTTTGTCATTACTTTGACACATGAGCACGTTCTTATTGTTGTCCTTAAGCTTTAATTTTTATAAGTTTATGGTGACTCCCTTTTTAGTATTTTGAACTCACCATATCTCTGTGGATATCTTGTAGTGAATTTTTGAGACACTTCTAATTCCCCCAGATACAATGCAAATGATCAGTTCAGTCGCTCAGTCGTGTCCAATGATAGTAACCTGCTATTTTGTTAAGAGGGGGTAGGTATTGTTGTTTATTCACCCTCTATTCCAAACATGTCATGTAGAGTTAATTTAAAATGCAGATTTTAACTCATTTCTAGTGAAGTCCCAAGAAGATAATTGCCTAAAAGATGAATTTTCTCCTCTTCACCAAATAGTTTTGCTATTTTTCACAATGCGGCTTGTGACAGAGGAATATGATATTTAAGTAAAATTTGTAGAGTCAAAAAAATGCCTAAGTTAACAGCTTTTTAAAAAGGCTATTTTACCAACTCCGTAACTGACATTCTGTCACTGCTCAGACTTTATTTCATTTCTGCTCAACTCAATATATGGATTTTTATACAAACCATTTACCAAGCACTAGACAATAGCGCCTATGGCAGATCAAATTCATACAGGTAGGTTGTTTGTTATCCACAGGAGAGCTTCATTGTATCATGGGGACAGCTTCCTTTAGGAGGCCAGGGTGAGAGCTGGTGACACTTAAAAACTCAAATTATTGATGGGAGCATCCCAAGTACTAGAAAGAGTTTAAAATTAAACCTTTTAAGCCTTTATAGTCATTATTACATTAAGCAGAGAGATGGTGATGGGTCATAAATTGGGTTTCCATTTTATTTAAACAAGACTTGACAGAATGTAAATGGAAACTCTGAAGTTCGCTTATCTCATGATAATTCTTAATTTTTTTTCCAACATAGATATGAGGTTGAAACTTTAGATAATCTCTGATTGTTTCTGTTAGCCTCCATTTATTGGAAGAATTATATTTAGAGTTTTGTTTTCTAGTTCATTTTAGTTTCTGAATGCCTTCTAGAAATTCAGGGATTCGTTGATATTCTAATTTGCCTGTATTGATTTCATGTAACTTTTCAAAACTTTAAGGAATTTAATGAATTGTGATTCTTAATTCATTGTCAGAATTTCTTGAAGGAAAAAATGTAGCTTAGTGTCAGTCAATTGCTTTAAGGTCATTCGTCACTTAAAACTTGGATCAGTTCTTTAACTTTCTTGAGACTTACTGTAGATGTCAGTTGAAACTTTGGTTCAATCAGTCTTTTTCCTTTCTTTGTGAAGCGGTTGGTGTCTGACTTCTAATTTGAGCTGTGTTGGCAGGTCACAAGTTTATCTGAGTCCTCTCCGTATACCCCAGTCATCTTCTGGACTTTGCTCGTAAGAAATCTGATTGGTTACATTAGTAGAAGATTGTGTACCTGCCTCAGTTAAAAGAGATCTTGAGTGTTTTGCCTTTGGGGGTGTTATGGTTTTTCTCTTCATGAAACCCCAAATCTTTCCCTGTTAATCTACCTATTGAGACCGTCTGAAGAGGATTCTCTTAGCATGACCCTGCCTCACTCTACTTCAAGTATTTCTCTTTAGCTTCCTCTTCTCTTCCATTTTCATTTTTCTGGGAAATAAATCTTTTTGCCACCTGACTTAAGCTCTCCATTCGTGCTTTTAATTGTAACCTCTCAGGTTTTCCAGAGTCTTGTTTCATTGTTCCCTGTGTACCCCAGTCCAGCTCTCTCTCCATGCCCATATTTATTTTCTGTACATCTACTGATTTCTTTCCCTCTACCTAAAACATACTCATTCTCTCCTTATCCTAAAGAAACCTTCTCCTAACATACTCATTGTCTCCTTATCCTAAAGAAACCTCCTGACGAGATCTTCTCAAGACCCTGCTCTCCTTTCTACATCATTATCTGAAGATTAGATTGTGCTAACTCTATTCTTTTCTCTTTCTCCCTTTTCTTCTTCCTCTTTCTCTTTTCCCCTTCCATTTCTTCTTCTCCTTCCTCCTCCTGCTGTTTTTTTTTTAGATATATTCTTGTTTCATCATTTTGTCTAGAATAGCAGTTTTCAAACCTGGCTGCATTTGAATCATCTGGATGGCTTTTAAAAACTTCAAATGCATGGGAACCACCCTGACTGATTCTGTTTTAACTGGTCAGTGATAAGCATCCCCGTTGATCTTTAAAAAAAATATCTTCCCAGACGATTCTGATGTACTGTCAGGGTTGAGAACCACGGTCCTAGTGATCACTATAATTGTTGAACATTATAGCTAAAAACCTTTTCCTTAAGCTCATAAATATTCCTGGTTGTAACCGTGCACTGTATTTATCCCCTACTGTGTGACTGATCATTTTCTCTGTCCTCTTTTTCCTCCTCTTTTGTATTCCTAAAATACTGCTTCTGCCCAAAGTATCAGCCTAGATGATCTTCTAGTCTTTCTAATCTGGATCACAGATCTTATGTCCTTGCTTTACAATTATGTTTGTGTACTATTTCTCTGCTCTCTCCCTAAATCCATACTCCTCAGTATAAACTGCCTTCTAAACATTTTTACCTACATATACCATTGCCACTCATGTCGAAAGAAGAGCTTATCATCTAGCTGGTATTGTTTTTTCTTTTCCTTTCTAGCTTCTGTTTTTTCAGCCGTGAATGCCATAAGCATCATATTTATCTTCAGTTTCGTTTTTCTTTTTGCCACTACCATTATCATCTAAATCCTATAGATTTCATTCTAGGAACTTCTCTTTGGTTTGCTCTTATTTTACTGTTACCGCAGTCATTAATCTTGTTCTGGTTGCATGTGAATAATTGCAGTATTACATTAGCTGATCTTTCCTGTATCCTATAGCACTGTAGGATAACTGTACTCAGTGCTGTTATATTCATTTTCAGGCTCAGTTCCAATCTTTTCACTATCCTTTAAACCTTCTATGGGTCCATACTGACTATAGTATTAGTAGGATATAATTATCAGGCAATTCTAGGCATTTGATGATAGGTCCCTGCCAGCATTTTCAACCTAGCCCCGTTTCTTTTCTATTAGACTCTATGCTTCAGCTAAACTGGGCTATTTGCTGTTCCCTCACCTCTAAGCTTTTTCTCTGACATTCTTGTATAAATGTTCTATATTATAAAGCCTACTAATGTTTTCTGAAACCCTTAGAAAGGAGAATTTTTGCCCTAAAAGTCCTTGGTTGCATGAACCCGCCTTATGTTTGACCTCCAAAGTCAACTAAGCAGCGTAAGGTTTCCGGTTGCTTGAATATCATTTAATTAGAGTATGTTTGTAGTTTCAAACCTGGCTTGTGGTTGATTGTGATGCCTGGCATATTCTGGGACTTTGTCTAGCTAGCTGTTCTTTATTTCACACCATATCAGGGTAAAGATGAGGTTTTTCTTTTTTTAAGACAATTCCCATGTTTTCTGTAGGCTGGAGTCTATCTTCGTAACCTGGACCTTTTGATAAAATATGTCATTCAGCCCTTTGAATTCAGCGACAAAGTAAATATCCTAAAAAGTTGGACTGGTATACTTTTAGATCCTTTTAACTTTGCATGCTTTCTGTGCCACACCATTATTAAATCCAAACCGTCCTCCTGCTGTCTCGAAAGAAATGAGATTTCTCAGCAGTAGCAAACAATAATGTCAATCTATTTGAGACTGTTAATGACTCATTTATAATTCTGGCAGACACATGAAGGCTGGAAAAATTAAATGTACAGCATCATTACCTTTGTGGCTAGCATTGCTGGGAAACAATATAACGCTTTTAGGGCAACATTTTAAAAGCAAGAAGAATTCTCAGCAGAAGGAGCTTTATATTTGAAGGTGTGGATAATGGAATGGCAAACTGATCACTTCTTGCTATTTGAGCTTCCTGCTACAAGGCATTCAACAAATATTAACTACAGGCCCTGCATTTCTGCAAAAGCTGAGCTGTTTCAGTCACTATGACCTGTTTTACACAGATAATTTTGGATGCATTTTTGGCATTTTGAGAACATCATTTTCATAGAACATGACTTAGAATGTTTTTTTTTTTTTAAGTCGTAATTATTTGAAATCGTCTTATTAGCTTCTTCTGATTTGAAGATAACGTTACTTACGTCTCCAGGGATAATGCAGAAAGAAGCTTGGGTACATCTGAGTCAGCCTGCCTGAAACTTCCCTTCCAGTTCCCTTGTGTTGTTAGGTCCATTCCACTGACATTCTTCCCCAGCAACTGAGATGAAAATGCTCTAGTTTTTCTTTTTTTATGTAGAACACATTTATGAAATAGATGATGTGGTTTGACAGTTTGCAGGTAGGGGAGAGAACAAAACTAACTGGCCCAGATGAAGCCGAACAAAATGTGAGATCTAGAAAGTGCCATCTAGACTATCCAGGATAATATAAATGCAAACTCCATGTGGTCCTCTGAGACCTGACACTGCTCCCTCTCCTGTTTTTTTAAGAAAACTCACTGCAGTACAGAACTGTGCTTTTTCTAACCGGAAACAGAAGATGTTTTGTGAAAGCACACCATTGAGCTTCAAGACATCGACCTACCGTTTCTTTTTTCTCGATGATGAATGTGTACCTTTAATTGATCAGAACACCTTTTGCAGTTTTAATTATTTCAAATCTGTGTTGCTTCCTTGAGTAACAATTTCTATACATCTTCTACTCATCATTTGTGATACTTTCTTGAATTTGTTCTGAAATGATCTTTAAACTTGAAGATAGGACCACTCTATTGGAGAGTTAAGCAGTTTGGTGAATGAATCTGCATATTGCTTTTAGACTTTTTTTTCAGTGAAAAAATATGTTTTTGTATCTATTATCAGCCTTATGTTGCCAGATCAAAAAGCCAGTTGATTATTAAAATGAATAGGGCGTCACTGAGTACCTGGTGTTTGTAAAGCACTATGTACAGAGGAGGGGATGCAGAAAAGGAGAAGATACAGCCTCTGCCATCAAGAGGCTTGTGCCAGCCGGCCCTTAAAGACCACAAACCACTGCTCCATGAAAATCACGTCCATATGCATGTTACTCTGAAATATCTTGAAGTGCCTTGAAATTAGAGACTTGGCCTTGGGAAACATACATTCTGATCAGAGAAAATTGCTTAGACCTCGATGGTTTAGTTAGGGGATCTGAGTAAAGACACTGAGATGAGAGGCATTATATGTTGAAGAACCGATTATCATAAGCAATATTTTTGTTTCAAAGCATTTTGTATGAATGTTTAAAGTTGTACACTTTTGGCTGAGTATATGAGTTCAGAAGCTGGTAAAAGCCTTGTCCTGTTACTTTCCTCTTAGGTGACCCTAGGAAAGTTTGTGCTCTTGTCTTAGATTCCTTCTCAGTACAAAGGAGGTATTCATAGTTCTCCTATGTTGTTGAGGTGAACTGTTATATCTAAAACTCGTAAAATAAGATTGTCCTTTTAGTGTAATTTCACTGTAGAACCATATAGGTGGGTGTTAGCTATAATAATACTTATTCTTGAGAAGACTTCTATTACGTAACCCCTTTGCTCAATAGATGCTACTCTTACCCCTCCTTACAGAGATCTATCTATTTAACATACTTTTAATGCTGTTTTCATTTTATCATTTCCTCCAATGTTTGGGAGTTTTGAAAGCAAAATTCAGCAGAAAACTAAGGTTTGGCTTTTGATGCTGAAAGTTAGTTTTGAACTTGTTTCAAGTGGAAATCTCGCTTAAATCTTGCCTCTCTAAGCTTTTCCTCTTCTTTTTCTTGATTATTCACACATCTCTCAACTACTGGATTATAGGAACTTTAAAAAAAGCTCACCTTTAGTCATTTCTCTTCAGAATAAATATCTTTGTGGACAGATACAAAGCCATGGAATGATATTCTGACAAATAAATTATGGCGTTAAATTAGTGGTGTTCAATCAGAAAAGCAGAAGCACATGTCGGTGTGTGTGTGTATTGTACACAAACACACGTATAAGAAAAAACTTGTTACAGGGACTTGCCCTTATGCAGTTGTAGGCTCTGCTTAAACAGTTCACACCCCTTACTATAATCTGGAGTCTGTAGGGCAGGTAGAAAGGAGAGAGGGATATAAAGCAAGAGATAGTGTAGACAAGGTTGAACTCATGAGAATGGGCTGGAATTCCTGTGAGTTCTCACTCTCTCCAACCCTGATGATATGAGCATCCTACAGAAGTCACCCCCTGCACCACTGAGTCAAAGAAGCTTAATATAAGAGGGTCAAAGTGGAAAGTGAAGGGTCATGGGCTCAGCAGTGCCCCACACCAAGTGGTTGAACAGCATCAGCATTAAGAACCCAAGCTCCTGAATCTGTAAAACACAGTGGATACTGCTTCACTTCCACCCCTCAGTCTTAAGCAATAATGCCTCTTGTAACCCATCTTAACAGAAATACACAGGGAAGGGAATTCAGGGAAATACTGTTTAACCTGACCAAGTTGGCACATTTCACAGCTATCATAATATAAATTTAGCTTTCCTATATAACTTCTTTATCATTTTAGGAGGGTAATATCATTTTAGGAGGTACAGGTCAAAGCTTTTTCCTACCTTCTCATAACATCTGTATCACAAAATTCTAGGCCATAGTAGTGTTAGTCACTCAGCCATATACAACTCTTTGCAATCCTATGAACTGGAGCCCACCAGGCTCCTCTGCCCATGGGATTCTCCAAGCAGGAATACTGGAGAGGGTTTTCACTCCCTTCTCCAGGCATAGCCAGGATATATAATTACATCATTAGTGTTACTGTGGGCCTGAGAATCCTATATAATGGTTCAATGTATTTGAGAGTATGCTTATAATGTAGTAAAATTAAGAGTAAGTAAATGAGAATATTAAGGGAAATACCTTTGAAAGTTCCATCATCAATTTATGAGATCAGTTCTATAATAATATTTCATAATACAGTATAATTCGATTCAGCGAATTAACTGTTGCAAGCTGAAAGATACTATAAGCATATTAATAGGCAGTCATCCTTGCTACCTTCATTCAACCATAGGAAATGAAATCCCACTGAGTGTACAAAAGAGCTTGAACTTGGCAGGAGGAATTGATTTGCGTTAGCTAGTACCCTATAAGCAACAGGTATGACCCTTTGAAATATCTAGGGCTGTGAAAGTTGCAATTGTCCACACATTTTATATATCAAACCTACACGAATATTAGCATGTGCATTACTAGTAAGCCCTGTCCTCTCAACTTCAGGCTCTTGATCCTTGATTACCTGCTGGGATGATGCTTAACGTGCTTCATACACATGGTTGCTTCATCAGCCGAGTGACTCTTGCTTGAGAGAATCTTTCTTAAAAACAACCAAAGAGTTCTCTCTCTGGAAACACTCCAATAATGTTGGGCAGTTTCATGGTTTATTGATTGTCTTCCTTCAGATAGAATCTAGCCCTCTTTTCCATAATGACAGTATAAAATGCTTCAAAAACACTCATCTCAGCAAATTGCTTTGCCTCAAGACAATTAGTTGCCCTTTCAATTAACACTATCCAGACAGGGTGGTACTTGCTGAAAACAAAAGTCTTCTTTCTCACTCCCCCATGTGCTAATGATAATGACCTCTCGGATCATCTGCAGAGGTCTTATATGTGTCACTTCATGTGATCTTCCAGGAATGATGACCCCCCCCCTGGATCATAGGTGTAGGGTACCATAGGAATGATGGCCCTCTTAGATGAGGAGGCAAATACTAACATCCTGGTGTTAGAACTGAGGAAGGTAAGACATTGAGAGTTAGAGATAAACAGTTTGCTGCACCTCTGTATTGCCTACCTAGCTGTCCAATGCTAATTTTTGTTCTCTTTCAAGGCCATATGCTCAGGGAAGGGTCCTTATTCCTGCTTCTCAGTGTACATCATGATTTATCTATAGACCAGTCATGCTAATGATGTTTCTTTCAGCAGTGATGGTCTGGGCCACGAATAAGTAACACAGTTCTGTTCAGAAAGCCTGAAAGCCTGCTGAGGCATTTGGGGAAGGGTTTTCTTTGATTAAAAGGTAATAGAAAGAAATAGGCCCATTTGTTTCTGTTAACAGTGTCCAATGTATGTGTGTTACCTGTGACAGCCATTTTGCCGTCAAAGAGGTGTAAGCCTCTGATGCTAAAGACAGAAAAATGGAAAAACCCTGAGTCCTTAATGGTGTTACAAAGACACTGAATCAAATAATGCTCAACTGCTCCACCTCTGGAATTCTTCTCTTGAATGCCATTATTATTTTTATTGTTTCATCTACCTGTGAATCTGGTGGGTTGGCACTTAGAATTCCAGGCTCCTCCTGGTGGGCCCTCGGAAGTACATTTCCTGATCTCCCTGCAGGACAATTCAGGGGTGAATTGAGTTCTTATTGTGTCCTCAGACAGTCATGTCCGACTGTTTGCAAATCCCATGGACTGTAGCCCACCAGGCTCCTCTGTCCATGGAATTCTTTAGGCAGAAATACTGGAGTGGGTTGCCATGCCCTCCTTCAGGGGATCTTCGCAACCCAGAGATCAAACACACGTTTCTTGTGTCTCCTGCATTGGCACGTGAATTCTTTACCACTGGTGCCACCTGGGGAGCCCCTAGGTTCTTCTTATTAAGTGCATTCATGTAGCACTTGGAAGGGAAAATTGAGATGAAGCCTCTTTTGAGGGGCTTGGTTCTTTTCCTGGAGCAAGAATAGAGATGTTGGTATCTCTGCAACAATGTTAAAAGTCACTCACTAGTTTCATGGCTATCAAGAGGTGATTGAAGCCTGGGCAAGCCTCTTAATTCCTGGCTTTCCTAATAGGGCTGGAGAAAGGAAAGGCTACCCGCTCCAGTATTCTGGCCTGGAGAATTCCATGGACTGTATAGTCCATGAGGTTGCAAAGAGTCGGAGACGACTGATCGACTTTCACTTGCCCTAATAGGGACCTCCCCTGGTGGGGTCAGTTCTTTAGTGTTACTTTTGAATAATTTCCTGGGAACTTGGCTGCAGTTCAACTCCACCAGCCCTTCTGTGATACCATAAGCACTCAATTTCTTACATTTAGTTGCTTACATTATTTTCTGCTTAAATTAACTATAGTCATTTCTGTTTCTTACAGTAAAACCGTTTCCCACTTAGAGTCAGTTTTCTGTTACTTGAAGCCAAGAGATCCCTGGTTGAAACAGTCACACACATAGTGTTGGTAAAGAGTGGAGCCAGGTCACGTGACAACAAATCTGTAGCTCTTTCCATTATACCATGACTAGGATGTCAATAAGCTAAGAAATTAAATTCCACTTCTGGAAGACAACTCTGCTTTTTTCTTTCCTTCTGTCTGCTCTTGCCTTTGTCTTCCATAGTAGCCTCTCGGCGGTGTCTCTACCTCTTCCCACCCTTGTCTTTCTAAACACAGGTTTTCTCTTGTCAGCAATGGGTGGTCCCTCCCCACTTGAGGCCTGAATTGACCTGAGGATGCTAGAGTCTCTTTTTTCCACACTCCTCCAGTCCTGCTGTTCTTCTGATGGCCATTTCAAATATATGTAAAGATATGCCTTAAATATAACGCTTTTAAACAATGAAGGCTCCCCTGTTTTTTTCTTTGGCTGGCTTAACATCTTGCTCCTAAGATAATTATCCTCCTATCACACTGTTTAGAATTGTTTGAGTGTTTCTCTCCCACACAATGACCTTTGTAGAGAGAAAGAGCAGGTCCCATCTGCCTTTGCATCCTACTGTCTGGGACCTGGTAGGCATTCAAAAATATCCTGATCTGCCGAAACATTGTCTAAGTGCTCAAATCCATCTATAAGCCGGTCACAGTGTTATTCGTTGGAGTTCATCCATTCCAAATCCTGAAGATATTTTTCAGTGTTCATTTCTGAAATATGTCATTACCTGAACCAGTCTTTCACTAAAGCATATTTGAAATCTATGTTGTGGACAAATGTCTGTGATTATTATCTGATGGTGTTATGCATGACAGTTGTACAGATTATAGTGTGACTTGGTTTCTCAGTACCTTCCAATGAATTGCTTGCTTGCCACGTGTTGATCTGGACTGATGATGTAGCCTATGCCTGTGACTTGTTGATAACAGTGATGCCCTCAGGGGGTCTGATGAAGTTACTTTTCTAGAATTCCATTTTCCTTTTCCCTAACTGCCCCTCCAAGTCTGCAAACTTGTTAATTTATAGTAGATGTGCCTTTTTTGTTACAATAATATGCTTTATGGAGACTGTATTATTTCTTCTACTTCTGCTGCTTCTGCTGTTGAGAGAGCCATTTCAGCTGTATACCAGTCTTTAACCCCCTTCTTTAAAATCTAATGATTCTTGCATTTTGTTTAGTTTTTTCCTTTAGATTCATTGGCTGCCTTTTCCTGTCGCTTTCCCCTATGCTTCTTAGATTTTGAACCACTCACTTAGTTTTTATGACTGTTCCCAATCCTCTTTTAAGAACACTTCTTTCCTTCTGGAATATGTAATAGAATTTGCAACCAGGGTTTATTTTTTGAGAACTCCCTCATTTAGATATTTCTGATTTCTTTTAGCATTGCTAATATTTCCTGCTTTATTTTCCTGTAGACTTGCTTTAAAAGATGAAATAAAGCAGAATGCAGCATGCCAGCCACCCTGGCTTACCAGGTTTTCTTAACTCCTAAGAAAATTGATTTCCACTCAGGTTTGCTAAATTGTGTTTGCTTATATTGAGGTAGACCTCGATAGCAATTTAAGACTCTCAACCTACAACACATTATTAATGTTCTTGAAAACTGAGATATATGAGAAATTGAAAAGTTTAAAGTGCTTGAGAAATAATTATTTTTTAAATGGGTTTCCTATTCTATAGCAAGAAAACTTCACATTTCTCCCTGACAGAGGTAGCAGGGACTGTTAAAAGCATTTGTCAATGATACATTAATATGCAGGACACCTAATACTGCTAAGGTGTTTTCAGGTTGAAACTTTCAGTACAACAGCATTTAAAAATCACACCTGCACCTCCAAGGGATGTCACCTTCATTCCTGGGCTGCCCACCCCTCTGGAGTTATTGACCTGGGAGTTCTAGTAGATTATGTGCCGAAAGGAAGGGACATTGTATTATTTTTACATCAGGAGAGGAACAAAGAAAAAGGGGTTGTTTTTCTTTTTCCCAGCTGCCCCCTGGTGGCAAAGGCAGAACAGACCGCAAAGTCATTGAACAAAGATGCTCGCTGTATAGATGCTGCTGGTGAGTTTTAAGAGGGTCCCCCACCTAAGTCTGTGCTGTACGTGTGTGCTTCTGAGAAAGAAGAGCTGACTATTGGATCTTCTAATTCCATCTTGCTTCCCAGCAGCATCTGTTCTTATCACAGTAACACCAGGCTCTCCTGGCTCAGTCAATACTTGTATATTAACAAGAGACGATCGATAGAAAAATTAAAAAGGAAAGTCAAGGTAATTAGGCTAAAGCTGCTGCTTATGAGTTTTCAATAATTACTTTAGCTTCCTCTTGTTTTCCCATCTCCAGAAAAATAGGGCCTGATTGAAGGACTGGGTCGTGTTTGACTGAGGACATGTCAAAATTACACAAAGCCAGGCAGGAAATAAAATTAAGCCGTATTTGTATGAGAGCAGTAAAAGGGGCTCTGCCTGATGGCACGGGAAGAATAGGCGTTGATTTAAATGCACCCATGAGCAGCTGTGCCATTGTGGATACCTGCTTCATGTCATCAGTTTTTGCACCACTGGCAGAAGCCCACTCAAGTACTGTGACATGTCATGTATCAAAGCTCCAGAAGAAGAGAGCAGATGAATTTCTCCCAGACACAGGATCTTTGGGGAAATGAGATGCCATCCTTTACAAAACCACGAAATCACTCAAAACCCTATGGCTGCCATACTTTGGCCCCTCCTTCCTGTGGATGGTATTGACAGAGTTCAGTTACCAGGCTGTCGTGAGCAAGCTGTCCACATTAGCGAAATGAGACTAATGTTTGATTTTTGAGCTACTGTGTCTTTTTTGTGCCCTGATGCTGGGAGTCCTAAATAAACCAGAGCCACCCTTTTTCTAATTGCTCCGTGTGAGGTTGTTAAATCTGCCTCTCTGTGCATGCTCAGTCGTGTCTGACTCTTGGCAATCCCCTGGGCTATAGCCCACCAGGCTCCTCTGTCCATGCAATTTTGCAGACAAGAATAATGGAATGAGTTGCCTTTTCCTTTTCCAGGGGATCTTCCCAGCCCAGGGATCAAACCCCCATCTCTTGTGTCTCCTGCATTGTCAGGCGGATACTTTACCACTGCGCCACCAGAGAAGCCTCTTAGAGGAAGAGGAAAAACAGAGGAATTCCTAGTTTGGGAGAGAGAAATCTAAGGAGAAAAGATAGGTTAGTGAGAGATATATTTCATGTTTTATGTCCATTTACAGTCTTCATTTGCACTATTTCTGTCAACTTAAAACACTTTATAAACTTTACAACCAAATATGTACCAACATCATTTCATTTGCTGCTGATATGTAGCTGTTAAACATTTGCCAGGTATATATTTCCTAGAGGCAAAAAAAAAAAAAAAAATATGTAGAAGAGAATGAGACCTGGTTAAATATACAGAGAAAATTTAGATATGGGCGAATATAATAGGAATATATTTATTGAGCATCTGCTATGTATAACGCATTATAAAAGATTGCCTGGGTACAGGAAATAATACCATAGACTTTCACACCCACCCTGCCACCTAAGCTGATAAATGAGAAGTGAGTGATGGAGCCAAGATTTGAATCCAGGACAGTCTGATTTCAAAGCACAAGCTCTTAAGTCTTTGAATACAGTATCACTTTACCTTGAGGCTTAATTTTTAAAAAGACTTTCCTAGGGGAAGATGAAATGTATGATGTATGATCTTTACTCAGTGAACACAAATCTGATTAGTTATAGTAATGCTAGGGAGTGGGGGTGGGAGAGTATTGAATACCACAGCACACCCAAAGTCACTGAAGAGTAAGATGAGGGTTCAGGTAGAACTAGAGCTCTGGGGGGAGCTACTGTCACTAGTTCTTAACATTACAAATGGTTGTATATTATTCCACCACTGTTGGGTTTGCAGTTGTGAATTTCTGCTACGTGTAGCAGTTGGCAGCAAGTAAGACCAGTGCTGACTGGTGATTTGGGTCTGTCGCTTTTATAAGATTGTGTGAAGGCTCCCAGAAGATTTTGTGCACCCTTTGGATTAGCTGAGGCCAGGGAGTTACGAATGTAGCTAAAACTGGACACATCTAATGCCTGAATTCTTTGCTGCATATTTCCATGATCCCAAATGTTGCAAAGGATATAGCTGATGCTTCTTACCATGAAAGTAATACATAATAAGCATTTGTTCCTTTACTTTAAAAACTATGTTATTCTAGGACTTCCCTTTTGGTTCAGTGGTTGAGACTCTGCACTTCTCCTGCAGGAGATGTGAGTTCCATCTCTGGTCAGGATGGATACTGCATGATGTGGGGAAAGGCTAAAAAAATTATTCTAGCTACTCAGTCACTTTTGGATTAGATATGTTTAGAAATTTGCCTAAGAGATTATTTGTGAATTTTGTTTGTTTTTGGCCACTCCATGCATCTTGGAGGATCTTAGTTCCTCGTTCAAGAATTAAACTTGGGCCCTGGCAGTGAAAACACTAAGTCCTAACCACCGGATTGCCAGGGAATTCCCTATGGGATAATTGTTGATAACTCATTTTTCTCTTCCCTCCTGACCCATTTTATTTAGACATCCCAAGGAAAACTGTTTTTTACTTCTCTACTTTTTTCTCCACTTATTGCTTCTGTTGTCACTCCATATTTTTTTCATCTTGTTGTTTTCATTTTTAACCTGTGAAACATTTGATTACCAAATACCAAATAAGTGGTGGAATATTATGCAACCATTGAGACAGTATAGTTTAATTATGTGATAACTGCTTAGATGTGAGTCCAAATGCCTACCTAAAATCTTAGATGATACGTATTAACTATAGTCTTTAATAAGTTAGTTAAACTTTCTATCTAATTTTTTGTCTGTAAAGTGAGGATAGTAGAAGTACCTATTTTATAGGCTTGTTATAAAGGTTAAATGAGCTAGCATATAGAAAGTGTCTTTGTATACAGTGCCCTATAAATGTTAGTGAGAGAGTTCCAGAAAAACATGTACCTCTGCTATAATGACTATACCGAAGCCTTTGACTGTGTGGATTACAACAAACTGTGGAAAATTCTTCAAGAGATGGGAATACCAGACCACCTGACCTGCCTCCTGAGAAGTCTGTATGCAGGTCAGGGAGCAACAGTTAGAACTGGACATGGAACAACAGACTGGTTCCAAATCGGGAAAGGAGTGCATCAAGGCTGTATATTGTCACCCTGCTTATTTAACTTATATGCAGAGTACATCATGAGAAATGCTGGGCTGGAGGAAGCACAAGCTGGAATCAAGATTGCTGGGAGAAATAGCAATAACCTCAGATATGCAGATGATACCACCCTTACGGCAGAGAGTGAAGAAGAACTAAAGAGCCTCTTGATGAAAGTGAAAGAGAAGAGTGAAAAAATTGGCTTAAAATTCAACATTCAGAAAACTAAGATCATGGCATCTGGTCCCATCACTTCATCGCAAATAAATGGGGAAACAATGGAAACAATGACAGACTTTATTTTTCTGGGCTCCATAATCACTGTAGATGGTGATTGCAGCCATGAAATTAAAAGACGCTTGCTCCTTGGAAGAAAAGTTATGAACAACCTAGACAGCATATTAAAAAGCAGAGCCATTACTTTGCCAATAAAGGTCCGTCTTGTCAAAGCTATGGTTTTTCCAGTAGTCACGTATGGATCTGAGAGTTGGACTATAAAGAAAGCTGAGCACCGAAGAATTGATACTTTTGAACTGTCATGTTGGAGATGATTCTTGAGAGTCCCTTGGACTGCAAGGAGATCCAACCAGTCCATCCTAAAAGAAATCAGTCATGAATATTCATTGGAAGGACTGATGGTGAAGGTGAAACTCCAATACTTTGGCCACCTGATGTGAAGAACTGACACGTTGGAAAAGACCCTGATGCTGGGAAAGATTGAAGGCAGGAGGAGAAGGGGATGACAGAGGATGAGGTGGTTAGATGGCATCACCGACTCAGTGGACATGAGTAAGCTCCAGGAGATGATGATGGACAGGGAAGCCTGGTGTGCTATAGTCCATGGAATTGCAGAGTTCGACACGACTGAATAACTGAACTGAACTGAGCCCTGAGTCAGATTAACTTCAAATCACTACTGATTCAGTTTTCTAAAATACTATTATTGCTGTGCATAAAGGCCTATTCTTTTACAATTTTTACATATCAGAATGCATTGCAGTGACACCCCTAGAAGCAGTTACTTTGAAAGTAATGTAATCCAGAATATCAAGACAAATGTCTGCTTAGTAGAAAGAATAAATTGATCAGTGCCGCATTACTCTTGTGATGATGGTGGTGATCTCTATTGTTATTTTGTTTTTCTTTTATGAAATAAATTTGGCTTGTTTAACTTATAGTAAGAACTCTCAGAAGATTAGGAGTAACAAATTATTTAAAGTCATGCCAGAAATTGGTGTGCTCTGAGGGCCAAAGAAATAATGTGTGAGCTGGTTTCACATACATCAGTGCATTCACATGCATTAAAATGTGTGTTGACAAAACGTTGATGTATCTTTCTAGACCCTTATGTAGTGAATTACTCTGTCCCAAAGTAAGGATGATTTGAGCTGTCTTCCTTTTCCCGGAACAGGACTGAGCAAACAGTCCTCTTAGCCTTAGCCTCTTTATTACTCCCCTCCCCACCCCCCAAGCTCAATGTAACTATTCCTGTTCTGAGGCAGTTTCTAAAATCCGTATGATTCAGCAAGAAACACCAGCAATGAGGAAGAATATTAATTTATTTTCGTGCCTATCAGCCATCACCATATAATTGAAGCATCTACCTCCTGATTAAAAATTTAGTCTTTCAGACTTAGAATGTCTCGTTAACTTTTTGCTCCCTATTCTTACACTGAAAAAGAAGAATGTAAACAAAGAAGCTAGGAGACCAGTAGATTTTCTCTTCTGTGGATATGTCCCTTCCACTTTCCCTTTTGTTCACCAACCCTATTTACAGATCTCGGAAGTTCTGCAAAGCTTGTATTTCCCTCCAAATACTTTTTTTGTGGGGGCCATGCTGAGTGGCTTATGGAATCTGGGTATCCCAACCAGGGATTGAACCTGCACCCTCAGCAGTGAAAGAGCAGAGTTCTAACCACAGGAGCAGCAGGGAGTTCCTCCTCCAAATATTTCTTATACTGATCAATTATTGAACTAACACCTTTCTACCTGGCCTTAGATTTCTACCACCAGAATTCATACTTTGGATTAGATTATGATCCTGAGGATGTTTTCTTGAAAAGAGTACTTGGACATACTTTTGAAGGAAGACCTCAGATCCTAGAAACCTATGATTCTTTGCATTAATATAGTTTTATGAATAACCTGGAACAAACTTCTAGAGAGGGAAGGTGAAATCACCAATGAATGAATCCTTGTTACAAGAGGAATCACATGAAGTCCCAGATTGGGAAGTCATACCATAATTCCGTTGAGAGTTCAGACGATCACACTTATGTTTGGAGATTCAGTAGGACTCATGGAACTCAACCTAGAGTTGTACCATGGCTAGGATTTATAACAGTGGTGTAGTCAGGATACACAACTGGCTGATAAGGGGAAGAGGCCCATATAGTTCAGTTCAGCTCAGTTTAGTCGCTCAGTTGTGTCTGACTCTGCAACCCCATGGACGGCAGCACGCCAGGCTTCCCTGTCCATCACCAACTCCTGGAGCTTGTTCATGTCCATCAAGTTGGTGATTCCATCCAACCATCTCATCCTCTGTTGTCCCCTTCTCCTCCTGCCCTCAGTCTTTCCCAGCATCAGGGTCTTTTCCAACGTGTCAGTTCTTCGCATCAGGTGGCCAAAGTATTGGAGTTTCAGAGGCCCATATAGGTCTTCAGGAATTCATATACTGGCTTCCTTATGCTCTCCACACCATCCCACTCCCCATGAGAAGATCACTCAGGGCACCTTCTTCTCCCAGGAACAGAAATGCAATAATATGCATGAGAAATAAACCACCCAAGATCAGGGAGTGGTCACTGGGTTATGTACACACCCTTTGCCAAGCACCGAAAATCCCAGACTACAAAAAAGAAGTTTTTTGTTGTTTTCTGGAATCCCTGCTCTAGCTGATAGACTTTTCACTGGAGTCCAGAGGGATGATGGAAAGGGGAGAGATTTCCCCAGAGAGCCTATTTCACAATTTTACTCATGTCTCTGGGTCCTGATGGGTGTTGGCCTTTATTAAAAAGCTATGTAAAATCAGGCTGAAGAACTCTAAACATGTGGCTTGTTTTGAATGCTGCTCAATCATAATTAATTCTAAGCTGGTCTTCACAGATATATCCCTGTGAAGACAGGGATAATATTGTGTCTAAAATTCCCAAGTTTAAGCACTGAGCAGGGCCCATCATGAACTAGTATTTTGACATCCTATCAGTGGCCAATACTTTTTCCACACTAAACTGATTCTCCTTTTATAGTATCTTCCCATCTCAGGGATCAAACCCAGGTCTCCCACATTGTGGGCGAATTCTTTACCATCTGAGCCGCCAGGAAAGCCCAAGAATCCTGGAGTGGGTATCCTGTCCCTTCTCCAGGGGAACTTCCTGACCCAGGAATTGAACTGGGATCTCCCGCATTGCAGGCGGACTCTTTAGCAGTTTAGCTACCAGGGAAGCCCTTACAGTACCATGAGATTCAGTAAAAGTTTATTTCTAGCCACCTGTTTAACATAACTCCCTCTTCCCCCCATTGGCCTTTATATAGGCTGGTTGGCTTTCTCTTTGCTAATAGGTTTTAGTGCCTTGAATACTAAACAGACAAGCCTCTGAGACTGAAATGAGATTTGCAGGAAATTTTGCTGAAGTGAAGGAAAGTTACAAGACCTAATGTTCTGATTTTTATAGTCATCAAGAGAGAAGGTAGATTGTATATTTGAGTTACTTGGGGATTCAAATTACTTGGGCTTCTGTTTCTGGACCATATCTGCCTCCATTGACTCCTTTCCCTCAAGATTCTGGATTCTCTGTGCCCTTAATATTGAGCCATTGTTTTTAATGGCTGATGGAAATGTGTTTTATATTTCAAGCATAATTAGACCCCAACATGTTTAAGAATCATTGGCCTAAAGCGCTTTATCCAGTGTGTGCACTGAGCTCCAGTTTCTCAGGCAGAATCTGGCTATTTTGATTTTTTATGCACTTACTGGGCTGAGAGACCCAGAGCACCATTGGTACATCACAGGTTTCTTCTGGAATTAATCTAATATGTAAAGCAGAAATGCTTCTTGTGCTTCATTTTGTGGAGAGTCCAGTTCTAAAATGCTGTAATACCTGAGAGATGAGTAATGGCTGTGCAAGGGGAATATAAAGTTGTTTTGATCTTTGTCAGTGGGAAAACTTCAGAAAATCAATCATTGGGAAATATGAAGCTTCCTAAAATGCAAGAGGCAGACCACTTGGAGAGAAATCATTTGTGTTTCATACCCACCCATGTATATTAGCCTGCAGGAGCAGACTCTTACAGAAAGTCCGTTTTCCCCTCACCTGGTTTAGTGAATCCTTTGAATCGCTTGTGTCATCGAAGACCGTAAAAATATTTGGAGAGCCAGTGTATTTCACGGTCACAAAGGCACCTTTAATTGCTTGCATGAAGTTGGATCCTGTCTTTTTTCTTTCCCAAGAAAGTGACATGAATTAGCATTTCTCTGGTAGTTATTTGTAATTGCACTAGTGTTCACCATTCCCAAATGTGACAATTGAATCATTTTGCGAGTCTAGTCACATCTCTAAGCAGATGTACCAAATTATAGCCCAAGACTTATGCTTGAAATCGAGAGTTCCAATTAGTCAAATAGCCAGTGTGAGAAGGGCTAGCAAGGGAAAGACCTGAGAAGACACACAGCCCAAAATAGTTTGAAATTTCCTTGCTGCTGTGCCTCCCAAATTTGATTTGTCAGCATGTGAAAGGGTGTTAGATCTACGAAACTGCTTGGTTTCCATTGCGTTCAAGTATAATTGGTTTTCAGGGACTGAATTAAAGCAGGAAAGCAGAAGTTAGGTGGATGATGTCTGTGAGTAAATAACTGTATGCAGCAGCATCTTGACTTGAGTGTTAGTTCTTTGTTGTTCTGCTTTTCATCAAAACCACAGTTTCATATACCGTTCTTCATATACTCGTCTTTACGTGTTGTCTTAGCACAGTGAAATAATTGTATCTAATTTTCTATTTTAACTTGTTTAAAGAGAGTTCACACAACCCTCTTACATACTATTCCTTTCACTTGGAATGGCTACTTTATCATATCTCCTGAATTTTCTAATTTATTTTCTTATGACCAGCATCTAAAATCTTTTCTTCCACTTAATCTTCCTTTTCCAGTGGACTCATTTATAATCTCTCTAGATTGCTTCTGAATTTAGCTAGTTCAGTTGCTTTGTCTTATTGCACTGCTACTTAAGGGAATCTGTGTGGTCAGGAAGAAGGAGAATCTGGTGGTAGATTCTGAATCATTCTGGGTTTACACTTGGCTTTCCTGCTCACCATCTCTGAGTTAAGTCACATCAGCTAACTTTTTAGAGTGATGATAGTCACATAATAAGATGGGACCAATGGCATCCGTCTTTCTGAGGTGTTGTTTGTTATTTCATTTGTTCCTTCTTTTGTCTGTACATTCTTTCATGGATTCATTCGCAGTAGGTATTGAGCACTCACTCTGGTGAGCACCATGTCAGAGAAGGGATGTCAAAATGGGCATGGTCTGTGCTTTTAGGATGCTTACAATCTGGTGGGGAAAGTGGATAATAAACAAGTAGTTACAAGCATGAAAGAAAGAAGAGAGTTAGTCACTTAATCATGTTCGACTGTGATCCCATGGACTGTACCCCACCAGGCTTCTCTGTCCATGGGTTTCTCCAGGCAAGAATACTAGAGTGGGTTGCCATTTCCTTCTCCAGGGGATCTTCCTGACCCAGGAATCGAACCAAGGTCTCTCACATGGTGAGTGGACTCTTTACTTACTGAGCCACCAGGGAAGCCACTGCAAGCATGACCAACGTTTAAAAGCCAAAAAAAGAGAGTAAGTACAGAATGCCACAGGAGCATGACAGGGTAGAAAGAGTGAGGAGCTTAGTCCATTCTGGCTGCTATAAGAAAAGACCATAGGCTAGGTGGCTTAAACAACCGAAACTTACTTCTCACAGTTCTGGAGGCTGGGAAGTCCAGACCAAGGCCCTGGTAGATTCAGTGTCTGGTGAGGGCCTGCTTCTTGGTCCATAGAGGGCCATCTTTGCTTTATATCCTCACTTGGCAGAAAGAATAAGGGAGCTTAGGGGGAATCTCTTTTATAAGGGCACAAATCCTGCTCATGAGGGTTCTACGCTTATGACCTAATCACCTCTCAACAGCCCCACCTACAAATAACATCACATCGGGGATTAGGTTTTACATATGAATTTTTAGGAGGACACAAATATTCCATCTACAGCAGAAGTCATCAAATATTTTTATTTATTTATTTATTTTTGGCTGGGAGAGAATCAGAGAGAAGTCATGAGCAGCTTTGCTCAGCAAATAAATGTTGATTTAATGAATGTTTCCATGGAAGGTGAGCTAAAATAGGTGCTACTTTGCTGACCTTAGCTGATTTTGCACATCTTTCACCAGATTCCAAGTTTTCCAATTTGTCTCAGTCTTTGAACCCTCAACTTGCTCTGTCAGACATTATTGCACATAATTGCCTGCATCTGGCCCCTTGTTTTCTAATGCTGCCCTGTGTGGATGAAACCTGCTTCCTTTCCCTGAAATTTGCTTGCTCTTTTTTCTCTGAAATCATTCCTCTTGTCCGCAACCTACAGAATACTCTTGATGTTTTTCTCCACCATTTTCACCGTCTCTTTCAAAAATCAAAGAACTTATCTCTTGAGAATCTGATTTGTGTGTTCTGAATCTTTTCAGCTTAAATTTATAAATATAGGAAACTTGAATCTAGTAGGAACATGAACACCAAGAAGCTGAAATAACTGTTCTCTCCTAAGACCAATTTTGTAGTCTTCATTGTACCTATTTATTTTTTTAAATCTCTTACCTTATGGCAAGGACTAGAAGTGATTCACTGTTCTATCACTAGCACACCCAAGAATATGATGCTTGGTAGATACTTGACAGGGTTTCCCTGGTGGCTCTGATGGTAAAGAATCTGCCTGCAATGCAGGACACCTGGGTTTGATCCCTGGGTTGAGAATATCCTCTGGAGGAGGGCATAGCAACCTACTTCAGTAGTCTTACCTGGAGAATCCCCATGGACAGAGGAACCTGGTGAGCTACAGTCCATGGGGTCGCAAAGAGTAGGACACGACTGAGCACCTAAGCACAGCACAGCACAGATACTTGACAAGATTTAAATTTTTTTAATTAATTTTTATTGGATTATAGTTGTTTTACAGTGTCTGGTGTACAGCAACAGGAGTCAGGCATACACCCCTTCCCTTTTGGATTTCCTTCCTATTCAGGTCACTGCAGTGCCTGAAGTAGAGTTCCCTGTGCCATACAGTACATTCTCATTGGTTGTCTGTTTGTACATAGTAGGTGGTTTTAAATAAAGGACTGTATTAACAAATACTTGGGGGTGAGCTTAGATTACATGTGAATAAAAAAAAGAAACTCTAGGAATGAGAAATGTAAATATCTAATAGGTACAGCAAGATGTCATTTGAGCTGCAGAGATGGCACTGGAAGAATTAAGTGACCACTTCCTAACTCGGTCCAGACAGGCTTTCTGACCATTACACCACTGTCTTAGTCCATTCACGCTGCTGTAACAAAATACCATACTGGACAACGTACAAACAACCGAAATCTATTTCTTATAGTTCTGGAGGCTGGAAGTCTGAGATCGAGGTAACAGCATGTTTGGCTGAGGGCATTCTTCCAGATTTGACTCCCTTGATAGCTCAGTTGATAAGGAGTCTGCCTGCAATGCAGGAGACCCCGGTTCAGCTCCTGGGTTGGGAAGATCTGCTGGAGAAGGGATAGGCTACCCCCTCCAGTATTCTGGCCTGGACAATTCCATGGACTACAGTTCACAGCGTCATAAGAGTCGGACACAACTGAGTGACTTTCACTTTCTTCCAGGTTGCAGACTTCTCTTTCTGTTCTTGCATGATGGAAGAGACTAGGGAGCTCTTTAGGACCTCTTTTATAAGAACATAATCCTCTTCATGAGGGCGCCTCTCTCAGGACCTAATCACCTCCAAAGGCCCCAACTTCTCATACGTATATCACCTTTGAGGGCTGATATCCCAACACACGAATGTTGTTTGCTCTTGTTTAGTCGTTAAGTCGTGTCTGACTTTGCGACCCCATGGCCTGTAGCCTGCCGGACTTCCCTGTCCATGGGATTTGCCAGGCTAGAATACTGGAGGGGGTTGCCATTTCCTTCTCCAACACTAACGTTGGGAGGACACAAACATTTAGAGCTTTTCAACTACTTATATTAAATCTTAAAGGATGACAAGAATTTCTCCATGTGAACAAGAAAAGAAGCACAGTCTATCTTGAGAATTCAGCATGTGAATTGCATAAATTTGGAAAGATGTGCTTACCCGTTGGTTCAGCTACAAGTTACTCACGTGACCTGGAGGGCTGGGAGTATGTGGAGGTGCAGTGAACATACAGCTAGAGAGGTGAACTCGGCCTTTAACCTAAGGGTCTCTGATGTGTTTCAGGGTAGGGACTTTAGCCTTTATGAGTTGGGGAGTATTGAAGGAGTTCAAATCAGAAGAATCAAATTTGAACTTAAAGGATAAGGTAGAGAAAAGTGAGGAGGAGATGAGTTATTATAATGTATTGGGTTGGCCAAAAAATTCATTCAATTTTTTTCCCATAAGAATGAACTTCTTGGCCAACCCAATACCAGCTAGAATCCACAGTCTCCACCGGTTCTAACTCAGGTAACCTTCCCATCTTTGAGGCCCACAGTCATGTGTCGGTAGCATCAAGGATATTTGGAAGCAGGCAAGACTGAAGGAATGAGAACAGCATATTATAGTAGGTTGCTTGAGAAATGATGGGGTCTTACAATAAAATTGCTTCAGTAAAAGCTAGAGTGAGGAGGTCTTGGTGGCAGAATTGATGGATTTTGGACAGGCTGTTGGAGGTGAAAGGGAGGAGGCCAGGATGCCAGTTCTTCCTTGGGCAGCTAGGGATATAGTGGTGCCCTTCTATGAAATAGAGACCTTGAGAACAGGAGCGGGTTTCTGTGGAAAGTTGTTAAGTTTACGTTTGAGCCTGTGGCATTTGGTCCTGATGAAATATCCAGAAGGCGTGCATTAGCTATGAACACCTCTCAGGAGTTCAAAAGGGAAGAGGTAGGAGGTTACATGTAAGGGACTAGTGCTATTTGCATGATGTTAATAGTCAAAGCCATGACAGTAGTCAAAATGGACTAGGGAGTTTGTTAAGTAAGACGATAAGTGGGTGACACCTTAGGCAACATTGAACTTACGGAATGGTCGGAGGAAGGGGGCACTCAACTGAAGATACTGCTACTAAAACTATTGTAATTCTTCACTGTGATAAATGTTTAGGCATTGTATATGTATAGTACCAATTGATTATACGAAGTACTCTATGCATGTGACATTTAAAAATACAACGTGATTTTACTTTAAATCTAACACTAACAAATATGGTAAACATCACGTACTTAAATATTAATCAAAATAATCATTAGGTCAGTAACATTATTATCTGACTTTTTTTTCATTTTTACCATTTAGAAGAGCTACAAAGTATTATTTATAAGATTCAGATCTAAAGCTGCTAAAAGAAATAGAATTGATGCTTTTTCCCAACATAAGTGTTCTTGCTCTCATCAAGGAAGTGTGTGTGTGTTAGTTGCTCAGTCGTGTCCAACTCTTTGTGACCCCATGGACTATAGCCCACCAGGCTCCTCTGTCCGTGGAGTTCTCTAGACAGGGGTACTGGAGTGGTTTGCCATTTCCTCCTCCATACCAAGGAAGACTGATACACATTTTTCTATACGTCTGGAAACACTGTACTGCAGTTGTTGATGATGAGTAAATATTTACTGATAATGACCTTTTTCCTCCAGAAAGAGAATACCTTGGCAGAAAGGCTGAGCTTCCATTTCTCTCATGTGCCTTCCTCTGTCAACATAGTTTATTTAAAATGCAGTGGAAAAGATAAAAGAAAATGTAATACAAATGCTGAGAATCTGACCAAGTAAAAACGACTAGAAAATAGGTCCTAACACGTCCTCAGTTCAACAGTTTGCCTTCTAAAAGACCTGCTTGATGCTGTATAAAGTTCTTCACAGAACTTAAAAGCTTTTGCACAACAAAAGAAACTACAACCAAGGTGAAAAGACAGCCTTCAGAATGTGAGAAAATCATAGCAAACGAAGCAACTGACAAAGAATTAATCTCACAAATATACAAACAGCTCATGCAGCTCAATACCAGAAAAAAAAGCGAACCAATCAAAAAATGGGCCAAAGAACTAAGCAGACATTTCTCCAAAGAAGACATACAAATGGCTAACAAACACATGAAAAATGCTCAACATCACTCATTATCTTAGAAATGCAAATCAAAACCACAGTGAGGTACCATTTCACACCAGTCAGAATGGCTGCCATCCAAAAGTCTACAAGCAATAAATGCTGGAGAGGATGTGGAGAAAAGGGAACCCTCTTACACTGTTGGTGGGAATGCAAACTAGTACAGCCACTATGGAGAACAGTGTGGAGATTCCTTAAAAAACTGCAAATAGACCTGCCATATGACCCGGCAATCCCACTGCTGGGCATACACACCGAGAAAACCAGAATTGAAAGAGACACGTGTACCCCAGTGTTCATCACAGCACTGTTTACAATAGCCAGGACATGGAAGCAACCTAGATGTCCATCTGCAGATGAATGGATAAAAAAGCTGTGGTACATATATACAATGGAATATTACTCAGCTATTGAACGCATTTGAATCAGTTCTAATGTGGTGGATGAAACTGGAACCTATTCTATAAAGTGAACTAAGTCAGAAAGAAAAACACCAATACAGTATATTAACACATATATATGGAATTTAGAAAGATGGTAATGATGACCCTATATGTGAGACAGCAAAAGAGACACAGATATAAAGAACAGACTTTTGGACTCTGTGGGAGAAGGCAAGGGTGGGGTGACTTGAGAGAATAGGATTAAAACAGTTGTATTACCACATGTGAAATAGATCACCAGTCCAAGTTTGATGCATGAAACAGGGCATTCAAAGCCAGAGCACTGGGACAACCCAGAGGGTTGGGATGGGGAGAGAGGTGGGAGGAGGGTTCAGGATGGGGGACATATGTACACCCATGGCTGATTCATGTCAATAATGTATGGCAAAAACCACTACAATGTTGTAAAATAATTAGCCTCCAATTGAAATAAATTAATTAATTTTAAAAAAAGTTCTTCACACAAAATTGGAAAGCCATAGCAAGCAATCAGCCTCTCATTTATTTTGTTGTTGTTGCTCAGTCACCCAGTCATGTCCAACTCTTGCCATCCCATGGACTGCAGCACACCAGACCTCCCTGTCCTCCACCAATTCCTGGAGCTTGCATAAACTCATGGCCATCTAGCTATCCAGCTAGATGCCATCCAGGTGATGCCATCCAGCTATCTCATCCTCTGTCATCCCCTTCTCCTCCTGCCCTCAATCTTTCCAACATCAGGGTATTTTCTAATGAGTCAGCTCTTTGCACCAGGTGGCTGAAGTATTAGAGCTTCAGCATCAGCCTTTCCAGTGAACACCCAGGACTGATCTCCTTTAGGATGGACTGGTTGGATCTCCTTGCAGTCCAAGGGACTCTCAAGAGTCTTGTCCAACACCACAGTTCAAAAGCATCAATTCTTCGGTGCTCAGCTTTCTTTATAGTCCAACTCTCACATCCATATATGACTACTGGAAAAATCATAACTTTGACTAGACAGACCTTTGTTGGCAAAGTAAAAGTATCAATTATTCGGTGCTCAGCTTTCTTTATAGTCCAACTCTCACCATCCATATATGACTACTGGAAAAATCATAGCTTTGACTAGACGGACCTTTGTTGGCAAAGTAATGTCTCTGCTTTTTAATATGCTGTCTAGGTTGGTCATAGCTCTTCTTCCAAGGAGCAAGCATCTTTTAATATCATGCCTGCAATCACCATCTGCGGTGATTTTGGATTGGCCAAATCTCATTGGGTTGGCCAAAAAGTTCCTTTAGGTTTCCATACCATCTTATGGAAAACCCCAAACAGACTTTTTGGCCAACTTAATACAGTATTTCAAAGGAGCAATAGTGCAATAAGAGCAGCATGAAGTTCTTTTTGTGGATGCCTACTGTCCTGTAGGCCCCTGGGCAAATAGGCACAATCCATGTCTCTCTGCTGTCCTGATAACTAGGTGTTCACACACTCTGAACTTTCTTATACTCGTTCCCTAGTGATTCTCATTTCTAATTCCTTTATGTCTTGACTCGAGGTGAAATGTTGGCTCCTGATACCTTGTCTTCCCTTCTTCTCTGATACCATACCCTCCCTTCTTCTCTGATAACTCGTCTTCCTTCAAGACCTAGCTTGTTTTGCCTGAGTCTGCATGGTGGCTCCCTTCCCAATGAAATCATTGGAAAAACAGTGTGATACTGATGACAGATGTGGATGAAGGGAAAAAGTATCACTCCCTTCCAACAGAACAACCTTTTTTAAATTCTGAACCCTCCAGTTATTTTCCTTATGCACATATATATTTATGCAAGACTACAGGCCCTAATTTGTATTCTGCTTTTTTCTTATATATCCTGTTTTCCATATTTTTGTGTAATTTTCATAATTATCATTTTCATCATGAAAACAGTATGATCCCATTACAAAAAATAAGTCACCTGTAATCACCATCTTGATGACACTTCCTGCTTGTTTTCTCTAAGTACCTGTGTTAAAGTTTACAGAGGAGGTTAGGGATATTTCAACAGCTTAGGCAGCCTCCATTGCCACTTTACTTTCTTTGATGATGTAAATTTTTTTGTTTTGTTTTTTCAAAACACCTTTGAAATTGCCATAAATGTTCTGAACTTCCATTATCCCACCTGTTATACTAAATGAACATGCAAGGAATAATTTGCAAAGACCTTAAGGTAGTTCCTATCTTCCAAGAAATACATAGTGAGTTATAGGATGTTGTAGAATGTTCAGAGATGGATAAGAAAAGTCTCAAGAGGATGAAAAGGTTTCCATGGGAAAATGAAGGAAAACATATCCATCCTCCACCTTGAAAAGGCTCAAGTAGAGGCATGCTTTCAGTTCAGTTCAGTCGCTCAGTTATGTCTGACTCTGTGATCCCATGGACTGTAGCATGCCAGACTTCCCTGTCCATCACCAATTCCCAGAGTTATTCAAACTCATGTCCATTGAGTCAGTAATGCCATCCAACCACCTCATCCTCTGTCATCCCCTTCTCTTCCTGCCTTCAATCTTTCCCAGCATTAGGGTCTTTTCCACTGAGCCAGTTCTTCGCATCAAGTGGCCAAGTTTCAGCTTTAGCGTCAGTTCTTCCAATGAATATTCAGGATTGGTTTCCTTTAGGATGGACTGCTTGGATCTCCTTGCAGTCCAAGGGACTCTCAAGAGTCTTCGCCAACACCACAGTTCAAAAGCATCAATTCTTTGGTGCTCAGCTTTCTTTAGAATCCAACTCTCACATGACTACTGCAAGACCCATACCTTTGGCTAGAGAGACCTTTGTTGGCAAAATAATGTCTCTGCTTTTTAATATGCTGCCTAGGTTGGTCATGCTTAGATGCTATCAGATCTTTACAGCCTGGGCACAAAGTGAATGCACAGACGTTTGCATCAGGTCCTGATATATTGGAACAACTCCTGCCCTATTGGATCTATCCCGCCTGTAGAATGAAGGCATTGATCAAGCTTGTCTCTGAGAGTATCTCTAAGTCCTCTTTACATGATAAGCAGTCTGTGACTGTTTTAATGTAATAAACCTCTGTAACATTGATAGTTCTTTGTTATTTTGTGTCCTACACTCCATTAACAACATGGTAAAAGCTTTGGATTCTCTCCATTAAAAAATGCCACTGTGCACAAACACATAAAATGTTTCATGATCAAGGGACCAAGAATTTTTTGCTCTAAGCAAAGAAAAGAAACTATAGAAATGATATGGAATTCAGAAAGTATTTTACATCCAAGAAGTATCAGAAATTATGTGGTTCATTTTTCTCTAACGTTGTGTAACCCCTGAAAGAAAATGAGAAGACGTTCTGGAAGACATGTATAAAACACTTTGAAAAGTTACATAAAAACATTGACCAAAATGAGTTTAAAATATTTGGATGTGATCTAATTATATAATTTAGGAGACTTGCTATTACTGCCGTACAAATGGTGACTCTGAGAGCTATACATGGAAGTACTGAGTTCAGGCTTCTAGAATGAGAGGGGACAAGACCACAATTGTCTGCCTGTGTTTAGAAAATGTGTACTGATAGACTAAATATACCCCCTAGCTTCTTTGTACATTATTAGAAACTGTCTGTGAAGTTGGTTATTTACGGATTTGTTTTCTGTATGTTACACTGACATTTGGCTTTAATACAGATGAGGCCACTCTTTCTTCTAACATCATCTCCTTCTGTGCGAAGTGAGTGGATTCTCACTTTAAACTGAGATTACAGTGGGGAAGTGATGTGTTGATTATAAGCCATTGAACATAAGTTGCATTTTGTGGCTCTAGTTAAATTGCTCAGGATTTTTCATGAGAAGAAAGCTGTTTTAGATAGAGAATATAAAGGGTCTCATTTTTTAAAATATGTGGACCCTATTCACTTTCTGATTCAGATGTTTAAAGGCATGTCATAAGGATGCGTCAGTTTTGGAAATGCATAGTTTGAGATGAGAAAGAAGAGTGTCATCAGCTCTTTTCCCAAGAGATTTTGGAGTCAAAACTACTTGATGGATTTTTCTAAGGGCAGCCTTTTTTGCCATGTTCTTCCAACATGTATTAAATTGTAGTTTAAAAAGAACAATAATCTTATAATGATATGTCTTGCATAATGTGTGGGAAAGTCCTTTGTATGAACATTCTTGAAATTCTGCAGATCTGGGCAAAGACCAGGTGTTCATGACTCTGGATTTTAAACAAATAATTATTTGTTCAGTGAACTTACAGCAGTTTGTTTTTGAATGCCCTTCCCTGGTGACTCAGGCAGTAAAGTGTCTGCCTACAATGCGGGTAGACCTGGGTTCAATCCCTGGGTCAGGAAGATTCCCTGGAGAAGAAAATGGCCACACCCTCCAGTACTCTTGCCTGGAAAATCCGATGGATGGAGGATCCCGGCAGGCTTCGGTCCGTGGGGTCACAGAGTCGGACACAACTGAGTGACTTCCACTTTCCTGAGTACTATCCTTATCACATCCTGTTGTGTCTGTCTGTCTGGAGAACCCTAATTACCATAGTACTGTTTTTATTCCTGTTTTGAGGAGTCTGAGTCTTACATATTTTAAATAACTTTTAAAGGTAAGTGGTAAAGCAGCGATTGGAACTCAGGCTCTCTGGCTCCAGAGCCTGCTGTCTTATGCGGAGAGGCTGAGGAAGGATTGCTTTTATGGTTGCTTTTATTTTCTGTTCAGTGAGACAAATTCTGAATTAGTGGGCTCTATAGGAAACATCTTTAATGGTACTGCTTATGATTTTAACCGAAGCAGAACATCATGAAGTTAGTATAAAATGAGTACATCAGTGCATAATTTCTCCATTGAGTGGAATAAATATGCCATGCTAGGCTCTGGGGGTACAAAGACAAAAAGGCCAGGATCTGTACCTGAGGGGCATGGCCCGCTGTGTACAGAGGCAGACCACCAGGTGCACTTGGGCTCAGAGCTTCTGTAGCAAAACAGGTTATATTGGCAGTGCAAGCATTGGAGATAAATACATGTGCTTTCTTCTCTCCCTTATTTTCTGTACGTCTGGGGTCGGCCAGAACATTTGTTTGGGTTTTTCCATAAGATGTTATAGAAAAACCCAAACAAACTTTTTGACCAAGCCAAGATACACATTTTGTCAATAAACACAGCACGTTATAAAATTGAGTGTTGTATAGTTATACACTGAGAAGTGTGGTGTGTGTGTGTGTGTGTGTATAAAGTAGCATTAATTATTCTTTCCATATACCCAAATGATTCTTTATCAATCTTTGTGGTTTGATAATGTAATATAAGTAGTATTTTTTTTTATGTAATACATTGTGCCTTTTCAGTCTTCAGATTATAAAGTAGAAAGATCATGCTGTTCATTAAGGAAAACCAAGACTTAAAGTGCATTGGCAGTTTCAAATAGTTAAGGAATAAATGGTAAAGGATTGAGGTGTTTCTGGAGGGTAAGGAAAAATAAGGAAATGGGCCAATAGCATATTGATAGAGTGGGCGGTTTAAATATGATAACATTTTGTGGGATTGAAGGATTGTTCTTCATACCATAAATCCCTCCCTCCAGCTTATAACATGCCTGCAGTGATGCCATTAAAACCTTCTAGTTTAGGGCACTTCACCCTAAATTGTATTCTGGAGAATTATCTTGTTTTGCAAGATGTTGAAAGATGTGCTGAGCATGTAAAGAGTTCCATCAGCAAATAAGATTGGAAAATACTATTATTAATCTCATTCCAGGTAGTTCATTACTTTTTAGGACAAGAAAGATTCTAAAACATCCCATAGTAAGAAAAAAAAATTCTGTTTACTTTTGTTATATCAACACTTCACAAATTTATATGACAGTAGAATTTTTTTCCCTAGAATACTGTATTAATGTATTATTTCTCTAAGCAGTCTTCTAATGGCTCTCTGGGAGAGGCTAATAAATGATGATGAGATGATGATAGCATTAATGATATAATAACAGCATTAATAACATAGTGTCTAAGCTTCCCTGGATGTTTACTATGTCCCATGTACCGGTCTATAGTGGTTTTACATGTATTATCTCATTTAAATACAGCAATTCTACAAGCTTTCTCACTTTGCAAATGAAAAAAAAAATAGGCTTAATGGAATTATGTAACGTTTTTCTTCATGGTCACACACACAACGAGTCAATGTCAAAGCCACTGGTAAGATGACTCCAGAGCCACTTATCTGTCTTTACCTGCACTGTGTAATCCTACCCAGAAAGTTCTCATCAGATACTTACAGGCTAGAATCACTGAGTCATTGTCCCCTTTTCACCTTGACAGCAAGCAAGAGAAGAGCCCTGGGGAGCTGGAGTTCTGATGGAGGATGAGAGAGAGGAGTGCAGAGAAGGGGCCTCAGCCCCTGAATGTCCAGAGGAGTGGAGCAGGGGATAGGGGTCAGAGTTTAGGAAGCGGCACGGTAGAAGGAAGGTAGGGAGTGGTAGGCTTCTTCTGTTTTCCAACTTGGTCTAGCCTCTTTCTTTTCATGAGGAATATGATAAGAAGAAGAAGCAGGGTACAGGTTAGAATGAATCACTGCCTCGCCAAGTCAGCACGAGTCTGACCAAAGATGAAAATGTCAGGACAAGTCAAATGCCTTACAGGAAAGATCACTGGGAGGAATCTCTGTTTTTACATACCTGATTGTGATGCTCAGCTCCATGGAGTGAGGCTCTTCCAAGAGTCTCTGGGCACAGCTCATGGTATTAAGCGAAAGCAACTTTGGATAGTGGAGGTGTTTAGAGGGCCCTGTTCTTGTTAGTTTAGTCTCTTTTAGTGAAGAGAGTAGTATTTTGGTGTAGTATCTTTGTACAGTGGCTATATTTGAATATGTATATTACTCCTATATAACACAGAAATGCTTTCAAAGTAGTATTTTAGTCAGGGGATATGGAAGGAAATGTACCATCTTAATATTTTCCTTGAATAGGATATCAGTTCTTAGAGTGTGCAGGGGAGGAGAGCAGAGAGGGCTGAACAGTCCCTGGTGACCTGTCCCCTTTGATCTTAGACTCCAGCGTCTCCCAGGGCAAGTCTCTGATGCTTGTACCTCTTCCTGACCTCACCCCACATCTGTGGTTCTTCTTTCCGATTTCAGGAACTTCCCTTCTGCCCGCTGGTTGGACCTTGCACTATTCTAGGCCTCATTTAGGAAAGACATTGGTAACAAAGGCAGGACCTAGGTCTCCTGGTTTTTATTCCTTTCTCATCTCCACCCTGGTGGTTTAGACGGTAAAGAATCTGCCTGCAATGCAGGAGACCCAGGTTGAATCGCTGAGTCAGGAAGATCCCCTGGAGAAGGAAATCGCTACCCACTCCAGTATTCTTGCCTGGGAAATCCCATGGACGGAAGAGCATGGGGTTGTGAAGAGTCAGACATGACTTAGCAACTAACACTTTCACTGTTTTTCTCATCTCCACTTGACATATAACTATGTTTCTTTAAAAGCTCAAAGTGTCTAATGTTTTACCAGGCTAATTTAAAGGAAGTCTCTTTTTTCTGGATGACAGAAAGTTCTGGGTGACAAAAATATTTCCAAGGCCTAGGAAATTATCTCCTTATTCTGAGAAATATTCTATATGACAAAGTAATAACAGAATATACAGCGCCATCTCATCTTTCTGATTTTCTGTTATCATTCTTTGATTATCATGCTCTACAACTTGATGACAAAAACCAAACAGCAAATTCACAAAATTTACAAAATCTGCAGCAAAATATGCATGTATCAGCCTATCCACAATCAGGGAGAGAGCAAGCAAACTGGTAACTTAAGATTTAGTATTAATAGTAAATCTACTGGGGCCTCAACCCTCCCTAATTAAGAAGTCTTAAAAGAAGATTAACATTTTCTGTTGATGTTTACCTCTGAAATTTTGAACAAAACAATACAAGTAGAAGATACCCTAAGGAGCATTTTTGGAAAAATCCCAACGATTGCATAGAGCCCCACAGATGAAATGATTTAATTAGCTTGGATAATGCTACGTCTTCTAAAGTATCTGAAACAGACTCGGGAAACTCATAAAGAGCCTTGTATTTTGTAACGTATGTGAGAGTTTAAGGGTGCTTTAGAGCCTACTTTGAAAGATTGGCTCTGAGCCTCCCTTGATGAAATGTAGTCTTGCCAGAGCTACAAGGAAAAGAGGCTGGCAGTAGTATTAGCCAGTTGCCAATGTCTTCATAGAACTTAGAACTGGAAAGAGACTTTAGAGCTCCTCTTTTTACAAAAGAGTGAGCTGATGGATCAACTGGCCGTTGATTCCGTGAATGTCCATCACAAGTGAGGGCGACAGAGCTAAGGCAGACCCCAGATTGCCTGAAAAATAAAGAGAAGTTCACTGCTCTTCCCACCCAGTTGGGAGTTGCTTGATATTGATCAAGCTTTTGCTAATCTGGAGTTGAGATCTGTTATACCTATCTATAGATCTTTCTTCTTTGTGTGACATCTGAAAAGTTGTGGGAAAGACAAGAGGTTCAAACTCAGTGATCTGGTTTTGCTCCCAGGTGTGCCATTTGTTATGTAGGTGACCTTGGACAGAATATTTAACCTCTCTATTCTCAAATACTGCATTATTAAACAGGGATACTAACCAGTCGGTAACTGGAATTGTTGTGACCATCAGAGAACGTGGAATGTGTGAAAGCTTTTTGTAACCTGTAGATTCCTATATCAAGATAGGTGGGACTTGTTAGGCTATAGACTGTTATTTTTATGTTTAAACTATGAACATAAGTTTTGGGAGTTTTTTTGTATGTTTGTTTTGGGTTTTTGGTTTTGTTGTTGTCTCTATAAGATGAGCATATCCTGTTGCTTTGGGAGAGTTTACACTTTCATTATCAAATTAGGATGGCTGTTTTTTCCTCGTTGATTTCAGAACTTAGTATTTCAATGGAAGAGATCTCTGACAGAGTCATGACCCACCTCCGTTTTGATTGAGTTTATCACTGGTTCACCTCTAACCTGTGCTAGGTAGAACTTTAAAAGCTGAATAGTTGTATCTTTTTGTACACAAAGTAGCTAGGATTTTAAAGTGGCTTGAAAACCCAAGATTAATGGAATACTTTTAACAAGGGTAGACTAGGGCGTTAGAAGTTGTGTGTGTCTCTTTAGATGTGTGTGTGTGTGTATGTTTTTTTTTTTTTACCATGGGCAGATCATTTGTTTCTTAATCACTAAAAGCATCAAGTTTTTGTAAGTGTAAGATAAAAACGGAATGTATTTAAGGTCTTTGTGTAGCATTTTCTCTTTTCTACATTAGTCATCTTCCTCTGTATTATCATCTTTTCTATAAAGAAAATGTCAGGTTAATCCATCGTTTTTCTTTCTTCTGTGTTTAAGTAAGCATGCGTGCTTTATAAACCGTGAGTCATAATTCCTCTCTCTTTTGTAATTTATTTCCCTTTTCTCTTTTGAGACTCAAAGTGACATATGATTTCTGGGTGACTTGCTTTGTTTTTGAAGGACAGAGAACTTACTTGAGGCGATTATGTAAAATCAGGCTCTTAAAAATAGATGTAATCCTCTCTCTGCCAGCTGAGGGATACTCCCCCAAAAAATTGAAGTAAGGATGAAGTCTGGTGAAGTTCAGGCAGAGCTAAAGAACTAAAATCAATGAAACTTTTATCGGGAATTCTGAGTGAAATAATTGTTTGCATTCTCCTATATTCCTTCTTCAGAAAGATTTCTTTGTGTTCTTTTGCTTGAATATGGCTTCTTGGAGGCTCATGTTTAGATTTTCTGTGCTTATTTAAAAAAAGAGCTTTATAATTACTATGTAAGGACTATGAAGTGGGAAGGAATACATTGGCAAGGCTTATTACAATTACTTTGTCATGCATCTGGTTATGTTGGCATATTTGTTTAATTAAATTCCCTGCTAATTATAACTGTATGTACTTCTGTTAATTATTATTTGCTTAACACAGGAAACAGTGTAATTCTTTAAAGGAAAGCAACTCACTCTCTATTTAAATTAAATTTCAACTTAATATGCTTTCTAAAATAACAGTAGTGATGTTTCATTAGAATGGTAGTTGGAAAGTATTTATCAACTGCAGTGGGAATTTGGACTGGCTAAAATGTAACAGAGCTGTTTTAATATCAAATTGTAATTGGAAATCAAAAGCTTCAGAGTATAATGGTCAACATTCCCAAACCATTCCCGCCATCCAATGCTGCATATGGTTCATTTACTGAAGGATACAGTTTCACCCTTTAAGGTTAACCTTTCCTACCCTTCAGAACCTCATCGCCTACTCTAGAAGAAAGAGGGGGAGAATTAGCACTTGAGCGTGATATCCAAGACCCAACAAGTTCACATCTCTTTCTAATACACACATTCTCTGAAGCATTTGTTTTATAACATTGCCCAGATTGCTTGGTTATGATCACTCATGATACTGAATACATTTATAGACTTTGTCAAACCTACAGGTCTTCCATTAGAGTAAAATAAAATTCCCAATGAAGTTGAGTTTTTTCCACTTCACTTTTTTCATCCTCTCTCACTTTCACAATTCTTCTATAGGTATCCTCTTCCTCCCACTCTTTGTCAGACATGATGTTTTTTAAAAACAAATTTCACCACTTATCTCATGATGAGCTGGAAACTCTTTATTTATGTAACTGTCCTCCTTCATTTGCATGTACACTGGCACCTGTTCAAAGGGCTCAATTCTTATCACTTCCTTTCCTTCATTTAGTTTAAAACTAGTTTTTCTCTCTAAAATAGCAACTTAAATTATTTTCAATATATTCTTATTATTAACTCTAATACACATTAAAAGCTTTCTTTTCTATCTCAGGAGCTTTAGCTTTGGCCCTACATAGAAATGAGCTTCCCTTATAGCTCAGTCAGTAAAGATGGGCAATGCAGGAGACCTGGGTTCGATTTCTGGGTCAGGAAGATCCCCTGGAGAAAGAAATGGCAACCCACTCCAGTATTCTTACCTGCAGAATCCCATGGACAGAAGAGCCTGGCGAGCTATAGTCCATGGAGTCGCAAGAGTTGGAGACAACTTAGTGACTAAATCATCATCATCATCTACACAGAAATGGATTTAAAACATGCCTCTTTAGGTAAACTGCCACTTTTCTGAGTCTCAGGGTTCTTAATTATGAAATGAGGCTATAAGCAGTATCTCTACCTTGTAGGGCTAAAGAGGAAGTCAAATGATAAGACGTATTTAAAACATCTAGTTTAAGCCATCACCAAGATTAGATAACAAACCTTAATTGGTGAAAGTGGAAATGAAAATAAAAGTGTAGTTGCTCAGTCATGTCCAGCTCTTTATGACCCCATGAACTGTAGCCCACCAGGCTGCTTTGTCCCTGGATTCTCTAGGCAAGAATATTAGAGTGGATTGCCATTTCCTTCTCCAGGGGATCTTCTTGACCCAGGGATTGAACCTGGGTCTCCCACATTGTGGGCAAATTCTTTACTACTAAGCCACCTGGGAAGCCTAAAAGTGGAAATACTGCAGTGTTTTTTTGAATGGGAGTCTTAGTTGTCATCTGAAATTTGTATTTGGCTCACAGGAAGGTAATATCTATTAGCTACATGATAACACTCCAAGAAATTCCACAAAATGTGACTGACTTTAGGACAGCTGTTCAATTCAACAGATACTTTTTGACTGACTGCCATATTACCAGCCCTGCACTGTGTACAAGAGGGAAAAGTCAAGGCCTCTCTTCTCAGAGAGCCATAGTCTTGTGGAGAAGTCAGATCATTCAGAATATTATGTTAAGTGTTATGGAAGAAACATAAAGAGCAGGTTTGGGACCATAGAAAAGAGGATGTCATGTCTGAGGTCATGACATTGAAAGTGAGTTTTTCAGAATCAGTTAGAAATTAGACAAGGAAAGACATGGGGAAGGATGCCCTCCCTATATGCTTTGTCTTTGAGTGGAGAACACTTGGTCTTTGTCATCCATCTGATACACCAGAGACCAGCCAGCCACGTGCAAGGCTGCGTGGTCTCACACGGGCCAGTTATTTAATTGATCTCTCTGAACATCACTTTGCACATCTCCTTTTGGGGTTTACCGCAAAGCATTGTGAGGAGGCATATAAAAGGGCTGAGACCTAGTACCTAGTTGTTTAAAAAATAAGTCTGTTTGGTTGTAAACACTGAGAATTTGGCATTCATTGCCAAGGAAGCCAAATTTTGGTATTTGATAGTGGCTGAATTTGCCAACCACCTACACAGTGGTTGGGCTACTTGAATGGAAAGTTTCCTTCCCAATTAATGCACCATTTTTCTCAGAGACTTTGAACAGGCATATTTTTGATCCATCAAATCTTTTCTGTCCTGGGGTTGTGTCTGGTTTTTATTCCAATTTTAAAGTCTGTCTGCACACATTGTGCCTTGAGCCATGTGGCAGATAGAAAGACAAATGATTTCCTTTTATTATTCTTTTTATTAACAACTAAGGGAAATAACATTTAAGGAAAAAAGAATACTTACTTGAGAGAAACTTCTAGTTATTTTCTAATGAGGGAAGAAATCTCTAAACGCAGTATATCAATCCTATTTCCAGGATAACAAAGCAAATCTGAGACGGTTTTAAGCTTTTCCCTTATTCCCTTTATCATGAATGTTTAATATCCAAAGGAACCAATTTTTGTTCAGAATTAGCTTCCAGGTTTGAAGGACTATTAGCAATCACCACAGGGAGCTTCACACTCCGATGATATCTGCCACCCTTTTTTTCTGGAACAGAATCATTTTCCATGTAGTTATAGCAAGAGCCTGTGTTTCACTGGCCTCGTCAACTCTAATATATTTTAAATATGCCTACCTGTGCTGAGATGAGACATCAAGAAAGTAACCACACTGTATGTTGAGAAAGTGTAGGTCTCTGCTTTGATAAGCTTGTAAAACAAACATGTTTAGCCTCCTACTCATGATCCTTCATGTAGCTATTTCAATTTGAAATGTTATAAATATTGTTCCAATCATGTTATAATCACAATATGAGTTAACTGTTTTTTTAACCACTTAACACATGCTAGGTGCTTCATATAAGTGGCCTTGTTTATTTTTACAGTGGTCCTGTCATGTAGATGCTCACGTGATATCATTTATCTAGGAAACTAAGGCTTCAAGTAGTCAAGCGACTTGCCTCTTATTCTGTGGCTCACAGGCCTGGAGTACACACCCTGGCCTGTTGGATTCCAGAGCCCCGGCTCTGATACACTAGCCTATACTACATCTTTTCAGTCCTTCTGTGATGTTCTAAAATAGACTTTCCATTTGACAGTCCTTAATGTGAAGCATTATTTGATGTCTTATGAAAGTACTTACTCTTAAGCTAGTACTTACTTTAGTGCTAGCTTATTAACATTTGTTTATAAACACTGAAAGCAAGATGACATTGGTGTAGGCTTAATGAGATATTTATTTAGCAAGGATGTTCTTGCTAATAGTAAGCCAAATGTTATACCAGGCATTGGATTTTTAAAAATGAAAAAAGATATCACTTGACCTTGAGAAGTTCACATCTAGTTGGCAAGATGTATAAGAGTTCCCAAATCCAAATTCCAAAAACCTCTGAAAAATGAAAGATTTTTTTTTTTGTATGAGGCTCATTTAGCACTAATACCTGACCTGAATTGATAGTAGGCTATATATATGGCCTTTGGGAGTTGTTACATAATCTGTAGTAAATGCCCTGATAACTTTTCTAAATTCCAAACTTTCTCATTTCTGAAATACATCGTGTCATAAGGGTTCAACAGAGGGGACTGTGGACCCTTACAGTGACTTCAGGTGGGGAGGTCCCACGAAAGGAGTGGTCACTTGACCTGACTGAGTTAAAGATTCACAGGAGAGAGGTTTCAGGCACTGAAGATAGAATTCACCAAAAATTCACCAGGCAGAGCAAAACTCAAGGGCAAAGGTACACAGTCGTGAAAGACTGTGACGAGGGTATATGTGGGAGACAAGACGAGAAAGGCAGTTTGGCCCCAGATTACAGAGGGCCTCGCATGCCACAGGAAGTGTGCGCTGGTTCCTGCTATGGCTGAGCCCTAGGGAAGCTTGGGGGGGCCTTAAGCAGAGGAGTCATCTCACCAGCTTTCTGCATTAGAGAATCCCCTCCTGCCTCAGTGAGCATCCTGTAACAGTAAGTAGGGCACAGAATGATGAGAATTGGGACCAAGGCAGTGGCAGTAATTAAGCAAGGACAGAGAAGGGGAGGTGAAGAAAGGACCTCAACGCTGACTTCCGGGTTTTCTAATTTGAGCATCTGAGTCAAGAGGAGTGCCATGACCCAGGACACGGAATGCAGAGGGAGGCACAAGAGCGAGTGATCATGTCCACGTTGAACTTGACTTTCCTCTGTATCATGTCTGTGCAGATGCGGCAGGCAGTTGAGATTTGGGATCTGAAGCACTGCTTACAAGTTTTCTATTGAATCATAGGCATTTATAATGATTTGAAGCTACCAGAGTAAATGATATTATCAAGACGAACATAATGCAGATGACCCACATGGAAGGTTAGATGAAAGACATGAAGCTGAAGAGATTAAAGAGGAGCAGTTAGTGGAGAAGAAAAACGGAGGCGTGACAAGGACTGGAAGGGTGGTGGTGTGTCTCTTTCCTGCATGAGGCAGGGTGTCAGGTGATGCTGTCAGTTGCTATGGAGACATCATCAGAGCATGCACACTCTCAGGCGATCGCTTGCCACTTTCAGGCAAGCATGTTCCGGAAGAGCAGCTGAGGTGGTTGAGGACGGGTGTACCACTAGTGCAGACTGCTCTGCAAAGCTGGCATGGACAAGACGGAGGGTTCGCTCATCTTTCGAAATACTAATAATCGGGAAAGGCAACGGTTGATTGAAGTAATATGTTAAGAGGATGATATGGGAGAATGGCATTGAAACATGTTAATTATCATATGTGTAATCAATCGCCAGCCCAGGATTGATGCTCGGGGCTGGTGCAACGAGATTTCCCGGGGGGAGGGAGGAGGGAGGGGGGTTCTGGAGGGGGACCATATGTAAACCCATGGTGATATCATGTCATTGTAAGGCAAAACTAATAAAAAAAAATAAAAACAAACAAAAAAACAAAAAAGAGTCAATAGCTATCACTTAACGGCTCACTGCTCGTTTCTTGTGTAAATAAAGGACAGAATCCTACCAACTAAGCCTCCTGGACTTTGTCTCCAACAGCGTGAATTCAAGAGTAGCCACTGAATGTGTTCCCAGTGCAATTTGTGAATAACTTAGGAGATTTTGATTTTAAGCTGCGGTGATTAAGGTTTGGTGCCACTGACAAGCCTTCATGTGTTCTTTATAGGATTTTATTATACCATGTGTTTAAGAAGCACATTCAGCTATGACCCAAGAAACTTATACCACTTAGTGATGAAGTAGCATACCAGTTGCAGCTTCCATATTTTTAGGTGAGACAGGCAAGTGTGATGATGGGAGAATAAGTTTCTGAACTGAAGAGAACAAAGGGGTCTAGTACCTTCATATCTTGAAAATAACGATGCTTGTCTTCTTTCATCAGGAGTTTTTCATTTGCTTTTAAAGGAACAGTTTATCACTTTGGGCAAGAAGGTGCCATGGGAAGCAGTTCTCTTAAAAATTTCTTTGTTTTATCCTAATAGAAAATTCTGTCTTGTAGAATGTCTGTGTTGCTAAAGAAGAAAGCTTAAATGCACTTTCTCCAGCAGCATGTAAGCAAGACATCTTACAGTGATTAATTACTCATGAAAACCCTGAAAGATTAGCATCTTTTACACACAAAAGCCTCATGCCTGGCCCCTGTAGGAAACTGACTCTTGAGAACCAAGTCTCAGCCAGAAGTGTAGAAGCTGCTGTTTGCAGCCTCCAGACCCATGGCAGTATGGTTGGTGGGGAAAAGATGGGTGATGACTTAAACTCATAAATCACCTTCAGTAGACAGTCGTACATCGTATCTCACAGTCAATCTCCATCTAATCAGCAACATGTTTTATCACTCCGAAGAAATCCACAAAATTACATCACATAATTGACTCTTCTGATGCCATAGATCTAACTGCAGGGACTGTCCTTGCTTAAAGTCCCAGGACTGTAACCTCCATGATTTAACATGAGGGCGTCCAGGGACACATCCATGTCCAAGAGTCTTTTTCCCTTAAGTCTATTACTGCAATTGAATTCTGCTCCTAGAGGTTTATTGCATTAATGCATTATTTTCATTTGTTTATGATCCCTTCATTTATCCATTCAGCCATCAAATATATGTTGCATGGCTTTAGTGTACTGCTTCTTCCTAGGCACTCTTTTTTTTTTAATTAATTATTTTTTTTCTTTACATTATCGTGTTGGTTTTGCCATACATTGACATGAATCTGCCACGGGTATACATATGTTCCCCTTCCAGAACCCCCCTCCCACCTCCCTCCCAATTCCATCCTTCCTAGGCACTGGACCAAATAAAGATATGGTCCCAACCCCTTGTCACGGGAGGAGGACAAGGAAGCAGCAGTTTGGAAGCCCAAACTATATAGGAAGCCTGTAGTAAACACTCTTAACTAATCTTCCAAGCAACTCTAAAATGTTGCCAAGAGATTAGGATACACTCCCTGGGGGTGAAGACAGTTAGGCTGGGCATTGAGGATGAGAAATACCCAGGCACCAAACTACAGCTTCTTTTCATCTAGAGACTAGTTATCTTATTACTGGATATCCTATACAGTACTTTGCTTCAGTTCAGTTCAGTTCAATTGCTCAGTTGTGTCTGACTCTTTGCAACCCCATGAATTGCAGCATGCGAGGCCTCCCTGTCCATCACCAACTCTCAGAGCCTACCCAAACTCCTGTCCATTGAGTCGGTGATTCCATCCAACCATCTGATTTTCTGTTCTCCCCTTCTTCTCCTGCCCTCAATCTTTCTCATCATCAGGGTCTTTTCAAATGAGTCAACTCTTTGCATCAGGTGGCCAAAGTATTAGAGTTTCAGCTTCAACATCAGTCCTTCCCATGAACACCCAGGACTGATCTTCTTTAGGATGGACTGGTTGGACCACCTTGCAGTCCAAGGGACTCTCAAGAGTCTTCTCCAACACCACAGTTCAAAAGCATCAATTCTTCGGCACTCAGCTTTCTTTATAGACCAATTCTCAATCCATAAATCACTACTGGAAAGACCATAGTCTTGACTAGACAGACCTTTGTTGGCAAAGTAATGTCTCTGCTTAATATGCTATGTAGGTTGGTCATAACTTTCCTTCCAAGGAGTAAGCGTCTTTTAATTTCACAGCTGAAGTCACCATCTGCAGTTATTTTGGAGCCCAGAAAAAAAGTCAGCTGCTGTTTCCACTGTTTCCTCATCTATTTGCCATGAAGTGATGGGACCAGATGCTATGATCTTAGTTTGATCATATTGAGCTTTAAGCCAACTTTTTCGCTGTCCTCTTTCACTTTCATCAAGAGTCTCTTTATTTCTTCACTTTCTGCCAAAAAGGTAGTGTCATCTGCATATCTGAGGTTGTTGATATTTCTCTGGGCAATCTTGATTCCACCTTGTGCTTCCTCCAGCCCATCGTTTCCCATGATGTACTCTGCATGTAAGTTAAATAAGCTTATGTAGAGGTATAATGAATGTATGAAATAAATATTGTCCAATCAAATTTCTTTTACCTCAACATAGAAGTCAGTGAAGAGAAATCTTGAGGCATACTTTTTTTTTCCTTTATAAAAGGTGGTTTTAGTTATGATACTTCAGTGATAAAGTCTAGACAGAGAATAACATGAAAGTATTAGGAGGGAGATCAGTTACCTAATTTTGAGGAGCTAAACCCTGAATAGAGAGGTTTGCTGTCAATGACTTCCAAGAGAACTTTTTGGCCCTAGTCTTTCTCCCCAGAGCAATCTTTCTGAGACACCGAGCCAGTTACTTTGTTACTTAACCTACCCTTCCCCACTTTCTGAGTGGAGTCCAGACTCTTCCGTGAGGCATGCACGATCTGGCCCTAAGCATGCAAGGTCTTCTTTTTCTTTGCCCTCCCTTGGCTCTGTGTCTCACACTCAAATGTTTTATGTCCACTCCTTCTCCAACTGGCATTCACCCTAAGAGTCAGCTCTCTGATGATTAGGCCTTCCTAAGAACAAATTGCTCCTTCCTTTGCTCTCCATCATAGAGGGTATATATTTGTATCACAGAATCTCTAATACTTCATGCAGTCATCTATTTACATGTCAGTATCCTTTTATTAGCACATTTTTAGAGCACAAAAAAATATGTTTTTATCCACATATCTTTGTACTTAGCATTATGCCTGCTTCATAGTTATCATTCACTAAATACTCATTGGATAGAAGAATAGATATATGGACAAATGAAATATTTTGAACTGAGGGGTCCATTTATTTGGCCATCTATTTAGTAAAGTCTGTTAGCCTTGTTTTCCCTTTGGGCCAATTTCACTCTCTAAGGCCAGAGCCACAGAAGAGTCTAGACAAGGTATTGTAGCTGAGCTATCACAGGAAAACGCAGACTTGATTTTCAGTACACTAATTAGTTATCAGTACTCTCAAGGGCAGATGCACATATCTGATGCATTAGTAGATTACTGGATTTTATTGGTCTTGAATATGTTATAATTAAGTGACTGCTTCTGACTATGAGGTGAAGAGCATAGCATTTTAAAAATAGAACATAATTATCTGCTGTGATCATCTAGATTAAATATTATGGCTTATTTTACATTTCAATAATTCGCATGCTAGAGCTTTTTCAACATTTACCAGTGTCCTACATCTCAGCTAATTCTTAAATAGAAGTTGGAACTGACTTTAAGAAGTTATGGGTTTATCTTTAGACCTTTGACACTAAGATCATTATTATACTTTCTAATTCCTCCTTGTAGAAGAAAAATGAGAACAGATATGTCTAATAAGTAGAGTCTGAAGTTAAATTAAGTAGCTGACAAGCAGTAGCTCACTTGAACTTACCTTGAGGTCATATGTGTATTTAATGAATCTTTGTTGACCAATTTCATTGCTTTCCAAGGATTTTCAAAAATTTTAGCCATCACTAACAGTATACAGGCATGCATGCATACATTCTTATGTGCATATATATATGTGTGTGTGTGTGTGTGTATATATATAAGGATATCTGAAAGTAAAAGAAATGCAAAAAATCAAAATGGTTGTCTCAGGAGGCTTACAAATAGCTGAGAAAAGAAGAAAAGTGAAAGGAAAAGGAGAAAAGGAAAGATATACCCATTTGAATGCAGAGTTCCAAAGAATAGCAAAGAGAGATAAGAATGCCTTCTTAAGTGGAACAATGCACAGAAATAGAAGAAAGCAATTGAATGGGAAAGCCTAGAGATCTCTTCAAGAAAATCAGAGATACCAAGGGAAGATTTCATGCAAAGATGGGCACAATAAAGGGCTGAAATGGTGTGGACCTAACAGAAGCAGAGGATATTAAGAAGAGGTGGCAAGTATACACAGAAGAAGTATGCAAAAATGATTCATCACCCAGATAATCATGACGGTGTGATCACTCACCTAGAGCCAGACATCCTGGAGTGCGAAGTCAAATGGGCCTTAGGAAGCATCACTACAAACAAAGCTAGTGGAGGTGATGGAATTCCAGCTGAGGTGTTTCACATCCTAAAAGATGATGCGGTTCAAGTGCTGCAGCTCTCTACACCAGCAAATATGGAAAACTCAGCAGTGGCCACAACACTGGAAAAGGTCAGTCTTCATTCCAATCCCAAAGAAGGGCAAAGTCAAAGAATGTTCAAACTACTGTACAATTGCACTTACTTCGCGTGCTAGCAAAAGTCAAAATGAAAGTTTCTCAGTTGTGTCTGACTCTTTGTAAATCCATGGACTATAAAGTCCATGAAATTCTCCAGGACAGATTACTGGAATGGTAGCCGTTCCCTTCTCCAGGGGATCTTCCCAACCCAGGGATCAGACCCAGGTCTCCCACATTGCAGGCAGATTCTTTACCAGCTGAGTTACCAGGCAAGCCCCCATTCTAGCAAAATAATGCTCAAAATTCTCCAAGCCAGGCTTCAACAGTACGTGAAACACGAACTTCCAGATGTTCAATCTGGATTTCAAAAAGGTAGAGGAACCAGAGATCAAATTGCCAAGAACTGTTGGATTATAGAAAAAGCAAGAGAATTCGAGAAAAACATCTAGTGCTGCTTCATTGACTATGCTGAAGACTTTGACTGTGTGGATCACATCAAACTATGGAAAATTCTTTAAGAGATGGAAATACCAGACCACCTGACCTGTCTCCTGAGAAACCTATATGCAGGTCAAGAAGCAACAATTAGAACTGGACATGGAACAATAGACTAGTTCCAAATTGGGAAAGGAGTATATGAAGGTTGTATATTGTCACCCTGCTTCTTTAACTCCTACACAGGGTATATCATGTGAAATGCTGGGCTGAATGAAGCACAAGCTGGACTCAAGATTGCCTGGAGAAGTATCAGTAACCTCAGATATGCAGATGACACCACTCTTATGGCAGAAAGCAAAGAGGAACCAAAGAGCCTTTTGACGAAAGTAAAAGAGGAGAGTGAAAAAGCTGGCTTAAAACTCAACCTTAAAAAAATGAAGATCATGGCATCTGGTCTCTTCACTTCATGTCAAATAGATATGAAAACAGTGACAGACTTTATTTTCTTGGGCTCCAAAATCACTGCAGATGGTGACTGCACCACAAAATTAAAAGATGCTTCTTCCTTGGAAGAAAAGCTATGACCAACCTAGACAGCATATTAAAAAGCAGAGACCTTTGCCAACAAAGGTCTGTCTAGTCAAGGCTATGGTTTTTCTAGTAATCATGTATGGATGTGAGAGTTGGACTATAAAGACAGCTGAGTGCTGAAGAATTGATGCTTTTGAACTGTGGTGTTGGAGAAGACTCTTGAGAGTTCCTTGCACTGCAAGAAGATCAAACCAGTCCATCCTGAAGGAAACTAATCCTGAATATTCATTAGAAGGACTGATGCTGAAACTCCAATACTTTGGCCACCTGATGCAAAGAACTGACTCTTTGGAAAAGACTGTGATGCTGTGAAAGATTGAAGACAGGAGAAGAAGGGGACAACAGAGGATGAGTTAGTTGGATGGCATCACCAGTTTGATGGACATGAGTTTGACAAAGCTCTGGGAGATGGTGGAGGACAGGGAAGCCTGGTGTGCTGCAGTCCATGGGGTCACAAAGAGTTGGACGTGACTGGGCGACTGAACAACAAGGGTATCTGACTATATATAATACACTCAGATATTTTCTGTTCTGTTCGATCCTGTTGCATTGGATATCAATGCTTTCCATGCTGATTATGATACTGTCTGAAAAAGGCTGCTTTGATCCTTATCAGTAGCACGAATTTGGCCAGGTCAGAATGTGACCTCCACTCCCCCAAAATCCTGCCTGTTTGTGAGTGTGCGTTATCCCGATACAGAAGGGGGTGAGTGGCAAGTAACATGGACATCGTACATGCAAGATCTCATACAACTTCTGTCCGATGACAGTCTTTTATCATATTTCTTTCAGCCTTATTTGTTCATGTATCTTGCTTAGTTGCCGAATGTCATGGATCCCTTTGGGGAAGCGGATGAGTAATCTTGTGAATGGAGTAGTGAACAGAGGGAAATTGTTTATTTTTGGTGTTGATTCAGGCCCCATTTCATCTTAACCCCTCGTTAGAGGACATCGGTAATGATTCTGTTTCTGCAACTCATTCCTAAAGAAAATTAATTGGAAGCTAGATAGCTCCTTAATAACCACACTTGTTTTTACATAATAGAAGGAGGAAAGGATTAAGTTCTTTGTTCTAATTAATAGGAATGAAAATAGAATCACAATCTATGGTATGGCAAAATGAGAGAAAATAAGGCTTGTAAGTAATTTTCATGGTTGTTTAGGAATAATTGTTTCATTATTGAGTTAATAGTTTTTACAAACAGCTTCCATTTCCATATCATATTTCTGCAGGAGCTCTTTATTGAGATTGCCTAGGCAGAAGATGACAAGAAGTTGTTTTAAGCCCATCACTTGTCTAAAATATGAGTTCCAGAGTAGTTAAGAGAGGGGGCTACAGCAGGAAAGAAGGAGGTAGGGAAGGGAAAAGGGAGGTCAGATTGAAATCAGTTGATTAATAAGACAACAAAATTCATTCACCAGCTTGTTTCAAAGGAGACTCTTATTATTCTGGAGAGAAATTAGACATCAGATCTCTCATAGGCCCCAGGCTCTGACATGTGTTTTATAATGACAGTTAATTAGATACTGTCTGCGGCAATCATAGGCTGTCATTTCTAATACATTTCTGGGAAGTTGAAGGACAGGAGAAGTCACCCCCTCCCCGTCTTCCCCCTTCCCGTAACTGAAATCGGTTGCCAAAATTAACTGTGAATATATGAGGCAGAAATTCAACAATTATACAGCCGTTCTGCACATTTACGCTTTCCTCCTTGGTATGTGCTCTGCATCTCAGGCTGTGCTGGGCGTGGATTTTGCAGACAGACTTGTCACTGCAGCCCTGGTAATGTTTAGGAATATCTCACACCGCAGCCTCTCATACCTGGTCTCATGGAACATACCACTCATCTTTGTAGCTTACGTGTTGGAACACAAAGAATTTTTCACACTGTTGAATTCAAACTCTAGCTCTACCCCACCCGCCCCCCTGCCACCCTCCTGCCTTTCATGTTTACTAAAGAACTTGCCATGTATTAATTAAAATGATGTATTCTCATCAATAAACCTTAAATTTCAATAACTCCTGCAGGGAAACCTAACCTGGATTTTCAGTGCCCCTTTTTCTGAATGTCATTATAAACATGGCAGTTGAGTACAGGGTACAAGAAGCTAAGTCATGAGGCAGAAATCATGCTTGAGACAGCTTCAAATCATAGATGGTTGAAGTTTTAAAGGACCTTAGGAATAATCTAATTAGTTCCTTTACAAGCAGAACATTTGAGACCCAGAGAGCTTAAATAATGTCAGGGCACCCTGAGCTAAAACCTGGTTCTCCTGAATTCTAGAGTCTTGCTTATTTCCCTGTACAGCACTGCCTCCTGCCTGATTATCTGGGTGACTGTGAAAATCACTGGACTTTTCTGACCTTGAGCTTTTTCAGCTGTAGAATGAGCAACCCCAGGGTTGCACTGAGCATAAATGGGAAGGCTACTCCACCGTCCTTTATGGGACTCCAGGCAATCTTGTGTTGCCCTCTGATTGCTCTCATCCCATGTCATCTTTCCCCCAGTGCGTACTTGGCCTCATCACCACCTGCCAGGTAAACAGAAGAAGGTGTTCAGCCCCTTTCTGGTTGAAAACAGCACTCTTTTTACAGGCTACCCACTCAGTTTCTATTACCTGTTTTTTGAGACATGGCCACTCAAATCATGTGCAGAAATTCTGTCTTTTTCAACCTGAGGTATCATCCCTGATGTGTCAAGGGGTAGTTTCCAAACATGAGAAATAAGACTCCCATAGAGTTTCTTAAGGTCTTCCCCGAGAGCTTGGTTGGTAAAGAATCCTCCTACAATGCAGGAGACCCCGGTTAGATTCCTGGGTCAGCAAGATCTGCTGGAGAAGGGACAGGCTACCCATTCCAGTATTCTTGGGCTTCCCTGGTGGCTCTGCTGGTAAAGAATCCACCTGCAATGTGAGAGACCTGGGTTCAATCCCTGGGTTGGGAAAATCCCCTGGAGAAGGGAAAGCCTACCCACTCCAGTATTCTGGCCTGGAGAATTCCATGGACTGTATAGTGCTTGGGATCACAAAGAATCAGACACAACTGAGCGACTTTCACTTTCAGAGTTTTCTTTAAATTACAAATTCTTACTCCCCATGGTACTTCCACCCTCCTGCCAGGCCCCTTTGAGAAAAAAACCTAATATAGTAGGTTTGCAGCAGAGCCTGATCATCAGTAGATTAGCTAGGTTTTGTTTTACTTGTTTTTGCTTTTTGAGCTCCCTGGATGACTGCTGGGGAAATGCTGCTTACCCAAGCAGATCAGATCCCCAAATGTGCTACCTTCTACAGCTGCTAGAATCTCTGGGTACTTCTCTGTGGGTTCTAATTAACTTTTACATTTTAGAGGTTGAAGTGTCAGCAGTAAGCTGGTACTGCAATTCTTGGAGGCAAGAACTGGTTCTCATCTTCTTGCCTTTATAGAGACATATACAAGCACTACCACCCACCTCCCCCACGACTCCACTAGCCCCCTGTCTGCAGACTTTCCAACCTTAAGTGGACAGTATAACAAATACCAGTATCAATAAAGGTGAGTCTGCTGTCCACTTCCAGTTTGAGACTTGTTTTGTGGCAGTGGTGATTTTAATCTCCCCACATCCACCTTCCCAGTAATAGGGCTGAGTTTATATTGCGCCCTTCTCTCCTATATCTGGTCCCCTCATGATTGAAGATGTGTTTTCAAAACACGTAGTTGGGATTAAGGATATGGTGTGTGATGCTGAGTGATTATCTCTGTGCAGAATAAACTGGTATCAGGAAGCAGATTGAGCTAGAGTCTTGACCTTGTTGTATGATTCTCTATCCATGAGCTACCAGCTGGGGCAAAGTAGGGAAGGCTACAGGGGTACACGCCATCAACATCCCTTGAGATCCAGATTGATATCTTGAACTATTCTTGGGCATGAGCAGAAAGTGGATGCTTAGCCAACTCCATATGTGTTACTATAATGGTTCACTTGCTTTCTAAATGAAGGCAGCCTCCTTACCAGCTGTGGGCTCTTCAGTGTTTGTAAAGGTTTAAAGATGTTCCAGAAGGAAGTAGAATGACATTGAATAAAGATGTTGGAAAAAGAAGGCAGTCAAAGATAATGAGACTTTACATACATATAAAGTTAGTTTAGACAGAGCCCAGTATACAAGTAAGCATGTAATAAATGTTAGCTCCTGTTGAGGTTATTGCTGTTGTTATTATGTCCATGCTATTTTGAATCAAGCTATTGCTGATAATCAGTGGCATATTGACCATGGTTATTAAGCATTAAAATTTGAGGACACTTAATTTGACTTTTTAGAAAAAAGAAACTTTAAAAATCCACTTAGTTCAAGCCTAACTTCTTACTCTATTTGTGCATATTATAGTATATGGTCCATAACTTATGGACATTAGTTCTGAGTTCATATTTCCATTGGGCTTAGTGAGTTAGAAGTTTTTAGGTGAATTAAATGGGCTGTGTGAATCTCATCTCCAGGCCAATTTCAGGAATCACTGAGGTTTATGGGTAGGTAACTCACAATGTCATTTCAAATTTTATAATTTTTACCCCTCCCCTTTATTAGTTGATTTAATAATGATGAAAATATAGTTAACCTGACTAAAGTCTATTACCTCCAGCAATGACTCAGATACATGGCAATAAGATGAAGCAATTCATTTATCCCAGAGCTCCAGGCCTTTGGATTTTAAGAATATTTAACTCTTTATGGAGTCATAGTTGTGACAATTTTTTATAAAAAACATAATATTTTACTTGGTTTTGTTGCTTCAGTTGACTTCAGTTCAGTTACTCGATCCTCTCTGACTCTTTGCAACCCCATGGACTGCAGCAGGCCAGGCTTCCCTGTCCATCACCAGCACCTGGAGCTTGCTCAAACTCATGTCCATTGAGTCGGTGATGCTATCCAGCCATCTCTTCCTCTGTTGTCGCTTTCTCCTGCCTTCAATCTTTCCCAGCATCAGGGTCTTTTCTAATGAGTCAGTTTTTTGCATCACGTGGCCAGAGTATTAGAGTTTCAGCTTCAGCATCAGTCCTTCCAAAGAATATTCAGGACTGATTTCGTTTAGGATTGACTGGTTTGCTCTCCTTGCAGTCCAAAGGACTCTCAAGAGTCTTCTCCAACACCACAGTTCAAAAGGATCGATTCTTCAGTGCTCAACCTTCTTTATGGTCCAATTCTCACATCCATACATGACCACTGGAAAAACCATAGCTTTGAGTAGACGGACCTTTGTTGACAAAGTAATGTCTCTGCTTTTTAATATGCTCTCTGGGTTGGTCATAGCTTTTCTTCCAAGGAGCAAGTGTCTTTTAATTTTATGGCTACAGCCACAGTCTGCAGTGATTTTGTAGCCCAAGAAAATAGTCTTGACAGTGTTTCAATTGTTTCCCCTTTTATTTGCTATGAAGTGATGGACTGGATGCCATGATCTTCGTTTTTTGAATGTTGAGTTTTAAGCCAGCTTTTTCACTCTCCTCTTTGACTTTCATCAAAAGGCTCTAGTTCCTCTTCGCTTTCTGCCGTAAGGGTGGTGTCATCTGCATTTCTGAGATGATTGATATTTCTCTGGGCAGTCTTGATTCCAGCTTGTGCTTCATCCAGTCTGGCATTTCACATGATGTAGTCTGCATAAAAGTTCAATAAGCAGGGTGACAGTATATAGCCTTGACATACTTCTTTCTCAATTTGGAACCAGTGTGTTGTTCCATGTCTGGTTCTAATTGTTGCTTCTTGATCTGCATACAGATTTCTCAGGAGGCAGGTAAGGTGTTCTAGTATCCCCATGTCTTCAAGAATTTGTTGCTTAGTTTGTCTTGTAGGGAGTTAGGAATTTTGGTTCCCTCCAAAACCCTTTACTATGTTGTGTGCATGCCAAGGTATCTTATTTTCTTTAATATGCATTATCCCTGTCATTGAGGGAAAGGCATAGAAATCAACATGGATGAAATACAGAGCCTGTATGTGTTAAGCATTTAAATAAATTAAGAGTGTACATTGATCATTCTTAGCCTGTGTCGTGGAGAAATAATTTCTAGTCATTTGTTAAGCTATTCAGCAGAATAGTCAATTTGATAATCCCACAGGGTGATCTGCAAACACTGTTTCCTTAATCTGGATACACTGTCCTTGTACTCTTGTCTTTTAGTTTGTCATCCTTAATGAAGTTTGAAAAGAAGACAAGTTAATTATATCTGCCAAATATAAATTAGGCATCCCTGGAAGAGTACATGTTTAGCTACACTTATGTTATCTGGTATATATTGTCCAGTTTAGCTTTTCTGTGGATTTAGTACAATAGACAGGCCTGTTACACAGTTAAGGCATCAACAGTATCCAAGAAAATAGATGAGGTCATTTCCCTGTACATGACCTCACGTGTGTGTTTGTGTGTGTGTGTGTGTGTATGTGACTTCCATAAACCCACATGTTTCATTCTTGTGTTGAACGTCCTTAGTCCATAAATACATAGGAGATGGCAGGGCTAGTATGGAGACGTCTCTTAATGCAGGTAAGTCATGGCTATAAACTATTTGGGATATTGTAGTGTCCACAGAAGAGAAACTGAAATTGTGCATACTTGAAACTTCAGGAAAGGATTTCTCAGGAGTGCAGAATAAGACTCAGTGCTGGAAGAAATGACATCATCTGTTTTCTTTAAGAAATTGCATGTGTCTTCTTTTTGTTTTCAGCCTTAGTGGAGTTAAGGACAGCTATGGGTATTCTGTGGATTAAAAGCACTCTTAAAGAAATAGGGCAAAATAAATTCAAGACAGAACTCTGGCTAGGCTAGAAAGCTAAAGAAAGTGGGGACTTCAAATTGCAAGCGTGTGTGATTTTTAAGGAACAGATGAGCCATTTCAGGAAATGGACTTCTTTAGTTTTTTTTTTTTTTTTACACTATCTCCTTATGGATCATCCCATTCTGTTTTTTTTTCTACCCTTTGGTGGCAAGGAATAAAAATGGTGGCATCTTTTGTTGCTGTTGGCATATTGTTGCTCAGTGAGGCAACAGTGTGCATCCTCCTCACATTTGATTCTTCTTCCTCCCTCCTCCTTATGCTAAGTACACTGACATGATTTGTATTTATACATGAGTTTTAGTTCTATATTAATTTATTCAGTCATCTTTCAGAAGTTAATTGAACATCTTGTCACTTGTTCCAGACATTTGGCACGTGTTGCCCCAAGTTCATTCTCTTTATATGGAAAAAAGGACCACCCAAGGAAGCTAATTGACCTCTTTGTGAATGAAGGACTGCAGCATGTGAATGATGAATTGGGTTTCATGCGAATATGGACAGGATTCATTCACTCTTTCTAATTTTTAAGATCATGTGCAATTTTTGAAAAACTCAATTCATGTTTGTTTCCTCTTAAATCATCAACATATTATTTTTTAAGAGTTATCAAATGCTCAAGAGCTAACATTTGGCTCAGAGTAAACCTATTCATATGCCAAATAATTTGGATTAAGTTAAGAAACCCATTTCTTTGAATCTTAAAATTAGTATTCTTAACAAAATAAGAATTTTCTGTTTCTTCATTACAAGTTATGGGCCATGAATTTGTTTCCTTCCTTATGATGTCCTCCTAATTGCTTTGTATCTAAGAATACTTCCATGTAGTTCACTACCACATTAAAAATATGAAATAAAACTGTTTTGGAACAAGAAGGCCCCTTTAGCCTTCTGGAAAGGAACTAAAGTGAAAATAAAAGCGAGCACAAGCTTTCATTTTATTCTAAATATAGGACCACTTGAGGGCCAAGAAAATTACTTCATTTATATTTTCTGACGCTTTTTCATAACTTTATCATTTTTTTATATTTAGTCTGCTAAGATTATAGGCTTAAAATTATTTTACTCGGATTGTTAATGATCCTTGTTCCCTATCGAGGATAATTCTTTGACCATTATCGTACTTATCAGAATTTCTACTGAGATTTGTTTTTTCGTCAATTGATTTTGCCTTTATAGATATCTTTGGAAGATGTTCTCAGGAAACTTTATTACTGAGTTGTATACCAAAGTTTGATTCAGACTATCTGAGGATCTCTTTTTGGACCACAATGTGTGATAAAAATCCTTCCTGCAGAGCGTAATGTGAGAAGTTGTTACTCTAGAGGTGGAAAGTACTTTCACCTCCTTAATGAATGCCATTATAAAGAATAAAACAGTATTACGATTATTGGTAATATCAGAAATGACTTGCTTTGGAATTGTAGTAAGAAGCTGATGAAAAGTATAGATTAAAGATACAGCACGTGGTTGAGAATACAGACTTTACAAAAATATCCTGTCTAGATTCAAATCCTAGCTCAGTCATTTATATTAGCCGCATGACCTTGACCAAGTCACTGAATCTCTGTTTTTCAGTCCTCCTCTGGTATATGGGGATGATAATAATGAACCTATCTTGTACAATTGTTGTAGGGATCAAGCTTGTTAATACTTGTGAAGTTCTTAAAACTGTCTCTGGCATAGAGCTAGCCAGATATAGCACATTTATTATGAGCCAGTATGAAGATTGTCTTGGTTTGATACCTTAGCCAGGTGAAACTCTGTTCTCCCTGGAACTACATCTCCCCTGTACCCCAATGCTCTTTGCAGCCTATACATCTAGTAACATTCACTCTTTATATTGACCTCTATGTAGTCAAAAGAAGGCTTCCCTGGTGGTTCAGATGGTAAAAAAAAAAATCTGCCTCCAGTGCAGGAGACCTGGATTCGATCCCTGCGTTGGGAAGATCTCCTGGAGGAGGGCATGGCAACTCACTCCAGTATTCTTGCCTGGAGAATCCCCAAGGACAGAGGAGCCTGGCGGGCTACAGTCCATGGGGTTGCAAAGAGTCGGACACAACGGAGCAGCTAAGCACAGCACACAGTCAAAAGAAGAATGTCCCTTAAAAGTTTATAGAGCTACACTTGATTGATGAGAGGTGCAGGCATTCTTCTTAGGACATGTTGTCATTAAGACAAAGGGAAGGTCCAAAGTATGTAGAATAAGAGATTTAGCTCAAGTTGCCATTCATACTCCCTATCTCTTTCTTCTTAGGGAATAATTAATGAGAAAAAAATATAAACCAATTTCCTCAGGATTCCCTTAACTTTAAACAAGACTTAATCTAAGATACTATCTCATATGATTTTTCCACTACTTCTCCAGTATTGATAGAACAGGAAGTTTTGGTTCACCTACTATCTTCCCACTGTTACAAATTTCAAAAGTTATACTCTAAACAATGCTTCATTTATTTTCCTCTTTATTCTACATTATAGCAGAAACAATACCCAAGCAATAATTGCTTTATCTAATCCCTTATTAGTCTATAATGTGATCTCTGCCGTGTCGATTTTTTTTCTTTTAATTTAATTCTTCTAAAATGCCAACAGCAGTTCCCTTCTGAGTTAGCCTCGCTTGGGCTGCATCAGAGACTCTTAAGTAAATTGTTACGGTGTTAATAAAGATTTCATGGTCAGGCTCTTTTCCATAATAGGTATGATAGGATTTGGCCTCCTCTGTATCTTCAAATGAACAATCCTCAGACATCCTTATGATGTTTTCTGCTGCCTTAGAAGATTTGATATAATGGAGGAATGATAAAACAATCAAACTATTGACTATTGAGTCATCTCTGTGAGTATAATTCATATATCAGTAAGTACCCTGGATGCCAAATTACCTTTGGAGTTTAAATTTCGATTGCAAAGTTGCATCTGAAAGGTGATTTTCTTTTGGTAGGCCACAGGGTTTTGCTTTTAGAGACTGTAAACTATATGTCTGTGTACCATATTCATTGTATAAGTGAGAGCTTTAAATACTATGCATTAAAATGGCCTTGTCTATAAAAATGAGAGGTTTTCTTCTTAAATGGCTTTCTTAGTACAGCTTACTCTTATTTTTGCTGTAATGCTACGTGAGAAGTATAGATTTATGAAACAATAAAAAGCAAAGAGTAAAGAAAAAAAAAAAAGGAAGGTACAAATATTTTAGAAACTCTACCTTGAAACCTTTTAGAACTCACTAGGCCTTTGGATCATTTGGGGAATTTCGGTTAGATTACTTGATATCTAGGTTGGAGGACTTTCCCTGATGATTTAGTAGGGAGGAAATCAGTATACTCTGATGGGTTGGAGGAACGGGGTGGATGCTGGAAGAATGGGTTTTGTTTTACAAATGATATTAGCATAAAAGTAATGGGGTACTAACAGATTTTTTTTTAACAACTTATTATGTTTTTGTTTCTAGTCATCAACCAGTACCCTAAATGCCTTAACATACATAGTTAACATGCTTTGCCAAAAAATCTCTCGTTTTCTTTATATTTGAAATAATTTCTTCTTCCTATGATTGCTTTTTAAGAGCTAAAAACCCACACTTTCAGCATTTTACTTGAGAGTGTTACCAAGTCAATGAGAAGTTTTGGTTGTCGTTGTTCTGTTTTTAAAATTTTGGAAAAGGAAAGCATGAATGATATTAGCAGTCTTTGAGATGTGTTGGATTTGGGAGCTCAAAAATTGGTTTAAGCTTGTCACCAAACATGTTTTTTTCTCCTTTGTAAGTGTTCCCCGCCCCCAAAACTGCCCTTTTGTTAATAGAGTCACCTTCTTGACTGGACTTAGCAGCTCTCCCAGGTTTACTGGGAGTCTCCCAGAATTGCTGTTAATAATTGCCAAGAGCAATGTCTTTTCTTCTTTTTGGAGCTGAAATAGTGTCGTAAAGAATTCCACACTGGGTTTCAATGGGCCAGTTCAGCTACCTCTCTCACTCACTGGCTGGCAGCAACTCCAGAGAACACGGCCACTATGAATACCCAGGGGGTCTGGAGGTGTGGTGTCTGGAGGTTGGCAGTCAGCTCTGCTCCCCACAGCACATTCTCTCAGAGGGAGATCTAAGTGGAGCACCTCTGTGGCTGCTGTGAGCCCTGTTAGCATGTTGGTATTTTTAAAACTAGGAATTAACTCTTGCCTCCTGAAATGTGACTACCTGAGCCTCTAAAGATGGCCATGATTAGAATCAGCTTTGCCTCATGGTGACTCCACTTATGAACATCACTAAAATGAGCAGATGATCTTCTGTTAGTTTTTGGAAACATGAGACACTAACCATGTGTTAGCCGCATTGATGAGAGTAAGAGTACTGCCTCTGTAACCTCTAACACTTTGGTTCTAAAAGAAAATGATGGCTCTAAGCTTCTGTTTTTTTCTGTATAAGGACGATATAAAGTATCAAGAAGCAGAAACCCCTCTCTCAATGTAGAACTTGAAACAGCTCATGCCAAAGGCAGTCGGAAGCTGAAAACTTTCGAAGACTGTGTTAGGTTGCCTGGTTCATTTGGTCTATGATAGGGGGAGTGGGTCATTAAATGCTAGATTATACCAGACTTCTTGGGCTTCCTGGAATCATTATAGAAATAAGTTGGCTTTCTGTAGATGCTGGAACCTGAAGATAATGTGTCCACCCTGCGGTAATGTTGTCTGATAATGGGCTCGGAGTTGGTAGAACCAAGTTTGGGATCTAGTTCTGCCACTTGCTCGTTGTGTTTCCTCCAGCAAATCACTCAGTTTTTCTGAGTTGGTTTCTTTATCTGCAAAATACAAGATTTGAAATACCAGTGAATGCCGAGATCCTTTCCAATTCTAAAATCTGTTGATTCTGTCTGGGGTATTCCCATGAAATAAAAGCCTGTACACTCCCATACCTGAAGCTTGTGGGAAAACTAAATATGCATCCCCAGAGAATTTGTCTTACCATGGGCCCCTTTACCTGTGTGAGTCTCCCACATGAGGCTGAGCATCCCCTGACTATGATCAGTTTAGAGACAGGGGCAGAGAACCTCAACTCCCATTTGTGTTCTTGACTTATCATAGCTCTTATGCCTTTGGGCAACCTGTCTAACTTATCTTTAGTTTCACCAGCCACAAAACACAAATAATAACCTCCTTCCACTTAAGGAGTGACAACACGAAAACCTTTTGTTGTGTCAGAATCAACCTCTTATAATTTTAATCATTCCCCTGTGGCTTCTAGGATGCATGTATGTGTGTGTGTGAGTGAGTGTGTGTGTATGAATAATTGTTCCTTTGTAATCCTAGCCTGTATGAGTTTTCCATCTAATTTATCTTTGGGGATGAATACCACCAACTTGGGCCAAAACAAATAGGCTGCCAAGAGTTATAGTACTGTCTACAACTAAAAGCTGTTCATAAAATTTTTTAAACTTTTGTTGAGAACATGTGAGATTCCTTAGCTCAGAGGGAGTCATCCATTCAGACATCGGCAGTTATTTGTCAAAATGCTACATCAGGAACTATTGTATTTATGCATATCTAGGTTTTCTAAAATAAATGTAACCTCTGAGGGAATGCAATCATTCTGGGGTCCAAATTAGTTAGATACCTGGGCCTCTAGGCTTAACATTACGTAAATATTCCTTCTTGGTTTTATAAAATTGTTGAATTATTTCGAGTCACACAAATGCACCCATCCTTGGGGCCTTGAGGGCATTAACATTAATCAAAGTGATGCAAAATTCAATTAGAAATTATCTGATGCTCCCTGCATGTTGATCTCACTAGACAAGTAGTCTCGTTTGCAATAATCTACTTGAACAGATGAGGCTCAGATCAGTCTCTGAAGCTGAAAGCTGTCAAAGGATAAGTTTCAAATCAGGGCAGAAAAATGATCCCAACATGGGAGACTTTTTCGAAGCATCATCCATAGTAGAAGTGGAGCCTGAGGCAAGTCACACTTTAATGGGTCCCCTGAAACACTTTCTTTTGTTCCTGACATCTAGTTAAATGAATGGTGGGAATTATTGCCTTTAGATTAAATGTTCCCTGGACCCAGGTACATATTTAACTACAATTATACCGTGTATATGGAGAGAGGGACATGCTATGAAGCGCTTGATAGTATTGTATGGAGTATACAGACAGATTAAAGTCACTTTCCACTGACCTGCCATCTGGCTTCAAGGCCATGCTGCTCTGGTCCCTGGCTGAAGCCATTGGAAAACAGGTGGTCACAGAGTGGAAAGACGTAGGTGTTAAGTCAGACTAGGGTTTGAATCCCAACTATGCCATTTTTATTTCCCTAGTGACTTTGAATAAGTTGCTTCACTGTGCTTCACCTTTAGAACGAAGATGTTTATCTCATGGGAATATTATGAAGGTTAATAATAAACATATATGTAATACATATAATGTATATAGCGATTTTTATAGTTCATAGTATTCAATGATTTCTTTAAAGAACCTCCTGTAACTTTTGTATCATGGATATGAGCCACTGTACCCCCTGAAAACTTTACTCTTTTAGCCCTTTCCCAGTGTGATGGTACTTAGAGAATTCACATATCCATAGCATTCTTAAGAGCTGCTAAGGACTGGAGATATCTAGAGACAGGGATTATCTGTGGTTAACTGGTGGAACAAGATCATATCTCATACCTGTGTGAGTTTTGATGCTTATGTATGAAACTCTGGGCTTCCCAGGTAGTGCTAGTGGCAAAGAATCCACCTTCCAATGCAGGTGACTCAAGAGACACAGGTTCAATCCCTGAATCAGGAAGACCCCCTAAAGAAGGAAATAGCAACCCACTCCACTTTTCTTGCCTAAGAAACCCATGGACAGAGCAGCCTGGTGGGCTGTGGTCCATGGGGATGCAAAGAGTTGGACACTACTGAGCGAAATAAATTGTAAATTACAAGTGTGAAGCTCTGTTGTGTGACATCACGGTGTCTAGCCATGGCCCTGGCCATCGTCCTACTTGCTGTTCCCCTAGGGCATAACTAGTCTTTAGACAATGGATTTATATGATTCCTCGTGGCAAAAGCTCTGTGTTCATCTCTTTCACCAGTCCAAATTACTCTTCCATGTTTGTGCTCTTGAATTCTTTCACTTGAGTGTAATAAACTGTGCATTCAGTGAACTGTGTGAAGACTTAGTGTATAGGATTGTTGCTTGTAGGTAATTTTTAAAACTGCAAATTACTTGGAAGGGAAGAAGGTTCAGATTTTTGCAGACTAACAAAACTTAATTTTTCTTCCTTTGCTTATGGTATACCAGTGATATAGGTTCTCAGTAACAGGAGGTAATACAGATTTGGGGTTATCATGCTTTGAGATTTTGTTAAACTCTCCTATGCAATTTGATTGTTCAGATCCTTAGTTTATGGTGGTGAGTCCCAAGAAAAAGCTTCCTGAAGTAGATGAAATGTATTTATTTTTGATTTGTTGGACAACTTGGGATGTGATGATTTCTTCACATCCCCATCCTTATGTTCTTAAAGAATAGTAATCACTGGTTTAAAACATCCATTTCATATGTCCTTCCATTTTCAATGATAATATTAACAATTATTATGTTAATTCAAATCAGCAAAGTTTTTAATTATTATACCATTTAACTTTTTCTTAAAGCACTTTTTTATTTGATTAACACATAGGCTTTTCCTTTGTTCATGTTTTTTCCCTTCAGTCTTCATCATCTCTCTCTTACCAGGCAAAAGGTCAAGTACAAGTGCTTATAATGGTGCGTAGTAGTTATTGAACCCCAGTGGTTAAGACTTCAAGAGACCATTAAGAGGACAGAAAAATGTACCTTTGATATCTTAATTTGATCACTCTAATTGAGAAAAATACACCTTAATAATTATTCAGTAGGTATATTGACCTAACTATTCATTTGCCTTCTAATTTGGACCCTCAGTCTCTGCCTTTCTGAGTTTTATCTCCATTTAACTAGATGATATATGGAGACCCTCAGACATCAATATTCAGGTGCTGGGGCACAGGCCTTGACCTGTGCCTTCTTCTCTTCTTTTTTCCTCCCTGGAGTCCGTTCTTTTTGTACATGGCATTGCTGGTGGGCTCCATCAGGGAACTGCCAGCATAGGCTAGTTATAATGATGCTTTCAGATTGCTTCAGAGTCTGTAATTAAATGACATCACTAAATCTTAAATGCATCTGCTGTGAAAGTCAGAAGGCTAAATTATCCCATTAGAGAAGAGTGTTACTTGCTGTTAAAGAATCCCAAGTTTAGTATGCTGAAGCGTTGCTTCAGGAAAGCTGTTGAAAGCCAGTTGAGCATGGAACATAGTGGGAAGATTGGGAGGCTGGAAGGCCATGTGGTTCAGAACAAGCTGTTCAAGAATCACAGCTGCACTCAGGCTAACTTGTAAAAAAAAAAAAAAGGCATTTTTCCCAAACGCAGTTAACTGCTTGGCTGCTGGTTTTCACTCTGAAGAGCTATTCGAGGCAACTACTGTTAACTACATAACTCCAGAAAATATGTTGTAGTTAACTGAAGCACAGTTCGAGTGAGACCAGTGCTGTGAATTTGTCTCCCATAGGGCCAACCAACTTGACTCAATTAAATCACCAGTTACTGTGTCTCTAACCCTAGTTAGCCAAACCTCCCGCCCCCAGTATTATTGCCTCAGAGCAGAAGAGAATCTGGAGAAAGAACCTCTGTTGGCTGGCCCAAAAGTCCCATCACTGTTAGAATGAAACTAGTCAGTCTATGTCTCCCATGCCTGTTTGGGTCTGCAAAGAGTCCCACGTGACTGAGCAACTGAACAACAAAATGCTTGTTTGGGCTTCCCAAGTGGCGCTAGTGGGAAAGAACCCGCCTGCCAATGCAGGAGACATAAGAAACTCAGGTTCGATCCCTGGGTTGGAAAGATCCTCTGGAGGAGGGCGTGGCAACCCACTCCAGTATTCTTACCTGGAGAATCCCATGGACAGAGGAGCCTGGAAGGCTACAGTCCCTAGGGTTGTACAAGAGTTGTACATGACTGAAGTGACTATTTGGCTAAGCAGATTTTATTTTTTTATCTACTTATTTTAAAGATTTTTTTCGTATGTGGACCATTTTTAAAGTCTGTTGAATTTGTACAATATTGCTTCTTTTTCCTATGTTTTGGGTTGTTTTTTTTTTTTTTTTTTTTTTGGCTGCACAGCACATAGGATCTTAGCTTCCTGACCAGGGATTGAACCTGTATCCCTTGCATTGAAAGGCGAAGTCTTAACCAGTGGACCACCAGGGAAGTCTCAGGCTAAGGAATTTTTAGAATTAACTTTTAGAATTCTTGTATTATTCCTTGTGCTATTATATGAAATATTTGTTTTGTCTTTGTCCCAGTTTCCCTGCAGAAAGCTCTTAAAACCTTTGGACTCTCTGGAGTGACAGAGAGAGTGTCTTTTGTATGCTCATGAGGTAACTGGTGGCTGGGTATCCCTGGATAGCTTCAGGATGGGTGCCGGTGCCCAGAAAGACCAAAGCATGATTATTGGAACTTTTCAGCCCCACTCCTTGGCCTCCTTGGAGGGAAGGAGGCTGGAGATTGCATTAATACCCCATAACCAATGATTTTACCAACCATACCACCCTTCCTAAGAGCCCCTAAACAAAGGGTTCATGGAGCCTCCAGGTTGCTGAATACGCCCACATGTGAGGAGGGTGGTTATCCCAGCTCTTCTGGGGCAGAAGGTCCTTTATAATAAATGAAAGAGAAAGTGAAAGTTGCTCAGTCGTGTCCCACTCTTTGCGACCCCATGGACTGTATAGTCCATGGAATTCCCCAGGCCAGACTACTGGAGTGGGTAGCCCCATTCCTTTCTCCAGGGGATCTTCTCGACCCAGGGATTGAACCCAGATCTCCCGCATTGCAGGCAGGTTGTCTACCGGCTGAGCCACACGGGGAGACCATTTATTATCATAAATAGCCATAATAAGTCCATTGTTTTCCCTGATTCTGTGACCTGTTCTAGCAAATGACCAAATCCAAAGAGGAGGTCTTTGTTTCCACAGCCTAGCTCCTGATTTAGCTAGTCACTCAGAAGCATGAAAGACCTGGGGCCTGTGACTGGTGTCTGACGTGGGGCAGTCTGGAAGGACTAAGCCTTTAACTTGTGGAGTCTAATGCTAACACTCGGTAGTTACTGTTAGAATTGAACTGAGTCACTGCACATCCAGTTGGTGTCCAAAGAGCTGGCGAATCGACTGGGGGAAAAAAACCAACACACAGGGCGTCAGAGTGTTGTGATTAAAACCAGCTCACATTCATTCCTTACTCTTTCTCAGTCATCAGTTGTGATGCTTCCGTTTCAGTATAAACAAATAATATAGGTACTTGACCAAGTCTTAGGTTTTCCAGTCACTATATTCTGTGGGACTTCTATAGAACTGAGAGGTTTCCTCCCTAGACTTCTTTCCTTCCCATATGTGTCTGGTTTATTGCACTGTATCGTAATTCAGGTTTTATCCTTTGTTTACTGAGTAAGGTAGGGAGAGTGGTGAGAGAGTCTGGAAGCGGATGACAGGGACAAAACCCACCCCATTATTTCTTCCTTCTTCTCTAAACACATACTTAGGTTCTCCAAATTGCCTGACCTCTTCCATCCTCAGTCCCTGAGAGGGCCATTACCTCCAAGTCACCAAACGAGAGGTCAAAGGAAGAGACCGAGGAAGGAGATTAGCAAATGTTCTATATTCTCGATTTTACTTTAGAAACACTGAAAGATCTTCTTCCTTCAAATCTCATACTCTTTCCAGTATACTCACGTATCGATGATAGTTTTTCATTTTATTTTTTAATTCTGTTTTGTTTTGTTTAGTCCTCCTCTCAGTCATGTGGGATCTTCATTCCCCGACGAGGGATTGAACCCACGTCCCCTACAGTAAACGTGTGTAGTCTTAGTGCCTGGGCCACCAGAGAAGTCCCCGTTGCTCTTTCTTTCTTTCTTTCTTTTTATTGTAAGTAAAATAAGCCAAAACCCCCACCCCACCACAAAAAAAAAAAAAAATGGAAAAGACAGTAATCCAAAGTTTCTTTTGGAAGGACAGAAACCAGGGCAGCTCTGGGACCTCAGCAAGGGGAGTCTATGTGTCTTTGCTCTTCAGTGTGCTTGTCACATGACTCAGCTCTCCCACTTTTGCCAGTTATCTTTGGATATCATACAAGTCACTTTGTGTAAAGGACATGGCTGTGCAACAGAAAAACTACTTTGAAAGCGTCTATTCTTTGGGGGTTATGGACTCTTCCCTGAGGAGGGGACTGAATGGGCCATCCTCAAAGCATCTATATTCTTACTGAAGTTTCTAGAGGCTTCATTTTGTTGGGTTAGCCAAAAGTTTGTTGTTGTTGTTTTTTTTCTATTTGGAAAAACTCAAGTGAACTTTTTAGCCAACTCAACAGTTCTTCAAAAAGTAGGTGTCAGAGTCTTTTAGACCAGCACTCATTGCAGAAATGTAATAAAGGCTCTCAGAGCATCTTCAGTGCCTGAGAGGCTTGGAACACTAGGTCTAGAAAAGCATTTTTCATCTGACTTAAGGCCCCATTGAGGATCTGCATTTGGTGTCATGTTACATTTTGCTGATCTTCGTTTAGGTGTTTGCCTCTTCCCCCATCTGACTGAAGGCCAGGTAAGATCTAACAGTGATGACCTCATCATCTTGTCTGATGGTTTCTGGATCTCTAAGGAACATGTTAGTTGGTTGCATATTAAGTTTTCCCTTCCAAGTATCCAGGAAAATGGAGAAGAAAAACCCAAAGACCTGTTTCCTTCTTTGCCCTGTTAAAAATGTAAAATAATGAAATTAGTCCACTAATGTTTGTGTGTGTGTGTTTGTATGTATTCAAGCTTCTACAATGCTCAGAGTCTTGTGCTTGAATTATGGAGATGACAAGAAGGTTGAACTAGTTTCTGAATTCAAATACCTTATACTTTAGTTGACAATATAACACGTAAACATAAAGTAGTTACCATTACGCTTCAGGGTTGTAAATAAATCCCAAATGATCAGTATATAGATGGAAAGTGCTTTAGACATAAAAGAGGAAGGATTCATTGAGAACAATAAGAAGAAGAAGTAATATTTATTGAGTATTTTCTGCCAGGGCCTGTATTAAGCAATTTTTTATGGGTTGTGCCATTCAGTCCCTCAACATATAGGTGGGTATTGTTTTGTAGATGAAGCAATAGGCTCAGAGAGGTGAAACAACTGATTTAAGTTTGCACAGATAGTAGGGGCATGACCTTCTCAATGCTCATAGTCTTAACTATTTTTGACAGTTTTCTAGAGGAAAGGAAATAAAGTTTGTGTCTATTCAAAATACCATGACAGGTTCTTGGTCAACTCACCCACTCCTCAGAGCTGTGACCCGCTCCTTGTCTTTTCCATTTCTGAATTAGGGTATCTTAGGGCTCAGTCTTTGTGCCTCTCTTCTTTTGTCTTCCTAATCTCATGCCTTTAAATACCAACTATGCACTAATATATTCTGAAATTTTTTATCTGCCCTGCCAGGCTCTCCTCTCAGCCCTAGACTCATGTATCCAACTCCTTATTTGGCCTCTCCACTTAGATGCCTAATTGGCATCTTCAACTAACTTCACCTGAAACAAACTCTTCATTTCCCCCTAGATTTTTTCCCTATCATTGTCTTACTCATGTCAGTAAATGCCAGCCCCATCCTTCCATTGGCTCCAACCAAAACTCTTCATGCCATGCTTGACACCTCTCTGTCTTTTATACCCCATACACACCAGGTTGTTGGCAAAGCTTGTGTACTTTACCTTCAGACTACGTAGAGAATCTAGCTTCTTCACACCATCTCTACTGCTCCTGCCCTGATCCAGGCCGGCATAATCCCTCATCTGCATCACTTTGATAGGTGACTGGTGCTCTCTTGACTTTTCTTACCTGTTAAACTTCATTGTCCACGTGGCAGCCATTTGCATGATCCTGGTAAAAATAACAGATAAGGTAGATGGTGGCGCTAGTCAGATTCTTTACCATGGTCTTTGTTTTCTTTTTAAGCTTTTATTTTTTAATAATGTTGACCATTTTTTTTGTTTGCTTAAATTGTTTAATGAATTTGTCACAATATTGCTTCTTTTTTTATGTTTTTTTCTTTTTTTTTTTTTGGTCATAAAGCATTAGCTCCTCAACCAGGGATTGAACCTACACCTCCTGCATCGGAAGGGCAAGTCTTAACCACTGGACTTCCAGGGAAGTTCCTACCATGGCCTGTAAAGCCCTGTTAACTTGTCCTACTTGATACATGTCTGTTTCATGTCCGTCTGCCTAACTAAGGTGCATTAGGATCTCTGTCTATTCTGTCCCTGGTGTCTAGAACAATGTCTCCCACATAATAGATGCTCAACAAATACTATGAATTGATTAGCTCTTGGGTTCAGATGTTTATTCAACACTAAACAAATCAGTCATGTTAAGTACAGTTCCATGAATCAAATGTCTTCATACCCTGCAGTGACCTGAAAGAGCGTGTCTCTTAGAAGGTTTTTGCTGTGAGATCCCAGGGCAGGAACAGGTTCTGGCATTTTCATAGGGAACCCTGAAGCTGGAAGATGTGATCATTTAATAAATATTTGTTAACTCTGGTTGGACCAGATGCTATTCTAGGCTTTCGGAGAGGTTCAAAGATGTGTCAGACACGGGAGCTGGCAAGTGAGTGGCTCCTACGGTGACACTGTCTCGTGCTAATGTCGTATTGAGAAATCATAATGAGAACACTGTGAAACCCGCCGTCTCTGTTTAGTCATGTTCCGTGGTGATGCCGCTGAATGTGCACACCAGCACATTCCTAGATAACGTATTGCCTAGTTCCTGAGACCCTCATCAATTTCTTTTTGTTGTTCCACTATTCGTTCACAGTTCACTGAATTATTCTTCATACAAATCTATGGCCTTTCAGTTATCTTTAGACTGGCTTTCAGTTCATTTTTGGATTGCCTTGGTTTCTTCAGTCACTATTCCATTAGTGCTTATGAACAGAACATAAAAATAGTGATAGCTGTGGACTGTAAGTTAATGAAGAACCCAGAGGAGGGTTTTTTGTTGTTGTTGATTTATTCGTTTGACTGCACCAGGTCTTAGTTTTGGGATCTTTAGTTGTGGCATGTGAACTCCTAGTTTCTGTGTGTGAGATCCAGTTCCCTGACCAGGAATCAAACCCCGGGCCGCTTGCATTGGGAACATGAAATCTTAGCCGCTGGACCACCAGGGAAGTCCCAAGAGGAGGGATTATTAACATGTTAAAAGGCAAGAGTCATCTACCAACTGATGAATGGATAAATAAATAAAATGCACTATATCCATATAATGGGATATTATTCTCAATAAAGAAGAATGGACCACAGATCCGCACTACAACGTGGATGAACTTTGGAAACATTATGCTAAATGAAGAGACCAGTCACAAAGTCGACCTATTGTATGATTCTGTTTATATAAAAAGTCTGGCACTAACAAATGTATAGAAGTAGGAAGTAGATTGGTGGTGGCCTAGGGCTGGAGGTGAGGATGAATTAGAGGAGAAATGGAGAATCACTGCTGATGGGTGTCGGGGTTCTTTTGAGGGTGATGAAATAAATGTTCTAAAGTTGATTTTGGTGATGGCTGCACAATTTTGTGAATATACTAGAAATCATTGGATTATAAACTTTAAATGGGTAAACTGTATGGTATGTGAATTATATCTTAACTAAAGGTAGTATGAAGGAAGGAAGGGAAGAAGGAAGGGAATTATTTGAAAAGTTCTGAAACACTGGATTGAGAAAAGGATTTTCCTCAGGCTTCCGGCCATATAGCAGCTCTCTCTTGTGCCACTTTGCCTTTTGCTGACTTTGATTCAATTCTCTGCCACATCCTAGCACCTCACCCTAAAATAGCACATATTTTTCTTTTGTATCTCTTAATTTGCTCAATTTATTCATTCATTCATTGAATTAGTTCAATTTGTTAATTGCATTCATGCTTTCTAATATACTTTTATAGAAACCACACTATTGGTTACACTATTGGTAACAATATGAGCTTACCATTTGATAATAAAGCAAAGCAAAGCATTATATTGCAAAGGAGACCAGAGAAAGATTTGAAAGTCCTGGGTTCTTCACCCATTACTGACCTAGAAATAGCCATGCTCAAATTACAGAACTCTATACCTCAGTTATTTACTTCCATTATAAGATTGTGTTACCATTATAATGGTCTTCCCTGGTAGATCAGATGGTAAAGAATCCACCTGCATTAAAAGAGACCCAGGTTCCATCCCTGGGTCAGGAAGACCCCCCTGGAGAAGGAACGGGCTAGCCACTCACTCCAGTATTCTTGCCTGGAGAATTCCACGGACAGAAGAGCCTGGTGAGCTATAGACCGTGGGGTTGCAAAGAGTCAGACATAATTATAATAATAGCAGATGTACTAATCAGTCTAAGACTATCCATTTCAAAGAGAATATGTTATTTTGATGTCAATTGTGGAGGAGAAAAGACTGAGTTTCTAAGAATACAGTGTTGAAAATAATGGCAGACTGTGTGGAAGTCTGTGCATTTGAACTATCACAACTGTATTACCATATTTCGTTTCTAACTCTTCACCTTAGATGTAGTAGTCAACATATTGATCATCTGGTTGAAGGGGTGTAAGGACTTGCTACCTTTTCTGGCCAGCAAGATCTTCAGCCCATTGACCACATAATGAGGAAAAGTACATATTCTCATGTAACAGACCTGACATTATAGTTAGGTGGCTCCTGAGGGAGTGCAGAGCTGGTAAATAATGAGCGCGTATCTAACACAACCTGATCTTCCCAGCAGAGCTAAGAGTCAGCCTACTTTATGTCTGTGGTGTGGTCAATGAATCAGTGCTTGCTGAGTGAACTGCACTTAGCCCAGCTGGAGGAGGATCAAGCTTTTTTTAAGAGCAATAGAGCATGCAGTAGAGTATAAACAGGAAAGGAACCTGATGAATTGATTTTTACTGGAGAAGTCTAAGAGATGCCTTTACCTAAGATTGCTTAATAGTCCTAAAGCTTGAAGCTGCTAATGAGTCCCTGCCCATCCCCCTGGGGACACTTAATACATGTTGCTAAGCACTGAGTAGTCTGAAACAGATGATGCAGAAAGCCATGCTTGGGTTTCCTGGAACTGTGGGGGTGATCATTAGTGACATCTCAAATGGCGCCAAGGTGATAGAACTTTGGTAGAAAGTTCTATTGGAAGAAAATTGGTAGAGAATATGTAGAAGCTCTTTGCTTTATCACATTGGTGCTGTTTTATTTTCTGAGTGGCCACATGCAAGCCATTTTAAATAAATGACTAGGCAAATTCTTCATATAATTTATCCCCTATTACTAGAGCTGAATTACCCTCTTACTTAAGATTTACAACCAGCTAGTAACTGAAGGGAGGACATCATGACTGAAATGTTCTTCAGCCTCACTAAAGGGCCTTTCCAGCTTCAGATTGTTGGGTAGATGTTCACGGTGCACGCTGTGGGGGGCTCCATGGAGTCTGCTTGTCAAATGAACAGAATGTTCATCCTCAGGTTTGTGGTCCTCATAGCTTTCCAAGCATTAACTTACTTAGAAAATAATAATAATAATCAGAAAAGGCATTTAAACTCAACTCTGTGAAGCACGGAGGCAGAGGTACATTACATAAATTGAATTATCATTATAAATATCTACTTTAGTTGTAGACATAATTAGGTTTTAGTGAAAGAAGACATTTATGTAGATTGGGGAGGTGTGGGAATGTTTTAATCATTGAAGAATCATTTTTCTTGGAGTTGGATAGTCAGGGATTGGTATTGAACTATGGGTCCTGTCGTCTCTACTTAGAATGATAAGATCTTAATGTTTTAGAAATCTTAACATTTTAGAACTAGAAGGACGCTGACAGCTGATCTCATTCAGCAGCTGACTGTCCTGGATTCCCCAGCTTCTACAAGTCTGTGAAGTTGGTGATAAGATTCACAAGTTATTTTCAGTATTTTCATCAGTATGGATGCACTCATGATATGGCTACAAAATTACTAATAAGTTTATTTATATTCTGACTGGTGTTATATCACCTCGAGATGTAGTACTTACTGTAGGCACTGTAGCAATGGAAACCAGGTCTACCCTAGTTCAGGTATGTGTCCTTAGCCTCCTGAATAGGTCCTCACACGTGCTCGGAACTTAATAAATACTTGTTGGTCATGTGGTTAGACAAATGGCATGAAGCACTGATCAGAAGTTCTGTTGGCAGTTATATAAATTTGGATTAATTTTTTAAAGGAGAAACAGATTATTGTTTAATAAATGCAATTTGGTTAGTAAAAATATTTCAAAACAAAATCTCAGTGAGAGTGCATCACTAATTTACATTTTGGATGTGTTAACTGCTTCCAGTAGTTCTGAACCAGGGCCCAGAAAAGCCCATTCGCTTGCTCCAAGCTGAGCAGCAGGCTGGGTGTAGCATCAGGATTAAAACCCAGAGCTGTGTGTCTACACAGTATCCCCACCATGAATTATGTTAGCTAAAACTGATCAGGTTTCTTTGTATGTTTCATCTTTATGAACTGAAAATATTGTCTAAGATTTAGAAAGCAAACATCTGTGGCTCTAAATAAAACTTACCTCTGTGGTTGTTTCCTTTTACTTTTATGCATGATGCATGGAAACTAAATTGAACATTGTTTCCATGCAGATGAGAGACTGTTGAATTCTGTGGTCTAGGGAATTTGGGAAGGGGTGGTTACAGCTGCCTGTGAAAATCTGGTGACAGCTGCGGACCCTGGAGAAAGGCTTCTTTACCCAGGCCCATGGAGTGTTACACATCGCGTCAGGTGAGTCACAGACTCTGGGTTAAGGACCCTGAGTGAGGGGATCGACTGACTTTTCCCTCACCCCTCCCATAGTCTTAGATGCTCTCTTTTGAGCTTTCACAGTTACTTCTACTCAGATCACAATTAAACAGCCCGTAATGGTTCATCATTTAAAACACCCCTAAAGGGACTTTTTATATTGTCCATAGAAAATGATTATTTGATTTACAACTAAGTCATTTTCATATATATATATATATATATATATACATATATATATATATATATATAATGGGGAAAAAACTGCTATAGAACAACACTGTTCACAGGAACAAAAGTGTAAATTACTATGCTATGTTGAAGCCGTAAGTAGAGCTATCGTAGAATATGCATTTTTGCATGGAAACGGAGCTGTAAAGACTGACAGTTTTGCTGCTCGGAAAACACAAGTGTGTAAAATGATGTGTTTACCGCTCTTCAGGATTAAGTATCAAACGGAATAGTCACGTTCGGGTTGTCTGAGTGGGTCTGGAACCTCCTTAACATAGACAGAGGCCGACAGGGAGTTGTCGCATCCCAGATGGCTCTTGCCTTTGGAACTTCTGCAGGACTGGCGCCTGAAAGGCAAAGGTAGACATGCCCTTGGCTTTTTAGAGAAGGTCCCTCTCACCCCCACCTTTTTTCTTAGTTACCTGTAAAAATATGTCCGTTAGGGGGGAAAGCACAGTGTTTTTAATTGGCAAATGAAGACTTTTAATAAAAGAGGGCTCGGAATCCTCAAAGAGGAACTTGATCAGGGAGCCTTGCACCTCTCCTTTCCAGTGATGGCTAATGATTCAGAGAGACTCTGACAGAGGCATTGGTGCTCTGTTGCCTTGACTGTATTTATCAGAAGCTCATATAACTTTGGAACTCTGAGTCTCAAACATATGACCCCAAGAGGACTTTTGGCTTCACACTGGCTCTCCTAACACCCAAGAAAATATCCCCATGACTTCTGTAGGTCTTTTTCCCCCATAGCCTCTCTTGATATAGTGCAAGATGATTCAAGGATTAGATTTGAGGAGCTTGAGCTTGTGGAGCCATTTTATCCTCATATGTCTTACCCAGTATTTTGCTCAGTGGGTTTTTTCCCCCTAATATCCAGTCTTTGTAATTGATTTTGAATCCTTCATAAAGTCTCCTAGTTGGAAAAATAACTCTTTAGAGATACTATCTCATATATTGGTACATTCAGGTGACTTCAGTTCTTGGAGTGGTATTTTCACCTTTGCTGTCCAGATGAGTCATAGTCTGCTTCCCATTTTAAGTGGTGAATTAATTCAGAAGGCCAGTGGTAGCTTAGACCCTTGTCACCCCTACTGAAGACCTTGACACTCACTGACCTCCCTGGGGAACCTGGAAGCAGAGCCTCCCTCTTCTGCCTTGGAATTCTCACTTAATTTTTAATATTTGTAAAGTCTCCAAATTAAATCACCATTTTCTTGATACTGAACTTTAGTCTCTAGGTTATTCCATCTCTTCTCTTAGCACCTACCTGAGCGGCACTACCTTGAATTTAACTCATTCGAGTTTCAGTTCTTCCAGCCTAGGTGTTCCTTCCATCATTATATTAGTGTCCCTGGCCACGTCCATGCTGTTGATAACAGCCAGAATGTATTACAACTGTCTGCCACTGAGCACCTTCTCTTCTTGAGTAGCAGGACTCTCTGGCTCCATTGACTGAGCATCTCCCAGTCTAATCACTTTTAATCCCTCTGTTTTTCAGCAGCAGCTATTCATTGTGAGTGCTTTAAGTGTTCAATCAAAGAGACTGTGTATTCAAAGAACTTTAAAAAAAAAATCAGGTGTTACACAAGCCAGTTCATATATAACTATCATCGAACATAACTATTATCCTCAATAAATAAGGAATGAAGACACTTTGAAAGGGGAGAATGATTGTTCATGGGCCTGCCTTTCCCTTTAGCCACAACCATGAAAAAATATAATCCTCATTAAAGGGCCATAAAGTTGTCTGCTGTAGTGATTCAGCACATTCATGCCTTCTTGCTTTTAGTGCTGTTTTAGTATGTTGACCCTCTGAGTTCCAGCTAGGATTTTGTTCGTCTTTGTGGCCTTTGGAAATGAATATTCATAATGAGATAGCAGTGAGACTTCAGGTCCCTTTTAGTGCCCTCAAGGAATTACTCTTCGCTTCTAGGAAAGCTGAGGAAAAGGTCATATTATGCCAGCTTCCCATATTGACTCATGTAAGGTTGTGGGAGGGGGGCGGCATATGCAGAGTCTCCGGGAAGTTCATTTCACCAGTAAACTGAGGCCCAAGGTTCCTAATTATAAATTGGACACCCAGATTGGCATCCAGTCTTTGGATACACAAGCCGTGTTCCTCCATAACATCATGCTGACTCCATAGTAATTTGCCATTTTCATTCCTGGGGTTCTAACCCACTGAATGCTCACTAACTAATCAGAATTTGACCACGTTAGTGAGAGGTTTGTGACATTGCTGCTCCAAGAGAGAAGGGAACTGGAAAAGGATCTCTGTCAACCATGTGGGCTCTTAGTAGTAAATTCTCACAATATTTGGGGGCATTAATTTCACCCACTACATCACCTTTTTCCTTCTAAAAATTATCATCATGATTATTAACAACTTTGTGACATCCTTAAGTTGATTCACAGAGAGTTTATGGGATACCTGCTATTAATAAATGGTGGTTGTTATGGTAAATAGAGTCTAGAATATAGAAGGTACATGATGGTTTTTCCTTTAAAATTTCTTTTTCTTAATTATACTGTAAGCTTCTTATGAAGATTTATAATTATAAGATAACGTCAAAATTCTTGTGACTGTATTTGAATTTACTGTAGTTACCCATTCCTCAACTTTAAAAGTTTTAGGTTAAGTTCTACTTAACTTTCTCCATAGGGAGCTTATTTTAATGTGTCACAGTGCTTTAATTTCTTAATGAAATCAGGTCAGATGAAAGAACAGCTTTCCTTTCCCAAGGTGACGTCACTCGGATCCCAGACTAAACTGGTTTTTTATTTCCTGGAATGGAGACCAGTCAGATTTCTGGCAATAAAGGGCTCTAGTGAAAGATGACCCAAGGGCCTCCCCTTCCTGATCAAGCCTGCCCAGGCAGGTTCCTAGGTTGGCTAAAGGGTAAGCTAGATGGCTTTGCCTATTTCAGGCATGGCGTCAGTGTAACATTAGACTCATGAATTTACTTTTCGTGATATATGTCTTTGGTCTTTAGAAGACACCTGACATTATATAGATGGACTCCTTCCCCAATTATGTACCCGGGAAGCTAATTATTCAGTCGGAGGGTAATGAGAGACCCAGCCATCTGTCTGCCGATTTAATGGAGTGCCAGCACATCCCAAATAGGAAGTAATTGGATTGACAGACACAAAGCCAGTTATTAGATTGTTATTATCTGATTGGAAAAAGCAGGCAGAGAAGAAGCATACAACTGTAGCAAAACTAATCTGTTGATGTTTGTGGTTCCCGGCATGCATAGTCCGCCACATAGAATTCATGGGCTTTGAAACTCCTGACTCGCTTAGGAGTATTTGGAGTTCCTGCCTCAGAATTCATCTCTGTATTCTTATTGCAAATCATTATAAGGCAATCTAATAAAACACAGTTTGCATAAAGATGGGGCCCATTTATAAAACTGTCACCGCAGCCTCTCTATTAATAGAGCCATTTTAAAGATTTATTATGAGCATATGTTACTTCTTACAGGGGGCCAGATTGAGAGCTGCAGGATTGGAACAAGCAAGAATGTGTTACTGGTGATAATTTAAAAAAAAAAAAATTTTTTTTCAAGTTATTCTGCCCAAGGAATGTCATTAGACCCATGCTCTTTTCTTACATTTCAGGTGTGATTGTTAAACAATAGTCTTAAAGAGGCAGGAAAGAAAGGTGATAACATCTAGAATGCCATGTTGCATAAACACATTTTTTCTCTCACAGGTTCCAGTTTTACTGTCTGGCACCCTGAAGGTCAGAGGACCTGGGGGATGGGCTTTGGGTGAGAGTGGGGCAGCAGATAAGCTCTGTAGCTTTATTCTCAGAAGGACCAGCTGGGAGGGCTCTGATGGAGGTGGGGAGAAGTGGTAAATATAGCACTTCCCTTAGTCACTGATGGATTCAGGGAGAACTGTCACCTCCTGGAGTTTCTAGTCGTCCATGTTCATGGCTGGAACTAGACCAGAATCCAGCAAGTTTATATTTATTCAGCAAGTGTCTCTAGGGCACCTGCAGCATCTTATGTACTTTTCTAAGTCGTCCACTGAAAACAAATGCATGGCCTAAAAGCTGAGAATTGCTTTATTTGGTGATAGCTTAGTTGGTAAAGAATCCACCTGCAATGCAGGAGACCCCAGTTAGATTCCTGGGTTGGGAAGATCCCCTAGAGGAGGGATAGGCTACCCATTCCAGTATTCTCAGACTTCCCTTGTGGCTCAGCTGGTAAAGAATCCGGCTGCAATGTGGGAAGCCTGGGTTCGATCCCTGTGTTGGGAAGATCCCCTGGAGAAGGGAAAGGCTATACCCACTCCAGTATTCTGGCCTGGAGAATTCCATGGACTATAGTCCATGGGGTTGCAAAGAGTCAGACACAACTGAGCGACTTTCACTTGGTGAATTTGCCAAGGACTTAAGCCCAGAACACACTCTCTCAGCTCTGAGGGACTGTTCTAAAGAGGTAAGGGAGGAGTCAGGATAGTCAAAATATCAAAAGATTCCTGTTAATTAAAGAAAACCAGACATCTCAGGGCTTCCCTGATGGCTTACCAGGTAAAGAATTCACCTGCCTTGCAGGAGACACAGGAGATGTGGCTTCGACCCCTGGACTGGGAAAATCCTCTAGAGGAGGAAATGGCTACTCACTCCAGTATTCCTGCCTGGAGAATCCCACGGACATTGGCGCCTGGGATCATAGAGTCAAACAGGATTGAGCAACTAAACCCACACACACACAGAGACATCTCAAGTTAAGAAATTTAGTGCCTCTCTAGGTATGGGAAGATGCAGTAATTACAACATCAGTGAAATTATTGCTTTGATGAGCCCCTGAGCTGTCTGGGGCCAGTATCATATGCTTTCTCATACTGAATCTCCTCAGGGTACATCATTGTGGGTCACAGCTAAATCGGAGTGTCCTGTTTCCACCCTGAGTTTCCTCAGTGCTGCTAAAATATGACCGCCTGAGGGCTGCAGCATCCTTTTATGCCTGACACAGCAGGCAACATTTTTTCCATTCACATAGTTCAACATATACACCTATAAATCAACCTAAGTTCCTGCTCTCCCGGGGCTTACATTACAGTGAGGCAACTCAAGAGTAAACAAATAGGTGAGTAGATATATTGATGTTCAGTCGCTAAGTCGTGTCCAACTCTTTGTGACCGCACAGACTGCAGCACCCGTGTGCATTGAGTCGGTGATTCTATCTAACCATCTTATCCTCTGCCACCCCCTTCTCCTTTTGCCTTCGTTCTTTTCCAGCGTCAGGGTGTTTTCCAGTGAGTTGGCTCTTCACATCAGCTGGCCAAAGTATTGGAGCTTCAGCATCAATTCTTCCATTGAATATTCGGGGTTGACTTCCTTTAGGATTGTCTGTCAGTCCTGAAGGAATTGATCTCCCTGCAGTCCAAGGGACTCTTCAAGAGTCTTCTATGGCATCCAATTATAATAAGTTATACAAAAGAAAAAGAAGATGCAATTTAAGGTGAAAGTGGTTGAGAAGCTATTTTAGATGTCAGGCCTTCCTTGAAATTCTTCAGAAGAGGTCGTGTGTGCAGAGACCTGGCTGAAGTGTGACTAGAGGAAGAACAGACCAGAGAGGGGGCCTAGCACTTGCCTGGAGTACATTTGAAGTACATTGTCCATAGACACCAGGTGCTGCCAGGCTTCTTTGCATGAATAAGGTCTCCAGTGTTTCTTGTCTGCAAGTTAAGAAAGACTGATAGTATGTATGAAAGGGTGTTGTGAGCTCTAAATGGGATTGGTGAAGAAGCTCTAGGTGATCTCTAGAGAGCACCATTGTTATAAACTGAATCCTTAAATGTTTCTAAGGAAGTCATATTTATAGAGACTCAGTGATAGATGAATTTTCATGATACAAATACTTTATCATTTATTTGATAAGCAAATTTTCAAATAAATGAACACATTAATTAACTGAGAGTAGCATTTATTGTTGCTCAGTTGCTCAGTCATGTCCAATTCTTTGCAACCCCATGGACTGCAGCATGCCAGGCTTCCCTGTCCTTCACCATCTCCCAGAGCTTGCTCAAATTCATGTCCATTGAGTTGGTGATGCCATTCAACCATCTCATCATTACTATCACCCACTTCTCCTGCCTGCAATGTTTCCCAGCATCAGTTCAGTTCAGTTCAGTTGCTCACTTGTATACGACTCTTTGTGACCCCATAGACCAAAGCACAGCAGGCCTCCCTCTCCATCACCAACTCCTGGAGTTTACCCAAACTCATGTCCATTGAATCGGTGATGCCATCCAACCATCTCACTCTCTGTTGTCCCCTTCTCCTCCTGCCCTCAACCTTTACCAGCATCAGGGTCTTTTCCATTGAGTCAGCTCATCACATCCAGTGGCCAGAGTATTGGAGTTTCAGCTTCAACATCAGTCCTTCCAGTGAACACCCAGGACTGCTTTAGGATAGCACTCCTTTAGGATGGACTGGTTGGATCTCCTTGCAGTTCAAGGGACTCTCAAGAGTCTTCTCCAACACCACAGTTCAAAAGCATCAATTCTTCAGCATTCAGCTTTCTTTATAGTCCAACTCTCACATCCATACATGACTACTGGGAAAACCATAGCCTTGACTAGACGGACCTTTGTTGATAAATATGTCTCTGCTTTTTAATATGCTGTCTAGGTTGGTCATAACTTTCCTTCCGAGGAGTAAGAGTCTTTTACTTTCATGGCTGCAGTCACCATCTGCAGTGGTTTGGGAGCCCCCAAAAATAAAGTCTGACATTGTTCCCACTGTTTCCCCATCTATTTGCCATGAAGTGATGGGACCAGATGCCATGATCTTAGTTTTCTTAATGTTGAGCTTTAAGCCAACTTTTTCACTCTCCTCTTTCACTTTCATAAAGAGGCTCTTTAGTTCTTCACTTTCTGCCATAAGGGTGGTATCATCTGCATATCTGAGGTTACTGATATTTCTCCAGGCAGTCTTGATTCCAGCTTGTACTTCATCCTGCCCAGCGTTTCTCATGATGTACTCTACATATCAGTTAAATAAACAGGGTGACAATACACAGCCTTGACGTACTCCTTTCCCTATTTGGAACCAATCTGTCGTTCCATGTTCAGTTCTAACTATTGCTTTCTGACCTGCGTACAAGTTTCTCAAGAGGCAGGTCATGTGGTCAGATATTCCCATCTCATGGAGAATTTTCCAGTCTATTGTGATCCACACAGTCAAAGGCTTTGGCATAATCAATAAAGCAGAAACAGATGTTTTTCTGGAACTCTCTTGCTTTTTTGATGATCCAACGGATGTTGGCAGTTTGATCTCAGGTTCCTCTGCCTTTTCTAAATCCAGCTTGAAATCTGGAAGTTGATTGTTTATGTACTGTTGAAGCCTTGGTTGGAGAATTTTGAGCATTACTTTACTAGTGTGTGAGATGAGTGCAATTGTGCGATAGTTTGAGCATTCTTTGGCATTGCCTTTCTTTGAGACTGGAATAAAAGCTGACCTTTTCCAGTCCTGTGGCCACTGCTGAGTTTTCCAAATTTGCTGGCATATAGAGTGCAGCGCTTTTACTGCATCATCTTTTAGGATTTGAAATAGCTCAACTGGAATTCCATCACCTCCACTAACTTTGTTCATAGTGATACTTCCTAAGGCCCACTTGACTTCACCTTCCGATATCTGGCTCTAGGTGAGTGATCACACCACCATGATAATCTGGGTCATGAAGATCTTTTTTGTATAGTTCTTCTGTGTATTCTTGCCACGTCTCCTCAATATCTTCTGCTTCTGTTTGGTCCATACCATTTCTGTCCTTTATTGAGCCCATCTTTGCATAAAGTGTTCCCTTGGAATTTCTAATTTTCTTGAAGAGATCTCTGGTCTTTCCCATTCTATTGTTTTCCTCTATTTCTTTGCACTGATCACTGAGGAAGGCTTTCTTATATCTCCTTGCTATTCTTTGGAACTCGGCTTTCAAATGAGTATATTTTTCCTTTTCTCCCTTGCTTATCGCTCCTCTTCTGTCCACAGCTATTTGTAAGGCCTTCTCTGACAGCTGTTTTGCTTTTTTTGCATTTCTTTTTCTGGGGGATGTCCTTGATCCCGTCTCCTGTACTATGTCACAAACCTCTGTGCATAGTTCATCAGGCACTCTGTCTATCAGATGGAGTCCCTTAAATCTATTTCTCACTTCCACTGTATAATCATAAGGGATTTGATTTAGGTCATACCTGAATGGCCTAGTGGTTTTCCTCACTTTCTTCAGTTTAAGTCAGGGTTTTTCTAATAAGTCAGTTCTTCGCATCAGGTCACCAAAGTTTGGAGCTTCAGTTTCAACATCAATCCTGCCAGTGAATATTCAGGACTGATTTCTTTTAGGATTGATTGGTTTGATTTCCTTGCAGTCCAAAGGACTCTCAAGAGACTTCTCCAACACCACAGTTCAAAAGCATCAATTCTTTGATGCTCAGCCTTCTTTATGGTCCAACTACGTTGTAATGAGTGCCACTATATTTCAGGAGCTTTGCTTTTATATATTATATTGTGAGTATAGGGCATTTGTTTAATGCATACGTCACTGACAACTTTACAGTAACCCTCCAAGGGCGGTATTGTTTCCCTGTTTTGTAAATCAGGGGTCTGGGGGGCGAGTCAAGGAAGTCCTCTGGTTAAATACCTGAAGAGGTGAGATTTCATCCCAGGTGTGTCTGACCCCAAACCTTGTGTATGGTGTTGTCCAAAAGGTCATCCTGTGGAGTTCTTAACGTGAGTGGTGCACTGTGTTAGGAACCATGAGACATAGAGAAAAAAACCCAAAGCACCGTCTCTGTACTCAGAGAAATGAAAATATAGCTGGGAAGAGATGGTTACATTAGAAATACCCACAGACAGTGAAAGATGAGATATAAACACGTAATTGCGTTCCTTGGTCTGTGAAAGCTAGGGAAGAGAGGGAGATGAGTGCAGGCTGGAGACAATAGCCCTGAAGCCAAGCTTTTATAAGACAGGTGGGATTTAGGTAGGCTGTATCATGGAGTTTCAGTCATATATGAGTATTAGCAGCTACTCTTGCCCCTAAGGGGAAAATCAGATAGCATCATGATTATCTCTGGAAATCACTTAGCAACTTAGAGATTAACTACCATCTCTTAACATGGTAAATACAGTGCAGTTAAGTTTTTCTCCAGGGTTTTTCTTTTTCCTTTTTGGCTAAGCTCTAAGAGAAGTACTCCCCTTATGAATGTTAGGCATTCTAGTGCATTCAAAATATATATTTTAAAATACTAGATTACAGAGTCACAGTGGCTAGATGCTGATACCAAAAAAAAGCACGGACCTGAGTCTGATCAAAAGACCTGGATTTGTGTCTCCCTGTTTGTGTACCCTGAGACCTATTCTGCTGAAATAAAAGAGCAGTTTTGAATGCCTGGTAGTATTTACACTGCCCTCTCAGCCCGTGTAATATTGATTTCATTTATACTGAATATGTTTGTTCTGAAACGTCACTGAAATGAATTGTGCTCTGAATGAGTGGAAAGGTATAAGTGAAAAGTCCAGAGCAGGAATAATATGGGGTTCTTGTGAAATAATGAGCAGTCTGCAGAGATGTGGGAGCATAATAATGGGGCCAGGAGAGAGTGTTTTCACGAGAGCCCTGAAACCCAGGGAGAGAATTTTGGATTAATGTAATGGAAGTTGAAGCCATAGAAGATTTTTGAGAAATGGACTATCACTGTGAAAGGGATCTTTAATGTAGATTAATCAGGTTGGTAGAGCTTAGGGTGGATAGTGAAGTGGACTTGGGAAAGGCTGGTCCAGAGACAGTTTGTCAGAGTCTATGAGAAGAGGGATGGACCAGAATGTTAGACCAGTCATAGAGACGGGACTTGTTTGGAGAGAACTTTGTTGCTTTTTTACCTTACTTGATCTCCTTAAGGGGAATGATGTACATTCAAAGGTGTAGGTTAAATACAAATAAATTACGGAATCGTCTAGCTGTAGCTTTTTGGAATGTACATTCATCTATCCATCCTACATTCTTTCCTCCCTTTCTAAATTTATACTTAAGAGTCAAACACATTTCCCCAGGTAACAGTCCCAGTGTAGCACTATGTTGGAGGCATAAAAATAGGTAATGAATATGAAAGTGACTCATATTCTAAAAGCAAATTTGAAACATCATGGTTATTATTATTTAGTTTTCATCCCTTTTGACTTCTCTTAAACTCATGTTCAGAATAGGTGGGTAGATACATGTATTGCTTTCTACATTTGAAAATAAATAACATCCTTCAGTGATCCAGTTTCTTATTATTCTGATTCCTTCTGCATTTTTATGACAGTACCTTCTACTAGAAAATTAGTTGATCAAGGAAAAAGGAAGACTTCCTTTTCTTCAAGACCGAAAATGATCACTTTGCTATTCTCTATAATGCTCTGAATGGGAGAGGCACATTCCAAAAATTTTTGCTGTTTTAATAACATCTCTTTTATTTTCCTCATAAGACAGTATTGAAGAATAGTCATATTAAGTAATATTCCTACAATAAATTTTCAGTCCTCTGACAGGGTTTTCTTTCTTTTGTTTCAGAAATTCAAATAGTCTAGGAACAGTAATCAAAAGCAAGTTCATTCACTTTGAATTCAACATTTCATGGACATCTCCTGATCATTGTTTTAAGGTTTAGGTGTTGACATCCAATTAGAACTACCTGCCCCAGTGTGGAGACCTAATAGGCAGGCATCCTCTATTCTCCAGTAAAAATGCTACAAAATATTGGGTTTGCTATGGAAAGACATCAACTAACTTTTTCAACTCAGTATTACTACAAAGTCAAGCATGCAATTTCTCAAGTCAGAGAAAAATATATAAAAATTTGGAGATTATCTCATCCTTTCCTTCCTTTTCAGAGTTGTAACTTACATACATTACCTTCTGGAATAGAATGGTTCACTCTTGTAGTCAGAGTTGATTGAGCTTATATTTTCTTCAGATGAAAAAAAGAATTGTTATTTGACAACTGGCCAAAAGCCATGACCTGCATGGCAGACACGCATTGAATACTTTAATGTAGTGAGGGCAGATGGTGAAGGCATGGCTTGTGTGGCTGGGGAGACTTGAGAGCTTGAAGGTGACTCTCTTTCTCCTTGTTATTGCTTTCTTAACAATGCTATTTATTCCTGTGCTAATTTCCAAGGTGAGCAACGCGATGAGAAATATGCAGCCCACTCCAGTATTCTTGCCTGGAAAACCCCATGGATGGAGGAGCCTGGCAGGCTACAGTCCATGGGATCTTAAAGAGTCGGACACAACTGAGCTACTTCACTTTCACTTTCTTGGTTGTGAGATATTATTTCCTAGCATCCCCTCATGCTTATGTTCTCTTGTCCGTTGGTTATGTCATATTTGTTCTTTATGAATAACCAATAGGCATACTCCCCTGCCTTCAACCACCACCTAACCAGCTAATAACAGGCACAATTTATCTTGGCAGCAATGTTGTTTGTAATTTCTGAATACTTCCTAAAGGAAGAACTATGAATTAGAGCTTGAACAAATGAAGTTAGATCTAATTATCACGGGTAGAGAAGATAGGCCTCTCACTATTTCCACGCATAGAACGGTCATAAACAGCAAATGGCCAACTGCAAATGAATATACATTTTCCTCACATATGCTCAGTTAATCACAGACCTAAGTTGGCTGGCTTATATCAGGGTCATTTTCAGAGATGGCTTCATATACCAGTTAATGCAGAGAATTTTACAGTGAGCTTCTACTAGTGTACTGTACCGTACTAGGCACGGAGGGGAATGCAGTGATAGAGCTGACCAGCATTCTGCCTCAAAGATCCTAGAGTCATGTCGTGGGGTGAGACGTAGAAACACACTACGAAGTGGTCTGTACCGTGAGTAGTAGTAGCCCGTCTGGAGAGCCTTCTTAAATTCTCTCCTATCTGAATCAGTGGCTTACATAGAGAACAGTGAAATATGTGTATTTTACACCCTGATCTGCTATACTCCAATTATGTGTGTGTTTGGGAGAAGAAAAAAAAAATGAATAAATAAATATGCACACATACATATACCTGGGCTTCCCTGGTAGCTCAGTCAGTAAGAATCCACCTGCAGTGCAAGTAGATGCGGGTTCCATCACAGAGTCTGCAAGACTCCCTGGAGAAGGAAATGGCGACCCACTCCAGTATTCTTGCCTGGGAAATCTGACAGACAGAGAAGCCTTCCATGGGGTCTCAAGAGTCAGGCACAACTTAGCAACTAAACCACTAGCCCCATATGTACATCTATAAAGGAAAGATTATACAAATCAATATTTACCATTAACATATGTAATCAGTTCAGTTCAGTTGCTCAGTCATGTCTGACTCTTTGCAACCCCATGGATTGCAGCACGCCAGGCCTCCATCCATCACCAACTCCCAGAGTTTACTCAGACTCACGTCCACTGAGTTGGTATGCCATCCAACCATCTGATCCTCTATCATCCCCTTCTCTTCCTGCCATCAGTCTTTCCCAGCATCAGGGTCTTTTCCAGTGAGTTAATGCTTTGCATCAGGTGGCCAAAGTATTGGAGTTTCAGCTTCAGCATCAGTCCTTCCAATGAATATTCAGGACTGATTTCCTTTAGGATGGAATGATTGAATCTCCCTGCAGTCCAAGGGACTCTCATGAGTCCTCTCCAACACCACAGTTCAAAAGCATCAATTCTTCGATGCTCAGCTTTCTTTATAGTCCAACTCTCATATCCATACATAACGACTGAAAAAACCATAGCTTTGACTAGCTGGACCTTTGTCGGCAAAGTAATGTCTCTGCTTTATAATATGCTGCCTAGGTTGGTCATAGCTTTTCTTCAAAGGAGCAGTCATCTTTGAATTTCATGGCTGAAGCCCCAGATACAGTGATTTTGGAGCACCCCCCCCCCAAAAAAAAAGGTCTCTCACTATTTCCACTGTTTCCCCATCTATTTGCCATGAAGTGATGGGACCGGATGCCATGATCTTAGTTTTCTGAATGTTGAGTCATAAACCAACTTTTCCTCTTTCACTTTCATCAAGAGGCTCTTTAGTTCCCCTTCGCTTTGTGCCATAAGGGTGGTGTCATCTGCACATCTGAGGTTATTGATATTTCTCCCGGCAATCTTGATTCCAGCTTGTACTTCATCCAGCCCAGCGTTTCTCATGATGTACTCTGCATATCAGTTAAATAAACAGGGTGACCATACACAGCCTTGACGTACTCCTTTCCCTATTTGGAACCAGTCTATTGTTCCATGTTCAGTTCTAACTGTTGCTTTCTGACCTGCGTACAAGTTTCTCAAGAGGTAGGTCATGTGGTCAGGTATTCCCATCTCATGAAGAATTTTCCAGTTTCTTGTGATCCACACAGTCAAAGGCTTTGGCAGAATCAATAAAGCAGAAATAGATTTTTTTTTGGAACTTCCTTGCTTTTTTGATGATCCAACGGATGTTGGCAATTTGATCTCAGGTTCCTCTGCGTTTTCTAAATCCAGCTTGAACATCTGGAAGTTTATGGTTCACATACTGTTGAAGCCTGACTTGGAGAATTTTCAGTGTTACTTTACTAGCGTGTGAGATGAGTGCAATTGTGCAGTAGTCTGAGCATTCTTTGGCATGCCTTTCTTTGAGACTGGAATGAAAACTGACCTTTTCCAGTCCTGTGGCCACTGCTGAGTTTTCCAAATTTGCTGGCATATAGAGTGTAGCGCTTTTACTGCATCATCTTTTAGGATTTGAAATAGGTCAACTGCAATTCCGTCACCTCCACTAGCTTTGTTTGTAGTGATGCCTCCTAAGGGCCACTTGACTTCACATTCCATGATGTCTTGCTCTCAGTGAGTGATATCACCATCATAATTATCTAGGCCATGAAGATCTTTTTTGTATAGTTCTTCTGTGTATTCTTGCCACCTCTTCTTAATATCTTCTGCTTCTGTTAAGTCCCTACCATTTCTGTCCTTTATTGTGCCCATCTTTGCATGAAATGTCCCCTTGGTATCTGTAATTTTCTTGAAGAGATCTCTAGTCTTTCCCATTCTATTGTTTCCTCTCTTTCTTTGCATTGATCGCTGAGGAAGGCTTTCTTATATCTCCTTGCTATTCTTTGGAACTCAGCATTCAAATAAGTATATCCTTCCTTTTCTCCCTTCCTCTTTGCTCCTCTTCTGTCCACAGCTATTTGTAAGTCCTCCTCAGACAGCCATTTTGCTTTTTTTGCATTTCTTTTTCTTGGGGATGGTCTTGATCCCTGTCTCCTGTACTATGTCACAAACCTTCATCCATAGTTCATCAGGCACTCTGTCAGATCTAGTCCCTTAAATCTATTTGTCACTTCCACTGTATAATCGTAAAGGATTTTATTTAGGCCATACCTGAATGGTCTATTGATTTTCCCTACTTTCTTCAATTTAAGTCTGAATTTGGCAATTAGGAGTTTATAATCTGAGCCACAGTCAGCTCCCGGTCTTGTTTTTGCTGACTGTATAGAGCGTCTCCATCTTTGGCTGCAAAGAATATAATCAATCTGATTTCAGTATTGACCATCTTGTGATATCCATGTGTAGAGTCTTCTCTTGTGTTATTGGAAGAGGGTGTTGGTTATGACCAGTGTGTTCTCTTGGCAAAACTCTATTAGCCTTTGCCTTGCTTCATTCTGTACTCCAAGGCCAAATTTGCCTGTTACTCCAGGTGTTTCTTGACTTCCTACTTTTGCATTCCAGTCTCCTATAATGAAGGGGACATCTTTTTTGGGTGTTAGTTCTAGAAATTCTTGTAGGTCTTCATAGAACTGTTCACCTTTAGCTTGTTCAGCATTACTGGTTGGGGCATAAACTTGTATTACTCTGATACTGAATGGCTTGCTTTGGATTCGAACAAAGTTCATTCTGCCATTTTTGAGATTGCATCCAAGTATTGCATTTCGAACTCTTTTTGACTGTGATGGCTGCTCCATTTCTTCTAAGGGATGCTTGCCCACAGTAGTAGACATGATGGTCATCTAAGTTAAATTCCCCCATTCCAGTCCATTTTAGTTCAATGATTCCTAAAATGTCGATGTTCACTCTTGCCATCTCCCTTTTGACCACTTCGAATTTGCCTTGATTCGTGAACCTAACATTCCAGGTTTCTATGCAATATTGCTCTTTACAGCATTGGACTTTGCTTCTATCACCAGTCACAACTGTGTATTGTTTTTGCTTTGACTCCATCTCTTCATTCTTTCTGGAGTTATTTCTGTGCTGCTCTCTAGTAGTATATTATTGGGCACCTACCAACCTGGGGAGTTCATCTTTCAGTGTCCTATCTTCTTGCCTTTTCATACTGTCCCTGGGGTTCTCAAGGCAGGAATACTGAAGTGGTTTGCCATTCCCTTCTCCAGTGACCACATTTTGTCACAACTCTCCACCGTGACTCATCTCTCTTGGGTGGACCCACATGGCATGGCTCATAGTTTCATTGAGTTAGACAAGGCTGTGGTCCATGTGATTAGACTGGTTAGTTTTCTGTGATTGTGGTTTTCAGTCTGTCTGGATTAGGATAAGGATGAAGAAGGATAAGAGGCTTGTGGAAGCTTGCTGATGGAAGAGACTGACTGAGGGCACACTCTGATATTTTCTGTGCCCTTTGCTCCACCCTCCTTCCCCCTACTCTGTCTCTATCAGTGCTGATTGCAGTCCTTTCATTTGTTTCATGACCCCTCATAGGTATAAATAATGGTTTGGATTCAGCATTGCTTCAACCCAAGCTCTTTTAAGAGCAGATTCTTTTTTTTTTTTTTTGCAACCTGGATCCTCAGCACTAAGCATGTAGCATCCTAACCACTGGCCCAACAGGAAATTCCCAAGAGCAGGTTCTATATTTTGTATGTTTTGTCCATTTTTCATTCTTGCCATCTAGTGCAGCATGTTATATAGTAAGCCCACTAAATGTTTGGTGAATGAGTGAAGAAATTTTTGATCCTTCTTGACAGATAGTACAGGTATATTCTTCATAATCCTGACAGATATGAAAAAAAACAGAATCATGTGTCTTTTTGTGTTCCCTCTGCTGAGATGCATATAACTGGACTATGATCTAAATATTGGGAAACAATCCATGTAGACCAAGTAGAAGCAAAACATCTACCACCCTCAATTTTTAATAAATTTTACTTCATTAATGCTCTCTCTTTATTCAGTATGCTCTTGAGGATTTTTTTTCTTTTCTGAAACCATGTCTTAAGGAATGAAATCTACCTTCAATTATTTGTGGTTTAAATTAATACAAATAAGACTTTCTGGCTTGCTGTGCTGATACTCATTAATAAATATTTTACTGAGTATTAGGAAGATTCCAACTGACTAAATGAGGTTCTTTTTCAATATAAACAAAGCCCTTGTGTGTGTGTGTGTGTGTGTTTTCTTTCAAAGCCCTTGTGTGTGTGTGTGTGTGTGTGTGTGTGTGTGTGTGTGTGTTTTCTTTCTGCAACTGTGCCTGCCCAATTCTTCCGTCTGGCTTTCATTAAGGCAAATGAATGTTAGATGGGTGCAACCTCAAAACGATAGGTCTTTGGGGAACTGGAGTCAGCGGGGGCTCCGCTGTGAAATAATCCCCTCGTTAAACCAAATTTAATCTCATTAGCAGGGTAATTGTGCTGTTAGGAGAAATGGCCAAGCAGGTTAAAGAGAAACCCACATAGTCTAGTTATTCTTTCATTTTTGTCATTGAAAAATGGAATGCTGAACCGAGAGGCAAAAGATGCAGACTTTGTGTTTGGCCTAACTTTGTGATTGAGTCTTAAAAAATTCTCGATCTCTTGCAGCTCTGCTGACCTGTGTATGACATAGGTGTTATGTGACAACACTATCTGGAATCCTTTGCTATAGAAGCATACCAGTAGCACAGGTTCCTGTCATGTCTCTTCTTTTTATACACGCATTTTGCCCACTCACTTTTCCAACCAAGTTGTATGTATTTGACTTTGCCAGTGTTTTTAAAACTACCAAAATATCCAAAACTTAGTTGTGAAAAATATGCCTTTCCATCTTTGGAAATGAGCGCATTGGAAACTTTTCTAAAATCATTGAATCTGTGACCATTTATTTTGCTTTCTTCTGAATTTCCATGCATATGGGCTTTGCCATTTTTAGGACAGGATATAGAAGAAAGAATGGTGAATAAATAAAGAGCCAGATCGAAGTACAAGGCACAGTCTTAAAACTTGATAGCAGGGTGACCTTCAGTAAATTATGTAACTTGTCTGAACTGCAGTTCCTTCATTTGTAAAACGGAAATAATCATCACTATCAAAACATCCTCCAAAGCAGAGTGAGGTTCAAGTATATGAAAGTCCTTTGCAAGTGCTAACAAGCGCTGTGGATGTGAGAGATCATCCTGTAGCCACTGGCCTCATGACCTGGCATCCCTTGCTCCTGGGTCACAGCCTAGCTATGGTCAGTAAATGTTAACTTTAATGAATGAACAAATTAGATATTAGGGAGGTTCACTGCCGTGTTTCACATTACTGATTTCACCTGAATGATGATTGCTAAGAATTTGTCAAAAATAGAGTTGCATACTTTTTTAAGAGAGAAAACACAACAAATCTCTCCTGTCTGAAAGGAGCTTATTACATTGCTGCTGAAACCAAATATGCATGTGGGGGATGATATTAAAAAATACTTTAAGGTGTTGGTAATTCTGAATGCACATAAGTAACAGTCTGAATACATAAATGATAAACGTAGAACTAAGTGTTGTGACTGTGGCTGTGATTTTGTATTGTTAACCTCATAGAAGTTGTCAGTTACTGTGTACAGTTGGCCCTCCGTATAATGGTTGACACAGAAGACTGATGCACTATGCCATTGTATTTAAAGGATTTGAGCATCCTTGGATTTGGGTATCTGTAAGGAGTCCTGGAACCCAGTATTACCTAATATCAATAATATAAGGTTATTAATATTATATATAATATGTATAATAATTTTCAAAATGATAGTTTATATATATTATATGCATAATATGTATGGAATATATGTATATATTCTCATAGGAGATTTACCTCCTATATTTATGAGTTAAATATTTTTTCTAAAGTTAAATATGAAACAAAGTAGGTTTTTGAAATGAATTTTTTCAGTAAGATGTATTTCATTTGTGCAATGTTAAATCATATTTTCATTGCATTTTTCCATTGCTTTGAAAACAGGAAACATTTTTCAGATGAAATCAGGGCTTACATTGGCTTTTTTAAAATATAATGTTCAAACTACTTCTATAGGCTTTTACTGTGTCTTGCATATTCAGTAGCAATAACCAGACCAAGAATGTAACTCACTGCACAGAGTAACCTGACTGTAGACACTGACTCTTGGAAAGGTCTTTTATCTGCTCTGTGTTTCAGGTATTTGTCATCAGTATAATCTAGAAGCATATCAGTTCTGCAGGAACTGATAATATTGTAATTGAAATTCTTCTCTGGAGTCTAGTTTTTTCTTCAGAAACATGTATATTCCATCATTTTAAAGTTTCTTCTATTGATAAATATTAACCTACAAGTTTATCTGCAGAAAAGAGGCTTTCTTTTTTTTGTATTATTTTACATACAGATGTAATCATCTATGCTGTTCTGTATCTCAGGATTTTTGAGCAGAGTTTAAAATTCTGATTTAGCCTCACAGAGGATATGAAAACCTGAATAAAGGAGATGGTAGGAATGATAAAGTGTCTAATTCCCCCAATAAGTGGACCTATTTATGAAACTATAAAGAAAATGAGGGAGGCCTCTGGGAGGAAAGGAGGACAATAATATAGAATGCCAGCTGAGATGGCTTAAAAATATTTAGCTTAGTTCACATTCAATATTAAGTTGATATTACTCCAGCCCTTTTTATCATGTTAAAACCCTAGGAGTTTGATATGACTCTCAATGGCCAAAAGTGAGGCTCTCGAAAGCACATACTCTCTTCTAAGTAGTAAAGAACTCTGTAGGAGGTAAATTTGAGGAGAACTTTGAACCATTATCGAAAATAACTTTGTGAATATTTGTAAGATAATTATAGATATTGGTCTGGAAAAGTATGGAGATGGGAGCAGAAGTTGGAACCAACCAAGTTTATGAGAAGATGAGCATGGACTAATTGAAACAATCAAATATGTGAGTAAAGGAGATAAAAGCAGAAAAGTTTAGGCAAGCAATATCTGTGACTCTCATACATCATACATCAGCTAAAGGATCACTCACTGTTTTCCAGGTACTTTTTCTTGGAGCACTTTGCATTCAAGTTGGCAGTTAATCAAGTGATGATAAACCTAAGAGCAGGATATGAAATAATAATAAGCTAAGTTCAGAAACAAGGTTAGCTGCCAGATAGGCTCATTACAAATAATTCAAACTGAGTTTCCCAAAGCATTCATTTATTAAATATAATCAAATCCATCCTTATTGAAGAACAGTGAAGGAGAGAACCAAGTGGCCAGCCCATCTCTTCCAGCAAATGTATATTGTAACTTTATCCCAGCAGGCTCACAGTTCATGTTTTGACACATGATATACACCAAGTTCTGACTTCTGTCATTGATGCCAAAGTAATATTCACTTTAGGCCAGAGTCGCTAGGAGTCAGACACGACTGAGCGACTCCACTTTCACTTTTCACTTTCATGCATTGGAGAAGGAAATGGCAGCCCACTCCAGTGTTCTTGCCTGGAGAATCCCAGGGACGGGGTAGCCTGGTGGGCTGCCGTCTATGGGGTCGCACAGAGTTGGACACGACTGAAGCGACTTAGCAGCAGCAGCAGGAGTAGTAAATTTCACGTTACCAGGAATGTGATCAGGATTCGATTTGTTAATAGTTTGCCTAAAAAGGCCCCATATGGATAGATTTCACATAATGCATGCATCATTTATCTTCACAGACTTTTCTTTTTTCTTGCACTATCTCTGTTCCTTTTTTTCACCTTGTTTGGCCAGCCTTATTTATACCTTAAAACATAGCCTTGCAGTAGTCTATGCATTGTAACCCTTCAAAAAGGCACTGGCCTTTCAGACACGCCTAACCAACTTGTGATAGAAACATAATATTGTCATTTCTTAAAACATTTATTGACAGTGTCACTGTACTTGACATAGCGTTATGTGCTTTGAGTGTGATTGGAAATGTGCAAAGCACAGTTGCTTCTCTGAAGGAGCTCAATTCTGATGGGAGAGAAAAGCACCTAGGGAGAAGAATGCCTAATGCTATCTGATGAAGTAAAATAATTCAAATTAATAAACTGGCCTAAAGAGATCAGGGAAAACCGTGAGTGAGTGAGCTTTGAATGAGTCCTTGAAGGGAGGTTATAGTGAAAATGACAGTTTTTCAAATATCCACTCTAACTTACTTGTCACAATATAGAATATGCCTGGATGAGCTAGTAAAAGACCACATGGACATCATGAAGAAAAAAAAAAAAGTTTTTTCTTTTTAAATGTAGAGAATACATAGAAAACAAAATTTGATGAGTAAAAGTTGAAATATGTTACTTGTTTCTTAATTTCCCATTAAGTGCTAAACACTGTCTTCAAGAAACAGGGCACATCCCTCTCCTCAGGATGTTCACAAAGTAGGAGGGAATACAGGCACCTCAACAAGAATATTCTTTGGACCTAGGGTGCTATAGGTGGGAGGTGCAAAGTGAAAGGCTTTCAGCTGGACTCAAGGGACAGATCTCCTGGAGAAAGTATTTCTAAGCTAGAGGCTGTTGGGCAAATGACATTTGAAATAAGAGGTATGGGCAAAGTGTTCAGGCATATAGACCACCATGGGCAAGACCTGGAAGTAGGAAAGAAAGCAAGGCTAGTTCATGAAAATGCAAGCAGTTATATTCTGTGCTTTAGTGAAATTAATATAGCAGCTGTGTGTTAGATATTAATGCATTGAAGGAAGAAGAGATTAAAGATGGAAAAACCAGTTAGGTGATTGTTGTGGGGAAGCTTGGGAAATAAATTACCTTTATTAAGTTCCACCTATTCATCTATGTCATCTAATTTAATGAAAGGCTTAAGGATGCTGCCAGGTGTTATAAATGGAGATGCAGGGGAGTTTTCCCAGGGTGTGGCATGGAACCGCTGAGGTGGTACCATTCGTATCGTATGCTGTGGTCATGGCAGTCCCTGGGCAGGGCCATTTCACTGTGAAAGCTTTAGCCGCTAGAACAGTCCTTGGCCTCAGGTAGGCACTCCATAGACACTGCTTAAATAAATGAAGGAATAAACAAGTGAATCAACAGGCAATATAAAGAAAATGTCTCTAAGTTTGGAAGTGTCTTGCATGAGTAACAATGCTGAAAATAGAAGGACGTGAAAGATAAATAAGTTTGAGACTGGGTGTCTGAAAGGGAGATGGTGCAAAGCACGGAAGGAGAGGACTGAAATCGCTGGAGGGTGGCTCTGGGGTTCCATTTTGGACACAGTTTGAGTTATCGAGAAGATTTCCAGAGAAAGTATCCAACAGGTGATTTAAAATGCAGGTTAGGAGCTTGGGGGAAGAAGTAAGGACTAGAAATCAGATTTATTATATTTCAAGACAAATAATTTACTATTTTCTAATATGTCTTTAGCAATTATGGTCCTCTCAATCCACGCAAGGTTCGACTACATCATCAGCACACATGCGAGGGTTTTCAAAATGGAGTCTGCTGCTTGTGTCCCCCTCACCAGCCCTCCTCAAGAGATCTCCTCAGGAAGGCATACGGGAAGCGAAGCGTGGCAGTTGCTTAAAGCAGTGCTGGCGTGTCATCAGCACAATATAACTCTCAGCTATTAATGTTACTGTCATTTTTTTCATTTGCTCAGTTTCATCATTTGTAAAATACAGCTATTAATAGGGCAGATTTCAGGGAGTTATTGTGGAAACTGCAGAAAATAATCCATAGAAAGCTCTTTAGTTAGAACATGGTAAGAACTTCCCAGGTGGTGCCAGTGGTAAAGAACCTGCCTGCCAGCCCAGGAGACATAGAGATGCAGCTTCAGCCCCTGGGTTGGGAAGACCCCCTGCAGGAGGGGATGGCAACCCACTCCAGTATTCTTGCCTGGAGAATCCCATGGACAGAAGAACTCAGTAGATGTAAGCAGTTATTAATACTGCTGCTACTCATATAGCAATGGGTAGATTTTCCATATTGCTCTGGACACTTAAAATATATTTAATATATTACACATAAGTTTCCAGGTGATATGATAGACATTTTATAAGTTGAGATTCTTCTTCTTGAAAATTTTTCTGACATCCTTATCTTCTATTAAAAAGATGCAAAGGAGAGGTGATTTTTACTATAAATAAGATAAATGAAAAGGATAAAAAACAATTCCAGGCCTGTTGGAAAAAGCGGGATTATCATTTTGTCTGAGTTTTATATCAGTAGTCCTTATTTACATGAAATTTTTTTTTTTGGTTAAAAAAAAAAAGGACCGCTTGATATTAAGAGTTAGCATTGGAGTTATTTCAGTTTCCAAATTGCATGCTTAAAAAGTTTAAACAGCTACCATTATAAAGAGGCTTACTTCATTTTACCTAAAGTGCTTCTCAGTCTGGAGGGAACACTTAAGTATAGTCACAAATCACTTGCTATTGCAAGTATAAGATTTTTTTTTAACTTAAATTTGTTTACAAGCCTGCAGAGCTCAGATTTTGTAGATAACTTTCTTTTCTACCTTTACTTAATAATTTCTGCCTCTTTTCTCCTCTACTCCTAGGCATGAATTTCACTCATTACAAAGAGAGCACCCAAATCCCTTTTTATTTCATTAGTTGAGTAAATTGTCTCCTAGGGGTTTGGACAGAGGACATGACTAGGCTCTGCAATGATGAGCTTGTTTTGCACTTTTAGCCAGAAAATCTTTATATACAGAAGTCACAGAAAGTAGTTACACTCAGCGTGAACAATTACAGGCTGTTGGGGGAGCCTCCTCCTGATGTGCTGGTGACTTACTCCTATGAATTAAGAGACAAATGTGCTCCAAAGTGCATTAACCTTTATGGATTTTTTCTTCGGTTTTCATGTTCCCCTGATTTATGGTCTTAAATATGCCTGTTGCTGCTGTTTCTGAACGAGTTCCTTGTAAATCATTTCTAAATGATCTTTTTCGAGTCAGATAATCCAAGTCAGTTGAATATATCCCCAGTCAATTCCTCTGAGGTTTTTTCCTTCTTTGCCCAAGTTATTTTGTTTGCTCTGTGCCTCAAATGTCATGTATGCACGTGTGCTGATTTGCTCCAGTTGTGTCCAACTCTTAGCGACCCCAAGGACTGTAGCCCGCCACGCTCCTTTGTCCATGGGATTTCTGAGGCAAGAGTATTGGAGTGGGTTGCCATTCCTTTCTCCAGGGAATCTTCCTGACCCAGGCATCAAACCTGCATCTGCTGCCTTGCAGGCGGATTCTGTGCTCACTGAGTCACTTGGTGCCAGTCAAGCATGGCAGGGTTTTTGAGTGTGTTCTGTATACCCATAAAAGTCCACTGTTCCCCTTAGAGTGATGTGCAGGAAGTGTCATGAGCATGTCGTTCCCTGTTATTAGTGATGTTTGGCATCTTTTCTCATGGGCCCATATTTCTCCAGAAGAGGTCTGCATTGAACAGTCAGTGCTCCCTTCTCCTTCTGGGCATGAAGATTGTCTTGGATTTGAGGGAAAATGTGAGTTTTTTTGTCTCTTCATAACTAATGTGTCGTTCTGGCTATAGGATGGCTGTTACTGCTATCGTTTGCATTCTTTCCATAAAATGAAAACACAAAATCAGTTTCAGAAAATTTAAATTTTGAATTCTGGTTTTTAAAGCACAGAATTATTTATTATGTCTCTGTCATAAACAGTGCATCACTGCTTATTGCTAATTAAGTTTTAATGTAGATATTTATAAATACTGTGTCCTGTGACATTATTAAATGTACATACATTAAACGTGACGGTGAAGATGGTGACATGGGGATTTACCTTTGAATATGCTTGATGACATAAGCAGAGCTTCTGCAGACCTGTAAACATCTCAGAACTTTTCACATAGAAATCTTGGACTTAAGGAAGGGAAAGAGATGGTTCCGATTTTTTTTAATGTCTTTAAAGCTATTATGCCATAGAAGAGATTCAGAGCTTCTTGGTGGCATGGTACATCTCTGCAGAGTGGCAAGACTGGATTAGAAGTCACTTTAGTGGAAATGATATGTTGCAAGATGCTTCAGAATGCAGGAGGTCAGAGGAATAAATCACACATATCTACTGGTTCTAATACATGAGATCAGGAGAAAAATCCCAGGCTTTTCATATAAATATTGTGTGTCCATAATGCAGCCCAAACTATCAACACATGTGTATGAAAATATGACAAATTCAGGAACAGTCAAAGTGAAAAGAATTAAAATGTTTAATGTTGTATGATACACATTATATACAGATATATGTGTTAAAAACAGAATTAGCAGTAAACAGTGACATATTGTTCGTGAGACAGCCATAAATGAATTCCTTGTATTCCAAAAGCCAAAATTCTTAATTTGAATTTTCTGAAGTTTATGCTTTTGATTTATATTTTACTTCTCTGGAAAGATGTTATTTCCCCATGACTGGATTCAGGTTATGTGTTTTTTGGCAAAAATATGCATTTCTGGCAAGAAACGATGCTGTGTTCTTTTCTGTGTCATGTCAGATGGTACATGGTGTCAGTTTGTCCCATTACTACTAATGTCAGCTGTAGAATCTTTTAAATTACTAGACTGTAAATGTAAGGAATACTTATTTACTGAGAGCAACTATTTTTATTCAGCTGAGTATTGCTCTCATTGCCACTTCTTGAACACAGAGGATCCAAATTGTATTTTAGGATATTTCCAGCTGGTTGCAGCCATAATTGTTGACCGAGATGAAATGGAGCTTTACAATAAGATGGAATTTGTGATGAGGAGTCCAGGTTAAACAAGGGGCTTGGGAAACCTGAGCGAAATTTTAATTAGTATAATTTTCCTGGATAGAAATCAAATCAGGATAAAAATTTGGAAAATACTAGGCTAAGTGTGGGTACTGTGTGCTCATGTATGTGTTCCAAAGTACACATGCTTGCTGTAAGAAAGAGTAAATTTAAAGTATAGAGGAACTTGATATGTAAAGCGCAGGGAGCTCAGCTCAGTGCTCTGTGATGACCTAGATGGGTGGGGTGGGATGGGAGGGAGGGCCAAGGGGGAAGGGATATATGTATACATATAACTGGGTCACTTCGTTGTACCACAGAAACTAACACAACATTGTCAAGCAATTATATTCCAGTTAAAAATAAAATATAGGTATTACATATGTACAGATTTTTGGAGATCCCCTAGTTGATGATAATTTGAAAATAAAACCTTTGGTGAAATAGTTACAAATGGCAACATTAGGATTTAGGGAGTAAGATCCATGCTTTAAGACATTCAATGACAATGAGGATAGATTGCCTACACTCTGTTTTCTGGTTTATCCTACTCTACAGCTTGAGGATTGGGAGGCTGATCTAGATCGGGTTCTTCAAAAACCCTGTAATTATTTTTTTTTTATTTTTTTTATTATTGTTTTTGCCATACATTGTCATGATATCACCATGGGTTTACATATGCTTCCCCTCCGGGTCCCCCCTCCCTCCTCCCTCCCCCCTGGGAAATCTCGCTGCACCAGTCCCGAGCATCAATCCTGGGCTGGCGATTGATTAGACACATGACAATTAACATGCTTCAATGCCCTTCTCCCATCTCATCCCACCCTTACCCTCATCCACAAAGTCCACAAGTCTATTCTATACATCTGCGTTCCTTTTGTTGTCTCCCATGTTGGGTTCTCATTACTGTCTTTCTAAATTCCATATATATGTGTTAATATACTGTATTGTTGTTTTTGCTTCTGGCTTACTTCACTCTGGATAATGGGCTCCAGTTTCGTCCATCTGAGTAGAATTGCTTCAAATGAATTTTTTTTTAATGCTGAGTAATATTCCATTGTGTATATATACCACAGCTTTCTTATCCATTCGTCAGTTGATGGGCATCTAGGTTGCTTCCATGTCCTGGCTATTGTAAACAATGTTTACAAAAACCCTGTAATTAGATACTCTGCTCTTTCCTTATGTAGATCCTTTTCTTTGATTCTCATTGTCTCTCTCTCCATATACACAGATGTACCTTCGCTTTGTGTTTGCCTTCTCATCATTTACAACAAGAGGAAATCCCCAGTGTGGAAGCACTTCACGAGATTAGATAATACCCTTTTAACAGGGTTCCATCTGTGTTCTGTCTTAACTTTGAAGTGTTTTCTTTCCTAATGAGATTCCTTTCAGTGTTAAAAATTCAATGTCTTCTTCCAAAAAGCTGATTAGGAGCATTGTTGGAAAAACTGGATTTTAACACCCTTGACTTTATCTTCTGTCTTCCATTCAACAGATGATTTTTTTAAGGTACTTAATAGGTGAAAGGAGCCATGCAGCATTCTGGGGGAATCTGGGGGAAATAAAATATAGGCTCACCCATGAAAGATGATGAGGAAGTACTCCTAGTATTTTAAGTCATGGAAAGAATTCCACAGAAGCAAAATGAAGATGTTCACTGTAGGATTATCTATAGTAAAGTCAGGAAGCAGTGTTGATGTTCCCTAACAGATGTTTGGGCTTCCCTGGTGGCTCAGACAATGAAGAATCTGCCTGCATTGCAGGAGACCCAGGTTCAATCCCTGGGTCTGGAAGATTCCCAGAGAAGGGAATGGCAGCTCACTCCAATATTTTTACCTGGAGAATTCTGTGAACAGAGGCTATACAGTCCATGGGATCGCCCAGAGTCAGACATGACTGAGTGACTAACAGTTTCACTTTCTTTCAATAGATGTTTGGGTTAATAATATGTTCATTATATGATGGGGCTTCTCTGATAGCTCAGTTGGTAAAGAATCCGCCTGCAAGGCGGAAGACCCTAGATCGATTCCTGGGTCAGGAAGATCCCCTGGAGAAGGGATAGGCTACCCCCTCCAGTGTTCTTGGGCTTCTCTTGTAGCTCAGCTGGTAAAGAATCCGCCTGCAATGTGGGACACTTGGGTTTGATCCTTGGGTTGGGAAGATCCCCTGGAGAAGGAAAAGGCTACATACTCCAGTATTCTGACCTGGAGAATTCCATGGACTGTATAGTTCATGGGGTCGCAAAGAGTCAGACACAACTGAGTGACTTTCACTAGATGATGAAATGAGTCTTAGGCTTACAAGTAATAACCTCTGTGAAATGGCCAATATGAAGTGGTGTGAACAGCCTTTTATTACATGAAGCAAAAAACAAATGAGAATGTGGGCACAGAGTACAGAATACTCTTTCAATCCAAGGCATCTGTGGTTGAGGTATAGGATTATTTTCTTTCTTTCCCTCTTTTTCTGATAATCTTTCATTTGGACCTCCAGTCCAAATTGTTCAGAGAGGGGCACTATTTATCACACTGTAGTTTTAGGAACTAAGGGTAAATGAAAGGACCTATTAATTATTTTTTTCAGTACTCGATTCAGCAAATGTTTCCTGAGACCTACTGTGTGCCAGCAGTAAACTAGTCCTAGGCCCTGAAGATACAGCAGTGAGAAATTTACACTTGACCCCTGGCCACATGGGGTTTTGGTCATTCCTACATACGCACATTGCTGAAATAGTCCAAGTAATAATCTAATGGCGCAAATTTCCAATTATGAATAATTGCATGGGGAAGTAAAGGAGTGAGTGAAAAAAAATGATAAAATATGTCACACTCTGCTTGAAATCTCCAACCTCATCAGGGTTTATGCACTGATGGTAATTACACAGATAGCAGCAGCTACCAGCTACTTAGCAGTTGACTGTATGTCAGCCTCTGTGATGAGCACTTGCATTTGATTTCCTCACTTAACCATCAGAACAAATCCTGTGTGTTACATCCACTTAACAGAATACACAAATAGGGTGAAGAGGGACTAAGTAACCTGCCCAAGATGGTACATTCAAGATTCAGACTCAGGAATCCCTACTTTCCGTGTTCCACCCTTGGCCATTCCCCTTCCCTAAACCTTTCCTCTCTGCACAGACTATGAGTTCAGTTCACCTGTTAGATGCCTTGGGATGATCTTCCTCTGTGTCCTTCCTGCCTAAGAAAGGGCATTTTGCCCATTGAATTACTTCTCATTCTTGACCAGAATGTAGAAGTAGCCCTAATTTTTCTCTTTCATTCTCCCCTTGTGTCTCATGCCTTCTGCACGGTGGGACCCTCCCAGCTCCAAAAGCAGATTTGGAAACATGTTGAATGGGTCCCCTCAAGTCAGAGATGACACCATCAACCTGACTGTGTCATTTTAGACGGATGTGTGTGCTTTAGGGAATAAATGATTTGTATTCGAAAGAAATCATTTAGCTGAAGGAGATGGAAGCTGCTCCATCCGTGCTGCTCAGAGTGGTTTCATAGTCGAGGGGCACCAGAGGCAAATAAGGGACTAGAGAAAAAGAAAAATGGGGTAATTTAGAGCCTTCTGTCCCTTTGTTTAGGCGCAGGTTAACTGCTAAAAATCTCCTCCAAATAATTTGTCAATTTTGAAAATGCAAGAAATACCTTTGCTCAGAAAACTCTTCTTCTAAGACCCATGGGAAAGAATAAATAGGGATTCTGATGACAGGTGTATTTATTTGTTATCAGATTAGTAACAGTGGTTGTCTTTCAGAGTCAGACCAAGGGAACCTGGATGCTCCTGGGTGGAGGGTTTCTCTGTGAGTTAGATGAGATCAGAGGGGATCACTGTAGCATGATGTAGGACCTGGAGATCTTAAAACTATATCCTTAGTTAACTATCTGCTCTTTATTTCTTCATTTCCTCCCACTCCCCTCCTTCTACTCAATCTCTTCTTTAAGATTTATTGTATCTTGTTTGGGGTCAGGCTTTAAAAATATGTGTGTATTCATTTATTTATTTATTTATTTTGGCTGCGTCAGATCTTAGTTGCAACATGCAGGTCTTTAGTTGAGGCATATGGAATCTAATTCCCTGTTCAGGGATCAAACCCAGGTCCCCTGCATTGGGAGCCCAGAGTCCTAGCCACTGGACCACCAGGGAAGCCCCTTGGGTCAGGCTTTTACTTCCCTTTAGTTGTTGACAACATCAACTAAGAAACCTCGTTGCTATTTGTCATGGCTTCTCAGCATCCACTTTCCTGGGTGACTTTTCCACTGTAATAATCCTCTGTGTTCTCTTTGCTACCCCCACTCCCTCTCCGAGGGCCTGGAGGTTAATGGAGCGTTTAACTGGTGATATGGAAGAGTAACCATGATGTATTTGTTTATTAAGTAAAGGAACTCTTTATTAGGTTAAACAGCTGAACTTATGGAACATTTATACCCCAACTTTAAATGTGATCTAATTAGAAAGCAATTTATGAAATAGAGTCTTTGATAAATGTAGGTAATTTTTATATTGTCTAATTTAATTTTATTTGAGTTGCTAATATATTCACAGCTTTTTTTAAGTCAAATGATTATGAAAATTATAATTGAAAAGTGTATTCTCACTCCTTTGCCAGATGCACCCCCCCCAATCCCTGCTTCCTATACATACTCAACATTTACCAACTGTTTTTGTGAATCCTCCCAGGATGTCTTTATAATAAAACAAATAAGTGTATAGTTCTTATAATAAAACAAATAAATGTATAGTTATTATACAAAGGTGCATATTGGTATGCACCTTGCTTTTCTCACTTAATAATATACGTCCTAGAGATCTTTGCATGTAAGGTCATCAAAAGCTTCCATGTTTGGGAGCTGGATTGCTGCCCAGTATTGCAGTGTTTAAATTCATCATAGTTTATTTAACTGATCTCTAACTGATGGATTTTTTGTGTTGTTTCCAATATTTTGCTATAAAAACAATGTTGCACTGATCTCCGTACCCTATGCATAGATCATCTCATCCATATTTAGATAATAGCTGTTGGAAGAATTTCCCAGAAGTGAGATTTCTGGGTCAAAAGGAAATACATTTGTAATTTTGAATGATAGTGCCAATTTGTCCTTCATCAGAGTTGTAACATTTTTCACTCCCATCAATAATATATGAGAATGTCTCTCTGCCCACGCTTAAACCAACAGTGTGTTTTCAAACTTTTGGAATCTGGCTGACGCGTGGGTATAAAAAAATGGTATCTCAGTATAGTTTACCTTTCATTTTTCTCATTATGAATGAAGTTAAAACTTTTTCATATGTTTAATGTTCACTTACTGTAAAATGTCTTTTCATGTCTTTTGATCATTTTTCTACTATGTTCTTTGGTTTTTTACTGCCTGTCGTCTGTGACATAAGTTGCAAATCACTTCCCAGCTAATCACTAATTTTTTTCTCTATTTCATTAGATTGTATTTCATTTTATTTAACTTCTGTTCTTTTGGGAAAAATTTAAAGTGCAAGGCCTTTCTTGCTTTACAGAACACTGTAGAACTGTAAAACTCACGGGGCAAAGCAGTATTATTAATCAATAGGGGAAAATCACAAGTGTTTCAGGACTTGAAATTTTTTGGTGTGAAAACGTTAAAAATTCTTACTGTCAGTTACAAATATATACAGAAATGAAAAATAAAACTAATGTGTATTAGTACCCTGCAACATTAGAAACACTGAGAATCAGAGTTTTGTTTCTTTGTTAAAATCTTACCAAGAGTGGGCTTCCCTGAAGGTCCAATGGTTAAGACTCCGCACTTCCACTGCAGGGGGCGCTGGTTCTATCCCTTAGATCTGGGAACTAAGAGATCCCACATGTCACATGACCTGGCCACAAAAACAAGTCTTACCAAGAGCAGTTTGAACAGTGCTTGCCACATCTTCTTGTTGGGTCATTTACAATACACAGCAAAAGTCTTTTCTCTACCTTGGTGAAGTGTCATACTTCCCTCTCAGTTTGGGTCAGCTGCCAGTATTTTATTCTTTGCTTTTCATTGTCATGAAATACCTCCAAGAGTTCCTCAAAGGTAACATGTTTTGGTCAACGTCACTTCCTCTGGGATGTCTTTCTCTCGTCACAACTGTTTTTCTCTTTTAAGGTCAGTAAGTTAACCCTCCCTCTGGCTACATGTTTCTCTCACATGTTCCCAGGGTCTGTTAGTTTCTTTTAGCTCTTTTGGCCAGTTCCCTTTTTCAGTTGTCTGTTTCTGCAAACTATCACAGGCGTTAATCACTGAGAGACGAGAAGACAACAGCTACCCACATCGCTGTCTTTCTATGAACTGAGTAACAGATGTGAAGTGACCGTTCACTGATTTGACTTTGAAAGAAAGAAGTGATATGACTGATTGTTGATTATGATGAACATCAATTATTTACATAGAAATTTCTGGATTGAAGCACTGGAGTTTCTGTTTCATGCCCCTCTTCACTCTTAATATACTATGGTAACTTGAATTCAAATCCTGTTGTTGTACTGGTGTGATTCGCTTAACTATAGTAACTTGCATTTGTGCATATCAGAACCATGAAAGCAGGAGCTGCCAGCACAGGAAAATATAAAGAAGAGCATAACTAGTATCTGCGTACTCGTCTGTGAGTTTTGACAGTTAACATTCTGCTATAAATGCTTTAAGTGTTTTTCATAAAGGAAATTGATCGTTACAAATAAAGTTAAACTTCACCTTTGTCCCCACTCCCATCTTATTTCCTTTCATAACCTCTCAACCCACATTAATGTCATAAATTTAAAGACTATCTTTATTGGAAAAGACTGTGATGCTGGGAAAGGTTGAAGGGAAAAGGAGGAGGAGGTGGCAGAGGGTGAGATGGTTAGATAGCATCACCAGCTCAAGGGACATGAATTTGAGCAACCTCTGAGATATAGTAAAGATCAGAGGAGCCTGACATGCTGCAGTCCATAGGGTTGCAAAGAGTCAGACATGACTTAGAGACTGAACAACAACATCCTCTGTTTTCTCTCTTTTCAAAAGTTCTGTCTGCATATATATAGAGCTTAATAAATATGCAGTATGGGATTTGCTCTTTACTTTGCATCATAATTTGGTTTTTGTTTATCACACTTCCTTTTGCTTCTCATATTTTTATTTTCTTCTTGAATTAATAAATATTTTTTGTCTCTCCTTTCTCCCCACTGGTTTGAAAGTTTTGTTTCTGTTTCATCCTATTTCTATTGAATAAGTGAAATAACTTGTGTTTAAAAAACAGACTCATATATAGGTAGATATTAAAGTGGCCTGCCCTGGTTTAGAGTTCTGGTAATTTCCCCAGATCTCTCCAGAGCAGCAAGCAGAGATACCCATGTTTGGTCATATTTTTGTAACTATCTTTCTGATACGTTTGACAGTGGTTGTGCTCTGTTTGTCTTCCAGATTTATTCAAGAGATAGAGCACGCCCTGGGACTTGGTCCTGCCAAACAGTGTCCTCTTCGAGAGTTTCTCACCGTGTACATCAAAAACATCTTCCTCAATCAGGTCTTGGCTGAGATCAACAAGGAGATCGAAGGAGTCACAAAAACATCTGACCCCCTGAAGATCCTAGCTAATGCAGACACCATGAAAGTGCTGGGGGTGCAGCGGCCTCTCCTCCAGGTAATCACACTCTTTGAACTTACTCTTTCTATCAGCAGTTTTCATTGACTTGGCAAGAGTTACAAATTGAAAAGAGAAGGAGAAGAATCACCATCTGTTTCCATGTTCATCAGGGACAAAATAAGAGGAAATAAATTAAACGGGCACTAGGGAAATTAAGGACTAATGTAGAGATAATGGAAAGTCCTGAAGATCTTTAAGGAAAAACTGGTTAGTTTTGAGTATGGGAGATGGTGAACCTCATTAACATGCAGGCAACTCCTCATTATTAGCCTGAAGTTTGTCCTTGAATAGAATTCTCTTTCCAGTGGTGAGTGCATGCTGAAGTAGAAGGATTTATAGGGAGGAAGTGACTCTGTCTAACCTCAGTGACCAACAGTAAACCTTCAGTTCCATTTGAATGGTGATTTGGCTAGCTCACAGTGAATCTGAACCCACCCTGCAAACTGGCTTTTGAAGGTCATTTCATTTGTTAATTCAAGTGACGATCATCTTAATATGAAAACGTTACTTTCCCTATTTTAAGCAGTGATATCTGGACAATAGAAGTAAAACAAGTTGTTAGATACTCATGTTTTAAGCCAGTGACTTGGAAGTAAATGTAAAGCCAAAAGCAAATTTGAATTAATATGAATTTCAATTATGAATATACATTAATTATTGTCATATTGTATAATAATTGGACCTTAGCAGTGTTTCTTCATTTAAGAGAATGATGGGCACAATAGTACATTTTTGCATATGTTGCATGATATGAGGATATGTCAAAATGTGGAAGACTTGAGCTCTTCAAAGAGAAATTGGATAAATGGGAGAGTTGCTTTAGTTGCCTTCCTTTACCTCCTTTTACATATGTCATCCTTGATTTTTCCTTCTTTGTACACTAGAATGAATAAAAATGCTGGCCCTCTCATAAGGGAATGTCCTAGTGTGAGCATTCTGTTTTTTATAAGCAAAGTCTTCTATGGTCTTGAGAACATAAACAAGAGGCATTCATTTCTCCCAGAACTAAATAAGGTAATAGCAACACATCTAGGAAAATGTTCATTTGGATTGTCTGAGTCTGCATTCCTAATGAAAGATCTGTCCTGAGTGTGGGATGCAGAACAAGGAGAACAGCAAAGACGTGCTCAGTTACCCTTCTACTGGCTCATTCTTCTGCTGGCTCTTTGCATGGCTGGCCTCTTCTCTTGGTGCCAGTTCAAATGTCACTGGCAGGAAAAGGGAAGCTTTTCCTGGCTATCTGCCTAAGTAGGTTCCCTTCCTCATTTATTTTTCATCTTCCCTCCTCCACCTTCTTAATCTGTTCTCAACACTGGAGCCAAATTTTATGGATATATCACCCAAACTCCCATGCCAGGTGACTTATGATCAGGTTCTGCGAATAGGAAGCACTAGCAGGAAGTTGGAGGGTAAAAGGAGAGAGAGAGATTGGGATCTAGTCTCCTTCCTCTCCGTTACAGATCAGAGATCTGGCCTTGGGTGCCTCCCTCCATAAAAAGAGGTCCTGCCAGATCACATTTTCCCCATGGCTCCAGCTCTCACTGGGCTATGACACACCATTTCCTCTCCTTGGTTCTTGATGAGAGCTTTCTGCTGTTGTCAGTCTCTGGGAGCCTCAACATCCCTCGTTGCTTCTCTCATTGCTGCCTATACCTTTGTAAGTCATCTCTTCATTAGTATTTCTTCTGTTAATCATCTGAATGGAATTCTGTTTTTCATTTAGGATCATGAATAGATTTCCCTAGTTAGTCACTATTTTCAGGTTTTAATTTTTTCCTTTCTTAGCACAACTGTCATAGTTGTGTATTTTGTAGCTTGTTGATGGTGGGGGACAGGGAGGCCTGACGTGCTACAGTCCATGGGGTCACAAAGAATTGGACACGGCTGTGTGACTGAACAACAACAACAGGCTCGTTGATTTCCTATCTTGTCTCAATAGAAATTAAGTTCCAGAAGCATAGTACAGTATCAGGCAGGAGGAAGGTGCTCAGGAGTTTGTTGGATGAATGTATGGGTGGGTGGGTAGGTGGATGGATGGTCACAGTGAATACGTTTTGAGTGTCTTAACTGCAGAGTTAAGAGTGGGAAGATGTGAAATAGAGAGTGATAAAAAACTTGGTTACTTTTATGTTATGTCCGACCATATCATTAATTTCTCCTCCATTAGAAAATCTCTCAGCATGTATATCCCTCAGGTATTGTGCTATATGCTATACAGAGCAACTTTAATATGCTTAGTGTGGCGAATTGAAAAGAAACAGTGCCCTACAGAGTAAATCTGGGAGCTAAAGATACCGGCTCATTAGACAGGATAATTTTCAACTTGAGTAACAAAGACACATTAGAACTCCTAACCAGTTGAGAACAGTCTGGGCCATGGAGGGCCACACACTGCTGGCTGCATGGCGTCTCTGGGCGGTCTACCACCGTGCCTGTCAAGTCACCCCTACCCTCATCGTCAGCCATTTGTACGTGTTGCTATACACCTCTTGTTCTTCAAGTCAGTGACTCCATTCTGAGGCTACATTAAGAACTCCAGCCTTACCTCTTCTTTCTTTGACCTTGTCCAGATATGATAGTTAGATGTCAGTGAATAAATCTTAAAAGCCATCCAAGCTATTAACCTCCAAATATGTTTACAGAGCCTAGAGACCTGCTTTCATACTTGGTTATTTTGTTCTCCCTTTCTTCCTCAGAATTTTATTTTTGACAATGAAAATGAGCCAGACCATATCAATACATTTGTTTAATATTCTCAGAGTTAGGTTGAAAAAGCACATGAGAAGGAGGTTATTTTCCTTCCCTATCTTGAGAAAGTCTCTGGCTTTCTGATGATTAGAAATTGTTCTCTAACAATTTCTCTCATGCTGAAATTTCAATGTGTCTTAAATGTGTTTCAGTGTCACTTTAATATTTTTTTATTCCCAGCTAATTATAGGTAGCTAATATAAAGAAAAATAATTGAGAAGTAATTCTCAGTAATTGTAGCTGAGAATCCCAAGCAGTTGTGAAGAAAAGAGCTTGGAGAAATATGTGTATGTGTGAAAGATGCAGGAGGGTTAAGCACTGCATTCTGTATCCTTCAAAGTCATCCCCCTGCTCGTTGTTGTTTGGTTACAGACTGGAAAGGACCGTGCCTTTCCCTGGAGGCAGCACCTACTGTCATAAAGCGTCAGCCCGATGGGTTCTCCAGGGGCAGTGGACAGAGCTGTCTCAGTGCTGCTTCCATTTATTTCATGATGTGCAGACACAGAAAACCCCAGGACACTCAGGCCTTTCCTCTCTGAAATGGCATTTGGTCAGGGTAGGCAATCAGTTATAAGGGGGCATTTATTTGGGCCATAACGTGCTTTTACATGGGCTTCCCAGGTGACTCAGTAGTAAAGCATCTGACTGCCAGAGCAAGAGACTCAGGAGACATGGGTTTGAGCCCTGGGTGGGGAAGATCCCCTGCAGGAGGAAATGGCAACCCCCTCCAGTGTTCTTGCCTGGAAAATCCTGTGGACAGAGGAGCCTGGCAGGCTACAGTGCCTGGGGTCGCAGAGAGTTGGACATGACTGAGCAACACATACATGCTCGTTTGCTTTTACACTGGTAACTTTACTTTCTAGGCACATAGGAAGGAAGAAAGGAAGGAAATAGAGAGGAAGAAATTAACAAGCACCATTTTACAGGTGAAATAACTGCGTAGATGCTGGCCACTAATACAGCAGCACTGTATTAGAAGTAACAGTAGAAGCAGTAATGATAGCAGTCTTAATAGTAAATAGTAGTAATGGTGACAACTCACACTTTAGTAGCATTTACTATGAGCCAGACACTATCGAGTCTGGCTTTATGTGTATTGACTTGTAAATGTTTTATATGCATTGACAACAGCTTTGTGAAGGTGGCATTCTTACTGTGGGGAGGAAACTGAGAAACGGTGAAATTAAATAATTGGCCCAAAGTCATTCAGCTAGCATCACTAAAACTGTAATTCAAACCAAGGTGACCTAACCCTGGAACCCGTGTTCTAAATCAGTTTTACTCAGTATAAGAGAACACTTGCCTACTAGCTATGCTTTTTTTTTTTCTTTGCATGCATGCTCAGTCCTATTTGACTCTTTATGACTTCATGGACTATAGCTGGCCAGTCTCTTCTGTCCATGGAATTTTCCAGACAAGAATACTGGAGAGGGTTGCCATTTCCTCCTTCCTGCTCCAGAGGATCTTTCTGGACCAGGGATAGAACCCATGTCTCTGAATTGCAGGTAGATTCTTTACCAATGGGCCACCCAGGAAGCCAAGCTATTTGTTAGCAATCTACTATGAGATGGGCAGAATTTGAAAGTCAACATTAAGACTTGTTTGTTTTTTTAAGCAATTTGACATTGTTGAACCTAATAGTAAAAGATTGGAACTTATGTTTTTATCCCTGGGTTTTTCAATTTTCCTTTTTTCTAGCAATTCATTGTTATTTATAAAAGTATCTATCTGCAGCAGACTGGGGGGCAGGGGGAGAGTTTGGAACTAGATTCTCATTGTAGTCAGAGATGTACTATTCTACATCCCTGTGTTGCCTACAGGGAAGTAAAGGTGTAAGGCCAACCATCTTCCTTACCCCAGGTGTCTAAGCCTTTTTCCAGTGGAGGGACTAGCTTGGATATTTGTTGCAGATGGTTCTCTCCTTGATCCACAGCTCCTACAGCCTTGGCTGCTGTAGAGAAGACACTATTGAATAAATGGCTGAGCAAATAAAAATGAATGAGCTCATGATGCCTTCGTTAATACAAGGATGTGTGTGTATGCAGATTTTTCCCCCACAGTGTAAGTTTCATGGTCTTGAGTTTAAGATGCATTCAGTTCAATTCAGTTCAGTCACTCAATCATGTCTGAATCTTTGTGACCCCATGAACCACAGTGCGCCAGGCCTCCCTGTCCATCACCAACTCCTGGAGTTCACCCAAACTCATGTCCATTGAGTCGGTGATGCCATCCAACCATCTCATCCTCTGTTGTCCCCTTCTCCTCCTGCCCTCAATCTTTCCCAGCATCAAGACAATGTTTAAATTAAAACATCACAGATCTTATACCTCTAATGCTGTCAGATGGAGGCAGGATGGACTATGCTTCATGCTCTTACCATCTGAGAGTCCTCTGTTACCATCACATTTTCTGCAGAATGGCCTCTATCCATTGCAAGGCAAAGCATGCTGATTCCAATAGAAGAAATCCATTAAGAGAAATTCCTCATTTCTCTTGACTCAGATCTTCTAGCATTCCAGACATAGAACTATGGAAACAGTTGATTGTTTGAAGTGGATACCCCTTCATGCCTTATATGTCACAGCAGTCAACCAACTGTTCACTTATCAGCCATGAGGAAACAGTCTCTCTGTTCCCTAACTTGTCCTTGATTTGGGGATGTAATTTGACTTATTCCTCTTTAGTGTCTCCATCCAGAAAAGGGGAGAGGAGACTAATGCTTAGGTTTTTCTCTCTTAACTATCACACAGCTGAATGGACTGTGTGAACAAAAGATACAAGTAAGGGTTCCCCCCCATCCCACCCCGCCCCCCACCAGTGGAATACCTGGTATCCTGGTTACTTAGAGAGGGACCTGTGGACAAGAACATCAGACCTCTGAGTCAGAATCTGCATGTGTTCAGCATCCCCAGGTGATTTGTACATATATTCAATTTTGAGAAGCATTGTCTTGAACGAGAACAACTTCCGTAGTGGCTCAGTGGTGAAGAATACCCCTGCCACTTTAGGAGATGAGGGTTTGATCCCTGGTCAGGAAGATCCCCTGGCATAGGAGATGGCAACCCACTCCAAAAGTCTTGTCTGGAGAATCCCATGGTCAGAGGAGTCTGGTGGGCTGCAGTCCACAGGGTTGCACAGAGTCGGACACGACTGAGTGACTGAGCACACACTCCTTGTACGAGAGCAACATGAAGTATGGTCCATGGACTGGAGCATCCATATCACCTGAGCTTGTGAGAAATGCAGATTCCTCAGCCTCAATTGTGCTCGAGAGTGGAACTCAGGAATCTCAGGTCTGACCAGCCATCTTGGTGATTAATAGAGGTGGGAGTTTTAGAAGCATTGTCTTACATAATACTTAGCATTTCCAGCTGGAGGCTTGGCAGTGGGGCTCTAATGCTGTGGGCTTTTGGCATTGCGGCAAACAACAGTAGTTACTTCAAAAAAAAAAAAAATGATTCAGCTTTGTTTCATACAGACGCCAAATTTGTAAAAACAATATTTGCAGCGGCAGCAGAAGCTGCTTCCTAGTCTAGCACATTGCTGAATTTTGCAAAGTTCTTTCCAGACACAGGCTGAGTGTACATTTCCTGGCTCATGTTGAGCAGTGTGAGACAAGGACAGCTTTCCTAATGCCAAGGCTTACGTTCTCACATTGACTGGAGGAAAAGCCATAAACTGTGCAAGTGAAAAAGCTGAGTGAGTGAGTGAAGTCGCTCAGTCATGTCCATCTCTTTGCGGCCCTGTGGATGTAGCCCACCAGACTGCTCTGTCCATGGGATTCTCCAGGCAAGAATACTAGAGTGGGTTGCCATTTCCTTCTCCAGGGGATCTTCCCATCCCAGGGATCAAACCTAGGTCTCCCGCATTACAAGCAGATGTTTTAACCTGTGAGCCACCAGGGAAGCCCAAAAAAGTTGAAACAGTCTTCAAACATTTAAAGCACATTTTCATTTTCCTCATTGCCCCAATGTGAGTCAGAGCCCTTCTGAGATGTGAGATAGTTAGGGGCAGCCTGCAAACCCTGCATTCTCCTCACTTCCTCATCCTTCTGAGCTCCCCACTTCTCCCTTGAGGGGTATGTGGGTCTCAGTAACAATTCTCATTAGAATCACCCAAGAGCTTTCTGAATGCATCCAGGGAGTTGGTTCAGTTGATCAGGGGTAAGATTGCATCCCAGAGATATGGTTCAGTAGGTCAGGGGTGAGGTCTGGGCATCCAGGTGTTGTGAGCTGTCCAGATGATTCCAACATATACAGACAGTATTAGCATCACATATCGCTGGCCTGCATTTTTCTACTCCATAGAATCAATTACTGCCCTGAGAGGAAGTACAAAAAAGTTATAAATAAAGGATTCTTTCTTTCAGTCAGGTTTGTAACAAAGGATCTATTGGATATTTTGAATCAAGCTTGATACCTAAGACTTGGGATCAGATACAAATAGATTTAAATCCCAGATGTTTCAGTGGATACTTTTGTGATCAGGACCAAGTTTCTCACCTCTCCATTCCTATTCCCTGTTCTATAAAATAGGAATAATAAAATATGTGTCCTAGGAACACAGACATCATTTCTAAGGTTTGGATGGAATAATGATTGTAAAACATACCTCCTTCCTTTTCCATGTCACAGATGCCTGGATTTCAGCCTTGACTACTCTGATGCCTGCTACCTGCCCGCAGCTTAAACTCTCACTTTTGACTTCTACTGACCATGCCTCACCACTCCTGCTATTTCTTTGTAGATTTTAGCCTGCATCTCCTCTCATCACTAACTTGCTGTTTACTCACTCCTGTTCTCTGCTCCCTCACTCAGCTAGTAACTCATGTTTCCTGCTTCCCATTACCTTAGAGTGACAGCAGGAGATGGTATTGTTTCATTTCCTTCCTCTTTTTCCTGGAGTTTCCCACTGATCATTTGTTAGCAGCAGAAACAGCATGCAATATTTATGATCATTAAAGCGAGTATGTTTGTTTCCCAAGGCAAGTATAACAAATTAGCACAAACTTGGTGGTTTAAAAAATAGAAATTGATGGACTCATAGTTCCAGAGGCCAGAGGCCACATTCCTTCCAAAGGCTCTAGAGGAGGACCTTTCCTTGCTTCTTCCATCTTGTGGTCCTGGCCTTTTTTGGCCTTGGGGAGCATAATTCTGATCTCTGCATCCATCTTAACATGATCTTCTCCCATATTCTCCATTTTCCTTTTTCTGTCTCTTCTCAGGACACTCTCATTGAATTTAGGGCACATCTTAATCCAGCCGTGACCTCACCTCAACCCTTACCATTTTTATATTCACAAAGACCCTATTTGCAACTGAGGTCACATTCTGAGGTTGCCTGTGGAATATTGGGAGGACACTATTCAGCTCACCACAGCTAATGATTGGAAGCAGTCTATATAGAATGCAACATATTTAACTTGCTATATTTTCCTAGAAAACGCTCTGGCAGGAAGCAGTATAGAAGTAATGTTGTTAAGGCAGTAGGGCCAGAATGGTCTAAATTCTAGATGTCAGCAAGGTTCCAAATCAAAGTTTTTGGTGGGCTGAGTGATTGCTGGAGCTCTAGTTAAGCTTTATTGAAGCTTAGTAGGCACAGCTGCTTACAGTATAATGATTTGCCAGAGATAATTACCCTGATGCCCAAGCCTATTATCTCCCCAGCTAAGTCAAGGTGCTGCCAGTAACCTCTTGTTGGTTTCCCAGGGAAGTATGGCCAGCAGAAGTAGCATATTGTTTTCATCATATCAAATTATGTTAATGTGAACAATGTTGGATTTGAGTGGTGTTTGCATTACAGCCAGTTGTTGCCACTCTACTCTGTGGTATAGAATAGATTTAGTTTTTATTAGCCTAAATAGATTAGTCCCATTTAAGGTCTGTTGGAAGTCATCATGGAAATCATTAAGTGGAAAAGAGAGCTGATCAATTTTTTTTTTCTCCCCTGTAAGCTTGGAGAGGTGGTGCTAATGGTCTTACTGTGCTAAAAATAAGTCTCAGAACCAAGATGCCTTGAGGCCTAATTTGATTCTTCAGTGTTTACCTCAACCTAAAGAAATACTGACTTAAATAGTAGCTTTGAATTTTCCTTTGATAAAAGTAAAATAAAATACTCACCGGCAATATTATTTCGGCCCTTCATGATGCATGAAGGCCTCAAGTAACCAACCACTAGTGGCTGCTTCAGGTTTTATTTGGGAAGATGGGCTACAAGAATCCTTTGTTCTTTTTGATTGTTCAGATTATCACCGTGGCTTTAAACACTCCCCTGTCCACTTCTGAGACAGCTAAGCAAATTAAATCTGTCGATACTGATGTGGACTTTGGGTGTATCTTCAAATTTTCTTATCAAGTTGTGTTATTTTTGTATGATTAATTTTGTTACTAGTTTAAAGCATTTTATTTGTTGTGATTCTTCATAGCCATTCAGGAAAATAACTCACCATGGCATGGTAGCAAAAGCATTTAAAATGGGGATCTGGTCTCCCTGTCAGTCCAGTGACCTTAGACAAGCCCAAGCCACTTAACTTCCCTCAGCTTCACGTTTCCCTATGAGAATGATACTGGCTTAAACCACCTCATAAGATTAAGGTGAGGAGTACAGTGAGATCATGTATTCGGCAGGGCTTTCTGAACTGCTCTATGTATTGAGTTGTCTCATAATTGTTATCATTGGTCCACACACCCACATGATCATTCAGAAAATGCATTAGCATTAAAGGAAATGATGCTAAGAAAACACCTACAGAAATGGAAAATATTTCCTATTAAATGAGAGGCTTCACTAAGTTTTACCAACAGTTTGTTTTATAAATGATTGGACAACCAATATAAGAACATGAAATTTTCTCCCCAGAGTTTATCATGAAAATATTTGAAACATCTAAAAAGACCGAGAAAAAAAAGAAAACCACCCACAACTCAGTTCCAGATTTTACAGTTAGCACTTTTCTGCGTTTGTTCCATAGTATAACCAAACCTGATAAATTTGAATTCTTTTTCAGTCATCCTAGAAATGAATTCCCAGTCATTCCTAAGCACTTTACATGGTGTTGTTCACAGGTTTTTAATATCTTACTTAGAAAATCTGAACATAAAAAGAAATATATTAAGTGAAAAAGTAGTTGCTTTGTATTAAGTGTTCAATTTCTAATCCAGATGTTTCCTTAAAATAGTGTCATGGAACAGGAAATTGACCAACCCATGCTTGTTGTTAATCTATTACTTATAGAATAAGTAATAAGAATAAGTCTATTCTATAGCATTTATTGAATAGACTGCCTTTATTGAATGATGCTACCTGGAAATTTGCCCTTATAACTACTGATGAAAAAGGCTGTGAAGTGAGCAGACGAGAGATGATTTTTATATGCATGCAGAATAGGCACATCATATGATCAACTTCAGTTTTTTTATAAATATCTTTATAGTCTTATCTCTGGATGAAGAAGAAATAGGACCTTGTTGTCCATTTGGCTGGTTTTCATAGAAAGTCCTTGGTTAAATCGATGGGAGAAAGGTGTGTGTGTGTGTGTGTGTGTGTGTGTGTGTGTGTGTGTGTGTGTGTAAATAGGCATATATTTAAACTAACTTTTATACAGTACAGCCAGTGAAGCATTTTGAGAAAACCAAGAGGGGCTAGAAATAAATCATTTTTCTTTTGTCTGCAGAAAATCATCTGCAGCATTGTATAAAAATCATTCATGATAGGAAGTTTTTAGTTTTTGAAGTCTGTTAAAAATCCAGCTGTTTTCTCCAGCATTCCATCAATTCTCAGAGTGTGTTTGGGACAGATTTTAATTTAGATGCAACTTTCCCAGAATTCATTTATTGTATCTGGGTTATGAGGTCAGTGTATAACACAGAGGCTGGGAAGGGCTTATCCACAGGGCTAGAGGAGTCATGAGGGGCTGCTGAATAAGAAAATAATTACAATCAATGACACTTGTTTACTAGCTTTGCTTGGTACTAAGAAACTTGCTTGAGCACCAGGCTGTTTCAGAATGACATCAATATAGGGATAAGCCCTGGGTTTTAAAGGAGGATTCTGAATTTACTTTCCAAGTAAAGGCAGGCCCACTGATGGCCATCTTGGTTTTCACCTAGGCTGTGCTGTGTAACAGGGCTTATTTGGGGTAAGTATTTTGAGACATTTGATTGGCTGCTGTCTGTCTTGATCTTGCCTCAGCCCACTCCTTGGTGGATAAGCAGGAGAGAAGGTAATGACTAAGGACAGATCTGCTGACGGGGACTGAACTGCATTAACACTCTGTCGCTCAGATCTTTAGAGAACTGTCTTTGCCAGAAATAGATTTGACTTTACTTGCTAACAAAGGCATCTTCAGATATATTTCTCTTCCTTAAACACTGGAGAAGAGGAAGAACATCCCATTGAGAGAGAGCAAGAAGGGAGAAAAGACTGGCTTGACAGCCCAAGCAGATGATAGCTAGCGTTCTGTGAGCAGCAGGATTGCTGACCTGGCAAGATGACTGGTAGAAGCCAGATGAGCATAGACAGAGAAATGCTGTTCTTGGGAATCTCTGAGGTCCTTATCCTAAGTCATTTTTGCCCTGCCTGGATAGTGCAGCTCTGGCTTAGAGATGGTCTAGTGAGCCAAGGAAGAAGAAGAAGACTGCCTCAGCTTGAAAGTTAAATGGCCCTTTAAGATGAACTCTTCAAATAAAGTAGATATTTTTCTTCATGCTTCTCAAGGATTCCATCCTACTCACAATCTGGCATGTGCTTTGTCTTAGCTTAGACACCTAAGATGGGCTGGTGAAAATCTGACACATCAAATATGACAAGAGTGACACGACATAGCTGATTAATTTCCACTGGTGAAATTCTAGTAAAACTAAATGGTTACTCACCACGTACCTCCTTTGTGCCATCACTGGGCAAGGAGATGAGGATATACAAAAGGAATTCAAAGCCCAGCTCCCACTTCTCAGGGGCTTCCAGTTCAGTTGGGGAATCAGAATCCCTCACATCTATAAATGTGAGAGCAGTAGAGGACCATGGGTACCTGAACACTGAAGGTGATGGTTCAGAAGATTTGCAGTTTAAGAGAAAGATGGTAACGATGACCCTATATCAGTTCAGTTCAGTCGCTCAGTTGTGTCTGACTCTTTGCGACCCCATGAACCACAGCATGCCAGGCCTCCCTGTCCATCACCAACTCCTGGAGCCCACCCAAACCCATGGCCATCGAGTCAATGATGCCATCCAGCCATCTTATCCTCTGTTGTCCCCTTCCCCTCCTGCCCTCAATCTTTCCCAGCATCAGGGTCCTTTCCAATGAGTCAGCTCTTTGCATCAGGTGGCCACAGTATTGGAGTTTCAGCTTCAACATCAGTCCTTCCAATGAACACCCATATGTGAGACAGCAAAACAGACATAGATGTAAAGAACAGACTTTCGGACTCTGTGGAAGAAGATGAGGGTGAGATGATTTGAGAGAACAGCATTGAAACATGTATATTATCATATGTAAAATAGATTGCTAGTCCAGGTTCGATGCATGAGACAGGGTGCTCAGGGCTGGTGCACTGGGATGACCCTGAGGGATGGGATGGGGAGGGACGTGGGAGGGGGATTCAGGATAGGGAACACATGTACAACCATGGCTGATTCATGTCAATGTTTGGCAAAAACCCCTACAATATTGTAAAGTAGTTAGCCTCCAATTAAAATAAATAAATAAATTTAAAAAATTAAACAGTGGAGGACTCAGCTGAGGGCTGGAGGATTCTAGAAACTTTAAACAAGAGGTTGGTCCTGAACTGGACATTGTAGGATATGTAGAAATAGAGAAGGGGAAGTATTACGTGAGCCAGATGATACAACAAAGGGGTTGTTCACAAGATGGTGGGATTAGTCTAGGTGAGGGAAGGAATGGAGAATGAGAAGTAAGGTTCGCAGGGCACAGAACTCCCATGGAGGTCTTAAACTTCGATGGAACTGTTTCCTTTCTAACAGAGCCTGGAAGGGTATACTTTAACAGGTGCTGTTTTAGGGAAGAATGAGCTTTGACAGTTCACAAGTGAGATTAGAAGGCACCCAACGCCTGGGAACTCACTTGATCTGCTGGGCAGAGACACTTCAAACTCAGGGAACACATAATGGGAATTTAGTTCTATGTGTCCCAAAGATATGTAACTCTCTTTGGAGATTTTGCTTGATAATAGCTGTGCCCCAGAAAGCCATCTTGTTTAACCAATGTGATAAGCTGACAATGTAGTTTTTCTCTCTGATTATTATGTACTCTGTGTAGTCAGTACACTGGTACCATGTGAGTGTAATTTCTTCTTTTATTTTATCTCAATGCACTGTGTTATAAATAGTTAAACACAAAGCAAAAAGATGAGAGACAAAGAGTCTGGGGTCAGAAGGGCCAGCCAAGACGGGAGTCTCCAGTAATCCAATCCAGAGAGGAAGATGGTTTCCGTTGAGTGTTTCTCTCTCAGATAGAAGCCTCAGGTAGGAACCTCACTGCTGCCTGAGGTTTGATGAGCCCCAACCTTTTGCTCGGATTTGAAGTCATTCTTTTGACTGATGGTCATCATTGGCCAAACACCCCAGCTGGGTTTACTTTCTGGGGTAAGTATCGGGCTCGTTAATCGTCATTAGGTTTTTCTCACTGAGCCCTCAAACGGCAGCCCCTGGATGGTGTCCTTCACCACCTCTGTCCACAAGAGAAGCTGCTTGGCTGCAGCATGTTCATATTTGTTTAAAGATTAAGCTGTACATTTCTCCCTTATTACCTTTTTTAGACACACAAGAGCTCTGTCAGTTAAAGCCCTGCTTTGGGGAAAAGGCAACACGCAGCTAACTCATTAACAGGTTATCTATGTCATTATGTCCTTTTTGGATTGTACATATTGGAAATAGTCTTTTGAGGAGAAAAAAAGAATCCATCTAGGCTTCTAGTTTCCCTTTCTTTTTCTTCCTCAGTTTTATCTGCCTTTTTCCCCTCCACAGTTATAGCTATTCCCATGATGGATGGTCATATCTTTGGAGTCCAGAATACCCTGAGTATTCACTTGCAAATAGCTACAAAGTCAAGTTCAGATAACTGCACTTCAGGGAGAGCTATTGTGTACTCTCCTCACCCCCACTACTTCTCTTTGCCCCATTGCAACCTCAGGAGCTTAATTGCTTCTTCCTTTTTATTCCACAAAGCTTTTTTTAATTTGTTCTCCCCTTGGTTCCAAGGTCAAGGCTGCCTATCAGGTGCTTACAGAAGTGCTCTGATGACCTTGCTTGCTGTGTTTGCCCGTAGCTTCCAAGGCTGGGTCCACAGTGAGCAGCTTGCCTGAGTGAGAGATGGCTAGTTAGTACGTGAATTTCTTACCTCTTGAGCAAGGCATATCTGTCCTTCCATTCTTTCGAAGTTTTGCTGTGGAGCCAAAAGAAATCTCTGACATGTTGTAGGCGCTCATTTGGTGAATGAGTAAAATAGAAATTGCCAAAATAGAAACTGCCTTGAACCATTATATTCAAGGGTGGCCTCCAGCTTACAGTTAGGTCAAGGGTGTATAGAAACAAACCTGTGTTGTTGCCAAGGAAAGGAGCTTTAAATTTTATGGTTCTTTAAATAAACATTTTATTCTAGAAAAGTTGAGATTTATAGAGACGTGGCAGAGATGGCACATTTCCCATACAACCCACACTCAGCTGCCCCCTCGTATTAGGATCTTCTATTTCTATGGTGAATTGGTTGCAATTAATGAGCCAATATCGGTACACTCCTGTTAATTAAAATCCACACTTGATTCACATTGCCTTGTCTTTGACCTGATGTAGTCTGTTCCCAGATCCCATCCTAGGTATCACATTATGTTTAGTCTGTCTCTTTAGGCTCCTCCTGGCTGTGACGGTTTTGCAGACTTTCCTTTTTTAAATGGCCTTGACGGCGGGTTAGGTATGTTGCAGAATGCCCTGCAATATGGACCAGTCTGATGTTTTTCTCAAGATTTGACGAGGGGTATGTGTTTGCGGGGGGAAGACCACAGAAGTAAGGCATCTTTCTCATCATGTCACATCAGGTATACATACTACCGGCTTGATTCATCACTGTCAGTGCTAACTAACCTTGCTCTCCTGGCTGAGGCTCAGATTTCTCCATTAGAGAGTTCCCCTGCCCCTTTCCATAGCTGACTCTTTGGAAGGAATTCATTATGCACAGCAGACACATTCAAGGAGTGGGGAGAAAAAAAAGTGAGGATTTGTGCTCCAATTCCATGAAAATAGAGTATCTGCATAAATGATTGGGAAGGCTTCTGCCTGAAAGATGTGTCCCTTCTCTCCCATTTTTGTATTTATTCAATCATTTATGTCAGTATGAACTCATAGATTTTTATTGCATACAGTGGGTTAAAATCCAATCCTGTCTTTGTTTTCTGTTTTAAATTCCAGCTTTGGCCATTGGATGCTCCTGTATCATCACCTTTGTGATTTTTAAAATTTTTTTTTATTTAGCACTTGTTTTCTGGCACCTCAGGATGCTACAAGCTCCATCTTTGTATTTCTTGCCCCAGTCCTAGAATCAACCATTTTTACAGGAAGCTTCAGTTCTGTTATTAGAGAAAAGAGAATTGCCGACCAAGATCTGGGGATTTGATATTATTTTTACTTGGATGTCATTATGTCTGTCCTCTCAGTCTATAGAAAAAGGAAATATATGTGTATGCTAACTCATGTATATATTCATATCTCTGTATACTTCTGTATGTAGCCCTTTACTTATTGAGCTAAAACTTAGTTTATACTGACGTCTCTGCCTCAAGTTCATTGCCACGTGGATCATTCTAACCTCTTCCTCTTGCTAATGTGTAACCTTCCTCTCCCTCAGTGAAAGAATCTGCTTCCAACTGCCTGTAATGCATGTCCCCAGCTGATCAATTCTGGCTTCCATGCACAGCAATATCAGAATTGATAACCCATGCCCTGTGAGAAACAACTTTATTCAACTCGTCATAGTCCTTATGTATAATTTTTTCTACCTTTAGTTTTATAGACTTCACTAATTTCCAAAATTATTTGAGCTAGCACCTTTTCCTCTCACTTTCCTTTCAAGAGGGTTATTCTATACATTTGTGATATAGTTAGATGGTTTTATAGTACTTCATTAAATTAAGGTATTGTGGAATACCTTAACCTTCTAAATGATGTTTTAATTTGCATATATTAAGGTTTATTATAAGTTCTGTGGGTTCTGACAAATGCACAATGTCATGTATTTACCATTAAAGTGAAAGTGAAGTTGCTCAGTCGTGTCCAACTCTTTGCGACCCCATGGACTGTGGCCTACCAAGCTCCTCCGTCTGTGGGATTTTCCAGGCAAGAGTACTAGAGTGGGGTGCCATTTCCTTCTCCAGGGGATCTTCCCACTCCAGGGATCAAACCTGGGTCTTCCTCATTGTAGGCAGACACTTTTACCGTCTGAGCCACCAGGGAAGTCCATTTACTATTAAAGTATCACATAAAATGATTTTTACCCACCCCCCCCAAATTCCCTGTACTTTATCTGTTCAGCATTTGTCTCGTCTCCTCCCCATGCCTTTGACAATCACCAGTCATTTTATTGTCTCTATAGCTTTGCACTTCCCAGAATCATATAATTGGAGTCATGCAGTATTTAGCTCTTCCAGACTGGCTTCTTTAAATTAACACTATATGAAAGATTCGTTTGTGGCTTGACAGCTCATTGCTTTTGATCACTGAATAATATTCCATGGTATGGATTATGGATGTGGTATATGATATAGAAATATTGGTTTGTTTATTCATTCACCTGTTTAAGGATATCTTGGTTGCATCCATTACAAATAAAGCTACTGTAAACATCCACATACAGGTTTTTATGTGGTCATAAGTTTTCAGATCAGTTGGGTATTGTTTTTAACTGTGTATAGAAATTGTGCAAGTGGATGGGGTTGTAGGTGGTGGTGAGGACAAACTCACAAATAAGCAAGTACTTTTTACATGGTAAGTGCTCTAATAGACATGTGAATAGGATCAATAAACTGTTGAATCTAAGAAAAAGGCAAAAGTAAAGATACTTACATTTACTCTTAAGTTCTATTTTAAAATGATTCCTCAGTTCAGTTCAGTTGCTCAGTCATGTCCAACCCTTTGCCATCCCATGGACTGTAGCATGCCAGGCTTCTGAGTCCATCACCAGCTCCCAGAGCTTGCTCAAACTCATGTCCATCAAGTCGGTGATGCCATCCAACAATCTCATCCTCTGTCGTTCCCTTCTCCTTCTGCCGTCATTTTTCCCAGCATCAGAGTCTTTTCTAATGAGTCAGTTCTTTGCATCAGGTGGCCAAAGTATTGGAGTTTCAACTTCAATATAGTTCTTCCAATGAATATTCAGAATTGTTTTCCTTTAAGATTGACTGGCTTGATCTCCTTGCAGTCCAAGGGACTCTCAAGAGTCTTCTCCAACACCACAGATCAAAAGCATCAATTCTTTGGCTCTCAGCCTTCTTTGTGGTCCAACTCTCATGTCCATACATGACTACTGGAAAAATCATAGCTTTGACTAGATGGACCTTTGTCAGCCAAGTAATGTCTCTGCTTTTTAATATGCTGTCCACGTTGATCATAGATTTTCTTCCAAAGAGCAAGCATCTTGTAATTCTGTGGCTGCAGTCACCATCTGCAGTGATTTTTGAGCCCTAGAAATTAGTCTGTCACTATTTCCATTGTTTCCCCATCTATTTGCCATGAAGTGATGGGATTAGATGCCATGATCTTAGCTTTTTTAATGTTGAGTTTTAAGCCAGCTTTTTCACTCTCCTCTTTCACTTTCATCAAGAGGCTCTTTAGTTCCTGTTCACTTTCTGCCATAAGGGTGGTGTCATTGGCATATCTGAGGTTAGTGATATTTCTCTGGGCAATCTTGATTGCAGCTTGTTCTTCAGCCAGCCTGGCATTTCACATGATGTATTCTGCATATAAGTTAAATAAGCAGGGTGACGAACTACAGCCTTGATGTACCCCTTTCCCAATTTGGAAGCAGTGCGTTGCTCCATGTCCAGTTCTAACTGTTGCTTCTTGACCTGCACACAGATTTCTCAGGAGGGAGGTCAGGTGTCTGGTATTCCTATCTGTTGAAGAATTTTTCACAATTCGTTGGGATCCATGCAAACTATGTGATCACTTTGTGTTATCCACACCACAAAGGCTTTGGCATAACCCATAAATCAGAAGTAGATATTTTTCTGGAACTCTCTTGCTTGTTTAGTGACCCAAGAGATGTTGGCAGTTTGATCTCTGGTTCCTCTGCCTTTTCTAAATCCAACTTAAACATCTGGAAGTTCACAGCTCATATACTGTTGAAGCCTGGCTTTGAGAATTTTAGGCATTACTCTGCTAGCGTGTGAGATGAGTGCAATTGTGCAGTAGTTTGAACACTCTTTAGCATTGCCTTCCTTTGAGTTTGGAATGAAAACAGACCCTTTTCAGTCCTGTGGCCACTGCTGAGTTTTCCAAATTTGCTGGCATATTGAGTGTAGCACTTTCACTACATCATCTTTTAGGGATTTAAAATAACTCAACTGGAATTCCACCACCTCCACTAGCTTTGTTTGTAGTGATGCTTCCTAAGGCCCACTTGACTTCGCCTTCCAGAATGTCTGGCCCCAGGTAAATCGTGGTTATCTGGGTCATAAAGATCTTTTTTGTATTTTCTTCTGTGTATTCTTGCCACCTCTTCTTAATATCTTCTGCTTCTTTTAGGTCCATACTGTTTTTGTCCTTAACTTACTCTTAAGCTTCACTTAAAAAAAACAAAAAAACAAAAAAAAAAACCTTCACATTGCTTTCCAGGAAAGCACCCTCCCTCCAACTTCTTCCCCTTCCCTCACCAAAACCCACCAATTTATTGAAGACTTTCTGCTGCAGCTACAGTGAAGACCATGAGACAGGTAGCCCAAAATATTCTGCCTGAAAAAAGAAAATCAGGAATTCGCTGGTGACAGACTCCTTCACAACTTAATAGTGGGGGAGAAAATTCACATAAAGTTGAAAAAAACAGCTCTTACTGATGAGAAGGAAAAAAAAAAAAAAGGCATAGAGACGTTTAGCTGTTTGGAAATCTGGAACTAGTAGGATGGAGGAACTGATGTAATTTTTTTTTTTTTACCAAGTCGAGAGCTAACAACAAGTAATTTATTCTGGGATTTGGGGTTCCTCCCCCAGAGATTTCTCATAGAAAGAGCTAAACCCAATGAAACTAGCCACATAGGAAATGAAATCCTGCTTTGTCAAGAGCTAAGGCAGTGTCTTTCAAGAAGAGCTTTTGTGTTATGTGTCCAGGAAGAGATGCCAGGGGTTCATGAGAAGGCCTCCCGTTTCTTCCTTGTTCACTGTGGATGTCAGCTGTCAACTGGAGGCTGACTATACACCAGTCGGGGGTGAAGAAGGTGAAATAGGGGAGAAGGAAAGTGTGTTTGCTGCCTGGGAGATGGAGTGCGCAAGAATTGGTCCACGCACACCCTTCTTGAATGTAGAGTGACCTGCGTTTTAGTAAAATATAACACAAGCACAGAGACTTGGTTTCATGAGCAAGTTCTCTTCATTTACAGAGTAATTAATAGGAACGAGTACAGACAGAGATCCAGAATGTAAATAAAGAAAGAACTTTCTCCAGCACCCTGGATAACAAGAAGTGTGTTGGCTGTAAGTTATCAGAAACTTTTTGATGCGTGGAACATAAATAAGAGTAAATTAAAGATTTCTCCTTAAGTGAGAAACAAAACAATAATCAGAGAGAAGTTGTAATTTATAATGTTACAGTTTAGTTGGTGAATACTTTTAATTAGTCCCTGGGTAACTGTGTTTTTTAAAAATCTTGCTAGAGTACATGTATTTGTGTAAAATGCAGTCGTTAAATATTTATGTGATTAGTTATATATTTATAATGTCTGCCTTCTCGTAGTTTTGTAGAAATAATCATAAGTGAGTGGATTGAAAGCTATTTTTACTCTTTCTCAACTAGCTGTATCTAGGGAAAACCAAGCTAATGAATTCATGAAGCTACTTACCAGATTGACCTCATGAATACTAACCCAATTGCAGACCTTGTACCTGGGTAGAAATAATCAATTGCTTTAGAGCTAGCTGAGCAAAAGCAAATACTTCAAGTACTGGCCAAGATTTTAGGTTTATTTGAATTCTGCTTCCTTCCTTCTTCCAGGTCCTGGATATATAGACACAGGCTGGTTTACCTAGATGGTAGAAATATAGCAGACAAGGAATGTTGTAACTAAACTCATGTACATGGGACAGATATTCTTTGTAAGTCATAGCTCTGTTTGATCAAGGACTGATTGTGTGTGGTTAGCCTTCAACCTGAATTTCTCCAGCTAGTGTTGCTATTCTCCAGCATGTAAAGACTAGACTTCAGCAACATTTCAGTGCAGATTTTTCACCCAAACCTGAGTGATGTCGAGCTCAACGAGTTTAATGTTTTGTCTTAGGAGACCAGTGGCAGCTCCAACCAACAGTTGAGTCCAGGTTTCTCTCCTGCTGACTCCCTTCCTTTCTTTTCTTCCTGCAGTATTACTGAAAGCCTGCTACCCTTTCAGGTACTGAGCAATGTATTTATGTCAGACTTTTAACAGAACCAACACTTGTACTATAAGAAGAATACTTGTCTGAACTTCCAGAAAAGCATCATTTTGAACCACCTCCAATGACTCTGCTTTTCCTTTCGCTTCTTCCTCTAAAGGCAGAGCACGTTTCAATCGCAAATCAAATAAGCATCTCTCTCCTAATTTATGGTTTTCAGAAATTCAGAGGGTTTTTTTTTTTTTCTCTTGCTGTCCAGAATGCTGTCTGAAAAGTCACAATGATTTAAATAATTGATGGCTACTTTATGAAATTGTCAGCCTGAATCCATCCCCTGCCTCTCCCAGCTCCAGGTCCTTGAGCAGCTAATCCTTTTATGTTGTATGCTTTTTTTTTCACTTTTTTTTACTATTTCATTTAGATAATTATATTATTCTCCCCAGAATATAATTGCTATTGTATTGTAGAGGACGGGGGGGGGGGGCGGGGGGGTAGGGTAGGCCGCCTGCTGTTGGCATCTGCAGGTTGTAAAATGTCTGTTATGCTCTAGCCTCTAATTTCTTTGCCATCCCACCTTTTAAAGATGTAATTATACCTGTGTAAAAGCATAATTTGAAATGTGACTTCTGATTCTTTTGGAAGATAAAAGAGAGATTAATCCATTGTTAAACATGAACAACCATGGTATAAGGGAAAAAACTTTGGACTGGCATGCTGGAATCTTTATTCAGATGAACAAACAATTTTTGAAAGCCTACCATATACCTGGCACTGTACTAAGCATTAAGAAATACAAAGACTTAAATGAAAACTGCCGTTAGGAGTGGGGATTGCCACCCAATTTATGATTTGGGGAGGGACCTCTCTGGGCCCCAATTTTCATCTGAATGAAGGATATTGTACCTCTTCAGAATATCCTTCTAGCTGTAAAATCCCATGATGCTCTGAAGAAAAAAGGACCATAAAGCAGCCACCACATTCCTTCTTTGTAAGATTTAATTAGAAGAATGGGAGAATGTAAAAAAAGTATACATTTTCTGTGACTGAAGTCAGTTCATCACCTCTAAAATCAAAGGTGGTCCAGCCTGAATGCTCTTAAAGGATTCCTTTATTATTATTATGTTTTTAATATATTTTCTACCTGCTATGTCCAGAATGCTCAAAACAGGGTGTGTTTGGGGGCACAAAGTAACAGTCTCTAAGCAACTGAAAGGTGTTATCAAGAGAGCAGTAACTTTTCCTCTCAAATTACTGCCTGACATCTTTTTGCCAGCTCATGGAGCTGTTTTTCCAGTGAGGATTCTGGTCTAACATGTTTTTTTCACAAGGCTGAACTTTGCCATCCATTGACTGGAAGGAAAGGTCGCAAACGGGTTCTTGTGCTTCTTTATATATTTTTCTTTTCTCTGAAAGCATGCAGTTTGGATATAGTGAAACTTGCCAATTCAAGAAATTAGGAAACTTGGTGTTAAGTATAAACACAGCAATAATTCAGGCTTTATGACTTTTAAGAGGAAATGGTGTTCATCTCTTGTCAGAGCCTTAGAGTGTTGGATAAAGTAAACCCAAAGTGACAGCGTATAGCCTGTTACAAATGGAACATAAATAACACATGTTAAAATAGAGATTTAGAGTGGATTTCATAACGTGTTTATTTTCAGGGAGCAAATCATAATCCATTTGCCTTATTGTAAAAACAATTTTCCTGTTACACAGGGAAAATGGAGTATTTAAAAAGGAAATGAATATGACAGCCAAATGGACTTGGTCAAAATTGGCAAATTTGTTTCTTATTTACTTGTTTTTGCACTAGGGAGAGTAATATGGCGCCCAAATCTGCTTTCAGCAGTAATGCTTCTTTTTTGAAAATGACCTAACCACATGAGGTAAAGTAAGTTACTCATGTCCCGTCTTCTCTAAGGGTAGAAACTGAGGCTAGAAATCTTCCCTTCATATGCAGTATTAGTGCTTTCCATAATTGGCAATCTACCTTTTTCCCACCTTCATCTTTATAAAACTCTTTGCAAGCTACCCACCCCTCTATCATCTAGTAATAAAAACATTGTGACTAGTAGTAAGCCTGCCTCTTTTTTGTAATTTTATTTGTTTTTAGGACTGTGTTCTTTAGACCAGTGCCTCTAAAATTTTAGTATTCATGTTAATCACCAGAAATCTTTGCAAAACGCATATGCTGCTTCAAGCAGTCTGGTTAAGACCTGAGATTGTGCACTTTGAACAAGCACTTGGGTGATGCTGATGCTGCTAGCTCATGGACCATGCCTTGAGTAGCAAGGCTCTAGACCAGGGATCAATAGGCTTTTTCTGTAAAGGGCCAGATAGTAAATATTTCTGTGTGGGTATGTGAACCATATGGTCTCTGTTTGAACAATTGTACCATTGTAGTATAAAAGCAACCCTAGACAATATGTAAATGAATGAGCATGGCTGTATTCCAATAAAACTTTACTTACCCAAATATGCAACAACCCGATTTGGCTTGTGAGATATATTTTGCCAATCCCTTCTTTAGATATTGTATTTGAAATGAGGTATATATATTTTTAAAACTCAAAGGCTTTCTTCCACATGTTTAAATAGGATTGTTTTACAGTGCTGAGAACATGTATAAAATGGTTAGAATTTAATTTGTGTTCTAATGAGTTATGCAAAAAAATAAAAATAAAGTAAGCCAAATAATGATATCTTTTCCCTCTAGAAGACTTAGAATAAGGTAAGAGGCATAATGTTTTAGCACTGTTACTAAATGACAACATTTTGAAAAACCACGTCCAGCTTGGCAAGTGGTTTACAGTTATACATTGTTAGATGCGTGTCTCTTTCCGAACTACCTCTTTCCTGCCTATGTGTGTTTCTTGTATCACATCCCTTGCCATATCATTTGGCACTGATCCATATTTGGGTAATGAGATAGTTTGTTGTGCCTGCAATGAAGAAAATGATTTAAAATGTTTTTTAATAAGTTAACAGGAGCAAGTGTTGAAATTACTGTAATGAGATAATGACAGTGCAGCTATATTGCTTTGAAGATTTTGCTCTAGTGAAAAATGTATGCTTTTAATAAATTCACTTTCACTGGATTTTCCTTGATGAGGTCAGTTAGCATTTGCCTGATTTTCGGCCAGTAATGGAGAAATGGACCCAAGAGTTGGAAGTCAACCAAGAATGAAGAGCAAGGCTGGTAATCATTTAATAGTACTGTTGAGTTTTAAGATATCAGCCATGGGAGACCTTGGGCCAGTATTGCAATTTTGTAATGACAGATGCTATATGCTGTATGGGAAGATTAGAGTCCAAACTAATGAGTGACTTCCCTGGCAGTCCAGTGGTTAAGACTCTGTGCCTCCACTGCTGTGGGCACAGGTTTGATCTATGGTTGGGAAACTGAGATCCTGCATGCTGTGTAGTGTGGTCAAAAATGTTTTTTTAATTAAAAAATAAATAAAAGCAACTATAGATTAAAAACTTAAAAAAATGCAAACTTAGGAAACTTAGGTCACTTTATTAGATTCACTTTTTTAGTATTTGTTGAGGTAAATCACATGTACTTTCTTTGACATTTGAAATGTTATACTTGAAAGTTATCTAACTGTTCTTTCACATGTTTAGCCAACATGTTTCATGATGTAAAACACAGAGCCATCCTCATGTTTACTGTTTAATAGAGAGGCAGACATATTAACAAGTCATTGTTACATCTGCCATGACCTACACATGTACATGGCACATTGGGAGCTCAGGGGAAAGAATGGTCATTCAAGAAAGATTTTATAAAAGATATGATATTTAAGTTGAATATATTGATAGGAAGTGGGAGAACTTTTGAAATAGAGGGAAAATCATTAGCAAAGATACGGAGGCATGCAATAGAATCACACGTTAAGGGAAATATTAATAGATACATGTGATGTGTGCCTAGGATAGAATTCTGTATGAATGGACTGCATGGTATACATAGCCTGGATGAATCTAACAAAATAATGTTCAAAAAAAATAAGATGCAAAAGTCGTGTAAATTGTGATTGTATTCATAACAGGGAAAATTGTATTATATAGTTTAGGAATATATATATATATATATATATATATATATATATATAAAAGTAGTGCAGTCATAAAGAATAGACAAGAAAGAAGATAACTCAGATTGGAAGGGAGAAGGTTTTGGTTGGTATTGGGAGTGCTTGGGGACCTAGAAAGTTGTTTCTTTACCAGGATCATGATGATTCCATTGGGTGTCTACATTATGATTATTGGTTAAGATGTACATACATATTATAAAAACTCTTATATGTATATATGTTACTGTGAAATATATATGTTCTATTTTACAATAAAAGATTTCTTGAAGAGAAGATCAGTCCCTGAAATGAGGCAGTAGGAAGTGGAAGAACATGAAGGAGATTTGGCAATTAGGCAAGGGAATCACGGACGACTGATTCAGTTGAGAACAGAGCATCAGAGTGATCCCGTGATCCCAGGTTTTTAATTTGTTGACCAGAAAGACGGCCTTTGCTGAGATGGGGAATGCATTCAGTACCAGCCACAACTGGCGAGGCCTTTCCTGCTTCAGCTTTCTCTTCTTTTAGGCACCTTCTCATTCTTCACAAAGGTTACTATTCACACCTACCTCTTCTGGTAAATGCTGGGTTGGCCAAAAAGTTCATTTGAGTTTTTTGGTTGTATCTTATTGTTATTCGGACTTCTTGCTACTCTAAGGGCTACAGCACGCATCTTATGGAAAAACCCAAATGCACTTTTTGATCAACCCAGTATAAATCGCTACCACCTCCACCACAGTCCTACCGAGAAACTGCTTAGCTGCCCATCTTCACATCGCCACTCATTCCAACAGTCACCTCAGATTCTCTCTCTCTGCATACACACACACTGTCTTACATTTTTAGCCAACCGGTTTAATTTGGCTGATTCTTCACTATACCACACATTCCTTTCTCACCACTTTGAAACGTGCAGTCCTTGATGCTCACTGGTCTTCTCCCTGTCTTTGTCCATACCTCTCTGCTGTACTTCTGCAGCTCTAACACATTGTTTTGTCCTCCCCAGATTCCACTACTCAGTTTTTGCAACCAAATTTAAAATCCCCTTCAGAAACCCATCTCTGAATAAAAAAGGTCATTGTTGGCCTTCTCTAAACTAATCCCTGAAAATATTCATGTTTATGTTAAAACCACACTAGATGTTCTACTTTGATTGTAATAGATTTTGTTCTCTCTCATATGACTTTCTTTCTTTCCTTTCTAACTTAAAGGAACCTTTCATTAACCCAAGACTGCAAATCCAAACCTGTATCTTGAAATTTGTATATGTTTAAGTAGCCTCTGTGTCATGGGAGCTTTGGTTTTTATTGCTTGTGTATTTTCTCTTTATATGAAATAGACTGAACAAGCTGTTACTTATTTAGAAAGATGCTGTAGAGGCTTACTGTGACTAGGTAGGCAGTAGGCTTTATGCCACTTCTCAATGCAAGAGCTTCATTCGCATCATCCATACTTATCCTGTTGCCTGGGTCATCTTGTGACAGATGGCCCACTGGGAATGTCCCATTTGGTCAAAATATGTTGGGGGCCCCGTATGGGCAACTGCTGACTCAAGAGATCCATGGCTCAGACCCATCCCATACTTTCTGGTGTCTGATTCTCTTGGGAAGTCAAAAGTCCTTGGTTGGGCTCGGTCCGCTTTCTCCCTGACACAGATACTTCACATACATCCCAGTCATGTTGTCTCCTCTCACCCAACAAAGTGCATCTTTTTAAATGCCAGTTTGGAGCTCAGAGGAAACGAAACCCCGCACTTTGTGTTGCCGTGCGGAGAGGTAGAGGAAGCGTTGCTTCCTGTAGTAGGCTAGAGGTCCGCTTTTGCAGTCGTGTCATGAACACAGGTCTTAGTAATCTGGTCTTTGCTGTAGTGGTGTCAGAGTGCTGATACTGCATTTTTTTTTTGGAACTAGGAGGAAATGAAGTGTCTCTGGTTGACTGGTTAAACTTGGCAGCCTTCTAGGGTATAAGAGAGCATAAAAGGCAGGCATTTTGTTCACTATAGTACACCAACAGGCTTTGCAATAAATGCAGTGATCATCATCATCCCTTATTCCCTGCTTAGAATACACATACACACTGGAAAAGTTTGAATTCATGGCAAAAAAATAGTAAAACAACACACTTATTTAATGTCTTCGTGGGTGGTCTTCAGTGAAGCAAAAAAAAAAAAAATAGGGGATAAAATGAAAGGAAATTTGAGAAAAGATGATGCCAAAAGCAAGCTGAGACTGGAATTTCATAAAACCCATTTCTATCTCCATCACCTGCTTGCTTCATTTAATCTTTGAAACCTTCAGTTCTATCGTTTTTATTCAGTTCTTTAGTTTCATTTAAGCCTCAAAATGCTTGATAACAGAAAGCATAGGCCCTCCTGAAGTTAGTCAAGTCCTCTGTAAGCTCAGTCTTTCTACCGCCCTTAGCTGAGTTGTGGCTGATGCATCAGTAGCATGCAACCTGTGCTGGTACCCTGGGCCTGGAGGGCCCCTGTTGGATTCTCACTACCTCTGGATCACTCCACTACAGGTGGGACTGGAAGCGTCCATCTCTTCTGGAAATCTTGGACCACTGTACTGAGGCAGGGTGGGGCACAGTGCAGGGTCAGCGAACTTCCAGTAAAGGGCCAGATGGTAAGTGCTATAGGCTTTGCAATCCACATGGTCCTTTTTCGGCTCTTCACCTCAGCCTTTGTAGTAGGAAGGTCGCCATGGGCAGTATAGGAATAAACCCATGTGGCTGTGTTCCGCTCAAATTCTATTTCCAGAAATAGGTAGCAGGCTTGATGATCTAAACAAACCATAGTTTAGACCACTGACTCCTAGTAGAGTGGCAAGATTACTGGATTTTGAGCTGAGTTTTCACTTGAGGTCTAAAAGCTGTGTATCACAATTGTGGTTATAAATGGGTCTCATCACTTGTATATTTATTTGGTAAAATTTGTAGAACTAACACTCGCCATGCCTCCCTTAGAAAGTTAAATGGGGTAATATGGATGAATAAGATTCATTCACTGTGAAGTACTGCGTAAATACAGCCTTTTTCTGGATGAGTTTTATTAGTTTTATTAAAAGCACAGTTTTCATAGAGGAACAGAGGATTAGAATTCACTCACAGTTTCTCACAATTGTATCCGAGTCTTTTGGAATTTATGGATTTGGGAGCAAAACCCCCATAAGCCATCAGGAAATCTCACTCTGGGATGTAGACTGCACCCAGAGATGTTCATGTGAGTATGGTCCTATTTTAAACCCCAGCAACATAAAAGGGGGCAAAAGCAGAGATGGCCCTTTTTGCTTGAGTACACAGCTTCAGGAAGATCATATAGGAGAAGGAAGAGGATGCCAACATGGTCTCACATAGCTTATACATCAGCCCTGGCGTCAATGGGATGATCAGTATTATGGATGATTTCCTTCTCATCTTAAGTGTTCTCATGGAAAAAATAATTTTTTACTGAACAGTAGTTGATTTTCCGTGTTATGGTGTTTCTTTTGTACAGCAAAGTGATTCAGACGTACGTATTTTCAGAATCTTTTCTATCATAGATTGCTACAATATATTGAATATAATTCCCTGTGCTATACAGGATGTGTTTGTTGTTTATATATTTTATATAGAGTAGTTCATATCAGCTAATCCAAAACTCCTAGTTTATCCTTCCATACCCATGTCCCCTTTGGTAATCAGAAGTGTTTTCTATGTCTGTCAACCTGTTTGTGTTTTGTAAATAAGTTCATTTGTATAATTTTTTTTAGATTCTAGTTATAAGTGATATCGTATGATATTTCTTTCTCTATCTGACTTCACTTAGTATGATAATCTCTAGCTCCATCCATGTTGCTACAGATAGCATTATTTCATTTTTATGACTGAATAATATTCCATCACATGTATAAACCCCATCTTCTTTTTCCATTCATCTGTCAATGGACATTTACCTCGTTTCCACGTCTCAGCTGTTGTAAGTAGTGCTGCTGTGAACATTGAGGTGCCTGTATCTATTCTAGTCAGAGTTTTCTCCACATCTCTTGTGAAATCTTTATGTGAAACCTCATGTGAAAATTTTAACTTGCCAGGAAGGATTTGCTATACTCAGGAAACATCATTTTATTTATTAATTTTTTTTCTCATTAAACTTTTTTTAATGGGTCTCAAATTCTGTGACAGATTTTTGGTCAAGTTGTTTTCATTAAAAAGTACTGATTTTAAAAACTAATAACTTAAACTGCCATACACAAAACATATGGTCCACAAAAACATTCTCCTTTCCTTCTGAAGGTTTTATGATGCATTGTTATCATTAACCAGTCTTTTACTATTAAACTCAAATGGCCAATTGAGACAAACAGTTCTGAGACCGTTCTTCCACCACTGATTAAGACTGGGATGGCAGGTATTGGGGATAATATTCATTTAGCCTTCTGAGCTTTCTGGGCAGACTTGGTGACCTTGTTGCTCCAGTCAATGTAACAACCGAAGTTAAGTCTGTAGAAATGCACCATGAAGCATTGAGTGAAGCCCTTCCTGGGGACAGTGTGGGCTTCAATGTCAAGAAACATCATTTTAAAACTTTCCTAGTTTCTGTATTTTTTTTTTACACTAATGAATCTAACTTGTAAATATGTCTCATAAGGATTAATAATGGCAGATAATTATCTCTTAGATAGAATAGTATATTCTTTGTAACATGAAGTTTCTAATTCTGGTGACAGTCCTCAAAAGTATACCTGACATTTGACCCTCAAAAGTGTGCCTGGCATTTGATCCCTTAATGGCTTGCGTGTGATGTGTAACACATGTTTGTTGAGTGAAAATATGTTTAGCAAAAAGTAAATATTTTTTGGTGTGGGAGAGCCTTTCAGAAGCTAAGAATCCCTACCCTGGCTATTTTTTTTTTAAAGCTGGAGTATAGTTGATTTACAATCTTGTGTTAATTTCTGCTGTATAGCAAAGTGATTCAGTTATACTTTCCTTTTCATATTCTTTTCCCTTATGGTTTATCACAGGATATTGAAATCAGTTCCCTGTGCTATATAGCAGGACCTTGTTGTTTAGCCATTCTGTATATAATGGTTTACATCTACTAACCCCAGACTCCCAGCTCATCCCTCTCAAGCACCTGCTCCCCGTTGCAACAAGTCTCTTCTCGATGGCTGTGAGTCTGTATGTGTTTCATAGATAAGTTCATTTGTACCTGTTTTTTTTCCACATATAAGTGATGTCATATGATATCTGCCTTTCTCTTTCTGACTGACCTCGCTAACTCTAGGCCTATCCATGTTGCTGCAGATGGCATTAATTCATTCTTTATAGCTGAGTAGTATTCCATCGTGTGTATGTGCTGCAGCTTCTTTATTCATGCGTCAGTGGTTATTTTGGTTGCTTCCACACCTTGGCTATTGTAAATAGTGCTGTAATGAAGATTGGGGTTCGTGTATCTTTTCAAATTATAGTTTTATCTGGATATAGTCCCAGGAGTTAACCCTGACCAATTTGAATCTACTAATATCTTGGTTCTGAATTCAGTGCTGAAAAGAAATATTGCCAGGGTCCAGCCTCGGCGGGTCCGGGGGTCTTGAGGGATGAGTGGCGTTGGCGGAAGAACTGAGCTGAGTCTATGTGTGGTGATGGAGCAGTCTCTCTTTATTGCTGTTAGTTTGTGGGATGATGGAGAAGTCTCTCGTTTATTGTTGTTGGTTTACAGTTTTATAGCCAAAAGACATCCCCATTACATCATTACATCACCTATCATTCTATACAATTTTTTGTTTTCTACCTTCCATAGCAACCTTATCATTGAGCTCATTCCCCAATCTATCATGAAACCTTCCCTTTGCAGAAGTCAGATTTTTATGTAATTAGATTTAACAATAGTATGTTTACCATTTGAATGTCTTCAGTATACTTCATTCAATCATGATAAGTACATCAACCTAAGTAGAAACGTTACATTTCTCTTATCAGGTACAACTATGTAGAAGCTAGAGGGGAGGGCTTAAGCTTGAGACTGTTCATTCTAGTAACCTACTCCAGTTCTAAGGAGGAAAGAGGAAAGAGACAGTTTAGAAAGAGGAAAGAGGACTAAGAGACAGTTTAGGAAGAGGAAAGAGGACTAAGAGACAGTCTAGCAGCACTGCTTAGCAATAAAACCCTATTAACCTTATAGCTACTATAATGAATTCCTATGTCTACATTATCCTAAAGCAATCAATATCTCCAACTATGCTGGCCACAGTTATGAGCATTCCTAAGTCCCAATACAGCCTGGTTTCTTCAAGGAAGAGAGCCTCCTCCGTGGAGTGGTCGGGGGAGTGGGAGGTGGAAAGGGGACCCAAGTTCGAGCCTTTCTGGTGGTGGCCTTGCCATGACCCCCAGAGAACTCTTGGTAAACTCTCCAGTAATTAGTAGGAGGAGTAGTAATCTATTTAAATGTCCCTTTCATTCCTCCTTAGCCCCTGGGGAAGGTGATCCAAGTTCCGGTATCCTCTGGTTGATAAGGTCTGGGGGAATTATCTCAGGACAAATTCTTTCCAACTGGGACTGACCTACTGAGATGAGCCAATGTTCCGAGCATGGGCAGAACTCCCAAGAAAAATACCAGGGTGGGGCTTGCCCAGGATCCCCTGATAAAGAAAGTCAGCTTTGCAGTTTCTTTCTTAGTCTCGTGACCTTGTCATCCGAACAAGGGGGCATCCTGATGGCTCCCAGCAAAATATGAACATGATTATATGGAATTTTCACTATAAAGAATCAGTGGACATAAATGACCTCAAGAACATGGATAATAGTAATAGTTATGTCTTTAATAATATCTGGATTTAAGAACTTGTTTGCCAAAGTGGTGAAAACAATTCACTCTTAGGAACAAATGGGAGTCAGCTCCAGCCCATCACTATTCTTAGCAAAATGTATTATAATGGTTTATTTGTCTTTCTTCTTCCCTAAAGAATGAGCTTCCTGAAAGCTTGATTTACTCACCATTACATCACTAATGCCTAGCACATAGTAGGTACTGAGGTACTTGTTGATTGAATGAATTATTCCAGTTGTTTGCATTCTCACCAAATTAATACACTATGAAACAAAAGATAGGGTTTCTTTTTCTAAAAACCACATTTTATTTTCTTGATTTTAACCAACTTTGACAATATATAATACTTCTATGAATGTTCATCTCTAGGCACTTTAGCTAATGAAATATTAATATTTTCAATATCTTGCAACTAAGGATATGTGAGTTATTCGTGGTCATAGTGTTCAAAGAAATAACTCAATATATAAATATGTCCAGGAACAATATTTCAGTAGAATGTCAATTTCTTTGATCTGTGTTCTTCTAAACCAACAGAATACTACCAATTCCTGTGATATGTACATTACTTCCCTTTACAAAATTGAAGAGAATTATAATATTTTCTCTGTATGCTGTGTAACTTACATATTTTCAGCCTAAAGTTTTGACATTGACCAAACATAGAAATTCTAGTATCTGTGCACTTTAAGGTATTCTAAGGTGCAAATAATACCCTCCTATAGTGTAGACCTGGTTTCCCTGGTGGCTCAGTGGTAAAGAACCTGCCTGCAATGCAGAAATCATGTGTTTATCCCTAGATTGGGAAGATCCCCTGGAGAAGGAAATGGCAATCCATTCCAGTGTTCATGCCTAGAGAACCTCATGAACAGAAGAGCCTGGCGGGCTACAGTCCGCAGGGTTGCAAAAAGTCAGAAATGTCTTAGTGATTAAACAAAAACAATATAGGGTAGGCTAACATTTCTCAAAATGTATTCTGTGGGATCCAGTTCTGCAAGATGTTAATAGGCATTGTGTGAGAATTGGTTCCAAGGTAAAATGGGCTTGGCGAAAAATTAGGTTAACATTAAATAGTATTTTTACAATAGCACATTACAGAGTGGGATCCGGCATATACTATTTCCCAGTGAATTTTTTTCATAAGAATTTCATCACAAGGGTCTGATGTTCCCAGGAACACTTTTTGGGAAATATCACACTCCCAAATGAACAGACTTACAGCATCATACAGTGTTGAGGGTTGAGACCCCTTAAAAGTTATCTCGGCTCCCTTTCCTGACTCCCTCCCCCATGTCAGAAGCCATTTGCATCACCCCTGCCAAGTAGCCATTCAGCTACACTGGAATGCCAACCTTAGCAGGAAACTCAACATTCCACATCTAGCCTCCTTTCCTTTTTTTTTTTTTGTTTTTGAAACAAAGTCCCTGCTTATAGTCGAACCAAAAATCTGCCATGAATTGTCCATTACATCTAGTTTTATCATCTGAAATATTGACAAAACACACTTCCTTCCTTCCTATAAGATAACTGTTGTATCTCCTGTTTAGCCTCCTCTTCTTTAAATTGAACAATTCTAATTTATTCAACTCCTCCTCCTATGAGGAATTTTCTAGAATTCTCACCATCTTGATCATTCTCCTCTGGATAACATCCAATGTCTCTCTCCAAATAAGATACCTAGAAATTAAATATAGTCTGCTATGGTCTGCCAAACCCAAGTGTTTAGCTTTTTAGTCAACAAATGCTTCTGGAGTCACTCTTCTATTTGGGGCATTTTCAGACACTGGTAGTATAGCAGACAATAAGACAGGACTGGTAGTGGAAAAACCAGTAAGTAAATGAAGGAAGATGATTGGTAGTCAAAAATGTTATAAAGTCAATAAGATAGGAACGTCTATTATAATGAGGAAGTGTTTGGGAAGGAGGTGACTTGTTTTAGGTCAGTGGTGCGGGAAGGACCCTAGAGAAGCGATGTTTCAGCTGCTCTTAAATGATGTAGAGGAATCCCAAGGAGGGAACATCATGGATAGTATTGTCAGGGGGGGTGTAGAAAGAGAATGGGAGAGTAACATGAACTTCTAAAGGGTAATTCCAGTTAATTCTATCTCCACTGATGGTACATTGATAGCACAGTGACCTGCATTTGATTGGACATTCTACTGCTTCTAGTCCAGCCCACAATTTTTGTTGTTGCTGTTGTTTTTTCTACGAATCTGATCAGATTTCTAATTCCCATTGGTTTTTGATAAATTAAAATCCTTAGGTCTCAGCAAAAGGAACGCAGATGTATGGAATAGACTCGTGGACTTTGTGGATGAGGGTAAGGGTGGGATGATATGGGAGAAGGGCATTGAAACAAGTTAATTATCATATGTCTAATCAATCGCCAGCCCAGGATTGATGCTCGGGGCTGGTGCAGCGAGATTTCCCGGGGGGGAGGGAGATGGAGGGGGGTTCTGGAGGGGAAGCATATGTAAACCCATGGTGATATCAAGACATTGTATGGCAAAAACAATAAAAAAAAAAATTCTTAGGTCTTTGTTTTTCCTTATGCTAATGGTAAAGCCAATAATTTAGAATCTTAAGAGTATTGAAAAATATTTGTTGCTCTTAAATGGCATAGATTTGATTTCCTGCTTATCAGGACAATGTTGAATTCTGACTTTGTCATCAGTGGTAATAACAGCGGTCTCAGGCTTCTTTTTTTCTTAAATTTAATAAATAAATCTTACATGCCTTTACTCAAATTTATCAGTAAAATTATTGCACAGGTTGTTGCCAAGGACCATAGTCTGTTAGCCTTTTAGGTTGAAAATAATCCACTGAGCAGTCCTTTCTCAGTATAGCTTTCAACCGTCTGCTCATAACTGACTCCACGAACTCGCTTCCACCCCAAATGTTTTACTATAAGGATAGCCCTTCAGATAATTGAAAACGTAGATCATTGAGTCTACTAATCCTATAAGAAAATTTGTACAATACCTTAGTGAATGCAGGATAACTCTTAGATAACATTTCCTTTTCTAAATGTTCATAACTCAAAAGATTGAAATTTAATCAGTTCTTTCTGAAATACATTCTCTCTCATTAAAAACAAAACAAAAATCCCTGGCATTTTCTGACTCTGGTTTTTGAAATGGAGATTAGGGAGCAAGCAAAACTCTTAATGGAATCTTCTTTGACACAAGCATTCTTTCCAAGAGAAGGGAATAGCAACATCTGTTGTGGCTTAAAGTCCCTGCCCAAAGTGAATTCATACAAAATAAGTTTATATATTTTGAGCACTCCCATATTGACCTGGGGACCAGTGATTTGTTAAAAACACAAAATGTAACAAACAAATAAATTAAAAGGCAATCTGGTATCTCTGCTCTCAAGTCCTCCTTAAAGGCCTGGGAGGTCCGAGGGGGGGTTAAGTTAACTAGAAGCTAGTTTTAGTCAATTACCTGTCTTTTTCTCCTGATGTTCAGAATCCAGTAAGTGATTCTAGCCTAAGGTACACGAGTGCCTGTTAAAGTGCAATTTGGCCGTGAGTTGGGCAATCAAGGTGTTGGGAACAATGCCATCCTTTAGTGTGACACCAAAGATAACTGGGTGCTTAGTCACCAGCCAGAACAGCTGCTCCATGTAGCTAGCTGGGTTCTGTTGCCGTCCACTTCTTTCTTCTCACTGTTGTTTTTGTTAAGAGCTGATTGTTTTGATAGTCATCACCTCTCTTTTATGGAGAAAGAAAATCTTTCTCGCCAGACCTCTAAGATGCTTAGCAGTAGGCTTAGGCATACCTGAGGCCCAGCAAAGCGGTCACATCTGCTCCTACTCCCCAGACATCCCAGTTCCATTTGGTCCAGTTCAGCATGCGTGTATTGAACTCTTACCATGTACTCATATTTGTGTTCATCTTGGAAAGGCACAGAGATCCTGCTCTAACATTTCCCACCTCTTCTCACAGGGTTTAACCTCAGAAGAACCTGTCAGGTCATGTTAGCTGAGCAGCATGCATGAATTATACCCTCTTCCCAACCCCAGGCTTCGCTCTTCCTCCTCAGAGAGAACTCAGTCTCCAGCTGCCTCCTTTTTCTGACTTGTCTTTGAGCACAAAGGTTCTTGCGTGCGGGTTCTGGCAGTCCCCAGTCCCTGCTGGTTACCCAGTTTCCATTTGCCCCATGGAGGTAGAGTGTCAAAGAAGAAAACAGCCCTAACCAGGAGCTGGTAGGCAGTTCCAAGGAGAGGGTGTGTGTGAAGTGATCCATCCCATTTGGCTGTGGGGAGAGGCCTCCTAAAGGCGCATCAGCCGTGCCAGTTCACACCTGGCTCTCCAGACATTGGCCGTCCTGCTTCCTGCTTCTCAGGGTGAGTCGGGGTAGAGCTGAGGGATAGACAGCAGGGCATGTGGGAACCTTGGGATTCATGGAGTAAAGTGCCTTTTAAGGCTCTAGGGGCAGCACCCCCCTCAGACAGAAATGCCCCTTCTAGAGTGGTTTTCTGGTTATGAGGTGTTTTTCTAGCACATTCTCCTCCTGGGCTCAACTGTTTAGAAGAAAAAAAAAACTAATCCTATACTTTATATGCTCCAAAACTAAGAGAGAGTGCAAGAGGCAAAAAGTATACATCAGATCTGACAGTCTTACTGATTGTTGCTGATAAAAACTGGCAAAGGGAAAGGTAATCAGAGTCTCGGGAATTCAATTCACTCCTTTAATCCACTCAGCAGATATTTTATTTTTAAAACACAAGCACAGCCATCAGCAAAATTGAGAGACTGTGTGGGACCCTGAGGCGTATTAAACTTTTGAGCCCTCTTCACTCCCACCCCACCCTACCTTCCAGTAGTCCCTCAGCCATTTCTTCTTTTCGGATGTATCCTCCTGACTACCCTTTTCCTTTATTCCTGGAAATCAATTTTAAAAAAAAAAAACTTACTTGTTGGCATTAATTGAAAAGGAAGAAGCCTTTTGATCTACCATTAGCTAGAGACTTGTGCAGTACATCATCCCCACTTGTGACTGTTAATTGTTGTTCAGTCGCTCAGTTATGTCCGACTCTTTGTGACCCCATGGACTGCAGCATGCCAGGCTTCCCTGTCCTTCACCATCTCCAAGAGCTTGCTCAAACTCATGTGCATTGAGTCAGTAGTGCCATCCAACCATCTCATCCTCTGTTGACCTGGTCTCCTCCTGCCTTCAGTCTTTCCCAGCATCAGGGTCTTTTCTAATGAGTCAGCTCTTCGTATCAGGTGGCCAGATATTGGAGCTTTAGCTCACTTGACGGAAGGAATTAACACAGGCTTGCCCTGTAGCTGATGATGGGCTTGTAAGTGCCCTTCCCCCTCCTCCCCATCCCCGCCTGTCCCCAAGGTAGTACTGAAGCAGCTTCTTTTACCAGCCAAGAGAAGTGGACAGTTGCTTCTCATGCTCAACTTTTCTCAGACACTTTATAGAGTCATTCTACTACTTTATATTCCTCTCTCAACCCCTCTCAAGCCTTTCTGGAATAAACTAATAATCTAAAGCAGAAAATCAACTTAGATTCACCTGTGAATTTTAACTCCTCTGTAGTACAGCAGGTACCCTGGAAGATTTCTTCTGTCTAGTAAGATATGAAAAGAAAACTTAAGAACACCCACATCTGTACCAGGCAAGCAGGACTGACTGTTATCTCAGTTCTCAAGGTACCAGCACAAAGAGATAGGACCTTTGTGTCTGGACCCTGGGATTCACATTTTAGCCTTCAGATCTCCAAGTTCATTTTCTCTGCACCAAGTGCCCAAGTGGTGATGTAATAGTACTCAACATGATGTAGAATGACGAAGGACTCCAAAAAGCCCAGTGTATATACCTTTTTCTTTGGGGAGAAAGTGAAAGTGAAGTCGCTCAGTCGGGTCCGACTGTTTGCGACCCCATTGGACTGTAGCCTACCAGGTTCCTCTGTCCATGGGATTTTCCAGGCATGAGTACTGGAGTGGGCTGCCATTTCCTTCTCCAGTAGATCTTTCCAACTCAGGGATTGAACCGGAGTCTTCCACACTGTAGGCAGACGCCTTACTGTCTGAGCTACCAGGGACCTCAGAGTGGAACCAATTAGTGACAGGACAGTAGGCATTAAGTCAGCTTCCCGTGTTTTGTGTGCCTGTCAGGGCATTTCTCTTCACGTTCAACAGTGCTGATGAACAGTTATCACATGTGGAGGCTCTGGTGGAAAACCTCAGTTTAGAATCCACCTTCTTCTTGTAAGCCTTTTGTTTGATCACTTTTTAGCTGTGTAAATGGATCCTCTCCCTTAACATCTATGAGCTTCAGTTTCCTTACCTGTCATCTGAGATGTTTACCTTACAGTGTTGTCTGCAAGGTGGAATGATCTGGAACATGCAAAAGCACTGGGTAAAGTGAAAGCCTACATGATTTTTGATTTCTGAGAAACCTGGCCCATATAGTTCCAAAAGCATGGCCTTTGGAATTAGACATGGGGCCGGATCCCAGACCTGCCGCTCACTAGCGCTATGGTCTTTCACAGGAAGTTACCCTAAGCCTTTGTTTCCTGACCTGTCAATTGGAAATAATACTGTCTTGACTCTTATAGCATTTTCCTCCTTTTCTCGTCTCTCAGTCCTGTCCGTCTCTCTGTGACCCCGTGGACCATACAGTCCATGAAATTCTCCAGAGAGGAATACTAGAGTAGGTAGCTGTTCCCTTCTCCAGGGGATCTTTCCACCCCAAGGACTGAACTGAGGTCTCCCACATTGCAGGCAGATTCTTTACCATCTGAGTCACCAGGGATGCCCGTTATAGCATTAGTATGTGGATTAAATGAGTAAGGCATATAAAAGTACATTATGTATGTTAGTTCTGTACAGATTCAAGTTACTGGTACAATTGTAAATGAGATGAGGTAGTGACTTAGAGTTCCGAGAGTATCATGTCTGTTGAGTACCCGGGGCACACTACTCAGGCGTATTCTTGACACTGCCGTTTACCAGCAGTGTGACATCACCTTTTTATAATGGCTTGTTTACTTCTCTGTCACCCACAAGTCTGTGAATTCCTTTATATAGAGTTGTCTTCTTACTGCATATGCATCTCCTAGTGGAGTATCTAACATGTAGTAGCTTAGAACAAGTCTGTTGAATGACTAAATGCATGATTTTTATCATCTGCTATACCTTCTAGAAGGGTTTCCCAGGTGGCTCAGTGGTAAAGAATCCATCTGCCAATGCAGAAGACTCATGAGATGCAGATTTGATCCCTAGATCCAGAAGATCCCCAGGAGTAGGAAATGGCAACCCACTTCAGTATTCTTGCCTGGAAAATTCCTTGGACAGAGTAGCCTGGTGGGCTACAGTCCATGAGTCTCAAGAGTTAGACATGACTGAGCATGCACACATTTTATGCTGTTGTACCTCATAAGTACTGCTCATGTTTATAAAATTAATCAAACATTTGAATGGTAGGGCAGTGACCAATTAATGTAACTTTTGGTGAAATACACAATGCTGCTTCTATTCTGCATCTCCAGGCTTCTTAACACCTCTTGATTCATGTTCCTTGCTTGATCAGTTCTTATCGAAAGCCAGAAATGCAGTAGGGAAATAGAACATTTTAAAAATAACACCTCCACTTGATCTACCTGGGTGATTGTCCTCTAATACCTCGAGACTAAACAGGTGTCATTTATTTGCCAGCTGGGTCCGGTAAAGACGTTCTGAGTGCCTTGTGGAACCACACATTTTGGAACCTCCTTGAGGGTAGGGACTTGATGTTGTGCAGGTGCTCAAGAAATGTGGCATCTGAAATGGGATGGTGTTCTTCTTAGTTCACAAACAGGGAGTTTCCCTATACTTTTACCCCCATGGCACTTTTCAAGCCCTGTAATATTAAATTATTTTCAAGTTAGTCAAAATAGCGTCACCATCTCAAGCATCTCTCAGGCTTCATCTGCTCTGAACAGCAAGTGGCATCTTGTTGCAGCTTGCTGTCCAGTCCCAGCGTGCGTTTTAAATTCCGGGTGCTTGTTCTGTAACACTCATCCACTCCAGCAGGTGGTTCTTTAGCATCCTCTGGGTCCTGGACTCTTCTCTCTCCCAAAACCTTGCCAGATCCCACCCAGTGCCACCAATTTGTTTCTCAAAGATCTTACTTCACTTGTGTCATTGATCCTTTTCAGTTGAGTTAAATCTACACCCACTGTTTGTGTAATCCTCTCCCCTACCCCTGCTTCTCTTAAAGGTAAATGACACCCCAGCTACTGCTAGGTTTCAAGCACTCATCCCAGAGGTAGCAAGACTCCCTACATAAATCTTCAGTGCCACCTGGCTCCCTGATACGCTCTTTTTTTTAGATGTAGCTCTGTTGTCAGGAGCTTCCCTCCCACTCCTCCTACCACCTCTCTGGAAAAGCTTTTCTGAATAGACAACCATCTGAAGATGAATTATCTGCTCACAAAGTTAATTTCTGTTTCTCAGCAGGGAACCATGGGTTCCCGCTGGGTTTGAAAGTGCTGCTGTTTGGTTAATGGATGAGTGTCTCTTGGAACCGCAACCCACCCTGGAACTGCAGCAGAGTCTGGCTTCCCATTTACTTTAATTTCCTACTTGCAGCTGGCATTGGAGACCTAAATGGGCTTATTCACAGGATGGTGGCTTCCGGTTGTTAGCACCGGAAGGAAGTCATACTGTTGCTTCCCTGCCATCTTCACTCACTTGGGAGGGTTTGGTTGGCTTTTTTTTTTTTGAGAGTGAAGCCGCAAAATCCTTCCCGAGGTGGAATAAATGGCTTAACCTAAGAAATTCATCATGAATTTTTAAGAGTTGGAAAAGAATGGGACGTTTGTATGTGTCTTTGGTGTATAGGATTGTGAAAATACAATAAGATGCTAGGTAAAAATTGCTTTGAGCATTTATAAATGTAATATTGTTGTCACTGTTTTGTATGCTGAAGCTTTTTAAAGATGCAAGAAACTTTGTAACAAATAGTTGTATTATGGTCTAGAAAGCATATCCAGAAGCCAACTAGAAAATTCCTTAGAACACATCTGGAATGCTTCTGTCAGGTTATGAAATCACCTCTTTCCATAGGTCACACAGGGTCAAATATTGGCCATTTCATATGGTTCTCCCTATACAGTGCTGGCTTTTTAGACAGAATTCTGAAGGCCAACAGCATCATAAATGCATTTTTCCCTTTGACAAAAATCCAAAGCCTGTAGGCCAGTACCCATATGTCCTTGAGAGGATCCCAACTCTAAGCTGTTGGCTGTGGGAGTCAGAAATATGCCTCAGAACTGCTCTATGAGGGGAACATCTGGTTGTACAGACGGGCTCATATTGGACAGCTTGTTGTCCCTTTCTGAGCCTCATTTTCCTCAGCATTTCTACATATGACATAGTCAAGCTAACAGAGTGTGGGAAATCATCAAACTTCAAGTTCCGAGAAACAAAGGAAAAAAGTCAGCAATTCCTCATTCCAAAACCTGCCACTTACAATGAAAAACTTTAATTCTGGCCATTTGCGAGAGAGAAGGAACTATACAAACAAATTAAAAGTCTCCTCCTTTCCTCCATACCTCCCTCACTCCCGCCCTTATAGCTGCTGTGTAACTTAGGGCAAATATCTTAATGTCTACTAGTTTTGGTTTCATAAGAAGGAAAATATATTTCAGAGAAATGGTGAATTGACGCTCAAATAGTAAAGAATCTAGTATAGAGCCAAAATACTTTATGTATGTTACTTCTGCTCTTGCTTTGTTTGTTTCCAGGTTTCAGACCTGGAATTTATTTGTTGGTTTTTTGTTTTTTTGTTTTTTTTTAGTATCCATTGATTTCTTCCTCTTTTTTTTTTTTTTTAGGCCTTTTATTTTGTATTAGGGTATAGCTGATTAACAATGTTGTGATAATTTTACATGAATAACAGAGGAGGAGAATGGATACATATTGACCTGAAGTTTAAATTTTTTACATCCATGCAATAATGATACCCTACAGAAAACACTATAAACTTTTAAAAGAATCTATACATATGCGTAGTCTCATGATCTACCTAAACGTATCATATGCATAGTATGCATATCAACATTTATGTTTCTCTGTTCTGGGCTTCCCAGGTGGCACTAATGGTAAAGAACCTGCCTGCCAATGCAGGAGACATAAGCGACACGGGTTCAATCCCTAGGTTGAAAATATCCTCTGAATATGGCGACCCCCTCCAGTATTCTTGCCTGGAGAATCCCATGGACAGAGGAGCCTGGTGGGCTACAGTCCATGGGGTCGCAAAGAGTCAACATGACTGAAGCGACTTAGCACTCATGCGTGCATACCATATAACTAGAAATAATTCAGCTCAGTGGCTCCTTGTCACCCTTACATGATGAGGGCATTCTCATTCCTTCACTTTTCTCTATTGGGAATGTCTTTTCATCCATTTCCAACTATCCAGATATTACTATTTAATAGCTTAACTGCCATCTCCTTTTCAAAGCAACTCCTAATTCTCTTCAGCATAAAGTAATTCTTTCCATCTATTCTTAAGTCAAAAAAGAAATTGAAGATTCCTTTAAAGCAGACCTGTGATCAGGCAGGGTAGGCACTAAGTTATAGAAGAGATCCCCAGTGGTTTTCAGGAAATGAGAAAAACCTACAATAGGACCGGAAACAGTGGTTCGCAAATCCGAGTGTGTAAAATTGTCTGCGGATTTTGTTTTAAGATGGAAATTCCCAGGTCCCACCGCACAGATTTTGATTCTCTGAATCTGGGCTGGGGCTTGAGAATTGCCAGCTCTAACAGGCACTCCAGGGTGATGCTCATGAAATTGTTTCTGGACCATACTTTGAGAAACACTGGTTTGGAAGGAAGTAGCTCTTATGTTAAGATAATGAAAGGTGGAGGAGGTAAGGCTGGAAATGTCAAAAGGATCTTTCACAGTTCTAAGATCAGACCCATTTTCTTTGGTGACTACAAGTAAAAGTCGTGAAACAGGGGACTTGATCAGCTGTTTGCGTGTGTGACTTTAGAAACATTCCGATAAAGCCATAAGGCACATGCCAAAACTGACCCACATGGTTCATATCTTTAGTTTCTTTATCCTTTTTTTACCCCCCTTTGTCTTGCTTCATTAAAAAGAGCTTTATTCCTGGAGACTTCATTGGCTGAGGCATTTTATTTCTTGGGTTGCTCAATTGATTTATTGATTGATTAACTGAAGTCCTAGTTACGGCACAAAAGATGACCTCTAGGTGAGCTAAATCATTGCTTTCGGCTGTGAAACTGATGGCTACTCCTACGATTTTTCAAAGCTCTCTTCAAGAAGCCAGGGTTGGTTTTAAAAGTAAATATAGATACATGTATACATACATGTAAACATACATGTTTCTTTTTATCTTTGGTATTGGTGATAGATTTATGTTAATGCTGAGAAGTTATATTAGGGCAAAGATTTGTGAGTAAAAGCTTTTAAAAATACTTCTAAAGCAACAATTACAAGGCTAAGAGTTTGAGTTTTTGCAAGGTTTATGAATCTGAATAATTATATCTCATACATAAATGGACTCCCATCAACACAGATAGAAGTTATAATAACAACACACTGTAATATGATCTATAAACATTATTGAATTCATAGTACTTTGGTTCATTACATAGTTGCTTTATCAATGACTGTTGAAAGTAAAAATATCACCAGGAGATCAGCACAGTTTTTCACATTAAAGATAAATCAGTGAAGCAGAATAGACGGTCAAAAACAGGCAACAGCTGATTTATGACAAAAGTGCCCTTGGAGAGAAATAAGTGAAGGATGATCCTTTCAGTAGTGGGTGCTGGATCAACTAGATATCCAAGTGGAATTTCAAAATAAGGCTTTTGTAGGAGAATATCTTCATGGCTTAGGCAAAGACTTTTCAACAAGACATAAAAAGCACGGTAATGAAAGAAAAGATGGATAATTTTGAGCTTCATTAAGATCTTCTGTTCACCAAAAGACACCTTAAGAGGGAGTAAAAAAGCAAACCCTAGAGTGAGATTTGTACTACATACTTCCAACAAAAGATATGTGTCCAGAATAGATCTAGAACTTCTAAAAGCTAGTAATAAAAGACAGACAACCCAGTTTAAAAATGGGCAAAAGACTTGAATAGGAAGTTTTGAAAATAAGCTCTTCCAGTACACATAAGAAAAGATGTTCAGCATCATTAGTCTTAAGGGAAATACAGAATACCATATTGAGATACCGAGATGGTTATATAGCATCACCAACTCAGTGGACATGAATCTGAGCAAACTCTGGGAGATAGTGGAGGACAGGAGCATGGATTTCTGCAGTCCATGGAATCACAAAGAATCAGACATGACTTAGTGACTGAACAACAAAAACTTGAGATACCACTAGCAAAATGGCTTCAAAAACATTGCCATACCGAGTACAGTAAGAATGGAGGAAGTAGAATTCTCACACATTTCTGGTAGGAGTGCAAATTGACACAATTACTTTGGAAATTCTTTGGCAGTATCTGTTAAAGACAAGCATATAAATAAATATCCTGTTATCAGCGGTTCAACACCTAGGTATAAACCCAATGAAACTATGTATTTACATTTGCCAAAAGGCATGAACTAGAATGTTCATAGCATAACTGGAAGCAACCCAGTCTATAAACAAAAGATAATTTATGGTATGTCTACTTACTGGAATACTATAATGCAATGAAAAAGAACAGACTCTTGCTAAATACCACAACATAGATGAATCTCACAGATATAGTATTGAGCCAAAAAACTATACACAAGAGTTTCTGTCAGTTCAAAACCAAGTTAGAGGAATCAGAGAGATCCAAGTCAGGATGGTGGTAAATTTTGGGTAAGGAAAGCAGCTGGCAGAGTGAATGACAGAGGCTTCTGGATTGCAGACAGTGCTGGCCTACTGATTAGGAGTCATTATATGGATGGATTAACTTCATAAAAATGTATTGAGATTTATGCTTCTTCTTAATGCACTTATCTATTTGTGTTTTATATTTCCTTTAAACATTTTGCCAAGAAAATAAAGGCTGTGTTAGAGGATGCCATCTAGTTTGGGATGGCTTTCTTTTTTGAAAAAGCTCTGATATACTAGTGACTGACAGTTGTGACAATTAACAGTTCTACTGGAATCTACTGGCCAAAGAGAGCTTTATGAGTAAACAAATTTCACTGTAGGCGTTAGGTGACTATTGAGTTATTTTCTATTTATACATGTTTAGGATGATATTATCAGCCATAATAACTATATCTTCTCATGTTGTTTCTGGAATGTCTGCTATACATGTCTCGGACTTTCACCATCGCTTTCACCATCATCAGTTCTTCTTTTGATAATGGCTGACCATCTCTGCTGTAATCTCTGATGGCTACTTATAAATAGCCCCAATTAAATGGTACAGAGCATTGTGTACCACTCTGATTATTTGTTCATAGGTTTCTGAAACTTGATTTCACTAGGTCCATAGATGGCTTCCCTGGTAGCTCAGCGATTAAAAAAAAAAAAAAATCTGCCTTCTACACAGTAGACACATGTTTGATCCCTGGATCAGAAAGATCCCCTGGAAAAGGAAATGACAACCCACCCCAGAATTCTTGCCTTGGAAATCCCATGGACTGAGGAGCCTGACGGGCTACAGTCCATGGAGTCATAAGAGTCAGACACGACTTAACAAGTAAACCATGACAAAATTGATTTCTATATGGAAATTGATGAAATCAGTGAATATTTGGACAGCATCTTACCTACAGCTGTGGTATCATGTACACAACAACCTTGTAAGGTAGATTATTTCTTCCATTTGATAGAGAAGGAAACTTATGACTTAGTTAACATAGCACAACTAGTCAGCGGTAGATCAGGATCTAATATCCAGATCTTCTAACCCTAATTCCATGTTCTTCTCTCTTGAGTTCACTGCCTCTTCTTTCTGAATCAGGAAAGTTTTAGGGGGTCATGTTAATTTATAAAAGTTGATGAAACTGATAGGTATTTCTACCTGCTTGCAAAGTTTTCCTGTAAATATTAGTATTTGGTAACTTGCCAAACATCAATCCATAACATATTGATAAGCAGTAAATTGTCAAATCGTTTTCTTTGGGACTTGGAGACATTTGTACTCAGATTAGGAAAGGCAGCAGGATTTGGTTAGTATGGGTAATTCTAGAAAAAGAGATAGCTTTCCTGCCACTCAAATTTTGGGATTTTGTAAGTAAATTACATAAACCAGTTGTGGAAAGCTAAATATTGTCATGCCACGGGTATATTTGGATCTAGTAGTCTGATGTGGCAAAAGATAAAGATATAGAAGTGAGGCTAGCTGATGGGATTCCTTAGAACAGGAATCCTGAGAGGAGATACTCAAGGAATGGTCTGCTAGTCCTCATCAGTTCAGTTCAGTTCAGTCACTCAGGCACGTTGGACTCTTTGCGACCCCATGGATTACAGCACGCGAGGCCTCCCTGTCCATCACCAGCTCCCGGAGTTTACTCAAACTCCTCTCCACTGAGTTGGTGATGCCATCCAACCATCTCAACTTCTGTTGTCCCTTTCTCCTCCTGCCTTCCCAGCATCTGAGTCTTTTCCAGTGAGTCAGTTCTTTGCATCAGGTGGCCAAAGTATTGTAGTTTCAGCTTCAACATCAGTCCTTCCAATGAATATTCAGGACTGATTCCCTTTAGGATGGACTGGTTGAATCTCCTTGCAGTCCAAGGGACTCTCAAGAGTCTTCTCCAATACCACAGTTCAAAAGCATCAATTCTTCGGCACTCAGCTTTCTTTATAGTCCAAATCTCACATCCATACATGACTGCTGAAAAAATCATAGCTTTGACTAGAAAGAACTTTCTCAGTGAAGTAATGTCTCTACTTTTTAATATGCTATCTAGGTTGGTCATAATTTTCTTCCAAGGAGCAAACGTCTTTTAATTTCATGGCTGCAGTCACCATCTGCAGTGATTTTGGAGCCCAAAGATATATACAGTATCTCACTGTTTGCACTGTTTCCCCATCTATTTGCCATGAAGTGATGGGACCAGATGCCATGATCTTAGTTTTCTGAATGTTTAGCTTTAAGCCAACTTTTTCACTCTCCTCTTTGACTTTCATCAAGAAGCTCTTTTGTTCTTTTTCACTTTCTGCCATAATGGTGGTGTCATCTGCATACCTGAGGTTATTGATATTTCTCCTGGCAATCTTGATTCCAGCTTGTGCTTCCTCCAGCCCAACGTTTCTCATGATGTACTCTGCATATAAGTTAAATAAGCAGGATGACAATATACAGCCTTGACATACTCCTTTTCTTATTTAGAACCAGTCTGTTGTTCCATGTCCAGTTCTAACTGTTGTCTTCCTGACCTGCATAAAGATTTGTCAGCAGGCAGGTCAGGTGGTCTGGTATTTCCATCTCTTGAAGAATTTTCCATAGTTTGTTGTGATCTGCACAGTCAAAGCCTTTGGCATAATCCATAAAAGAGAAGCAAATGTTTTTCTGGAACTCTCTTGCTTTTTCGATGATCCAGTGGATGTTGGCAATTTGATCTCTGGTTCCTCTGCCTTTTCTAAATCCACCTTGAACATCTGGAAGTTCACGGTTCATGCACTGTTGAAGCCTGACTTGGAGAATTTTGAGCATTACTTTGCTAGCATGTGAGATGGGTGCAATTGTTCAGTAGTTTTAACATTCTTTGGCATTGTCTTTCTTTGAGACTGGAATGAAAACTGACATTTTCCAGTCCTGTGGTCACTGCTGAGTTTTCCCAATTCGCTGGCATATAGAGTGGAGCACTTTCACAGCATCATCTTTCAGGATTTGAAATAGCTCAGTTGGAATTCCATCGCCTCCACTAGCTTTGTTCATGGTGATGCTTCCTAAGGCCCACTTGACTTCGCATTGCAGGATGTCTGTCTCTAGGTGAATGATCACACCATCATGGTTATCTGGGTCATGAGGATCTTTTTTATATAGTTTTTCTGTGTATTCTTGCCGCCTCTTCTTAATCTCTACTGCTTCTGTTAGGTCCATACCATTTCTGTCCTTTATTGTGCCCATCTTTGCCTGAAATGTTCCCTTGGTACCTCTAATTTTTTTTGAAGAGATCTCTAGTCTTTCCCATTCTATTGTTTTCCTCTATTTGTCTGCATTGATCACTGAGGAAGGCTTCCTTATCTCTCCTTGCTATTCTTTGAATTTCTGCATTCAAATGGGTATATCTTTCCTTTTCTCCTTTGCCTTTCACTTCTCTCCTTTTCACAGCTATTTGTAAGGCCTCCTCAATCATTTTGTCTTTTTGCACTTCTTTTTCTTGGGGATTTTCTTGATCCCTAGGGACCTCCAGTACAATGTCACAAACCTCTGTCCATAGTTCTTCAGGCACTCTGTTTATCAGCTCTAATCCCTTGAATCTATTTCTCACTTCCACTGTATAATCATAAGGGATTTGATTTAGGTCATATCTGAATGGTCTAGTGGTTTTCTCCACTTTCTTCAATTTAAGTCTGCACTTGGCAATAAGGAGTTCATGATCTGAGCCACCGTCAGCTCCTGGTCTTGTTTCTGCTGACTGTATAGAGCTTCTCCATCTTTGGCTGCAAAGAATATAATCAAGCTGATTTCGGTATTGACTATCTGGTGATGTCCATGTTTAGAGCCTTCTGTTGTGTTGTTGGAAGAGGGTGTTTGCTATGAGCAGTACGTTCTCTTGGCAAAACTCTTATTAGCCTTTGCCTTGCTTCATTCTGTACACCAAGGCCAAATTTGCCTGTTACTCCAGGTATTTCTTGACTTCCTACTTTTGCATTCCAGTCCCCTATAATGGAAAGATAGTCTTTTATCCTCTGATAATACTTGATGACCCAGGGACAGTGAAGGGACAGGGCCTCTCTGAACACTATCTTCCCCAGCCCTGAGCTCCCCCTGTAGTTTCTGAACCCAGTTACATGTCATTATACCCGTCTTCCCCATTCTGTGCTCTGATAGGGAGATATGCCCACGTAGTTGCTCTCATAGTCACTGGGAGCCATTGGTGCATTTGATGAAAATGCCAAAGGTTCCTTTTCTCTAACTCCTATGGTTATTTCAAGAAGCAAATAATCATTGATTGCTAACTATATACATACAAGCTATAGCATTAGGTGCTCTGAGATCTACTGAAGTGGATAGGACCTAGCTTGCATTCAGGAAATGTAAATACAAGTCTGTATATGAAAAGTACATCTCTCTCGTAAATCCTCTCTTATTTATCAGAGATCTCATAGTATTGTACTTTTCATAGACCTGAATTACTCTTGTTGGAGAAGATAGTGATGCTTGCATTTAGTTTCCTCTGAATACTTGACTGATTAGAAAGTTAAGTACTGAAAGTTGGTGAATACAAGCAAAATTGAATGCTTCTGAGTTACATGAACAGCAGTCATAATAAAACAGGGTACCAAATCCCTTGTGCTTCAGCCTTAGTCAAAGGCTGTTTATTCTAGAAAAGTTTGTCTATCTGACTTTCTGATTCGCAGTACTTTAAGAAGCCGCAAAATTAGCAGTTGCAGAAACTGAGAGTAAGAAGATACTGTTATTTTTTGTTCAGTGTAATGAAATTATATAGCTGTTAGTTCCTATAAGAAAAACTTTATAAAACCATAAAATGACATGCTGGTTTGGAGCTATTTAAATGGGTTGTGAACTGCTTTGCCTGCCTTAATAGCCTTTAAAAGTATGACTATATTACTAAACAAGTTGTATTAATAATGATGGATCATTAATTTGTAATCAATCATTATGGAGTTACATTAAGACCTATGCAGTCTTCTCCAACAAGTGGATGTATGAATATATTTTTCAAAAAGCATCACAGATGGATATGTAAGAAATTATGTAAGTATATGGTTGTATGGGACCTTTGTCTTATTAAATATTACTTTGAAATAAGTAAACCACCTGTTAGGGGGTTAGGCTTTTGGAAAACTTTGCCTGAAAAATGAAAGTGAATAGTGAAGCATTATTATGTATATAATTTGAAAGATGTTTACCATTATATTAGTATAATACTTCAACATTTTTCCTAGATAAATTTCATGGGACAGAGTATATCTTCACTAGTTCCATTTGCCTGATCAGATTTGAGATGATTTCTAAGATTTTTACTTTTAGTGAATTTCTTGTTTTCATTCCCTTAAAAAAAAAAAGAAACCTTTTATTTGTAGAAATGAAGATTAAAAAATTCTTTGACAGTGCATTGAAACAAACAGATGAAAACAAAAATGTAGCTTGTTTATGATGAAAACCTTGAGAGTCCTCTTATGTGGTTTATTTATGTGTAGAAATATGTATAAATTCAGTGTATTAACAGTTCTTTTAAATTATGTTAATATTACCAGCATGTTTTTAAACCAGATTATCTTCGCATCTTTTGCATTTTCATTTTCACTCATTCCTGTAAAGAAATACTTGTATCCTAGCTAACTGCTCAGTTGTTTAGTTGCTAAGTTGTGTCCTACTTTTTCACAACCCCATGGGCTGTAGCCCACCAGGCTCCTCTGTCCTTGGGATCTCCCAGGCAAAAATACTGGAATGGGTTGCCCTTTCCTTCTCCAGGGAATCTGCCTGAGCCAGGGATTGAACCCATGTCTCCTGCACTGGAGGCAGATTCTTTACCGCTGAGCCACCAGAGGAGCCCTAATTGCTTCATTACAGTACCTTTATTATTGTCCACTTATTGTGAACTTGGAGACATCTGTTTTGCTGTGTGTATTTTCTTAGTAAAGACTATATTTATTTCTCAGTATTTTCTCACGAAAATTGCATTCATTAAACTATCATTTATGAAGAAGGCAATATGTTTTTCCTGTGTGTGATCTCATTTAATCTTTGCAACAGTCATGAGGTTGAGAGAAATTAAGTGACTTTTTGAGGTTACAGGGCAAGTCACTGACAGAGTCTGTGGTGAATCCCAGTCTTCCTAACTCTTGCCTCTGACTGTACGATGTCTACTGCCTCCCTCGGACATGGGGCTTAGTGGGTACCAGATGCCAGCCAGCCACTCAGAATATTCAGGGCCTTGTGTGTCTCAAGCTCTAGCTTCATTGAAATGGTCAGGAGTTAGGCAGACACATAATTCTGTAGTCACAATTTGTCCAAAGCACAGTGGGAACACAAAGGGATGGATGACCCATTCAGAAAAAGTGAGGAAAAGCTTCACAGAGAAGGCTAACATTTGAGCTTGCAGATTGAGCAGGGGAGTACCAAGCAGAGAAAGGAGGAGTGGCCATTTCATGTATTAGAAAAAAGGACCTAAGGCCCCGGTGTTGCAGGAGTTGTGTAGTTTAAGACAGCCGTGGATCATGGGGGAAGAAGGCAGGGGATAAAGCCAGCTAGACCGGCTGTGCTGGTGAGACCTCTGGGCCTTTCTTGGTGAGGAGATGTGGGGTGGGCAGTGGGGTTGGTTCATTTGGGGGCATTGCCACTCCCTTCTTCCACTAAGTCTCAGCTCTGACCAGTACCTTCCAATTTAATTATCTGATTTCCCTTTTCTACTAGCTGTGTGGCCTTGGGCACATTTCCCACCCTGTCTGTGCCTCAGTTCCCCCCTTTATTTTATTTACTTGTTTATTTTTAAACTTTTTAATTTTCTGTTGAAACGTAGCCAGTTAACAATGTTGTGATGGTTACAGGTGAACAGCAAAGGGACTCAGCCATACATATACATGTATCCGCTCTCCCCCAAAGTCCCCTCCTATCCAAGCTGCCACATAACAGTGAGCAGAGTTCCCCATATTATACAGCAGGTCCTTCTTGATTATCCATCTTCAGTATAGCAGTGTGTCCATGTCCATCCCAGACTCCCCATCTCTTCCCCTCATTCTTCCCGTTGTAAAATGGCAACAACAATGCCTTCTTCACAGGGTTGTTACAAGGATGAAATAAATTACTGTGTAAATTTCTAACTTACATATTAATATGAACACCTTCTAAGGTGTTAGAACTGTCAGAACTCAGTGAAAGTTCACTGCTGTCATTACCGTCACTGTCCCAGTACTTCCAAAGCATGCAAAACTTCCTGCCCTGTCCCCCGAGGCAATCTAGATCCATTTCCAGAAACCTGGATGGTAGATTTTCTTTTCGGGAATCGCTTGAGGCAAAAGGCAGCTGTTAATCCTTTCCTGGGGAACCAAGTGTTAGTCACTCAGTCAGGTCCAACTCTTTGTGACCCCATGGACTTTAGCCACCAGGCCCCCCTGTCCATGAAATTCTCCAGGCAAGAATAATGGAGTGGGCTACCATTTCCTTCTTTCCTTTGGGGAACCAAAGGTTTGCTTTTTCTTTTACAAGTGGGAGCAGAAAAGGAGAAAAATATTCTTATAGCGTGTCCCTGCCCCGCTCAGTCCCGCCAAGGTTCCTGTGGCAGTTAGAACAGAAATGAGTCTCTAGAAAATTATCCTGCCACATTCACTTAAATGTGATACATGGGCTGACCTGTAGGATAACAGTGGAAAACTCTATAATCACTTACTTAAACCTGCCAAAGGCTAATTTTTAGAAACCTCAGAGGTGGGTGTGCATATTAAAAGAGACTGGGTCCTTTCAGTAGAACCTGAGCAAATGTGTATTGATTAACTTTAATTAGAGAAAGATTATGACTTGTGCACTGCCCGCTGTGACTGTATGCTTCCCAGGGATCTTGAAAGCATGTGTGCCAATGGCCTTCTCATTTAAAGCAGCATGAATCGGAGGTTATTTCATCAATTTGGTAAGCAAATAATTGCCAAGAACACAGAAGGTAAAAAACAAGAATTTTCTCTAATAAGTAAATTAAAGGACTTGAAACTCCCTGTAGTAAGAGTTCTATATGGAGGCTAGTGCAAAGAGATCCTTTCTAGTTTTCAAATATTAAGGGTGAGAGCTCTTTAGCTTTTACTTGTTCTTCTGATCTCACTTCCTGGCTTGGACTGGGGTCATGGAACCCTGAAGATTTGAATGGGTTATTTGTTTGAGATGCCTCCAATGTCAATATCTTCAGGTCATTTTTCTTGGACCAGACTCCCAGGAGAAAAATTCTCTCATCTGCCGCCTGGAGGTTGAAGGCCTCACCGCCATCATCCAGAGAACCAAGTGGGAAGAGGATGGAAGAAGGCCAGGGATCCTTGGCATCTGATATGCATAAATTCACTCAACTCCTCTGTTTTCCCGCATCTTTAGTTGTTGATTCTGTCTCTGAGCCCAGAGACCTTCTGTTTCACTCTTTCCAAGGAATAAACCTTCAGATTTTTACCAGATTGGAGGAGAGACAATTATCCAACAGGGAGTGTAGTCTGTGGATCTGACTCCTTTTTTTAAATAATAGACTTTCAACTAATCCTCCTTGTTTTAGCCACTCCTTATATTAGTCACTCCTCTTGTTTTGCCCTCACATCCAGATAAACTTGGGGCTCTCTGGAACTTGCAGTGGAGGGTGGACTGTTTCTCTGCTTTTCCTACTATTGACATAAGATTCTGCTCTCTTGAGCCTGTTAGAAGCATTTCCCAATCTGATCTGCTTTCTTGCTTCCAATATTGCATTGTCTTTGTCTTCTCCCTCCTATTTTCTTTATCCTGTAAGTTTCTGTCTTGGCTCAAAATAGTTTCCCTACTGTCATTTCTTGAGATTTGCGGGTGGAGAGAGAGAGTGAATAGAGGCATATGTTCTTTACCCAGAGGTAAATTCTCCCCTAAGTACATCTTTCTCATCTTCACTAAACATAGTTTTTTCTGTTTTTCTGTATCCAAGCGGTACCACCTTAGCTATAGCAGGAAGATAGGATCTGTCCTCTAAACTAGAATTTTATGGCAGGAAATCCTTATCACTTGAGAGAAGAGATCCTAGAGGAGCTAGAAATACAGTATTCAATACAGCTGAAAGGGTCTTAATCTCAGTATTAGCTTTACCAAAGCCAGCCAGGGGGCTTACAGCTGTGCTTCCTCTTAGCAATTATAAAAGTGAGAACTGTGTTAGCTAACTTCCAATTCAATCCTCAGTTTGCCACTTGGGATCTGGCAGCTAGCTGATTTTTTGACTTAAGGTGCTCTGCTATGTAGGGTTGCCAGTTATAATTATATGTTCAGGTGTCAATTAGCAAAACAGCCCATTATTTGGCAGCTTGAAGTAATGAGATGGATCTTGCACTTGATGAATCTTCCAATTCTACAAGCAGTTGATAAATGCTTTAGCCATAAAATTCTATATTGTGCTGGACCTAGTGAGGTTATCTGAAGAGCTGGAGGTCAAAATTTTCAGTGTGCATTACTTTGTGAGCTCATGAATTTTTAAATAGTACTAGAATCTTGAGTAACCAATAAGCAGAAAGTTTTCCATTAAAAAAACAGTTTCACACACAAACACACACAAGCATTGCTTTGTATACAACATGACAAGAATTTCAAAGACCTCATGGAACAGATAGAGTAGAAATTCATTTAGCAGAAAAAAAATTACTGAATATGACTCTACTACTCTATGCTTGACTATGGAGAAACTTTGGTGAGTGAAACAGACTGACTTTCTCCAAAGGTTACTAGTTCCCTGTGATATTTGACTTTTTCTTCTCTCTGTATCAGAGCTTTACATTTTTCTCAGTGCCGTGTCAGATTCTAATACTAAAATAGTACTCGTGATGTTCCTGAATCCTCTTTTTATACAGTTTATCACTACTGCTCACCTAAGGCCTTTTATTTCATGAATGTCCTTAGTCTATTTCTTTACTTCTGTTTCCTGTGAATAAAGAGCCTACGTAGAACAGCTTGGAGAGGCAGGCCCTCATTTAGAGAGCGTGAGGCTAGGTGGGAGGTTTGTGCAGTGGTCTTTTGTTTGATGCTCATGACCTATGGTATGTTGGAAAAAGTAGACTCAGGCCTTCTCTGAACTTACCTTCTCAAACTCCCTTTTTCACAGTGGACCTCTTGGTCATCTCCTTTCATTAGATTAGAGTGGCTATTTGATTTGTTTATGTATATATAAACATACATATGCATATACATATATATATATATATATATATATGCTCTATCATTTTTCTTTGATTGCCTCTTCTTGCATTTATTTCCTGGTGTGGCACATTTTGTACATTGTGGTCAAGTTTCCAGCCCATGATCCACCCCATTTATTTGAGATGGATGTATTTGGATACTCACACTCAGTGATGTGCAGTAGGTACCTTGCTCCCACAGGCTCCCAAGAGCTGGCTGTTCAAATTTTCAGAAGTTGTGTAAGCCAGTTAGCAAACACGGCCATTCCTAAAAAGTAAGTCCTATAATATTCAAAACAAAGGTAATAAACACTAAACTCATCACTTGATTATTTCGCGTTTTACTAGTATCTCCGTTCTTAGTTTTTTTACACCTATTATACCTGTGACAGCAGCACTATATTACCAGGTGTGTTACTGTGCATCTCTTGCCACCTCTGAGTTCAGAGACATCACATTGGAAGCTTGAGATATGCTGTGGCGGGAGTGTCTACAAGTGAAAACCATCAAACATTACAAATCAGGACTCCCTCGGCTCCCTAAAGAAAGAAAAGGTGAAAGTGAAACTGTTCAGTTGTGTCTGGCTCTTTGCAACCCAATGGACTGTAGCCTACCAGTCTCCTCCGTCCATGGGATTTTCCAGGCAAGAGTACTGGAGTGGGCTGCCATTTCCTTCTCCAAGGGATCTTCCCAACCCGGGTCTCCTGCATTGCAGACAGACGCTTTACCGTCTGAGCCACTAGGCTGTTAAACTTCTGCCAGCACATGACTAGTCATGCTGTTCCCGTCCGCTGCTGCCAGCATTCCGGGCACTGATGATCTTGAGCCACTTCAGTTACCATTTATCTTCACAATGGCAACACCCCTCCACCAACATGGCCATGCCCACCTTACTTGTCTTTGCTCCAGGGTCCTGAGAACATCAAGCCCGATTTTTAGAGTGACTCCATGGCTACTTCTAAGCTGCCCTTCCCTCCATCCTTCTCATTCCCAATGAATCAGTCATTCATTTCTCTCATTCTCCCTGTTTTCCAGCATCTTCCCTCCTTCTATCCTTCCCCCTTCTTCTGTCTCCTCCTTATTCTTATGAGCAAGGGCTCTGGTGCCAGACTGACTGGCCTCACATCAGTTCAGTCACTCAGTTGTTTGCGACTCTTTGCAACCCCATGAACCGCAGCATGCCAGGCCTCCCTGTCCATCACCAAATCCCAGAGTTTATCCAAACTCAGGTCCACTGAGTCGGTGATGCCATCCAAACATCTCATCCTCTGTCCCTTCTCCTCCCACCTTCAATCTTTCAGCATCAGGGTTTTTCCCAATGAGTCTGTTCATTGCATCAGGTGGCCAAAGTATTGGAGTTTCAGCTTCAACATCAGGCCTTCCAATCAAGCTCCACCATTCACTAGTTGTATTACCCTGGGCTTTGTGCCTCGATTTCGTCTGTCAAGTGGAATTCATAGTAGTATCTGCCTCATAGAGTTACTCTGGGGAGTAAATGAGTTAATAATTTTAAAAGCACCTAGAATAATGCCTCGGAGAAGGCAATGGCAACCCACTCCAGTACTCCATGGTCAGAGGAGCCTGGTAGGCTGCAGTCCATGGGGTCACTTGGAGCCAGACACGACTGAGCAACTTCACTTTCAGTTTTCACTTTCATGCATTGGAGAAGTAAATGGCAACCCATTCCTGTGCCTGGAGAATCCCAGAGACGGGGGAGCCTGGTGGGCTGCCGTCTATGGCGTCACAGAGTCAGACACAACTGAAGCAACTTAGCAGCAGCAGCAGCAGAATAATGCCTGGCATATTGTTAATAATATCTATGTATTTATTCAAGAAAATAAACACTTCCAGTTGCTCTCCATCCTTAACCCACAGGCTTATTGTATGGTAGAAAAGAGAATAGCAAAAGGAACATCTGAGGATAAAAGAAGAAGAATAGCCTGGGATTATAACACAGGATTAGTAGCTCCAGGGAACTAGGAAAAGCTCCAGTGAAAAGGGCTTCCCTTGTAGCTCAGCTAGTAAAAGATCTGCCTGCAATGCAGGAGACCCTGGTTCCATTCCTGGGTTGAGAAGATCCCTTGGAGATGGGAATGGCTACCCACTTCAGTATTCTGGCCTGGAGAATTCAGTCCATGGGGTCACAAAGAGTTGGACACGACTGAGTGTCTTTCACTTTAATGAAACAACCTGGAGCAAAGGTGGTGCTCAAGAGAGGATTCAAATAGGAAGAAAAGCAGTCACATTTCAGAATAATATGCAAAGATTAAAGTATATAAATGTCTATTTTAGATATACACACCAAGAAAATCAAAGGATACTGTGTAGTGCATAGAAATTTCCCTTTTTTAGTTTAAGCATTGAAAGCAATTTTGCCCCCTCATCCTGTGTAGAAATTTGGTTGTCACACACTGAAGGTACTTAGGCTAAATCAGATTTGTATTGAACAAGAGCCTTGGAGCCCCATACTCATTTGTCTGGCCATCTGGAAATCTCAAGTGATCTAAACACTTAATTTTACCCTCATTTTTAGAACAAAAAGGAAACAATAAAGGAAGAAAATGGGGAGCAGGGACATTCCGCTTTTCATTAAAAAAAAAAATCTTAGTGATAAAGGAGCAGAGAGTTTAGAAGAAAAAAAAATGAGAAACCATTAAAATGATTTGAATGCTCTGTCTTTATTTTGCGGTAGGCTCTATTGTTTTCAGTTACATGGAAACGGTGGTAATTTTATGAATCATTAGCGTTTTCTTTCCAAATTATATCTGCCTGTTCTCAAAGTACCTCCTGCATTACCCACAGTAAGAGGCTGTTGAACAAGTTTATTATTCCATTTAGTATGTTTGAGTTTTGTGTTAATTTTGCATTGTAAAAAATTTTATACTTACAACCTGAAGATAAAATCTTGACACCTAAATCTTTGTGTGCTTAATTTCTCTTAATTTTTAAAACATGTGAGCCTGTCTCTGATCGCCTCCTTCATCTAATAAGAGACTCCAGGGTAAATAAAAAATCCTGTTTTGGTGGAATGATGACCACCCACCCCCTCATCCCTACAGGTGAGAACAGTCACAACAGTTGGACGTTGTCCCTGGACACTTTTGTCTCACCAGACACAGTGATCTGTAAAACATGTACACTGGTAGTGATACCTGACCCCTCCCTCATAGAGTTGGGGTTCCAAAGCCCAATCTACCAGCCCGGCTGAGTCAGCCCAAAGTGGGATCCACAGAGAATGGGTAAAGTAAAATCAGCATAGTGGAGGTGGTGATGGGGGCGGGGGTCAAAGTGGGTGTAGGTGGGTGTGATGTGGGTGGGTGCGAGAGAGAGAGAGAGATTTTTAGGTTTACTTTTGGGAGAAGAACTGTCGTTTTTTTCTAATATTCTTTTCCTCTTCTATTTTTGTGCTGCTACAGCATTCATACTTTTATCATCCTTCTGTAAAACCAGCAACGGTACAGGTGATCTCTTTTGGTTCTGTTTTAAGCCTCATAGCTTAGCACCATCATAAGTTGACTCTGTGTCAGTCCATTTATGTTTCCTGGCTGGGGATATCCTAAAGTCTATAAATTATCATACACCTATGTGCTGGCAGTGTCTTTGCCAGTGACATGGGCGTTTTCCTGTGTGAAGAAATTCTCATAGAAGGAGACACGCCAAAGCTTCAGAATTCCGATTTCTAGCCACTAATTGTTTGGGGACTCAGGAGAAAAGCTGCTTCCCTGGGCAGTGTGTGGGTGAGTCTGTTATTGCTCCTTCCATGCAGACTTTGGCAGGATGCCATGAGTTGAGTTCATTAGATGCATGGTGGCAATTTCTCATCTCATATAGGCACAGATTATGTGCTTTGATAACTAAAATCTAGGATAAATGTGAATGAGTCACCTCCTAAACCTGGGAAAACAAGGTAAAGCTCAAATCCGCTTTATGGTGGGCAGGCTGAAGATGTTACCAGGGGTCATGAAGATTATCACAGCCCTTGCCAATGAAGAAGGAGCAAGTATCTTGTTCAACCTCCCAAAGGCAGTCCGTGTCAGAACCATGTTTGGAACTCAGGGCTCCTGATTCCTAGTGATTTGATTTTCGCCCAGTGGCACATACTGTTCTGGTGGTGGTGGTTTACTTGCTAGTGTCCAACTCCTGCGACCCCATGGTCTGTAGCCCACTGGGCTCCTCTGTCCATGGGATTTCCCAGGCAAGAATACTGGCATGGGTTGCCATTTCCTTCTCCAGGGATCTTCCCGACCCAGGGATTGAACCTGCGTTTCCTGCATTGCAGGCGGATTCTTTACCAATGGAGCCATCAGGGAAGCCCTTCATACTCTTTGGCTCAGCACGCACAGGTCACATAGAGCAGTGAACTTTATAGAATGAGCTAGAATGCTGGAAGTACAACAGCTGGTTTTTGTCAAAAACCAGATCTACTTTTTTAAATTCATGAGCTCTTCTGAAATTGAATTGGCCCTCCCAGTATGAGTCACAACCGAGTTGGGTCTCTACCCTTGAACAAATTTCCCCTTGCGTGTGCACGCTCGTATGCTTCCTCGCACACTCTCTCCCCCAAGTAATTCCATATGTTCTATTATTTTCCTGAAAGCCGAGCTCCCTTCTCATTCTCCTCAGAGGAGGGCTCCAGCTCTCACCTCTGAGGGGCCTGAGTAACTGAGGCTGAAACGACTTGGAGGGAAACTTGTCAGCATAACTGATGATTCTATGGTTGAGCCACCGAAGACAGGTGAGCCTGCGCAGAGTGGAGCAAATGTGTGCCGCGTACATTTCCCGCTGGGTTCAGCCGTACTTCCTCCTCTGACATGTTGATTTATAAGTTTGTAGCTCTTCCCTAATGCATTGTGCCCCACCGTGGGTCATTGGAACTTCCTGCTGCAGAGGCCTTGCCTTAACTAGAAAAAAGAATTGTGAAGGCTCTGCTCTATGAATTTCCAGGTTTGTGGGTGTGTTGGCACTAAATGGAGTGACTGAGGACATGGAATCTTCAAGAGGGTAAAATAATCATAATATACTTGAATAGCACTGCTACATCAAGGGAGGGGTTTCTGTAAAAACAGATGCTTTGCAGCTTGACAGAACATAGTCTGAGTCGAATAAGAATTTAAAAAACATGGACACACGCAAGCCTTTAGGACCACCTGTGGTGGCAACTTGGTGTTCTAGAGTTCTTTACAAACCTCTCTCGAACTATTATACTTGTTCCTTGAAACTGCACTGTGTTAGACTTGCTAAAACATAGGGACTGCTCTACTTTCTCACAATCTGTTGGGATATTGATTGAGATATTTATGCAGTACCCGAGTTCTCAGGAAAAGGGGTGTTAGAAAATGAGACAGTGATGATGTTGGCAAGGCATGGAAAATTAGGCGAAAATATAATCTCCAGAAAGATAAGTTTAAGACAGTTTGAATGACTCGTCTGAGCCAGTCTGGCAGTCTTCTGTCCTTTGTCTAAACCTTTTCTCTCAGTTATCAGTTCTGGGTGATATAAGATGGTGGGGTATAAGGAAAGCCTTAAAAGATTAGACCTCTTGCTTAGCATTGTCCCCGAAGAGACTCTTGGCTTCTGACGTTGGAGTGACCTCTCCTTCCAAATGGCAGGTTAGCCAGGAGTCTCCACTCCCTGCCCCGACTCCATCCTCTCTACTTGCTGAGCTCCTTCACAGCTTGCTGTAGCCCTGGTTTGGGTCTCACCAGTCACAAAACTGACACTGCCATCTGAAGGTCATCAAAACCTTCCATAATCAGTCCTCATGCACTTTGACCATGCTGTACTGGCCACTGTGGACTGCCTGGAAAGATTAACTCATCACTTACTGTATATGTATTTCTAGAAGCAACTAAAGATTCAGGCTGCTTGGCTGGAACTACAGCTTCCTAGTTCTGTGACCTTAAACAATTTGATCTCTTAGGATTTGGTTTCTCCGACTATCAAATAGGCTTCCCAGGCACAGTGGGTAAAGTATCCGCCTGCAAATGCAGAGGACGCCGGTTTGATCCCTGGGTAGGGAAAATCCCCTGTAGGAGGAAATGGCAGCCCACTCCAGTATTCTTGCCTGGGTAGTCCCATGGACAGAGGAGCCTGGTGGGCTATAGTCTGTGGGATCTCAAAGAGTTAGACACAACCAAGCAATTGACCACAGCACACAACTACCAAATAGAGATAATAGTACTCTCCTTATAGATAGTAAATGCATATTATATAAATAAAATGTATAGAGAGTTAAATGAGGTAATGCATAGTAGATGCTCATTAAGTGTTGGATAGATTGATGGATGATGAGTAGGTAGCTCACTCTAACATTTGCTTTTATATTATAATATACATGTTACTTATCTTTGCCAGTGTATCCAAAATAAGGGAACAAATATATTTTATCTTCATTAATATAGTCAAGTACTGGCTAGAATTTGATTATCTTTGAGTATGTGTTTTCTAGATGCTTGTCTATATTTATTCTTTTTCATGCCTTTTTACTTTTATGTGGCTTTCTGTTACTCATTTTTTCTTTGAGTAAGTTCCCTCTTTTGGAAAAAAAAGAGCTTGTATTGGTTGGATTAAGGAGAAGAATGTTTTGATTTTTACAAATGTATATATAATAAGAATGTAGAGCATGGGATCATATTGGGCCCTCTGAACAGAAAGAGAACATTTTGGAGTATACAGCAGGGAAATAAAATTCCTGGGAAGACTGTTACCCAGAATAAGCCTTCCATTGAAGGTTCTTACTGCTCCATTAGGGCTTCCCTGAGAGCTCAGTTGGTAAAGAATACGCCTGCAATGCGGGAGACCCCAGTTCGATTCCTGGGTTGGAAGATCCTCTGGAGAAGGGATACGCTACCCACTCCAGTATTCTTGGGCTTCCCTTGTGGCTCAGCTGGTAAAGAATCCGCCTGCAGTGCGGGAGACCTGGGTCCAGGCCCTGAGCTGGGAAGATCCCCTGGCTGGAGAAGTCCATGGACTCTACAGTCCATGGGTCACAAGGAGTGGACACAACTGAGCGACTTTCACTTCCACGGCTGCGTTGGCAGATTTGTGAGTGGTTGGTTTCTTAAAAGTCGGACGCCCTTACACTACCCCTCTTCTTTGAAACTCTTTTACCTTAGCTGTTTTCATACTTGGTTTCTTGATTATTTTGTCTTTGTCCCTCTCTTTTTCTCTCTGTTGAATCTTCTGCTCCTCCTATCACCACTGCCCAAGCCACCCTACACTACCACCAGAGCCTCAGTCCCACGGTGCCAGTCAAGTCCATCCTCACCTAACACCATTTCCCCCAGGAGAAGTCAGTGTATGGGGTAGTAAAGAGAACAATGAAATGGGAATTCAGAGACTTCCTTTCAAATTGCATTTCCTTTTTTTTTTTCTTGATGTTTTTAAGATTTTTCTATTTATCCTTAATATTCAGTAATTTGATTGTAAAGGGGGCCCCCCTATAGTTTTGGTCATTTTCTCTTTTAAGTTTGTTGAGCTTCTTGGATCTATGGGTTTATAGTTTTCATCAAATTTGGTAATTTTTCAGCCATTATTTTTTTCTGCCCCGCCACCTCCTTTGGGAACTTCAGTTGCATGTATATTAGGTTGCTTGATTTTGTTTTCATTTTTTTTCCCTCTGTGTTTTATTTTGGATAGTTTCTATCACCATGTCTTCCATTTCTCACCTTGTCATGTTCATATTTTTCTTTTATGCTCTTGAGCATGGGGGCATATTTATAACGACTATTGTATCTTTTTCCTTGTCTGCTTATTCTGTTATCTGTGTTCTTTGTGGTTCTGTTTCTCTTATTTTTCCCCTCCTTATGTATTTTCCCACTTTTTTGCAAGCCAGGTAATTTTTGATTAGATGTGTGCATCTGTGCTAAGTTGCTTCAGTTGTGTCTGACTCTGCGACCCTATGAAGTGTAGCCAACCAGGCTCCTCTGTCCATGAGATTCTCCAGGCAAGAATGCTAGAAGGGAATGCCATGCTCTCCTCCAGGGGATCTTCCTGAGCCAAGGATCAAACCTGCGTCTCTTGTGTCTCCTGCATTGACAGGTTTATTCTTTACCATTAGTGCCACATGGGAAATGATTGGATGCCGGACATGTAATTTTTATACATCATTCAGTTCAGTTCAATCACTCAGTCATGTCCGACTCTTTGTGACCCCATGAACTGCAGCACACCAGGCCTCCCTGTCCATCATCAACTCCCGGAGTGTACTCAAACTCATGTCCATTGAGTCAGTGATGCCATCCAACCGTCTCATCCTCTGTTGTCCCCTTCTCCTCCCACCTTCAATCTTTCCCAGCATCTATCATCTATACATCATTGGATGATAGATTTTGCTGTAGTCTTTTAAATATTATTGAGCTTTAAGACACATTTTAGGAACATAGAAATACATCAGTTATTTCAAGCTTTGCTTTTAGGCTTTGTTATACATGTCCAGGGCAATCTTTAGTTTAAAACTAACTCGTCTCACTACTGTGGCAGTACCTTTCTGAGAATTCTACCAGGTTCCCTATCTACAAGGAGATCCTTTCACTCTAGCTGGTGAGAACATGAACCATTCCTGGTACTGTGTGAACTCTGGGAATTCTACCTGCTCTGTGCAGGTAGTTCATTCACCAGCCTTGGGAGTTCCAGCCACTTGGGCAAAGATTAGTAATCAGCCAAAGATTCAGAAAACTAAGATCATGGCATCTGGTCCCATCAATTCATGGCAAATAGATGGGCAAACAATGGAAACAGTGACAGACTTTATTTTTGGGAGGCTCCAAGTCACTGCAGATGGTGACTGCAGCCATGAAATTAAAAGGCACTTGCTCCTTTGGAAGAAAAGTTATGACCAACCGAGACAACATATTAAAAAGCAGAGACATTTACTTTGTCAACAAAGGTCCGTCTAGTCAAAGCTATGATTTTTCCAGTGGTCATGTATGGATATGAGAGTTGGACTATAAACAAAGCTGAGCGCTGAAGAACTGATGCTTTTGAACTGTGGTGTTGGTGAAGATTCTTGAGAGTCCCTTGGAATGCACGGAGATCCACCCAGTTCATCCTAAAGGAAATCAGTCCTGAATATTCATTGCAAGACTGATGCTGAAGCTGAAACTCCCAATACTTTGGTCACTTGATGTGAAGAACTGACTCATTTGAAAAGACCCTAATTCTGGGAAAGATTGAAGTCAGGAGGAGAAGGGGATGACAGAGGATGAGATGGTTGGCTGGCATCACTGACTAGCTGGACATGAGTTTGAGTAAGCTCCGGGAGTTGGTGATGGAGAGGAAAGCTTGGCGTGCTGCAGTCCATGGGGTCACAAAGAGTTGGACATGACTGAGTGACTGAACTGAACTGAAAAGTTTGAGGAGACTCTTTTTAGCCCCCTTTATTTTCTTTGAAAATTTTTTATATTTTTATTGAAGTATTGTTGATTTACAATGTTGTACTAATTTCTGCTTTACAGCAAAGTGGCTCAGTTATATACATATAAACATTCTTTGTATTCTTTTTGATTCTGGTTTATCCTAGCAGATTGAATATTCTGTGTGCTATACAATAGGACCTTCTTGTTTATCCTTCCTAATAGTTTGCATCAGCTAACTCTGAACTCCCAGTCCATCTCTCTCACTCCTCTCTACCCTTGGCAACCACAGATCTGTTCTCTCAGTTTATGAGTCTCTTTTTTTTTTTTTTAAGGTAGCTGCATTTGTGCTGTGTTTTAGATTCCACATATCAGTGAGATCATGTGATATGTGCCCTTCTCATATCTGACTTACTTCATTTAGTATGACCATCTCTAGGTCCATTTGCCGTGCTGAAAATGGCATTGTTTCATAACTTTTATGGCTGAGTAGTATTCCATTTGTGTATGTGTACCACATCTTCTTTATCCATTCATTTGTAGACCATTTAGGTTGTTTCTATGTCTTGGCTATTGTGAATAGTGCTGCTGTGAACATAGGAGTGCGTGTGTCTTTCTGAATTATACTTTTGTCTGGGGGTATTCCAGGAGTGGGATTGCTGGATTATATGGTAGTTCTTCAGCATCAGTGGGAGGGGGATAGACTTGAAATACAGTGATATTGCATAGCTTGCCTTGGAAATGAAACGAGATCATTCTGTCATGTTTGAGGTTGAACCCAAGTACTGCATTTGGAACTTTTTTGTTATATGAGGGCTACTCCATTTTTTCCATGGAATTCTTACCCACAGTAGTAAATATAATGGTCATCTGAATTAAATTCACCCATCCCTGTCCATTTTAGTTCACTGATTTCTAAGATGTCGGTGTTTATTCTTAGCATCTCCTGCTTGACCAAGTCCAATTTACCTTGATTCATGGACCTAACATTCCAAGTTCCTATGCAGTACTGTTCTTTGCAGCATCAGATTTTGCTTTCATTACCAGACACATCCACAACTGAGCGTCATTTCCACTTTGGCCTGGCCGCTTCATTCTTTCAGGGGCTGTTAGTAGTTCTCCTCCTCTCTTCCCGAGTAGCATATTGGACACCTTCCGACCTGGGAGGACTCATCTTTCAGTGTCATATCTTTTTGTTCTTTTATACATGTCATGAGGTTTTCACTGCAAGTATACGGTGGTTTGCTGTTTCCTCCAGTGCTGTTAGGAGATACCATGCTAATGGCAGAAAGGGAAGAGGAGCTAGAGTCTCTTGATGAGGGTGAAGGAGGAGAGTGAAAATGTTGGCTTAAAATTTAATTTAAAAAGAAAACTAAGATCATGGCATCTAGCCCCATCACTTCATGGTAAATAGAAGGGGTAAAGGTGGAAGTAGTGACAGATTTCCTCTTCTTGGGCTCTAAAATCACTGTGGATGGTGACTGCAGCCATGAAATTGGAAGACAGTTGCTTATTGGCAGGAGAGCTATGACAAACCTAGACAGTGTGTTGAAAAGCAGGGGCATTACTCTGCCAACAAAGGTCCATATGGTCAAGGCTATGGTCTTCCCAGTGGTCACGTACGGTTGTGAGAGCTGGACCATAAAGAAGGCAGAGCACCAAAGAATTGATGCCTTTGAACTGAGGTGCTGGAGGAGACTCCCGAGAGTCACTTGGACAGCAAGGAAATCAAGCCAGTCAATCTTAGGGGAGATCAACCCTGAATACTCGTTGGAAGGACTGATACTGAAGCTCCAGTATTTTGGTCATCTGATGCTATAGATGACTCATTGGAAAAACCCGTTTTCCATAGTGGCTGCACCTTCTTACATTTTCATCAACAGTTTAAGAGGGTTCCTTTTTCCTCAGGCTGAGGGGACTTTTCTTGGTGATATACAGAGATCTCTCTCTGTTTCTCCCTTCCTCCCTCCCTCCAACTTTCTCTCTCTCTTTCTCTCTCCTTCCCTCCTCCCTCCTTTCCCCCTTTCTTTGTGCAGCCCGTGCCTTCCCAGTATTTTGCCCCATGCAACTCCAGCTTCCTTAATGTTCCAAATCTTCAAGTTCCGTCTCCTCTGTTTAGGTGCCACCCTCCTGCATTATGGCCTGGAAACACCAGCTGGAGTGGCCATGGGCTCGCTTCATGCATTTTCCTTCTCCACCATCTGAAAGCTATTGCTTCATGTATCTCATCTGGTTTTCTAGTTGTGTAAGCCAAGATTTCAAGCTGTTTTATACCAAAATACGTTAATATTACTTTACAGAGCAGGAGCACTTTCTTATCAAAATAACGTTATCCCTGTTATCAACATGAGCAGTGAATTCCTAATGTCATATAATATCTAGTCTGTTTTTAAATTTCCCAAATGTCACAAAGCTGTTCTTCACAACTAGCTTTTCCAAACTAGGATTCCATCTGGGACCATAATTGTAACATGACTTAAGAGAATTAAACTATGGACAGCAAGTTGCTTTTGGCCCTAGACTTAAGTTTTTTGGGCTCCCCTGTCTAATACCCTGCCTTCTTTCTCTCCATCTGCAGGAAGATGCCTTCAGCTTGGCATTGAGGCTTTCCAAACACTGGTTCTCCCCTGTCTGGTCAACCTTTCTCCACCCACCCTTGACTTCTCTTTGCTGTGTGAGACTAGCTCAGTCCTCCTTCCCAGCCTTTGCAACCCCATTTCTCTAGCCTGAAATATCTCACCTCTTCCTTTCCGTGTATCCAGCCTGACCCATCCTCCAGGTCCCAGTTCAGCCTCCTCCATTGTCTTTCACACTTAATTTCATCTCTTGGGATGCCATTCGTTTCTTGTTCTGAATGATATTATCCCAAGTAGACAGTCACCACCCCCTTTGAAAAGAGACCATGCTTCATACCAAGAACACTGCTTGGCAAAAATGAAGTACTGTAGCTGCTAATTTTGTTACTATGATAGTTCTGTGACCCTCCTAACATGCAGCACTAGATGGCTGGCAGAATAGTAACCTTTGAAATATGTTTGTGTTTAGAGGGGAGGGCAGACTTGGGGATACTTCTTGCAAGTACTAATGCTCACCTATTGTTGATTATTTTGCCTCTCTGGGTTCCATTACACATCAAGGGAAATTGGTAACCAGGCCATAGAGTTACACTGATTTGAAGTGTATAAGTTAACAAGTATTCCTTTGTTATCCAGTGTTAGCTCACGAAACAAAGATGCCCCCTGGGATCTCACAGTCTAATTAAGCACAACTGTTCCACACTTCTTTCCCCTTGCCTGCTATTTGTTTTGTTCTGAATATGAAATCACAGCCCCCTAAATAAACCTCATAAAAAGCCAGCTGTGCTTATAATGTTAGGCACAGATTGTATTCAACCATAAATGATCCTCTATTCATAATGTTAAAAAATAAGTATTATTAGTAATTTACATCATGTGTATTTCCAGTTTTTACTTGGCAGATAAATTTTATGAGCATTTTTGTGACTTCTACAGGGATATAGTGTTTTTGATTGCCCAGAATTTAACCTTATATTTTCTTTGTTTAAGCCTACTTATAAATTCTACCTGACTTAAGGTTGCCAAAACTCAGAGTGTATTTCCCTTTTGGTTATATGTTTCTGAACGGTGGAATAGAACCTTTTGAAATTGTCTTCCTACACTTGAAGTGGATCATCTAGTGACTAGTGACATGAGTTGGGATTAATTTGTTGTATTTTCTTGCTGGAGAAGGACTATTCAAAATATTTAGAGACCATGTTTGTATGTGTCATAAAAAGGCCTCCAGGACCTAGCTTCTGGGGTCCTCTCTCTGCCTGCCTTCCCAACCTGCATAAACACGGCACACTCTCACCCCAGCCGTGAGGAACCATGTGCAGTTCTCAGAATCCCACACCATTTCCTGTTTATGCTATTCCATACCCTAAGTGTTTTTCCTGCCTTCTTTGTCAGTTGACAAGTTGCTATTTATCTTTCTGGATTCAATTCCATTTTAACTTCCTCTTTCTCAGGATTCCTTCCACCCCTTCTGCCCTAATCCAGTGAACTCTCCTCCTCTGTGCCTCTACTGCCCTGTACACAGATGCCCAGGGTGGTAGTGTCTGTGACGCCGTACTGCCCGTGTCTGTGAACTTGTATGTCTCCTCCGGTGGAGAATTCTGAAAGAGCTGGGAACACCAGCCCACCTGACCTGCCTCCTGAGAAACCTGTAGGCAGGTCGGGAAGCAACGGTTAGAACAGGACATGGAACAGCAGACTGGTTCCACATAGGAAAAGGAGTACGTCAGGGCTGTGTATCGTCACCCTGCTTATTTAACTTATATGCAGAGGACACCATGAGAAACGCTGGGCTGGAGGAAGCACAAGCTGGAATCAAGATTGCCGGGAGAAATGTCAATAACCTCAGATAGGCGGATGACACCACCCTTATGGCAGAAAGTGAAGAACTAAGAGCCTCTTGATAAAAGTGAAAGAGGAGAGTGAAAAAGTTGGCTTAAAGTTCAGCATTCAGAAAACTAAGATCATGGCATCTGGTCCCATCACTTCATGGCAGATAGATGGGAAAACAGTGGCAGACTATATTTTGGGGGGCTCCAAAACCACGGCAGATGGTGATTGCAGCCATGAAATTAAAAGACGCTTACTACTTGGAAGGAAAATTGTGACCAATTTAGATAGCAAATTAAAAAGCAGAGACATTACTTTGCCAACAAAGGTCCTTCTAGTCAAGGCTATGATTTTTCCAATAGTCGTGTATGGATCCAAGAGCTGGACTATATAAAGCAGGCTAAGCATCAAAGAATTGATGCTTTTGAACTGTGGTGTTGGAGAAAACTCTTGAGAGTCCCTTGAACTGCAAGGAGACTCAACCAGTCCATCCTAAAAGAAATCAGTCCTGAATATTCATTGTAAGGATGATGCAGAAGCTGAAACTCCAATATTTTGGCCACATGATGCAAAGAGCTGATTTATTTGAAAAGACCCTGATGCTGGGAAAGATTGAAGGCATAAGGAAAAGGGGACAACAGAGGATGAGATGATTGGATGGCATCACTGACTCAATGGACATGAGTTTGAGTCAACTCCCGGAGTTGGTCATGGACAGGGAGACCTGGCATGCTGCAGTCCATGGAGTTGCATTCAGTTGGACACAGCTGAATGATTGAACTGAACTGAACTGAACTGATGTCTCTTCCTCCTATCTAAGATTACTGGGTCAGGAAATTTGCCTCTTCTGGGTCTTTATTTCCTACAGTTAGGTTAGTATTTGGCATACAAGAAATATTTACTTAATAAATACATATCTATTTAATCAATTTGTTAAATTCTCTGCTCTTTCTCCACAAAACTTCTGTTCCTTCTGAACAGTTCTCATTTATAACAGTGGTCTATAATAATATTGCCAACAATACTGCTGCATCTTCACATTTTAAAAATGCACCCTAAGTGAAAGTCATTATAATAGAAGCCATAGATGCTTACATATGGTATTCTCAGACAAAGTTTTGAAGGGATGCCTATTCATTTGTGTAATGGCTGGATATAAATTATTCGGAGTTGAGATATAACATGTGTGCATGTAACCACCGAGCAGATGTCTCTCCCAATCAGAATCCCCCTCCTCCCTTGCAGTTGGTATTAATCTGGGTTCCCCAGAGAAGCAGAACCAAAAGAAGGGGAAGGAGAGATGGCTATGTAGATGAATATGTTCTAAGTGCTTGTAGCAAGAGAACTTGATGAAGGTTAGGAAGAATCTTCCCACAGGAAAGGAGTTCTTAGCTAAGACTTGAAGGATAAGAGAAAGTGCCCTAGGAAAGGAAGGCAAGGGACTGAATGTTATAGACAAATGCAAAGCCTTGAAATGAGAAGGGAAAATGGAAACAGCCTCATATAGCCAGATCTTAGAGAGCAAGGAGGAAATGGCAGTATTGAGGCTGGAGGGGTAGGGAGAAGCCATGCCACAAAGGGCCCCGTGGGTTATATGAGGATGATTGGTTATAGAAGCATGATTGGGAAGAGTATAGAAGTGGCAGTTTCCTTAGTCACCAAGTCCTTGGATGCATAGCCTTTTACCAGTTAGCTTATTAAAGGAGCAAACCAATTCAGATTATTTTAAGCATCACAGAAATCAAAATACAGATTAAAAACCAGAAAGAAGATTTCTGTCATTATGGTCATTGTTGTAGTTATTTTTTACAGCCAACAACAACTTGGAGCTGATAGTAACTGGAAGGACACTATGCAATGATGAGATCTGGGCAGCTTGTAGTTGGATGTATCCTCCTAAACAGAAACATTGTCATCATTAAATATTAGGGAAACCCCCTCCCTCCGCAATTATTGCTCTGTGTCTTGCTGAGGAGGTGTGGTGGGGCATGTCTGACGTGATAGATGGATTTACTGTTTTCTTTCAAATTCTTCCTAAAGCAGTTTCCCAGGACCCTAGGCTATTTGCGCGTCTCCGAACCATCCCTGATCCAAGGGCTAAATCAGCGCACATCCAGAGACCACGTTCTCCAGACTAAAGTGTTTTGTTTCTTCCTGAGTTGAGAGTTAGTTTATATATCTTCAAACTTTAAATTAGCTATTTAGTTGTGTGTGTATATATATTTATGGATTTTCATTTAAGAAAAATAAAAGAGGTGAAATTAGGATTGTTTTTATAGAAAAGTCTAAGTTCTTCAGTCTTTAGAACCATGAGAATGAAGATACAGTAATGTACTAATAAAGAGACTGATTCATTGTTACCAAATCAGGCTTTTGGACCATTATCCTGCATTATAATTCTATTGTCTTTTCACCTTGTTCTGAATGTGCATCATTTCATCTAATAAACATCTGTTGAGCACCTGCAGTGTGCCAGATACCTTCTCCTAGGCGGTAGAGATATGAAGGTATAGTCACCCATCAGAAGGATTTTGTAATGTGATGGAAGAGACTATAAGTAAGGAAGTGACAGACAGACAAATATCATGATATTGTTTATACATGGAATCTTTTAAAAGGGTACAAATGAGCTTATTTACAAAACAAAAATAGAGTTACAGGTACAGAAAACAAGGTTATGGTTATTTAGGGGTTAAGTGGGGGAGGGATAAATTGGAAGATCAGGACTGACATATACACACTACTCTATATAAAATAGGTGACTAATAAGGACCTACTGTATAGCACAGGGAACTCTACTCAATACTCTGTGATGACCTGTATGGGAAAAGAATCCAAAAAAGAGCAGCTATATGTATGTATATGTAACTGATTCACATTGTTGTACACCTGAAACTAACACAATGTTGTGAATCAGCTATACTCCTATTAAAAAAAAAATAGTTTACCACTGGTTGCTGTACCCCACGAGGACTTGGCTAAGTGGAAAAGGTCCTTAATGTCCAATCATGTTTATTCATTTATTCATTCATTAAAAAATTTAAGTGTAGAACCAAAGAGCTGGTCCTTCTATTACCATCATCTTATTTTTCATTGTTGATATATCCCTGTAAGAAACTTTAGTTGTTTATTCTTCATAGCAATTTTTCTTTTTTTTTTTTGCCTCAGTTATCCTGGGATTTTTTTTTTTTTCCTTTTCTCATTTTTCATGTCAAGCTCAGACTTATTACTGGGTAATAGGTTGCAAGAAATGAGAATTGAGTTATTTTTAAACAAATATCAATCATGTGTGATATGTTTAATGGCAATTATAATGAATAAAACCAAGGTTTTTACTTATGATGAAGTCATTATAGTCACCACTGGCAAATCGCCAAATTAATAATAAGACAATAAATCATTTGTGATGCCAAAGGGATCAAATAAATAAAAACAGGATTGACCTTGTTAGACATTTGATATTTTCAGTATTTATCTGTCAGAGCCACTGATTTGGAAATTGTTACAAATTCTTGGAAAATGGAATCTTTTTCCCCCGTAAAAATGCCCATCATTTGGCAAACTACAGTGTTATTTTCCTTGAAAAGAATGTAGTGATTGATTACCCAGAGTGCACCATGACAACGTAAACCAAGCAAACAGCTGGAAAATTGTATATAATCATATAGCATCACCTAGGCTCTGTGTTGAGCACGACCATTAGAATTAAACCATGACATTCTAATCGCTTCCTGCAGGTACGTTCTTTTTACACCACAACTTTTATCTCCAGGGGATATTTCTATGTGCTTGCAACCTCCCCTTCCCCTCCAGTGGGTATCAGCACAATTCTAGTCACCCAACAGCCCTGGGATAAATAAAGACCAAACCGAATCCACCCAAAGAGACTTCAAAATGCTAAGATATGTGTGTCTAGCATCCTTCACATATATGGCATCCCTCACATTATTTATGTGAGTTAACATTATTAGTCCTGTTTCTTTGATTAGCAGTACTGTGCTGAAGATCCCAAGAAATTACAGAACATATGAGGAAAGGGAAGGATAGGAAGGTTATATTTTATTTTTGTTTTGCTTTTTTATTTAAGGTGGCTGAATTTAAGATTTTTTCTAGGTTGGAGGATAATTGCTTTACGATATTGTGTTTATTTCTGCTGTACAACAGTGTGAATCAGCTCTAAGTATACACATAAGTACACACTCCCTCATAAGCCTCCCTCCCACCCTCCTGCGTCCCCCCTGTGAGAGTCGCATTGACATATATACACTACCCCAAGCAAAATAGATAGCTAGAGGAAAGCTACTGTGTAACACAGGGAAGGTTTTAGAAAAGAACAATACTAGGGTCACTTTTTTTTTTAATATTAAACATTTTTTTTATTAGTTTTGCCAAACAATGACATGATATCACCATGGGTTTACATATGCTCCCCCTCCAGAACCCCCCTCCCTCCTCCCTCCCCCCGGAAAATCTCGTTGCACCAGTCCCAAGCATCAATCCTGGGCCGGCTATTGCTTAGACATATGATAATTAACATGTTTCAATGCCATTCTCCCATATCATCCCACCCTTTCCCTCATCCACAGAGGCCCTGAGTCTGTTCTATACATCTGCGTTCCTTTTGCTGTCTCGCATGCTGGGTTCTCGTAACCGTCTTTCTAAATTCCATATATATGCGTTAATATACTGTATTGTTGTTTTTGCTTCTGGCTTACTTCACTCTGGATAATGGGCTCCAGTTTCATCCATCTGAGTAGAACTGATTCAAATGAATTTTTCCTTAATGCTGAGTAGGGTCACTTTTGAGAAGCTGATCAGCAGGAGTAAGCACACCAGAGATGACCTGGAACAATTACACAGTATTCCCCAAGTCTGTAAGCACCAAGGTACCAGATGAGGGATGAAGGCCAGTAGAGGACCCTCAAGTTATCCTTGGTTACCAGAGGGCTAGATGGAGCCTTCAGAAAGGCAGGGGCTCCCCAAAACTGTCCAAGAGTGGATTATCAATAGCATAATTGGAAATAGAACCAGGCCCTTTCTCTCAATGATCTGAGCCATCTGCTTGTGCTCACCTTCCCTGCAGCGTTTCAGATTTTAAATGGCCTTTGTTAGGATGGCTGGAGTCCACTCTCCTTTACTAATTGCTGTCCACGTGTGGTAGGATATCCTGTGTTCTTAATCAGGATGAGGATTTTTGATTCTTCATAGCAGCATAGGGACATGTAGCTGAGCAGAATCAATTCCTGTCATTCACACACAAACACCAAGGAACAGAATTATGGATCAGGGTAAAGCTGCAGTGCTTTAATCTTAAAATCAATACAGAAAAGGAAGTTGAACTCGTGGGGATTCTATAGAGACTGTAATTTGGTTTCCCATGGAGTTTTCCCTACATGATGTAACTGCTCCTTCCTTTTCATCTTCTGATTATTTTACTTGGGGTGTGGGGAGAGGAGAGGCAAAGAAGAGACCTCTAGAACCAAATAAGCCTAAATAAGCACGTACGTGTAAACTCATAACTTAAGCTGGTCCTCCACTGTGTTGAGAAAAGCTGTACACTTCTGTCCATTCTTCTTGTCTGTAGAAGAAAGAAAACCAAAACACTGTACCCCATAGTCTGTATTTAAGCATAATAAAATGCCTTTGATTATTTCAAAAGTTACTGTCAGACCGGGGGAAAAAAATTTAATGTTTACTTTTCTAGCTCAGCCTGGAATTCTATATAAATAAATACATATTCATCAAACCAGTTATTGACCAAAGGATTCCAAAATGCTAAGCATGCGATTAATATTTACTCCAGTGTAATTGTGCTCTTTGGGAAAGAGACACAAACAAATGGTTTGAATAATTATAACTTTTTTTCTGGTGTGGCTTGCCACCTTCTATTTTTTTTTTTTTCTTCAGCAAAAATTTAGAATTTATTGAAAATGCCTCTGTTTAGATATAGCATTGTTTCACTGCACAGTATTATTAGTCTCTAAAGATGGGTTTATTTTTTCCCTTGGATATTCCTTTAATTCACTTTTAAAACACATCTGTTTGGACACTGCTTCTACAGTGACAAAAACAAGAAGAAGTACCATGATCTCATGAGAAATGTTTCTAAGGAGCAATGGTGTAGTGAAAAGATTGAAGTCTGTAGTCCTTGCATTGCTTTTTTCTTTCCCTAAGCCTGTTTCCTCCTTTTTACACTGGGGATGGTTAAGGGATTCAATTGATAGGTAGGTTTGTTGAGAGGATTAAATGAGATAAAGCATGTACAGTGTCTAGCTCAGTACTCTGCACTTGTAAGAGTCCGTAAGTGTTCATGAGTATCATTATTATGTGAGTTTCAAGTGAGAGTAACATATGCTGTATATGTGAAAACATTCTACAAGCTGTAAGGCACAATACAAATGTTATTTGGTATCCTTAATAGATTGATGGTTTTGAAACTTTTAAAAACAACTCCTGGAAGGCTTTTTTTCAGTCTGCCTGTCATGGGTCCCTAATCTGAAAGTAGAACCCTGAGGGTGATAAATCTGACTGCAACTGAATATGCATTTCCTTTCTTAAAAGCCCCAGAGAGATATCTTGTAAACGCCAAGAATTCCGTGAAATCAACTTGAAATTCCCTGTCCTGTGTCCTTCCATAAAAAACACCTTCTCAGGTCTTGGAAGGATCAGCACTGTATAAGATCCTTATTTCATTTTTCATGAGTATTTTTAAATGTCATGTCCTTCTAGGAAAGTTCAGGTGTCTTTAAGTGATTGCATCCTTTAGTTGTCCTTCCTTGTCCTACACATTACCTGAGTCAAAACCCTCATAAGTTTCTGTGTCCTCTCTGTGTTCTTTTCCAGAGCACAATCATTGTGGAGAAGACAGTGCAAGACCTCATGAACCTGATGCACGACTTGAGTGCCTACTCAGATCAGTTCCTCAACATGGTGTGCGTGAAGCTCCAGGAGTACAAGGACACCTGCACCACAGCCTACAGGTAGGGTATCTGTGGGGAGCCAAGCAAGGTCAGTTTAGAACTTGACCATTGGGGTGGTTGGTGATACTGCCTTCATAGCCTAACTTTCCACCCTTATAGAAAAGGACCATCCTTCAGTTTGCTGAGAAGCCTGATGAGAACATATACGAAAGCCGTAGTCTCATGGACACATACATGCATATCAACAGAGAATGGAAGGGACAAAGAGACAAAGCCACTCAGGACTGCCACTGAGTGGCTTAGATGAAGTGTCAGCCTTGTCTTTTATGAACATCTAGAATCACAAGGTGTGTCTTCCTCAAGGAAATTCCAGATCTTGATTAACCCCTCTTGTGATTCTAAAAGATCTTTAAAGAAAGCAATTTTGAACTCTTAGCAACCCTTAATAATCTATATGATTTCCTTTTAGTTAGTACAAATGTATTCCTCATGATACTTGATCTATAGCGTTCCTACTGTCATGAAAGGATGGTTACCCTGTTTTTAGCATCAGTGGACATGGAAGGTCATTGTTATAAACTTGAAAACCCTTCGTTTTCGTTCTGATTTCTTTTCTCTGAGTTCAGAATTCTCTTTGAGCTTGAGGAAAAGATCATAGCACTTCTTGTAAAAAGCTAACAATAGGAACAAATTATGGTCTGGTTGACAAGATCGGAAACAATTAGGGAAGAAAAGAATGTATAATAAAATAACTAAATTTCATGTGATATATAATAAAGGATAGACAGTATAGCACAGGCTCAGGTACTACTTGTACACTACAGACTGTAAAAGCAGAAGGAGTAAAACATGAAAGAGAGTGACAGGCTGGAGTCAAGAGAAATCTCACAGAAGGTGAGATAGGTTCAGAACCTTAGAAAGATGGATGAGATTTAGGGAGGTAGAAAGAAGAAATAGGAGCATTGCAGGGATAAAGAATCAGCAAAAACGTAGTTATCTGATATTCAGATGGATGGTTGAGGAGGGAAAGGTTTGAATGGAACAGAGTTCCTAGGAGAAGATAGTAGGAAATGATGTTGAATAGGAAAAGTAAGACCATATAACAAAGGATCTTAAAAAATAAGACTTTGAAATTTAGATGTTGAATAGTAGGTGATAAGGAACCGTTATAAGTAAGCCAGGAAGCAGTGTTTAGGGAAGATTAATCTGGCCAAGGGATGTAACATAGATTAATGCTTAACCTCCTTAACTCCAACAATAAGTAATATTTATCCACAGTTACATGAATAACAACAACAACAAGAAACAACAACAGTCATTTCACTGAAAGATGCACTCCCAATAATTTTTTTTTTGTTCAGTAATTATTCATCAAGAACGTTAATACATTTAGGTTAAAATCATACATATAATCAACATATATATTATACTCAATTGTGTAATTGTGATACACAAATGATAACTCACATCATTGTTATCACATCATTGAGTTATCAAATGGCACATCAAACAAAAATATATTAACGTTTAGTATTTTGATAAAAAAAATTTAATTTAAATTTTTAGATTTTAATTAGATGATTTTTTGCAGAAAACTATAAATAGATTAATAATAAAATATTTTCAAGCATTTAGATATATTCCATTAGGATAAAACTTGGCAAGGAAATGAAATAGAAATAATACTTCAAAAAGAAAAATGAAAAATACTTAACCATTATAATAATTAATGAAGTTGCTTAGTTGTGTCCAACTCTTTGTGATCCCACGGACTGTAGCTTCACAGGCTCCTCTGTCCATGGAATTCTCCAGGCCATAATACTAGAGTGAGTAGCTGTTCCCTTTTTCAGGGGATCTTCCCAACCAAGGAATCAAACCAGGGTCTTCTGCGCTGCAGACAAATTCTTTACCAGCTGAACTACAAGCTTCTTTTCATATATTTTAAATTTATTGTGGTGGGTATCAAATCCCTAAAGTACTGACATTCTATTGGTTACACTTAAAGTGACTTAAAGTGATTTAAAGTATCAATATTTGTAATGTGCCAAAAATTATGTATTTTATAACCACTGAACTCAAGCTCTAAAAAAAAAGAAAAAAAAAAAACACCCTAAATTTCAATTTTAAAATTTGGGAAAGAGAGTAGAGTTTTTCAAAATTCCTTTAAGAGATACACATAAAAATTTTAAAAGCCATTGCCCTTGGGTAGTTAATTGTCTAAGAGTGGAATTTCTGGACCAAAGCTGTATTTTCAGTTTTACAAGACCAAATTCCATAATGGTTGTACCAACATTACATTTACCAAGTGATAGCCAAAAAACATATTTTAAAAATCTATTTTTACCTTTACTTTAAGTGGCATTGAATTTTAAGATTTTTTTTTTAAAGCAAGGTATGTCTTCTTATATTTCATTAAGGGCAACTCATAATTTCTAACAAATAATAATGCCAGTGAGTATTAATTATAATGGAGAGTGTATAGCTTACTAAAGCCACAGAGCACAGTTGTCACTGTTGAACTTTCTTGTTTTGAAATGATACTCAGATTGAGTATAGTTCTTTTTCCTGGAATGTGTCCAAATCAGTTTCATCCTTACACGTGAACAACCCTTCAGATGTGTGAAGACGACTATCATGGTCCATTTAGTACTTGTGGTTTTTTCACTCTAGACTAAACATCCTTGGTTTCTGATACATCCTGGGTCCGCAGACCATCCTGCTCTTCTTTCTTCATTGCCCTTAGCCTGGCAGCTCTAACTTAAAAAAGGAGCACCCCACTCTGAGCTCAGTGCTCCAGATGTGCTCTTAGACTTCAGCAAAACCACTGCCTTCTTTTTGCTGGACCCAGTGCTGAAACACATCCTTCATTGCGTGTGGATGTGTAGGACTAAAGGAGTCAGTTACAGATTATAGCTTTAATGAGCTTACATTCTTGGTAAAGCATAGAAAGGAAAAGAGGAGACAAAGAAAGCAGGCATGTATACCCACAACATTAACTTATGATGGAAAATATGGTAAGATAGGCAATGATGACATGCTCTAGGAAGAAGAAATTACAGAGGACAAGAAAGAGCTGGTGAAAGATACAAATTTGGACTTGTGGAGAGTGAGTAGGATTTTTAAATATTTGTTTATTTGGCTGCATCTTTCGTTGCAGCATACAAACTCTTAGTTGTGGCATGCAGGGTGTAGTTCTCTGACCAGGAATCAAACCTGGGGCCCCTGCGTTGGGTGTGCAGTCTTAGCCTCTAGACCACCAGGGAAGTCCCTAAAACAAGGAGGATTTAGACAGGATTTAAGCTGAAGGGGCTAAAGGAATGAAGGAACCAGAACAATGTCAAGAAGGTGGGGAAGAGCAGGAAAAGGATGAACAAATGATGAATATTTGGGTTTTGGGAAAAGATGGCCAGACAAAATAGAGACCATTGAATACCAGGTTCAAGGAGCTTGACCTTTTAAAGTTAGGTAGTGGGAACCACTGAAGATGAGTGAATAGAGAGTGCCAGGGCAGACCTGTGCCTTAGGGAGATGTTTCTGAGCTTGGGTAAGATGGATTGGAAAGGCAAGAGTGTGGAGGCATAGTGGAGAGAGGCCGAGCGCCTGAATTAGAGGAGACGTGGGGGAAACGGAGGGGAAGGGGCAGACCAAGAGACACGCGGTGAATTTGTAGGACATCGGCACTGTCTGGCTGTAGAGGGCAGGAAAGTGTAAGAAGAAATACTAGCTGAAATTGGCCTTATCTTTTCTAAGCTGTGTTTGAAGGAATTTTTTTTTTTAACTTAAATTCAAGATCTCACATGTAGCCATTGGACTTGATGTTATTTTTAGCTTGTCATTTCAGTCTATTGAGATATTTTTGAATCCTCATTCTGTCATCAAAACAATCATAGCTATTCCTCCAGATTCCATGTCATTCTTGATTTTATAAGCAATATTTGGTTTCTTTGCCTATGTCATTTAAAAAATATTCAGCAGGGCGGGGCTGAGTTAAGGACTTTGGCGTGTATACCTCTCAAGACTTCTGTTGAGATTGACATCCATACTTCAGGGGTTCATATGTTTTTCTCACTATAAACCCTATTGCTGGGGCCTAAATTTCAATACCAGCTTTGTCACCTATTAGCTTTGACCTTGAACTAAATTACTCAGCCTCTCTGTGCCTTACTTTTCTCACCTACAGAAAGAGAAAATAATAGTTCTTCTCTCATAGGATTGTTTTGAAAATGTTAACTTTTTAGAGCTAAAATAGTAAGCCCCCTCCCAAATGATTAGGTATTCATATTGTTTTGATAATAATGATGATGACAAAGATTACCTTTACCACCATCATGATCAATGCCCCTATATTTCATCATGCATCCTATAAGAGACTTAGATGTCTTACTGGTGTCCTCCCACTTCTGATCCTTATAATGCAGCTAACCCTTCCTTCTGTATCCCCATGATGGGCATTAGAAGATAGCAGTAGACAGTACCTAGTTCTTTGTTCTGGAATCCTCTCATCACTTCACTTTTAGGATTCATCACCTCCTGCTTTGCCAGACTTTTTGTTAAAAACTCTCCATCTTAGAAAGAAAGTCTCTTGACTTTGAGCCAAATTTTACCATTTTTTTCATTCAAGTCAGTGACGTACTCAGAAAAGGAACAAAGTCGTGTTACTTGTTTAATTGTGAGATCTTCCTGTCTCCTAGTGAGTACCACCTCCTAATTGTTTACAAATCATCATTAATAATCTCTTCTATAATTTTTGCCTATAGTTCCAAACTTACCCAATTTCTGTAATTTACCTTCTTTTATGAACATCAGGGCATTTGTTCTCAGGCATTTTTGTATCTGCCAGGATACAGCTAAGATTATCAGCAGTGGTTCTATGATTCTATGCTTTGAATTATTTCTGTGCCCCAAGGTTCTTGCCTAAATTTATTAAACCTATCAAAATATTATTTAATTTCAGTTACTTTTGACACAGTTAATTACTTGATCCTTAAAATGGTTCATTTGCTTGGTCTCTAGAATTTCATTCATTTGATGAATGTTTACTGAGTACTTATCCCAGGATTTGTAACAGCAGTGACCCAAACAGAAAATACACTGCTTTCATAGGGTTTACACTCTGTTGGAGATAGGAGAGGGGAGATATACAATAAATAGAATACATAAATCCATAAAGAATTTTAGAAAATAGTAAGCCCTGTGGGGGGAAATGGAGTAGACCTGGGATGTAGGAGAAGAAGGTTGCAGTTTTTCAGTAGGGGGCCCCAGTAGGCCCTGTCAAGTTGAAGTTTGATAAAAAGACTGGAAGGAGTTTGAGGGGTTAGAGAAGATTATCTGGAAAGAATGCCCTGGCAAAGGACAGAGGCCCTCAGGCATGACTGCGCATGACACTTTTCAGAACCAACAGGGATGCCAGCGTGTCTGGGGTAAGCTGAGCAGGAAGAAACTAGAAAGATGTCCAAAAGGGAACCGAGGGCCAGGCCGTGTAGGGCCTTGTAGGCCACTGGAGGGCTGTTGACTTCTATTCTGATTAAAACAGGAGCCATTGCAAGAATTGTGCCTACACGCAGATATGGTGTAATTTTTACTCTAAAGCATAAGTATTGAAAGTCGGCTGTCGGGGGGGCACAGGTGGAAGCAGAGAGGCTGCTCAGGGCCTGTTGTGGTCACCCAGGTGAGAATCGCAGCTCGTGCTGGTTGGCAGCAGCACAGGGGGTGAGAACTGGTTAATTCTGAACACGTGGTTGATCTTTGAACAGCCCAAGTTTCTGCTGCATAGGTCTGCTACTAATATACACATTGTTTTCAATAAATATAGTACCTGGATTTTCATTTTGCACATCTCTAAGTGTGGGGGAAAGTTTGTGTTTGATTCCAGCATGTGGAATCAAAAGACATAGGGTCTGGGTCCTGATTCTGTCCAGACTGTTGCAGTTTCCTGCCCCTGCATGAGTCACTAATCAGTCGTTGGTTTTTGAGGCAGAAATAGTACTTGGATTTTTAACTGTGCAGGAAGTCAGTGCCCGTAACCCCTGTACCGCTCAAAGATCAACTGTATTTGTAAGGGCCAGCCAACAGAATTCCCTGCCAGACTGGATATAATGTGAGAGAAAGAGAGGTATCAAAAATGACTCAGGATTTTTTATTTAAATGGTGAAAAGTCAGAGTCACCAGTATTGAGATGGAGAACATGGCAGGTTTGGGGGCAGTAGATTAAGATTCCAATTTGGAGTGTGTATTAGGCAACCACATGGAGATAAGGGATGGGCAGTTGGATATATGTATCAAAAAGAAAGAAGTCTGCCCTGGAGATAGGTATTCTCAGCCACCAACATATAAATAGTGTATATAAATGGTATTTAAAACTATGAACTACATGAACTCTCTAGGAGATTGAGTATTACTATGACAGAGAAAAGAACTGTGGAATTTAAAGTTTGCAAGATGAGAAACCAGCAAAGGAGACTGAGAAGCAACCATCAGTGAAGTAGGAGGAAGATGAAGACAATGTGGGGTCCAGGAAACCAAGCAAAGGGATGGAGGGATCCTTGGTCCCAGTGCTACTATAGGATCGTGTTAGAACTCATCTTTGATTGAGTGATAAATGGAGCAACATGGGGGTATTCCTGATGGTCACATGAGTTGTTTCTATGGACTCGTAGACGGGAAGCCTGGATTAATATAGACTTAAAAAAGAGTCTGGGAGTAGAGAACTTGTAAATATAGGCAGAACTTTTACAGTTAGTTTTAGCTGTGAAAGGGAACAGAGAAAATGGAGTAATAGCTGGGGAACTGAGACCACATGAAGGGTTTTTTAATTGTTTTAGCTGTTATTTTAAATAGAAATAAGTGCATGTTTATATTTTAAGAAAATTATTTAGGACAAAGGGAAAATTATGGATGCAGGAGAGAAAGAATAAACATTGCTAAAATTGTATTTGGGGGTTGGATTCAGTGCAACAAATATAGTAACTGGCTTTAGGCAGGCACACAGATAGTTTTGTTCATTACGCTCTCTCCTTCTCACAGGAATGATGTCTGTCATTTATAATTCACCATTTCGTCCAAACAATGCACCACCAGTCTAGTATACTACTTGGTTGGCCAGAAAGTTCATTCGGATATTTCCGTGCCCTCCTGTGGGAAAATCCGAATTCACTTTTTGGCCAACCCAATACTTTTCTCTTGGAAAATACCCATTACTTTTGGTTCTTGCTACCTTGTGATCAACAGGTAACATGATTCCTTCTCCTGAGGGGCTGTATCATTTTGGCGTCCTTCCTGGCCAAATTCTCTGGAATGATGTCCACTTCCTGGTGCCCACGATCACATCGTTCCTTCTTCAGTCTTCTCTGTCATGGTCTACCACAGTTGCTGAATGTATCTCAGGGTTGGGAAGAGTACTTCTGTGAAGCTTTGACGGGGATTAAGTAGAAAATCCTTTATGTGATTGTTAGACAACAGCGCACTCACGCACACAACATAGAACCCCACGGTGCCCGTTAACCTGTTAATCAGGCTTTCCGGGCTCGGAAGAAAGTGTTTCCTTACTGTGTGAGCCTTGAAGATACGAAGTGTCCTTACTTCCTCTCTTCCCACGTCTTGCCCTCCCCCAGACTGGCACCTGCTGAGGAGTAATTAGGGCAGTCCTAATTTGGACAGCCAAATCCTGATTACAGTGAGAGGAAAAACAGGAAATGTTCTAGTTTTGCTGCCAGCAAATGACTGACTTAAATAGAAAGCCATATACAATTCAAATGATCCAAAATGATATAACATTGGGAAAGGAGGAAGGGAGCGGGGAAATATCGCAATCGGATTCTTTCTCAGCAGATATCTTTTACAGAAAGAATCTGATCCATAAGCTCACAATGCCCTCTGCTGAGAGCTGGCATGTTTTCCAAGTTTGCCCTGAGAACCCAAGTGTCCCACTGGGAGTTTGGAGCTCTGAGGAAGAGTCAAAAACATCTCACCTTTCTCTGAGCCCTTCATGCTGGAGAGAAAAACTTGTTATGTATACTGATGTCATGTTATATGCTTTGGATAAAAAGGTTTCCTGAAAGGGAGATGAGGACTAGAAGTCTATTTCTTAATTAGTCACAACTCTTGAGTCTTAAAAGAGAACTCAGCTGTGAATTCTTGGGTTCTCTGCATTAGTGAGGGGCTTCCCAGGTGGCTCAGTGGTAAAGAATCCACCTGCCAATACAGGAGTCACTGGAGACAAGGTTTCGATCCCTGGGTGGGGAAGATCCCCTGGAAGAGGAAATAGCAACCCACTCCAGTATTCTTGTTGCGAAATCCCATGGACAGAGGAGCTTGCCGGGCTATCGCCCATGGGGTTGCAAAGAGTCAGACACAACTGAGCGACTGAACATGCATGTATACTGCATTAGCAGCAGGCAGCCAGTCTGTTGGTCTGCTACTTGCAAGCTGAGTGTTTCTCTCCCTTCATCATCCTCTTTAGGTCCTTAGGAACAAGCAGCCGCTTATGTGCCCTCAAATAGTCACTTGAAGATGGAAAATCATTTTTTTAAAGTTTCCATCTGTTCCAATTGAACATCAGCTCATTAATCAAATTTCTGGGCCTTCCTACGTTGTGTTGGGCCTGGTAGAAAATACACATAAAACATCTTCTAATCTTGAAGAAGGGGTTGATACAGGACACAGGCATGTTTTTATTAGGAGAAGGTGGAACCAAGCCCAGAGCCCACCTTTCACCTCTTCTCCTTGGAGGCCTGAGAACTCATGCCAAGGCATGTGTGACATGGAGGTACACATACCATCACCAGTAGCAGAAGCCAGGTCTGGCACAAGCCTGGACACCTTGTGGGGCTTCAAGATGTTTATTTCATGAAGGAGTAAGTTCCTGACAGACCAGAGGATGAGCAAAGCAGTAGGGAAGCATGGATGGATGTGATGCGTGGGGGAGGGGCTGAGAAATGAAAGTGACCAGGGTGGTCAGTATAGTTAAGAATAAGCAGAAAAGGTTTTTCTTCTTTTAAACTTCCCATGTTACGTACAGGAATACCATCATGGGTATTTGGGAAGAGGATGACCTACCCTCTCTAATCAAAGTAGTGTCTTCAGAAGCTCTCAGTGGCTACTTTGTGCCAAAAAGCAGAGACTAGACACCATGTCTTGTGAAACCCTGTGGGTTTCCTGTGCAGAAGGAGGCCAGGGTCCAACAGATGAGAGTCTAATTGAGCTGGTCTCACTGTCTTTGCCAGCCAACTAACTCTGAACCTCAGAAGGGCCAAGGGCTGCACCAGGGAACCCTAGTCAAGCTCCCTGCTAGCCTGTCTTCTGGTTTGCCTCTTAAACCTATGCTATGTCCCCTACTCTTGGCTCACGTACCACTGATACATTCATTTTTATTAAATAGTGCAGAAATTATAAAGACATTTATAAAAATATGTACAGTATCTGATTCACAGAGCATAGTCAGCAAATGAGAGCTTTTATTATGTGCTCCTATAACTTATTAGGCATAACAATTTCAATATTTATCCAATATTATAATTTAAGACTTTTCTCATGTGTTATTTGATGTATTATTGGTTTACATGTCTTTCTCTCTCAAACACTGTGGACTCACAAGTTATTTCAGGAGATTTTAAAACACACCACATGGATTTCTCACAGAATCCTGGGCCTGGGCAAGAGGAGTTTAAAAATGTCCCCAAAGTGATTCTCGTATGTGTTACTGATCTGAACTCTGGAGTGCTAGAAGCAAGTTACTATGTCTTTTTTTTCCACATAATTGTCCCCACACTTAGCATGATATCTGCAGACAAGCCTTTCTCCCATGTTTATTGATCAAGTGAATCACTTTACTTTTCTGTGTGCATGTTAAATCACTTCAGTCATGTCCGACTGCAACCCCGTGGACTGTAGACTGTAGCCCACCAGGTTCCTCTGTCATTCCCCAAGCAAGAATATTGGAGTGGGTTACCATGCCCTCCTCCAGGGGATCTTCCCCACCCAGGGATCGAACATGCATCTCTCATGTCTCCTGCATTGGCAGCGGGTTCTTTACCACTAATGCCACCTGGGAAGCCCCATATTCTAGTGCCCATCAAATGCCTTCCTGCCAAGTACAGACACTGCCCTTCCAACCAGATGTCCCAGGAGTTACCTAGCAAGCAACGAGTCTTAATTTCCCCCACCTAACTCAGTCTCCCACGATGAATGAGGAGTCAGTTGCAGTCAGTTTGAAGCAAAGTAATAAGGACCTGGACTAGAATGGAAATACACACTTGGAAAGGTACATGGTCATTGTGCAAGGACTCCATAGTCTTATACTCATTTTGTCAGTCACAACAGTTCCCAAGATTAGATACTCCCAACCTTACAAATGAAAAACCAGAGGTTCAGAAAGGATCATACCATGGCTAAAGTCACAGAGTAAGCAAGTGGTTGTATATGTGTGAGAAGCTAAGTCTGGCTCTGAAGCCCAAAGAAGAGGAAATGGGAAACTCAAACAATGTTTCAGATCAGAGAGACATTATAATCGGAGCACAGACTCCAGAACTATCACTATGGGCTCAATTCAGGCTGTGTGCTCATCAGCCACTTAGACATGGACAAGTCCTTATCTCTGTGCCTTGGTATATCATCTATGAAATGGGAATATAACAGTGTCTATCATAGGGTTGTTATCAGGATCAAAAGAAGTTAGTATTGATATATGTAAAGTGCTTAGAAGAATCCCTAGTAGTTTACGCCTACTAAATACATCTGAAAGTGAAAGTGCTAGTTGCTCAATCGTGTACAACTCTTTGAGACCCCATGCACTGTATGTAGCCCACCAGGCTCCTCTGTCTGTGAAATTCTCCAGGCAAGAATACTGGAGTGGAGTATTCCCTTCTCCAGGGGATCTTCCTGACCCAGGGATCGATCCAAGGTCTCTCGCATTGCAGGCAAATTCTTTACCATCTGAGCCACCAGGGAAGCCTATGAATAAGTCTGAGTCAATATTATTTATTATTGCTGCTGTTTGTTAGTCTTGTTATTATTTACTTTTAAGTTAATTCACTGATTATATTTTGATATCTCCTAATTAGATGCCAAAAAATAATTTTATGACATTTGTTACATCCCTGATGTTTTGGGCTTCAGTGATATCGCTCATTCAATCTGTCACTTTATCCATTCGGTAATTACTGATTAAGCATGTCCGGAGTCCATCATTACTCTAGAGCTAAGAGTAGAAGTGAATCAACTAGGCAAGGTCCCACCTTAATGAATTTTACCCTCATTAATGGAGAGACATAGAAAATAATCAAGCAAAATAAATTTCTTGAAATAAAGGTGATGTGATTAACAACCCCTTCTCCCTGCCAGAAAAAGATTCAGGATGAGGGGCAGCAATGGGAAAGACCTCACTTAAAGCATGATGTGTGAGATCGATTCCGGAGGATGAGGAGTCATCACCCTGGAGACATGGGGAAGAGCAGTCCAGGAAGGGGAGGGAGGGAGGTATGAAGATGGCAGCAGGCTTCAAGCTTAAGTGTATTGAGGTCTGTGTACCCAGAACTGAGGGCAAAGAAACTGAAGATTGAGTGAGGTTCCACAGGTGGAGGTATCACATCATTTGGGTTATTGCTGACTACAGGCTGGAATCGCTTGAGAGCTTAAAGAACACTTTGCGGGAGCCCCACTTCAGAATGTGAAATTGCTACATTTTTTAACATGCTTCCCAAGGGTTTTAATGTATAGCCAGGATTAAAGACCTTTGATGAGGGATCTCAAGTCCAGGGGATTTGAGTTTTAGTCTAGATTAGATTCTCCCAACCTCACAAATGAAAAAACAGAGGTTCAGAAAGTTTCATACCATGGCTAAGGTCAGAGTAAGCAAGTGGTTGTACATGTGTAAGAAGCTAAGTCTGCTCTCCAGCCCGAAGAAGAGGAAATGGGCAACTCAAACAGTGGTTCAGTTCAGAGAGACATGTTCATTTAGGGTGGAAACCAGGAGTTACCTGGTCTGAGATCTTTTTATAAAGATCTTCAGTTCAGTTCAGTTCGGTTGCTCAGTCGTGTCCTACTCTTTTCGACCCCACGGACTGCAGCACGCCAGGCCTCCCTGTCCATCACCAACTCCCGGAGTTTAACCAAACTCATGTCCATTGAGTCAGTGATGCCATCCAACCATCTCACTCTCTGTTGTCCCCTTCTTCTCCTGCCCCCAATCCTTCCCAGCATCAGGGTCTTTTTCAAATGAGTCAGCTCTTCGCATGAGGTGGCCAAAGTATTGGAGTTTCAGCTTCAACATCAGTCCTTCCAGTGAACACCCAGGACTGATCTCCTGTAGGATGGACTGGTTGGATCTCCTTGCAGTCCAAGGGACTCTCAAGAGTCTTCTCCAACACCATAGTTCAAAAGCATCAATTCTTCTGCATTCAGCTTTCTTTATGGTCCAACTCTCACATCCATACATGACTACTGGAAAAACCATAGCCTTGACCAGACGGACCTTTGTTGGCAAAGTAATGTCTCTGCTTTTTAATATGCTATTTAGGTTGGCCATAACTTTCCTTCCAAGGAGCAAGCATCTTTTAATTTCATGGCTACAATCACCATCTTAATGATATTTATATTTAAATTGGTTTATCATTAAAAAAAAATCTGAGCCCTGAAAGTTGAGGCAGATTTTGTATTCATGGTCCACTGTGTTATAATTATTTTTCTTGGTTTTTAAAATATCAAAGTTATAGCCCTTCTTGTGAGAGCTTATCTATTTAAAGGTTGTTATTAAATTATCCCCAAAAGTTACCTTCAGTAAGCTCTGAAATTTCAGGTCTTTTTCCCTGGGTCCTCTTAAGATTGTTTCTCTTTTCCATCACCCATCTCTAGAGTTATCAGATGTTTCTTGAGTTACAATTCCAAGATGGAGATACACCCCATTATAAAGCTCTCTGAGCAGCATTGCGTGTGATGTCAAAGACAGCCTGATGATTCTCTGCTCTTTTTCTATTTATTCTGCTCCATCTTTTCTTGAGAGAATCTTTAGTTTTGCATCTGCTCTTGTGTTTGCTTGATTTCAATCAGCGGCATAGTACCAGCTTGCGTCCTGCGTTCATTGTCACGATCACCGTGTTGCTGGGTCTTGTACTGCAGTTTGACCTGCTACAGGTCTAGTCATTCATGGTTGAAAATCGACTAGAATGGCTTCATTTGGACCAGCCTTGTTGGGGTTCATTTCTCTAGCTTGGCTCCTAGTTTTTTGAAGTGTCTGAAAGATTCAGTCTGGGAAAGCAGACATCATGCCCAGGCTGTCGCCAAACAGTTGAATCCAATTAGCCCCACCTGGCCCTGGTTGTTTACCTAATCAGAGACTCAGCACCCCAGCCGTGTCCGGGGAGCAGGCGCACGTGTACTTCCCAACTGTTCCAGTGAGGAAGTGGTGCACGTCGGAGCCAGTCGACACCAGCAGATGTTTTCTGAGTGAAATTCACTCAGCTGTGTCTAGAGGGTGGACTCTTCCCATGGCAGCCTCCTCACCTGTTCCAAGAAGTATACCTCTTTTCCTCTTCCTCCTGGGAACAGGTACAAATAGCTACACAGATGGCTCTGTCTGTGGCCCATTGAGCTGTGAATTAATCAGTAGATTATAGTTCTGGTAGTGGTGATTAACCCTACCCCTCTTGTGGAATAATTGTTGTAAATTTAGTTCTCCTCTTTGGAGGCTGTTTGGATATGTCCTAGAATTGTGTCACCCACATAGTACTGTTTATCACAGAATTATAAAGTTATGCAGTTGGTCAAGATGGGAACTTTGCCATTTGAATGAAAAATTCCCCTTAGGGTAATTGTATGTTGCTAATCAATGCTAATATTTCAAATTAGGATATTTGGAATTGCTTTGGGGATTGATTTTCATTACAATATGGATTAATAATTTATGGGTGAGCGCAGTATATAGGTGGGTAGCGTGCTCGTTAATTTGGATTACTGTTTTTTAATAAGACAGGATCTATGAATATTAGTGGAGACAGTAATGTAATACCTTACTATTGAATTAAATCAGGCTTTAAAAAATATATAAGAAAATAGTATGAGTACTTTTAACATAGTATCCCACTAAGCAATATTTTTTCATTCCAACCAGTGCTAAAATGAAAAATTCTAGATCTTGAAAAATGTGCAGTACTATCTCATGCCTATAGACCCAGCCTTTTCCCTGAACCTGGGAACAGGTGGGGGCCAGCATGGATGGGCTCAAAGATTTACATGCTGGGAAACTGTTGGGTTTGGGCTTCTAACTCCGTGGGACAGAATTTTGATTTGTACTATGGGCATGAGAGGAATTGAACCAATCAGCCATAGCTTTTCATAAATATGGACACTGAAATTTAGCTTTTTTAAAAAATTAATTTTTAACTGAAGGATAATTGCTTTACAAAATTTTGTTGTTTTCTGTCAAACATCAACATGCATCAGCCATAGGTGTGCATATATTCCCTCCCCGCTACCGCCCTCCCCATCCCACCCCTCTAGGTTGATGCAGAGCCCCTATTTGAGTTCCCTGAATCATACAGCAAATTCCTGTTGGCTGTCTGTTTTACATATGGTAATATAAGTTTCCATGTGACTCTCTCCATGCATCTCACCCTCTCCTCCCCTCTCCCTGCATTCATAAGTCTGTTTTCTATGTCTGTTTCTCCATTGCTGCCTGCAAATAAATTAATCGGTACCATCTTTCTAGATTCCATAGAAATTACATAAAGGTTAAATAAATCTGAAAAAGTAATTTCTATATGTCACAAAATAGTTGTCTTTAGATTTTAAAAAAACATTGAAAATATCAGCACTAAAATATCAGCTTCTGTAACACATACGAAATTAGCATGTAAAGCAGATCTGACATACAAATCATATAATTTGACCAACCCATTGTATAGGATAAAGTCCTAGCTATGAGGCTATAAATTGTAAATATAAAAGGAGGGGTTTTGTTCATTTGCTTTCCAAAGGGGAAACTACTGTAGGCTGACATAGTTAACAGGTCCTCCCAGAGAAAGTGAGGCTTTGAGGACACTTTCCAGTAATAGGCCATGTATGAGAAAGTGGAGTGGAAAGGGAAGGCTTGACAGTAATTACTCCTTGGCTCGTTTGTCTTGTGAGTCAGGACTTTTTAATGCTGGACTTTTTTTCTTTCCAAAGGGGTATGCACTTCTATTCATTATTCTAATTTCTGTTGAATTCCTAGAGGTATAATGAGAGCATGGCAGAATGCTCTATACTTTGGTCAAAGTGCCAGATGATTTGATGGCTCACCTGAGTCATTTGGTGCAGAGAAGGAGTAAAGGAAAACCACTAACATGGTTTTAGCTTAATCAGTTACCCAAGATTCCTAAAACTGAAGAGGGTTTATTTTTATGTCCAGTTCAGTTCTTACACACTTTCCAAATACCAGGTATTGTGCATGGCACTGGGTACACAACAACTAATGAGAAATCAACTCTGTCCTCAGAGAAGTCATCATCTAGTAAGGGATACCAGCTTGTAAAGAAGTGTGGTAGGACCAGTGAGAGCAGAGGTATGTGGGAGGTAGTGGTTCTCACCTTGGAATGCCCACTGGAATCACCTAGGACACTTTAAAATTTTGATTCCCAGATTCCAACCCCAGAGATTCTGGTTTACTAGGTTTTACATGTGGCCCGGGCATCTAGTAGTTTTTTTTAAGCTCCCCAGGGCATCCCATGTGGCGCTAGTGGTATAGAACTCTCCTACCAATGCAGGAAACATAAGAGACAAGGGTTCAATTCCTAGGTTGGGAAAATCCCCTGGAGGAGGGCATGGCAACCCACTCCAGTATTCTTGCCTGGAAAATCTCATGGACAGAGGAGCCTGACGGTTACAGTCCTTAGGTTTGCAAAGAGTTGAGCATGACTGAAGTGACTTAGCATGCATGCACAGATGCAGTCAAGATTGAAAGCCCCAGTAAAGAGTGATAAGGCACAAATGAAAGGACTCAGTTGTCTCAAGGGAAGAGCTGATGTAATGTTTGATCAGTAGAGGCAAATGAGTAAGATGGAAAAAAGTTCTCTAGGCAGAGATGATACATATAAGCAGGAAGCATTCAGAAAACATCAGAATTCTTAATGTGGATGGGATGTTCAGCCAACACAGGCAGGGATTTGACTGAGTGTGTGGGTGTTAGTCACTCAGTCGTGTCTGTCTCTTTGCGACGCCATGGTCTGTAGTCCACCGGGCTACTCTGTCCATGGGGATTCTCCAGGCAAGAATACTGGAGTGGGTTGCCATTCCCTTCTCCAGGGAATCCTTCTGACCCAGGGATCAAACCCAGGTCTCCTGCATTGCAGGCAGATTCTTTACCATCTGAGCCACCAGGGAAGCCGTGACTGGGAGTAGTGAATAGACAGAAGAGGAAAGCAGTAGGAGGAGATGACGTTGAAAAGAGAAATGTTCATGACTTGCTAAGTTTGGACTTGGTCTTAGAATTCGTCATCAGTGAAGACTTCTAAGAAGGAGAAAACAGGATCGCATTTGTACAGTCTTAGAGAAATGACTGTTCCCATTAAAGTGGTGAATTGGATTGATGGCCTTGAAGTTCCAGGCAAGACACCCAGTTTTAAGGTTATGGCCAAGTCCAAGTGAAAAGTGATGAGGGTCTGAATATAGGTGAAGGGCAGTGGACGTAGTCAGCAAACAACAGACTTATAAGATACTAAGAACATGAAATCAGCAGGATGTGGTGTCTATGGGTGATGAGGTTAACTCCAAGTCTCTGACTCAAATAGCAGGACATATGGTTGATCTGTTGACCAAACTAGGGAATACTAGATGTTCAGTGGGACAGGGAAGGATGGATAATAAATGAGCTCTTTTGACCCAGTTTAATCTAAACTGCTTGTAGGACTTTCAAGTAGAGTTCTCCAGTTAGCCTTTGTATATGCTGATCCGAGACTTAGAAGAGAGGGCAGCCCTGAAAATATTAATTTGGGAGTCCCTGGAATACTGATGGGTCGGGTCTGGCAAGAAGATGAGATTGCCCAAGTGGCACAAGCAGAATGCTCTGGAATCCAGTATTTAAAGTAGGGACAGGGGATAAGAGCCCTGGGTTTGGCTAAGAGTGAACTTAGGAGGGATAATGATGTGGATACCAAAAGAGTATTATTTTAAGAAAGGAATAGTCAAAAGCATCAGATGCTTCTCAATAATCATAGTGTAAGGTAGAACATGCCCATGAGTTAGTAGAACAGTTCCAGGGGAACAGGAGTTTTAGAACCCTGACTTCAATTGATTTAATACTGAATTTTTACCTTACTTTGAAGTGTGGAGTGGGTATATTTAGGAAACCCCTTTCCTACTCCAACACATAGAAAGTCCAGATAAAAATATATGATGTTAAAAATATATTTTAAATATGTAGCCAAATTCAAAACAGAGAATTCTCCACATGCCTCAAATGAAAGAGAAACTAAAAGCCATCTCAACAAACAAATGTTGCATTTGAGACCACATCTAGAGGTAGTCTTTGTCTGTTTGGGCTGCTATAATAAAATACCACAGACTGGGTGGCTTATAAACAACAGAAATTTATTTCTCACAGACTGGGAGGCTGTAGTTCAAAATCAAAGCACTGGAAGCATCAGGGGAGGCCCTCTTCTGGTTTGTAGCCTGTTTATTGTACTACCACCTGGAGGAAGGGGCTGGGGAACTCTGTGGGATCTCTTTCATAAGCCACTAATCCCATTTATGAGGGCTGCACCCTCATGACCTAATTACTTCCTAAAAACCTTACCTCCTAACACTGTGACAGCGGTGGTAAGATTTCAATATGTGAATTATAGGGGGGTGCAAACATTCAGATCATAGCAGAGGTGAAAACCCAATAGGGGCTAGCATATTAACACCTACATGGCCTGAAAGTTTATCTGTGCAGAAGTTATGCATGAGGTCTTTCCACCCATAAATGAGACTAGGAAAACTTTGTGCTTGGGAATAAGCCACCCTACTCCCAGGAGAATAGTTCAGTTCAGTTGCTCAGTCATGCATGACTCTTTGTGACCCCTTGGACTGTAGCATGCCAGGCTTCCCTCAGTTCAGTTCAGTTCAGTCACTCAGTCATGTCTGACTCTTTGTGACCCCATGGACTGCAGCATGCCAAGCCTCCTTGTCCATCACCAGCTGGTGGAGCTTGCTCAGACTCATGTCCATTGAGCAGTGATGCCATCCAACCATCTCATCCTCTGTCGTCCCCTTCTCCTCTTGCCTTCAATCTTTCCCAGCATCAGGGTCTTTTCAAATGAGTCAGTTCTTCGTATCAGGTGGCCAAAACATTGGAACTTCAGCTTCAACATCAGTCCTTCCAATGAATATTCAGGATTAATTTTCTTTAAGATGGACTGATTTGATCTCCTTTCATTCCAAGGGGAAAAGTGGCCTCTAAAAGAAATCAAAATCCTACATGTGTGATGTGTGCAAGTAAGGACCTAAATTTGTACCACTCATGTAGGAAGAGAAAGTTGTAAGCCAGAACAAGCAAGGAAAAAAAACACTTAAAAACTTATTTTAAAGTAGTGAAACTTACAGGATCCAGAAGAGGCGAATGCAGCTCATCTAATAGTGACATCTCCAAAGCACAGGGCAAAATATGGGATTCGTGCAAAGGTCAAGTCCCTCTGAGGCAGAACTTGCAGACCTGAATGGCAAACCACCATCGTGAAAAAAGAAGGAAAATGCAATGAACAGGACATTTGACATCCAGAGTGAAAGGGTTAGTGGCTCAGTCATGACCAACTCTTGCGACCCCATGGATAGTAGCTGGCTAGGCTCCTCTGTCCATGGGATTCTCCAGACAAGAACACTGGAATAGGCAGCCATTCCCTTCTCCAGGGGATCTTCCTGACCCAGAGATCAAACCCAGGTCTCCCGCATTGCAGGCAGATTCTTTACCATCTGAGCCACCAGAGAATCCCCAAAGAACTTCCCGAAAATACAGAGCCACATAAAAAGAACTTTAAAATTTCTGCTTAAAAATGATTCAGAGAAATAAAGGAAGGATAGAATCCACAATACAAGTGCAGAACATTTTAGAGGAAAAAAGCCAGTGGATTTGTAAAAGAGCTAAATAGAAAATCTAGAAGTAAAAATCATTGAAGAAGTTGCAAGAAGGGATAGATGGGTTAGACCACAGAGTAGATCCTTTAGGGAGACTTCAGGAATTGAAAAGGTAAATGAAAGGTGAGAGAATGAAGTGACTGGGTAAAGGCCACATTCATTTGATAACACTGTATGTGGAGGGACAGAAGCTTTATTAAAAATACTACATCAGGAAAGAGATTCAGTTATTCATTCATTTAAAAAAATATAACATAGGGGATTGAGGAATATATTGAGAGAGATCCCAGATATGCAGGAAAGGGAGGGTCATTGGAAGGAGGGGCAGAGAAAGGGACCCCAAGAGCCTAGGTAGAGGCATTATTGCAAGTAAATGAGGGTGAAACAGATTTGGATATATCTCTATGGAGGATAAGAGGTGAGCTGTCTGAAAGTATAGAATTCAGTTCCCTCCTTTCTTTGACAGATGGGAAGAATGTAGGGGTCAAGCAATGAGGAGATAAAAGAAAAAGGTTTAAAAGATAGCCATAGAGGGAAGGAGAGAGGAAGTTGATCAGATACAGGTAAAAAGAATGCCAAAGAATGTTGAGGATTCTTCTGACATGCATGCAGTAGCATAGATTTGTATTCTGTAAGACTGAATACAGCACCCCATGTATAAAAGTATGAAGTTATATTGTGGGATCAATCCATGTAGATTGCAGGAAGATGCATGAAAACAACAACAACAACAAGAAGATCAGTCAGAGTAATTTGAGAGGTCTCAGGGAAGAAGATTCTGTAATCTAAGTTTTGTATTGCTGACCATAGTTACTGTTAGAAATGTTTTGCTTACAGTGAGTGAGAAGAATTCTAGAAATCAACTATGGTTCTCTTATTTATTCTAGTTTATTTTCAGAGAACCAGGGCAGTATTGCTCCCTGCAACATAGAATTTTGTTACCTCAAGTTAGGTTGTCATGAGTCAAGGTTTTTAGGTATCAGCAACTTCTGTCTACACACATTGTCTGTTGGGTAAAGGAGGTTTTGTCATACATCCAAGCATATACGCTGTGTATATATTCTGTTTAGCAGGACATCAGGTTCTTCAGTATAACCATTATACCAACATAAATTCCTGCCTGTGATGGAGGAGAGAACTTCTCAGCTTCAGAGGGCTCACCAGCTAATTAGCAGTCCTTTCATAAATAAATGCCAATCTGTCACCTAGAATTGCTGAGAAGGATTTTTAGACCATTGAAATTAGTTACAGTGACAGAAATGTTGAACAGAAAGGGGAGCTTTTTAATTAAGTTGGGATTGAGTGTTCACGATGACTTTGCAGGTGTGTTTTGGCAAGAGCAGTGTTAATAGCTCACCCAGGGGCCCTATTAAAGGACTTGAAGCCTGTCACTCCAGGTCGCCTGTCAGAGCCCACTAGAGAAAACAGCAATCAAAGACTTTCTGCCTGACACCAAGGGCAGAAGATTTCTCTGTGATGGTGGATTTGCTTTGAATAGAGGGGTGTCCATGGTTCAAAAAACACCTTCAAGTAGAGCTAACTGGTAGTTAAACCAAGAGGTCAGAGAACAACCTTTCCATCACCTTTCAGATACCATTGATGTTGTTGTTTAATTGCACTGTCTCTATGGTTAACCCACTTTTTGTTTGTTCAACATCTTTCTTGAAAGAATCCCTTCCCACTCCCCACCCCCAAAAGACCTACCATACACTTTCATTTATCCTTAGGGATTAACTAGGATAAGGAGAGCTAATTAATATTATTAGTTTCACAATTACTCCACAATGAAGAAACTAAGAATGGAATCTGGAAATGATGTTTCCCACACAGGTGACCTATCAGTGGATGTCATGCCTCCAGCTGGATAACGGGTTAGGTTAATAAGAGAGATGAGCGTGGTATCTTTTTCCAACAACAAAGGTAGATGGAAAATGCTAATGAAGCCAGGCAGTGTCCTGAAGTGTCTCTTTTCTGCTGGTTGTGTTCAGGGGTATCGTCCAGTCTGAAGAAAAGCTTGTCATCAGTGCATCTTGGGCAAAAGATGATGATATCAGCAGGCTCTTGAAATCTCTACCAAACTGGATGAATATGGCTCAACCCAAACAGCTGAGGTCAAAGAGAGAAGAGGAAGAAGATTTCATAAGGTAAAGACATTTAAAAAGTCCTTGCCCTTGTACTTATATGTTATATGTTGCAGTTGTTCTTAACATGCTCTTTAGTTCATAGAACTTAGGTGAACCTTCTGGAAATGCAGATGTGCTTCCCACATCTGTACGTATACAGTGCTTTATTTCCAATTGTTTCCTACATATTTTGACCAAAGTGAAGTCTCTCAACTTTATCACGCAATAGTTACCTTTGTACAATATAAGTTATTGTTTTAGCAGTGAAAATGTGGCCTAATCTGTTGACGCTCTTGAATTTCATGTGACTGGCATGGCACAGTGAAATATTTTCACCTCTGTCATTTCAGAGCTGTGTAAATTGGTGGTCAGATAGGGGAGAAGTGGAGGTAATATTTTGTCCCATTAAAATTAGGTTTATTCTTATTGTCTTTTTGCCTATCCAAGTGAATGAATAAATATTAATAAAATAAAGTAAAAGCACTTTAAAGAAGCAAAGACCAGAAAAAGAATAAGAGGAGTAGTGACCAGCATTTTACTTTTAATTCATTCTGAGCTCGTCTCCTTCTCAGAATGTGGGCTGCAGCTGTAAATAAATAGGCCTTTACTGTTCATGAAGTTAACTGTATTTGTATACTGTGGTGCTATATCTTTACTACTTTATTATGAAAAATTGTGATAGTGCCATTTAAAACTTTCTCAAAATCATGAGACTCAAAAGTTCATCCATAACTTAACATAATGCCTCTTGATGAAGGTGAAAGAGGAGAGTGAAAAAGCTGACTGAAAATTCAACGTTCAGAGAACTAACATCTTTTCTATACATCTGCATTTCTTTTGCTGTCTCACATACAGGGTTCTCATTACCCTCTTTCTAAATTCCATATATATACGTTAGTATACTGTATTGTTGTTTTTCCTTCTGGCTTACTTCACTCTGGATAATAGGCTCCAGTTCTGTCCACCTGAGTAGAACTGATTCAAAGTTTCGGCAGTTATACATAAAGCTGCTATAAACCTCCATGTGCAGGTTTTTTTGTGGATGTAAGTTTTCAGCTCATTTGGGTAAATACCGAAGAACGTGGCTGTTAGATTGTGTGACAAGAGTATGTTTAGTTTCGTAAGAAATTGCAAAACTGTTGCAAAGTGGCAGTGCCATTCTGCATTCCCCCAGCAGGGAATAGGGGTTCCCGCCCCTCCATATCCTTGCCAGAGTATGGTGGTGTCAGTGTTTCAGATTTGGTACATTGCTATCGGTGTCTGATGAGCTCCTTGTTTTCATTTGTATTTTCCTAATGACATATGATGTTTAGCATCATCTCAGTTTTTATTTAATAAATAGGAATTTATTGTCACTTCAGTCGTGTCCGACTCTGTGACCCTATGGACTGCAGCCTGCCAGGCTCCTCTGTCCTTGCGATTCTTCAGGCGGGAGCACTGGAGTGGGTTGCCATTCCCTCCTCCAGGGGATCTTCCCAACCGAGAGATTGAACCCAAGTCTCCTTGCAGTCAGATGTTTTACCACTAAACCACCAGCGAAGCCTGTGTGTGTGTGTGTGTGTGTGTGTGTGTGTGTGTGTGTGTGTGTGTTCGTGTATACACACACATACATGTATATATATATATATATATATACATAGTAAGATATCTGTTCAGATGTTTTCCCATTTTAAAATTAGGTTGTGTATTTTCTTACTGTTGAGCTTTAAAAGTCCTTTGTATATTTTGGATACCACTTCTTTAGTTGACAGGTGTTTACAAAAACTTTCAGTCTATGCCTTGTCTTTCCATTCTCTTCACAGAGCCTTTCATGGAACAGAAGTTTTTAATTTTAACAAAATCAAACTTAATGATTTTTTAAAAATGGACTGTGCTTTTGCTGTCTGGTTTTGAGTGTTTTTGTGTAATTCTACTGTATCACCTTAGTGTACATATTTCTTTTATTTTATTTTTTTTGCTTTTTTAGAGATTGCACTAGAGTTTGCAACATACATTTGTGACTAATAAAAATATGTCATAACAGAGTAGTCCTAATTCTTTCCTCCCATCCCTTGTAACATTGCTGCCATTTATTCCATTTATCCATAAACTATAATCACTGTATATAATGTTGCTATTATTATTTTGAACAAACTGTTACCTGTTAATCAATTAAGAATAACAGAAATAAAAGGTTTTATTTACCTTCAATTATTCCTTCTTTAATTCTCTTCCTTTTTAAATGTAGGTCCAAGTTTCTAACCTATATTTTCTTTCTTCCTAAAGAACTTCTTTTAGCATTTCTTATAAGGCAGGTCTGTTGAAGACAAATTCCTTCAATTTTTGTTAGAAAAAGTGTTTATTTTTTCCTTCACTTTTGAAGAATAATTTTGCAGGGTTCAAATTTCTAGGTTGATAATTCTTCTAGCACTTTTAAGTATTCTACTTCACTATTGTTGCTTTATGGTTTTTGAAGAAAAGTCCAATGTGATTTTTATCCTTGTTTTTCTGTGTATAAGGTAATTTTTCCTCTGGCTTCTTGCAAAATTCCTCTCTTTGTTTTTGATTTTGCACTATCCAGATCTTGTATGTGTGTGTGTTTTTCATGGTGGTGATCTCTGAGCTTCATGGATCATGGTGATTTAATGAGTGTCATTGATTTAGGGAAATTCTCAGTCATTATTGTTTAAATTTTTTTTTCTCTTTCTTCTCCTTCTAGTATGCCCAAACACACATTATACTTTTTACATTATTCCTCTGTTCTTGGATAGTCTGTTCTCTCTTTTCATTCTTTGTCTTTGGATTTGGCTTTTGGAAATTTTTATTGACATCTCTTAAAGCTCATTGATTCTTTCCTTGGTTATGTCCAGTCTATTAAATAAGACCATCGAAAGCATTCTTCTTTTCTGTTATGGCATGTTTGATTTCTACCATTTCCTTATGATTCTTTTCTTAGAATTTCCATCTCTCTGCTTATATTGCCTATAGTTTACATGTGTACATCTCAAAGGCAGTTTGGCAGATTTTCATACTTTTCATTGGGCAACCAGTATCCAGATCAAGAAACAGAATAATAGCAACAAGAAACAGAACAAAATGATAGTGAGCCTTATGGTTCCTCCTAGTCACCTCTTTAAAGGTTGTCTGTATCTTACCTTTAAGTACCTAGATTAATCTGTTTGGGGATTTTTTTTTAATGGAATCATGCACTGGCTCTATTTGTTCCGCATTATGATGACAAGATTCATCTGTATTCTTGTGTATAGATCCTTATTGCTCTGTACTCTATATCGTATTTCATTGTGTGCAGCCCATGGGGTTGCAAAGAGTCAGACATGACTTAGCAACTGAACAGCAATGAATGTGAATACACCACAAGTATTTTTTAATGTATTATTTAAATGCATATGTGTGTATATATACACTCATTTTTTACTCCTGTTAGGTACACCTGGGTAGTTTCTGTTTGAAACTGTTAAAAATAGTGCTTCTTTGTATAGTCTTCTCTACCTCTCTTGGTAATCATATGTATATGTTTCTATTGCTTATATTATAGGATTCAAATTGCTGGTCGTAGCATATGCATATGTTCAATTGTAGTGCATGCTGCCAAATAGTTTCCCAAAGTGGTAGTAAGAGCTTACCCTCTCAGTCAACTTTTTTTATTGGAATATAATGCTTTACAATGTTACATTAATTTCTGCTGTACAACAAAGTGAATCAGCTGTATGTATACATATATCCCCTCCCTCTGAAGCCTCCTCCCCCCTCAATCAATTTTATTAGTTGTCTTCAAAAGCTTAAAGGGAAGGGCTTCTAGCCCTATTTAAAAATAGAGAATGCTAATCAAGAGATGAGCCTCCCCATACCACCTCATATATCTGATTTAAAAGAGCTAGAATTTAGTTCTTGGCTTTGTTCTTTTCTGTGTGTGATTTGAATTGTTACATTCCATCTTAAATTTGAAGGCAAAACAAATTATACATATTTTTAAATCTTTGGTGAATTATTATATCCATGAAGTAAGATGTTAATAGGTGTATAACTCAGTGAAATGTTACATGTTATTTTACTCATGTAACCACCTCCCAGATCAAAATACAAAAAGTTTCTTGTACCCAAAAGGTTACCTCAAGATAACCACTGTTCTGACTTTCATCGCCGTTGTTTAGTTTTGCTTGTGCTTGAATTTTATATAAATTTTTCTATATTATCTGGTTTATTTTGCTGAACAAGATGCCTTAGATATTTGCTCATGTTTTTGCATGCAAACAGACATGGGTTGAAAACACATTCTGTTTTCTTTAACAGGAGAAAAATAATTTTTTATGTCTATTTTGCTTTGTATGTGATTGATTCTTTTCTCTTAATCTATCACATTCTCTATCCTGAAACCAAAGGTAAGTGGAGGGGACATTCTTCATTGATATTCCAATGTGGTAGAGTTGACAGAGCCTTGATTTAGCACATCAGAGTACCACAGGGGCATGGCATGAGCCAAAAAGACGGAAAAATCACACTCTTCTCCTGTAATTAGTTTTTAAAGCTTAGAGGGCTATTTGGCGCCTGGATGAATATAGACTCCAGTGCCCTTTGCATTGAATAAAGGTTATGTTCCCTTCATTACTAAATGAGGCCCTTTTCTACTCTGGTTTTTTAACTAAAAAAAAAATAAAATGTATTATTTCCTGGCTTAACTTTGAATAAAGGGGGAAAAATAGGTCAGGCCAGGGCCTTAATAGAAAAATGAAATATAGCAAATATCCTTTTGTTCCCAAAGTAGCTGAAAGCAGGCTTTCTAGCCCATTGTCTTTGTACCTGTCTTATATATGTATATAGATATCCTTTTGATATCAGTGGATAGCCACTGATAAAAGCAGTCCTGCTTTCTGGAGATGTAATTAGCAGAAGAGGTGAGGTGTTAAAAGAAGTAAAGGGGTGGGGAGGCCCTACGTATTAGAGTCTGTCCCCCATAATCTGTTACACCCATTTCACTCAGGGCCCCATAATTTCAAAGAATAAGAATCATTTCCCTAGAGCCAGGTTTGAAAATCCTGAAGTGGAAAGATGTAATTGACATCTATCTTGACTGGGAAAGTGTTAATCACTCAGTCATGTCAGACTTTTTGTGACCCCATGGGCTGTAGCTTACCAGACTCCTCTGTCCATGGAATTCTCCAGGCAAGAATACTGGAGTGGATTGCCATTTCCTTCTCCACTTGACCAGGAAAAGAGTATTCAAATGATAAAAGTTAAAGAATATATAAAACCTACAAGTTGTTCTAGAACTCCAGCATGAAGCAAAATGAATGATAAAGCATTGTTTCCATAAAATTGTTTAATCTATTACAACAATCAGAGTTGACAGTGTGTGGCACTGAATAGGGCTTCCCTGGTGGCTCAGCTGGTAAAGATTCCGCCTGCAATGTGGAAGACCTGGGCTCGATCCCTAGGTTGGGAAGATCCCCTGGAGAAGGGAAAGGCTACGCACTCCAGTATTCTGGCCTGGAGAATTCCATGGACTGTGTTTACAGGCACAATTACTCTCATTCAACAGATAAGGAAACCGAGGTGCAGAGAACTTAAATAATAACTGCCCCAAATTTGCAGAGCCACTAAGTTGACAGAGCTAGAATATGAGCCCAGGTAGTCTGGTTCCCAGAGCTAGCACACAGTGATCATCCAGTCTTAAATTAGCCAGGAATTTTATTTTGGACATTTGAGTTATGCCTTCATTTTCATTGACCATCATAATCTTGACTGATATTTTAATAGTTATTTGCTAATGGGTTTCGCTGGTGGCTCAGAAGGTAAAGGATCTGCTTATAATGCAGGAGATCTGGGTTCGGTCCCTGGGTCAGGAAGATCCCCTGGAGCTGGGAAAGGCAACCCACTCCAGGATTCTTCCCTAGAGAATTCCGTGTACAGAGGAGCCTGGTGGGCTACAATTCATGGGGTCGCAAAAAGTTGGACACGACTGAGTGTCAAACACACACACTTTGTTGCAGAAATTTATCATACAGATACTTTTACCCTTCATTATTATTAGAATTAATTGTATTTCATGTATTATATTTTTGCCATTTTTTCCCTTTCAGTAACAAGTTGGTAACAGAATATCCAGCTGTTTGAGAGAAAGACAGGATCGTGATACCAGAAATGTACATGCTTTAAAACTGATTGTCTTACTTCCCTCTGAATTATATGTTTGCCTAATCAAAGAAAAGAAAAAAGAAAAGCAATCATTGTTGGAAAAAAAGAAGGATACAAAGGGGATGACAATATTAAAGTGATACAAAGCAAATTATTTTGGTTTCAGACTATGTGTGATACAGACTTGAACAAGGAAGAGAAAACTAAAGGAGATTTTTCATTAGTTTTGTTTAGAAGACAGCTATTTTATCCGGAGAGTCAAATGAGTGATATGTTTATTATGAATGATTTTTGTTATTTTATGAGCTGTATGAACTCAGTGCCTAAAGAACAGCAATTTTGTTTCCAAAGAGCAAGGCAATTCCTAAGATTTTATTTGGCATGAGTTCTCTATTAGATGTTTCATGAAAGAATCAGAATAAAAGCAGAAAGCAGGTTTGTACTTTTATTTTCCACGGACCCTACTAGTACTTCATAGACCCTCAATAAATGTTGAATGAGTGAAAATGAATTTAGAAATAGGAATGATCACTCACTCTTTTCTTAAAATTCATTTTGTTTATTGATCTATCTCTGGCTGTGCTGGGCCTCCCTTGCTGCATGGGCTCTTCTCTGGTCACGGTGAGGAGCTACTCTGCTTGTGGCGCTTCGGCTTCTCACTGCAGCACCTTCTCTTGGTGCGGAGCATGGACTCCAGGGCACGCGGGCTTCCGTCATTATAACATGTGGGCTTCAGTAGTGTGGCTCCCAGACTCCAGAGCACAGGCTCAAAAGTTGTGGTGCTCAGGCTTATTTGCTCCCAAGCATGTGGGATCTCCCCAGACCAGGGATTAAACCTGTGTCTCCTGCATTGGCAGGTGGATTTGTCACCAGTGAACCACCAGGAAAGCCCTCATTCACTCTTCAAATGAAAAAATAAACTAAAATGTGAAGAATGGTGAGCCAGTCACCTTAATTGCAAGAAAATGCTTTCAGTGGCCTCCCAAAACCTTGTTCCTTTTGGAAGCTCACAGGTCTGAGTTCTAGTCCTCAGCACTGCCATTAATTAATCATTTTTGTTTTATTTTGGGGCTCGTCTTGGTCTTCACACCTCTTTACTTTCTTCATCCTGCTGAGATTAAACAATTAATAGAAGTAGAAATCTTGTAGACCTAGGAATGTGTTCAGATGTAAGCAAGTATAAGTATTAATAAAGTAGAGCACAAATAATTTTCAGAAAAATTCCACTTGGAAATGTTAAGGTTCTCAAAATAATATAAGCAATGACGTAAAAGGTTCTTGATAACTATAGCTGTTGAAGAATCTTTAGATAAATTTGAAGGAATAAATAAAAGATCTGATGCAGGGAGGAAAAAAGATTTTACCTAGCTCTAAATGTTCGTTAGAAGAGAGACATTTATTTTACTATCTCTGCAGACTTAATATGACTTTAAAAATATAATTATAAAAGGAAAGATGAATCAGAAAACATGAATATATTAAGTAAGTGCAGGAGTAGAAAATGCTTTGTGAGGATTTTTCTTTCTCTTGATAATACAAGATGAAGGTCATAGATGTATGTAGGACACAGACAGACAAGACTGGATGAGAAGCAGACTTAAATCTCAAAATTAAACAAAAAGACAGGTAATTAACTGGAGGCTCAGCTACAAACATACCAATTAATGTGCAAGATGATTGAATTAGGCACTTTGTTATTATATCAAAATGATATGACTCTTGTTAGCATAAGATTGGCAGTAGATGAAAAAAAATGTAAAATCTCCTCTATACAGTCCCTAAATGCTAGCCAATTGAGACAGTTATTTGAGGATTATGATTATCTATTAGTACCATTAAAAAGTCACTAATACAGTACTTCTGCATTTTATTTTTTGTTTCATTTTAGATCATGGAATTATTTAACTTTTTTTTTAATGTAGATGCACATTTAATACCATCCTTCTTTCTCTCATCTAGAGTCTTAATAAAATTTAAAAGTTAATCCTTCCAATTTAGTCTCACCCAGCCCTTTAGAAAGTGAAGCTGAGAACGATGTTCTGTGCCATTGTGTTGGTGCGCAGGATACTTGTTATCTCTCTGGGCTAGGAGCAGGAAGTGGTGTTCCTAAGGCAGGGGCAAACATGAATGAGATGGTCCATACCCATCACTTGCTGTTCTCTGTCCAGGACCATCTCTACTGCTGGCTGCTCTCTGCTGCAGGCTTACTTCCCTGCCAGATGATGAAGGCCCCTCGGCCTTCTCACCCCTGTCTTACTGAACCTTTTCAGATTCCAGTCTACCACGCTCTTTCCTCCCTCTGTATCCCTGCCCATGTCCATTCCTCTTCCTGCTCATGCCACCCCTGCTTCTTGTGCCTGTGCCGTTCAGCTCTCAAGATGCAGCTCAGTCCTCCAGCATCTCTCCCCCATAACCCTCTCCCTTTCTTCATCCCACCTGCATCCCTCCTGGGTTAGGAGCTCACAGTCTATGGAGGACTTAAATAAGAACTTAGAGCATGGTGAGGACAGCTGCTAGAGGCAAAGATAATATGTAAATATATTGTAAAAGAGACCAATATAAAAACTAAAAGTAATAACGTAACTGCACTCTGAAGGGGAAATTGGTATAATCAGGACGTTGCCAGAGGGGACAGAAATAAGCTAATTCCTTACCATTCATGTCCTCACCTCATGCATTCATAAAATGTATTTATCAGTGAGTAGTGGTTTCCACAGATTGTATGAAAAGATGGATGTAACATTGAAAGGATTCGAAACAATTTTTTTTTTTTTAAGTTTTAGGTGCTTGTTTGTGGGATGAAAGTCTAAGGTGAGAAGGGGTGGGACAGGGGATCACTGCTCATCGTTATAGGCTATTTAACCATGAGTAATTAGTACTGAACTTTTAAATTTTTATTGGTTAAAATTTTTTTTCCATACACCCTCAAGCCCTGTTATTATTCACTGCCAGTTCACCAGTTCTCCACAAATACAGTCATTCTAACCTTTCTTTATCCCTTAAAAAAAAAAAAAAGAAGAAGAAACTTAGTCTCTATTTTTCTGCTAATGTTATGCAAAGCTTTACTCTTCTCTGTAGTAGTTTACTTTGACCTTGAGGTTCCTCTCTCTCTGTCTTCCTCCAATCCCCACAGCAATTCCCTAATCCCTTCCCCAGAGAACTACCTTCCAGACATGACGCTTAGTTGCTTAGTTCTGGAATCATCGCCATTGCTTGAAATCAATTGTTTAATGTCTCTGCTCTGAACAGATATAAATTTTTTTCCAAAGGAAACTGTATGGCAATTTGAGAAATAGCCAGAATCATCAATAAATTGACATAGTTGATGAGTAAGTTCAGTGCTATATAAATTTTGACTTCTAAATCTGTCATCATTCTTGGTAGTTGAAAAACCAGAGTATATGTTCAACTAACAATAAGTAATTATTTGTTATTTTAATCTTATGTATTGATCATCTGTTTTGAAGCTTAAGAAATGTTCTTTGTCTTTATTTTTGTTGAAGTATGAGGTACAGTGTTGAAGTATGAGGTACAGTGTTGATTCCTATTGTATAGCAAAGTGATTCAGTTGTATATACATATATATGTATTCTTTTAAAAATATTTTCCGAGAGATGTTCTATGGACATCTACTGTTTATAGGAATGCATAACTTACAGTGACTCCTGGTGGAAAAACTGCACACCTTTGGAAATCACAGCACCTACAGAAAAAAAAAACAAAAAACAAACTGGTACCTTATTGTGTATATCTCATGTTGCTTGTGGAGAAGGCAGTGGCACCCCACTCCAGTACTCTCACCTGGAAAACCCCATGGACGGAGGAGCCTACTAGGCTGCAGACCATGGTGTCGCTAAGAGTCGGACACAACTGAGCCACTTCACTTTCACTTTTCACTTTCATGCACTGGAGAAGGAAATGACAACCCACTCCAGTGTTCTTGCCTGGAGAATCCCAAGGACGGGGGAGCCTGGTGGGCTGCCGTCTATGGGGTCGCACAGAGTCGGACACGACTGAAGCGACTTAGCGGCAGCAGCAGCATGTTGCTTGACAACATCCTGCAAAGAAAACTTCGTAACCAGGCTTATTTGAGTAGCTTGGCTAAAGAAAGATGCATTTATGTTCCAAGCTAACAGAGCATTTCCCGTGCAACTTTATTTCAAGTGGAGTCTATATCAATACTCTGAGCAGTACCATCAGCTTGAAAATAATGCGCTACTTCACCATTCATTCTTTTCTTTGCTACTTCGCCATTCATTCTTTTCCCGTTGTTACCTAGTATCAGTTTTCATGGACATTTTCACTGACTTCACTGATATATCAGTTTCCTCATCTACTTCAGACCAGAAACAGGGCTACAAAGTAGAGAGAAGCCTGAGACTGAGCCCTGACTTCCTGCCTTACCCTGCCCCTAATTCTCTATGTGTCTTTAGCCAGGTTCCCTCACTCCATCCCTCATCTATAGATGCCAACTTTTAAAAAATACAATTTTATTGAAGTTTAGCTGATTGGCAATGTTGTGTCAATTTCTGCTATACAGCAAAGTGATTCGGCTATCAATACATTCTTTTTCATAATCTTTTCCATTATGGTTTTTCACAGGATGTTGAACTGAATATGTAGTTCCCCATGCTATACGTTAGATCCTTGTTGTTTATCCATTCTATGTATAATAGTTTGCATCTGCTAATGCCAAACTCCCAACCCATCCTTCCTCCAACACCCTCTTCCACTTGGCAATCATAGTCCTGTTCTCTGTAAGTCTTGTTTCATACGCCATTTATGTCATGCTTTAGATTCCACATATAAGTGATATTATCATATGGTATTTGTCTTTCTCTTTCTGACTTACTTAATACGGTAGACTCTGGGTCCATCCAGATTGCTGCAAATGGCATTGTTTCATTCCTTTTTGTGGATGAGTAGTATTCCATTATATATATGCTCCATATCTTCTCTACTCAGTCATTGTTGGGTAGCTTCCATGTCTTGGCTATTGCAGATCGTGCAGCAATGAGCACTGGGGTGCATGTATTTTTTCACATTAAGAGTTTTGTCTGGATATATGCCCAGGAGTAGGATTTCTGGGTCATATTTTTAATTTTTAAAATATTCTGGGTCTATTTTTAATTTGGGGAGGAATCTCCCTACTGCTTTCTATAGTGATTGTACCAATTTGCATTCCTACCCACAGTATAGGAGGGCTTCCATTCCTCCACACCCTCTCCAGCACTTATTATTTGTAACCTTTTTATGATTCAGGTCATTCTGACGTTTGTGAGGTGATACCTCATTGTAGTTTTGATTTGTATTTCTCTAATACTTAGAGATGTTAAGCATCGTTTACTGTACTTGTTGGCTATCTGTATATCTTCTTTGGAGAAATGTCTACTTAGGTCTTCTGCCCATTTAAAACATCTCTTTTTTAATTGAGTTGTGTGAGATATTTGTGTATTTTGAAAATTAAGCCCTTGTGTAAATAACCACCTTTGATTCTTGAACCTATATTCTGGTTTGTGTGTGTGTGTGTGTGTGCGCGTGTGTGTGTATGCATACATGTGTATGCACACATACTTTAACTAGCATGAGAGTTGAGTCTTCAAGAAAGTTCAATTCCATGATAACAGGCAACTTTTGTGTCTCTTGGTGAATCCCTGGGCAAAGGGAAATGCTAGACTGACTGAACTTGTGAGAGGCAGCATGGCTTATGGCCCTGAGTAGTAGACCAAGAACGAAAACCAGCTCTGCTTCCATCACGGCCACAGCTATGCGAAGTGAGCACATCTCCTGCCGTGGCTTCAGTTTCTCTATAAAATGATTCATAGAAGTTTGCCATCCTCAGGGGACACAGTCAAGGAACACATTCACAGAGCCAGATTTTAACACAGCATTTTTCAGACTCTGGGTCATGGCATATTAGGGAACTGTGAAATGATTCTGGTGGACTCTGAACCCACCACAGGAACTAGGACAGAGCCTGAGTAATAATAGATTCCTAGAAAATATCTGATAAAGAAGGCATGACTTGATAATAAATAAATAACCCAATTAAAAAATAATCTAAGGGTCAGAATTGCCACTTCCCTAAAGGAGATAACACAAATGACCAATAAGCATATAAAAAGATGCTCACTATTGTTAGCTACCAAGGAAATGCAAATCAAAACCAAAAGATACTACTTCACATCCACTAAGATAACAATATTGTAAAGATTGGTAATCACAAGTATTGGCGAGGATGTGAAAAATTGGAATCATTATATACTATTGGTGAGAATATAAAATTTTGGAAAATGGTCTGGCATATTCTCAAAAGGTTAAAGTTAGTGTATGAGCTAGCAATTCCATTACTAGTGTATACACCCAAGATAAATGAAAACATACATCCATTTAGACATGATTGTTTAGAGCAATATTATTCACAATAGCCAAATAATGGAAATAACCCAAATATCCATCAAGTGATGAACAGACAAAATGGAACAGATCTATGACATACCCAATGTAATACTGTTTGGTAATAAAAGAAATACTATTGCATGCTTCAATATGAACCAACCTTGAAACTATGTTAAAGAAAAGAAGCCAGTCACAAAAGATGATATATTGTTTGATTCCATTTATATGAAATAGGAATTATACATGACTGTCCAGAATAGGGAGATCTACAAAGACAGAAAGTAAATTAGTAGTGACCTTGGGCTGGAGTTGGAGGTAAATGAGAAGTATGATTTCTTTTTTGGAGGAGATAAAAATATTCTAATTGTATGACTGTCCGATACTGTAAGTATTGTGGTATGTAAATTCTGTCTCAATTGTTTAGTCGCTCACATGTGTCTGACTCTTTACGACCCCATGGACTGCAGCACACCAGGATTCCCTGCCCTTCACCATCTCCTGGCATTTCCTCAAATTCATGTCCATTGAGTCAGTGATACCATCCAACCATCTCATCCTCTGTTGTCCCCTTCTCCTCCTGTCTTCAATCTTTCCCAGAATCAAGGTCTTTTCCAGTGAGTCGGTTCTTTGCATCAGGTGGCCAAAGTATTGGAGTTTAAGCTTTAGCATCAGTCCTTCCAATGAATATTCAGGACTGATCTCCTTTAGGATGGACTGGTTTGATCTCCTTGCAGTCCAAAGGACTCTCAAGCGTCTTCTCCAATACCACAGTTCAAAGGCATCAATTCTTAGGCACTCAGTCTTCTTTATGATCCAACTCTCACATCCATACATGACTACTAGAAAAACCATACCTTTGACTAGATGGACCTTTGTCAGCAAAGGGATGTCTCTGCTTTTTAATGTGCTGTCTAGATCTGTCATAGTGACTCTTCCAGCATCTTTTTATTTCATGGCTACAGTTACCATCCACAGTGATTTTATTTTATTTATTTATTTCTTTAATTTTTCTTTACTTTATTGTGTTGGTTTTCCCATACATTGACATGAATCCACCATGGGTATACATATGTTCCCCCTCCAGAACCCCACTCCCTCCTCCCTCCCGATTCCCTCCCCCTGGGTCATCTCGGTGCACCAGCCCCGAGCACCAACCCTGGGCTGGCGATTGATTTCACATATGATAATTCACATGTGTCAATGCCATTCTCCCATATCATCCCACCCTTGCCCTCTTCCACAGAGTCCACGAGTCTGTTCTATACATCTGCGTTCCTTTTGCTGTCTCGCCTGCAGGGTTCTCGTTACCATCTTTCTAAATTCCATATATATGCGTTAGTATACTGTATTGTTATTTTTCCTTCTGGCTTACTTCACTCTGGATAATAGGCTCCAGTACCGTCCACCTGAGTAGAACTGATTCAAATGAATTTTTTTTAGTGCTGAGTAATATTCCATTGTGTATATGTACCACAGCTTTCTTATCCATTCATCAGCTGATGGGCATCTAGGTTGCTTCCATGTCCTGGCTATTGTAAACAATGTGGCGATGAACATTGGGGTACACCTGGCTCTTTCAATTCTGGTTTCCTCGGGTGTATGCCCAGCAGTGGGATTGCTGGGTCATATGGCAGGTCTATTTGCAGTTTTTTAAGGAATCTCCACACTGTTTTCCATAGTGGCTGTACTAGTTTGCATTCCCACCAACAGTGTAAGAGGGTTCCCTTTTCTCCACATCCTCTCCAGCATTTATTGCTTGTAGACTTTTGGATGGCAGCCATTCTGACTGGTGTAAAGTGGTACCTCATTGAGGTTTTGATTTGCATTTCTCTGATAATGAGTGATGTTGAGCATCTTTTCATGTGTTTGTTAGCCATTTTTATGTCTTCTTTGGAGAAATGTCTGTGAAGTTCTTTGGCCCACTTTTTGATTGGGTCGTTTATTTTTCTAGAATGGAGTTGCAGGAGTTGCTTGTATATTTTTTAGAGCCCTAGAAAACAGTTTGTCACTGTTTCCATTGTTTTCCCATCTATTTGCTATGGGAAATAGATGAAGGCTATGAAGTGATGGGACTGGATGCCATGATCTTTGTTTTTTGAATGTTGAGTTTTAAAAAATTTTTATTAAAAAAAAAAAGCCCATGACCGAGCCCACCTGTGACCAATTAAGTAAAAATGTCTACAAGTCAAATTTGGCATCAGATATTTTGTTTAAGCTTCCCTAGTTAAGTTTTTAATGTCTAACCAGGATTATGGCTTCTGGTTTAGACTATTTTCCAAGATCCTTCTCAGTGTTAAAGCACCATGATTCCTTAAGTTTAGTGTTTTATGTCTGTCCCAGTGAATAAGGTGATTTAAAAGCACAAGGGAATGAACTGGTGGTTACCCCCTCAACACACTTTAAAAATAGTCATGATTAACTTCTTTGGCTGACATCTTTGAGTAAGCAACACAGAAACTCCAATTTCCCTGTAACCAAAAAATTTATATTTGTATGTGTGTGCACACACACACATATTTATTTATTTATAAGTATTTAAATATTTATAAATATTTATTTGGCAAGTGTATCAAAAGTATTGCAAGTTTCTAAATCGTGGGGAGACAGTAAACAAAGAAAGCAAATGAAAAATCCTTGACTGTGATACTGAAAGAGGAGACACATTTCTGAAGAGGAACATTTACTTATTAAATATGACAAATAACTACTCACATGATCATCTCTGATGAAAACCATAGAAGGATAGACTTAGTGATGAGTTTTAGCAGTTTCTAGGAAGAAAAAAATACCATAATCGATAACTAAGCTGTTTTATGCCTTCCTATTTTTGAGGGCTTAGCCAGGATCATTTTAGAAAGGCAGTTTTTGAAGACCTGAGTAAAGAACTCTTCAGAATGGTTACCACCTCCATTATTTTTGACACAGACAAATTAGACAGGTTTTGAAAGTGTTGAAGATTGAGCAGCTGCAAAAAGCAGGAGTGATAGATGGAAGTGTCATTGTCTCATCTCATAAGAATCACTCGGTATTTTTAGGAATTTAGGTAGGTGACCTGACCTTTTTATAGCCTTCATCAGTTTAAGCTCTGACAAATAATAGTGAAGTGATCTTTACAGGTTATCTTAACATGTCTCGGTTTCTCTACCTATACAACAGAACTAATTAATCCCATGCCAAAGAATTTAATCAACTTCCAGCTGCCTTGAATATGGTCAGACATCTTACTAGGTCCCGTATAAGTCAAGGTCTTTCCCAGAAAACAGAAATCCCTTGATGTAATCCCTTTTCATTAGAGAAGACCCTAATGCTGGGAAAGATTGAAGGCCAGAGGAGAGGGGACGACAGAGTACGAGATGGTTGGATGCTATCGCTGACTCAATGGACATGAGTTTGAGGAAACTCAGGGAAATGGTGAAGGGCAGGGAAGCCTGGCGTACTGCAGTCCATGGGGTTGCAAAGAGTTGGGATACGACTGAGCTACTGAACAACAACAAAATTCCCTTAACTTGGACTTCCCTGGTGGCTCAGTAGTAAAGAATCTGCCTGTCAATGCAGGAGATGCAAGTTTGATCCCTGAGTCAGGAAGATCCCCTGGAGAAGGAAATGGCAACCCACCCCAGTATTCTTTCCTGGGAAATCCATGGATAGAGGAGCCTGGCAGATTACAGTCCGTGGTGTCGAGAGAAGAGTCAGACACAACTTACCCACTAAATAATGGCATTCTCTTAAATTCCTTCAAGTCGAATTTAAATGGAGGGAATTGTGTTCACAGGAGAAGGAGGATCTAAGTGTCGAACAGGGGACATTAAGAGAACCCATAGAGTTGCTTCTCACCGAAGCCTCTGCCTCCCTTTAGCTGGAGGGCCAAGGGGAAGAGATGTTTACTGGAACACGAAGTACCCCAGAGAATTGGAGCATGGTAGGAGCTGGAACCAAGAAGGTTCTGTTGCTGGAGACATCACCTGAGGCAGAGGGGAGGGAAAGAACAGAAAAGCCCTGGATTCTCCTTTCCCTTTAGCCTTCAGTTTCCCATCAGGGTCCCCTATGGTCAGAACGTGGAACACAGCCTGCAGAGAGTCAGCCCCTGACTCCAGCTATAGAGCAGAGCAAAAGTGAGGAATGGGTCTTAGGGAAAACAAGCCTAGGCTTTCAGGGTTCACCCCTTTTTTTAATTCTGTATCTATTAAAACTTGGTGTTTCTGCCTAATACAAGGTTAACACTTCATCCTATAAGGGCATCTCCCCTCTCCCCAACAAAAGTGAGTCAGCCTCATCCATCACTGAATTTTCCTCAAAACTAGTATCTCTGCAGTTCCCTATGTCAAGGCAGTTGTGAGTCCCTATATGTGGTGACCTCTGGGCTAGAAAAAAAAGTTAATGCCACCAGTTCCTCATGTAAAATAGTTTGTAGTGAACCTCACATTCATTGTGATGACTATCATTTTAAAAGTTCAAATAAAACAGTAAATAGCAAATATTGATGAGGATGTGGAAAAGTTGGAAGCCTTGTGCATTGCTGATAGAAATGTAAAATGGTGCAACTGGAAAACAGTATGATGGTTCCTCAAAATAGTACACACAGAGTTACCACACAATCCAGCACAATTCTGGATTGTGGTATACCACTTATACCACAAACACAATTCTGTTTCTCTGCATATACTCAAAGGAATTGAAAGCAGAGATTCAAACAGATACTTGTGCCCCAGTGTTCGTAGAAGCGTTATTCACAACAGCCAAAAGCTGGAAACAATCCAGATGAAAGGATAAACAATGTGTGGCATGCACACAGTGAAATACACAGCCTTAAACAGGAATGAAATTCTGATACACACTACAGCCTGAGTGAACTCTGAAATGTTATGGTAAGTGAAGTAAGCCAGACGCAAAGGGACATATATGAATCCACTTATATAAGGTACCTGGAATAGGCAAATTCATAGAGATAAACTGTAGCATAGTGGTTACCGGGGACTGGGGGACTGGGAAGAGGGAACAGGCAGTTTCCCTTTAATGAGTTTCTATTTGGGAGGATGGAAAAATTCTGGAAATAGTGATACTGGTTGCACAACATCGTGAATGTACTTAATGCTATTAATGTACACCTAGAAAAGGTTAAAATGGTAAGTTTGATGTTGTTGTTTAGTTGCTCAGTCATGTCCTACTCTTTTGCCCATGGACGGTAGCCCACCAGGCTCCTCTGCCCATGGGATTCTCCAGGCAAGAATACTGGAGTGGGCTGTCATTCCTTTTCCAGGGGATCTTCCTGACACAGAGATCAAACCCAGACCTCCTGCACTGCAGGTGGATTCTTTACCGTCTGAGTCACCAGGAGCTATTGTTACTATGGCCCTGGAAATACTAAAAGGGGTTCCAGTGAATCCGATGTAGTGCTCTCTGCCTTTATTGCATAGATACAACTCTCTTTGCCCTTGGCAATTGAGATCAGTCCTTCCAGGCATCAAAGTGACCCCTTTCTCCACCTATTGGTTCGGTAGTGTGAGAAACCTGAAATAGCCAGATGACAGTCTCTCTTTCCCCTGTAATTTAGTCATTCTTGTATTTTCTGGTGGAAGCACTCCTTCCTGAGTGCCTCTAGACCAGTTTAGCCCAAAGCTGTGAGAGCAGTAACAGAACCTCCTTGCGTGGTTTTAATAATGAGAAGAGGGACCATTCCTGCTTGTAACCCTTGGGTTTCCAGATCCAAATTTTCTTGGGGGAAAATAAAAACAGCACTATATATTGGCCTCTAGGTCAAAGTACTCCAGCTCCAGCGCTGTAAAAGTTGTCTCCCAACTGGACCATAGCTGAATCTTGTATCAGCCGTTTTTACCCAAGCAGTCTCTTGGTCAGTAAGATTGTTGAATAGGATATCATGATTGTAAATAAGAGCTTGAGTGAATCTCCTGATAGTGGTGCTGCTAGAAACATTTCAGGTCAGGAAAGCAATTCCATCCTCAGTGTGGGTACAGCACTGCCCCCTCTGGGACACAAGGAATCTAGTGATCTGCTTCTCCATCTGAGCCTGGCTGTGGTTTCCCCTTGCTGCCTTCTGGACCACAGGGGACTTTGGGCAATGTTTCCTGTTTCTGGGAGCAGTATTCTTACAGCAGAGTCAGCAAAGGGAAGCAATGGTACCAACAGAAGACTTGAGGAGTGGAGAGGGTCTGAGCATATATGGTATGTGGTCAACTAGGGCCTAGATCTGCAAATCACTTTGAAACTATTTGCACTATTTCTTTCATAAGCACCATTTAGTCTGCTGAAAGGGTACTCTTTCTTTTTTTTCCTTCCTAAGATTTCAGGGAAAAAAACAAAATTACTTAATGACTAAATGGAGACAGTTTGCGGCATCTTTGGCAAACTTCTCTTAAACAAATTCTTGTCAGCTAGACCACTTGAAAGATTATGATTGTGTGGTAAGATTAAGTTAAACAGGTTTTACACTCTCGGTAAAATTCTCTTAAATGAATTCTTGTCATATTCAGGCTCTTTAAAGATTATAATTGTGTGGTAAAATAAAACTTAACAGGTTTAACACTCTTCCTTCAGTTTCTTAGGCTTCTGTGTGTGTTGGCCTACTGATGATAAAAGTGACTTCTCAGATAGGGTTCAGTGACTGAAACAATAAGTTTTGGGTTCTGATGTCTGTTCCTGGGTATGCTGGATAATCTTTGGGCCATAACTAAACACTTCTTACTTCACCTTCTCCAGGTAATGATTACTCTGCTGCCCATTTCACACCAACATACATAATACCTTCATTAAATAATGTGCTTTCATAATGAGCAGAAGATGAAGGCTAAATAAAAATTCAGATCTAGAAAGAGGAAGCACTGCTGACCCAGATGCTGGCATGTAGCCACCCTTACAGTGAGTGAGACCTCTGCAGTAGACGCTGACCACCATCTTTTTTTTTTTTTAACACTTTTTTAAAAATTGAAGTATAGTTGAGGTACAGTGTTTCAGGTGTACAGCAAAGTGATTCAGGTATAGATATAGATGATTCTTCAATTCTTTTCCATCATAGGTGATTTCAAGATACTGAATGTAGTTCCCTGTACTGTACAGTAGGTCCTTCTTTATCTATTTTATATACAGTAGTGTGTATCTGCTAATCCCAAATTCCTGATTTATCCCCACCTCCCTTTCGCTTTTGGTAACCATAAGTTTATTTTCTATGTCTGTGAGTCTCTTTAAATAAGTTCATTTGTATTATTTTTGTAAGTGATATACTGATGTTTGTCTTTCTGACTTACTCAGTATGATCATCTCAAGAGCCATCCATGTTGCTGCAAATGGCTTTATTTTTACACCACATCTTCTTCATCCATTCCACTGTTGGTGGACACTTAGGTTGTTGCCATGTCTTGGCTGTTGTAAATACTACTGATGTGAACACTGGGGTGCGTGTATCTTTTTGAATACACAAATAGAGTTGTGTCTGGATATGTTCCCAGGTGTGGGATTACTAGATCATATGATACGTCTATTTTTTTTTTAAGGAACCTCCAAACCATTCTCCACAGTGGCTGCACCTAGTTACATTCCCACCTGCAGTGTGGGAAGGATCCCTACTGACTGCAGGTTGAGCAAGCCTAGAGCTGCGGTCCAAACCAGCCTTGAGACCCACCAAACTTGCCTCTGGTTTGGCTCAAATAACTGCAATACCCAAGTCCTCTAATTTTCCAGGCTAAAATACTGGATGAAAGGTTTTTCTCACTTGGTGTAGGGTTTTCAATTTTTTGTTTTTAATTGTAAATATGTCCTTTGGAGAAAGTATAGAAAATACAAAGAAGCACAAAGCATAATGGAGTCATGCAACTTTTTGACAGATACATATCCAATCTTATTTCAGTTCATATAGATACATAATTCTGTTCTTTTTGACTTCCCTGGTGGCTCAGATGGTAAAGCATCTGCCTACAACGTGGGAGACCCGGGTTCAATCCTTGGATTGGGAAGATCTCCTGGAGAAGGAAATGGCAACCCACTCCAGTACTCTGTCTGGAAAACCCCATGGACGGAGGAGCCTGTTAGGCTACAGTCCATGGGGTCACAAAGAGTCAGAAACGACTGAGTGACTTCACTTTCTGTTCTTTTTATATATACAGTGCATACAGTTTTATAACAGTTTATTTGACTCAATTGCATATGATGGCTGAAAGTATACAGTTTTCAAGCTTTTTTCTGTGGTACCAAGTATTTGCTACTGTGTATTAATAATTTCTAATGATTGCATAGTTTTCCATAGTGTGGATATGCCATAATTTATTTAATAAATTAGAGGGTTTAGGAAACAATCTATAGTTGAGCAGCTAGAGCCATCCCCTTAAGGTTATTGTAACACATAAAAACCGTCCACCAAACTCTTTGACACACAAGAATCCTCGAAGGTATGATTTTTCTTGTGAAATGGCTCTATCTGTCAATCATTTATTCTCTGTGTCCTGGTTGTGGTGCTCTTTCCAGGTTGTTAGGGGGTGATTATGGATTCCTGTCAAATGAGATGTCTACTATGTATTCAACACGAGGCAGTTTGTATTTTTTCTCCGTCTATTGCTTTCCCGTCGGAGGGAGTTAAGCAAATCTGTGAGCCAAAGGGGAATGGGGTAGGCGTCCAGTGCTGGCAGCGCACAGCAGACATGCCCTAAGCCCAGAAATCCCCGGATAAGCAGATTAGATTGCTACATAAATACATTTGTCTTGATTGTCACTTTCCACCCAGGGTTATACCTACATGCATAAAAATGGTTCCAAGCCTATTTTTTCAAAGCCAGTTTGCCTCCCTTGTTGCTTTTTAACCACCCAGCTCAGAGGCATTTTTTGTGTGTGTTATATCTATCAAAGATGATTAAGGGACTGGGAGAGTTGATGTATAAGAATGGATTGAGAAAACTAAATATTTGCAACTTGACTGAGTGACAGCCAAGGGGGAAGATATTATGACGGTCTGCTAGGCTCAAATCGTGGAGGAGATATTGTTTTGCCTCCCCCAGTAACTCGATTTTAGGGATATCTAAATTCAGGGAAAGTTTTCTGCAGATGACATCACTTATGCTAATTAGATAATTGTGTCAGTTGCAATTACATTTCACTGCTAGTAGCAGAAACTTGCAACAGCAGTGGCTTAGACAAATAAGGTTTAATTTTCTCTCCTATTATAACACGGAGCCCAGAAATGTATCATCTGGGGCCGCATAGCGGTTCTATGATGTCATTGGTGCCTCCGTGTCCTCCTGCCTTTGGCTCCGTTATTCCCAGGGTGATTTCATACTCAAGGTCACCTGTTATTTGAAGAAGAGCCACTGCGGCTTCACTTACCATGGCTGCACTCCAGAAAGGGGTGCAGAAGTCCCTGCCAGTAAGACTGCTTGGAAGAACTTTCTCGGCAGCCCATTTCCTGATTCCAATTTACGTCTCATTGACCGCCACATCCACAAGAGAAGCTGGGAGGTTGAGCAGGGTTTTGGTTTGGTTTATTTTGATTTTGCATTGGGTATGTTGCTTACTGCAGCAGTTAAGGTCCTCTGACTGAGAAGGTGTGGCAGCCTGGGGATCTAGTGAGCAGGGTGGCTTCTGTCACAGTGACTTACCTCTCAAGATTCTGAGAAGTCTGGACTCTGAGACATGGCAACATTTGCTATGATGTTACCAGGTTCCATTTGTAAAACTGACCCTAGCTATCTAATTTATTTACTTCTGATCACTTATCTATTTCAGTTTATTCATCACAGCATACCCTGGGCTGACAGTAAATAAACCTGCCATCTCAACAGACTTAAGCATAACAATGACTACAGCTTACTAGCTTTCATCCAGTTCTGTGCACTGTGTTATGCATTTAACATTACCTGAATGATTTGCTTCAAAATATTCCAAGGGGGATGGAGGGTAGATCTGAATACATGAAACAATACTCACCATGTGAAAGTGAGTGTCAGTCACTCAGTCGTGTCTGACTCTTTGCAGTCCTATGGACTGTCGCCTGCCAGGCTCTTCCGTCCTTGGGATTCTGCAGGCGAGAATACTGGAGTGTGTAGCCATTCCCTTCTTCAGGGGATCTTCCCAATCCAGGAATCCAGCTGGGGTCTCTACATTGCTGGCAGATACTTTACCATCTGAGCCTCCAGGAACCACCATGGGTAGCTAGTAATTGAAGCTGAGCAATAGCTACAGGGGAGGTGATTATATATATTCTTTGCTCTACTTTATAATAATGAAAAATTTCGCAGTGAAGATCTTTAAATCACTTCATCAGCTTCTTAGATTATTTTGTGTGAGGTAGGTACTATTATCCCCAGCTAACAATGCTCAGGGCCATTAAGCAGCATCACACAGCAAGTGAATGGCAGTTTGAGGACTCAGACCCAGGTTTGCCTGACTTAGAAACCTGTGCGGTAACCCTTATTAGTCAAAGAAAGTGTGTCTCCCAGGTAAGGAGATTGAAACTCATTAGAAATTCAGACTTTGAGGTCCCACCAAGACCTATCACATGACACGTTTGGTTGTGTGCATACCCAAAGTTCCCATGCTCTGTTCACGCAGTGTTACTGCCTCTGTAGCCACTGCTCAGCCAACTCCATCAACTGTGACTTTTCCTTAAAAAAAATGTGGCCCTCATTTAGGGAGAGGACATAGGCACACCTATGATTGATTCATGTGGATGTTTGGCAGAAACCAACACAATACTATAAAGCAATTACCCTTCAAAATTACAAATAAATTAATTTTTAAAAACATTACCCTCTTTTGAAACAAGAATTCTTATCATGAGCCACTCTTTGGTAACATTTACTAACAATTTAATAAGCATTTAATTCAGACAGTTACTTCTTTCAACATTGAGCGCCCACCTTTAGTGCTGGGCACTACATGCCTGTGGGTCAGTTCAGTATTGTTCTGACCGTATTGTCAGCTGCTAATAATCACTGCTTGCTTGAAATTTACTTTGGTTTGTTCTTAAGTGATGCTCTTGCTTCTGTTCACTTAAAGTATTGTGAGTTTTAAAAGCTTTGAGACTTACAGAAAACTCCAGGTACCTGTTCTTCTCACCATCTCTATTTACCAGTGTGTCCCTTTCCCAAAAAGAAATTGTTTTCCCATAACATTTTCAGTCATCTTGTATCATTTCAGTCATGTTTTTGAAAGAAAGAGAAATATGAATTAGTGTTCATGTATCATGCAGGCGAAACACTTAACCTTCTGAGCCTCCATCCCTCCTTTTGTACAGTGGCTGGGTCACTTCCAATGTCATTGTCCTCTAACCTCATATAACTTGATTTTTTTAACCCCTCCCCCTCCCCCAAAAGAAAACCACAGAAACATTTTAAAGACACTGGGCTATATGGAAAATGCACTTGATTACGTTTTCCAGCCAGTGAAAGGATCCCTCATTGATTTGTACTGGTTTCTCTATCCAAATAGTGAATGCCTTGATGTTCTATAGCTTCCTTGCCTCCAATCCTTTTTAGAACAAGGAGAAGACTCTTGAGAGTCCTTTGGACAACAAAGAGACCAAATCAGTCAATCCTAAAAGAAATCAACCCTGAATATTCATTGGGAGGACTGATGCTGAAGCTTAAACTCCATTACTTGGACCACCTCTTGCGAAGAGCCGATTCGTTGGAAAAGACCCTGATGCTAGGAAAGATGGAAGGCAGGAGGAGAAGGGGATAACAGAGGACAAGATGGTTGGGTGGCATCACCGACTCAAGGGAAATGAGTTTGAGCGAACTCTGGGAGATGTTGAAGGACAGGGAAGCCTGGCGCGCTGCAGTCCATGGGGTTGCAAAGAGTCAAACATGACTGACTGACTGAGCAACAACCACAAAATGAATCAATGGATGAGGCCTGTCATCCATTTCAACTATAATCTGCTTTCTTAAAGAGACTGGACCCTCTTTGCTTTTAAACAGCTTAAAACATTTTCTAGCCGCCAAGTTAATACGGCTGTTTCATATATTATAATCAGCTTCAAACCATGTATATACTTAACACCCTAAGCTATTATTCAACTTCTATAGCAGAAGAGGCAAGAGGAAAACCTAAAAAAGGGCTGATGTCAAAGCCAGCCGCAAGGACTGTCACCGTATAATCAGGCCTACGCTGGTCGGAGGACAAGCATCAGGGTCACTTTGTTCTTCTTCTTCGTTCTTCCGAGAACTTTCTCTTACAACAGGAGAAAGTATATGTATATGATAATGCCAGTATATATATATATATGATAATGTTCTCACAAAATACAATATAGGGAAAACAGCATGCTATAAGATAGTGAGGATAACAACCACCTTTGCTAGACAAGTGTTAGAAAGTCTTGCCACCTCTGTCTTTTCCAGGCTGTAAGTAAAGTGTGCTTCTGATTTGTTGTGCAGGGCAGCATTTGGCAAGGAGTCTGAAGTTTTGATTGGGAACCTGGGTGATAAATTAATCCCTCCACAAGACATCCTCTGTGACGTCAGCGACCTCAAAGCCTTGGCCAACATGCACGAGAGCTTGGAATGGTTAGCAGGCCGAACAAAGTCAGCTTTCTCCAGTCTTTCTACGTCCCAGAGTAAGTATTGGTGGGGTGGATCTTGTGGGAACAGCTGAGAAACTAGACTGGGTACATTCATTTGAAATGAGAGTGTCTGCACATTTCCGGATGGGCACAGGTCCAGGTTGTCAGAAGATCCATGCAGGGATTCTGCTTGTGCTGAGCCTCTGATACTTTGGGGTTCTGTGAAACGAAGAAATCTTGACTGCTCTGTGTTGGGGCGTGGGAAGCAAAAGAAGGTCCATGTTAGCATAGCTTGACATTAAACCTTAGAAACCTAGGACCATGTAAGATTGAACCACCATGTTCCAAGAACAGAAAGCAGTATATTTTGTCCTCCTTATGACTTCTCAAAGGCAGAAACTATGTCTCGGAGCTCAACGTTGTGTATTTGATTGATGTTTTCATTTTAACTGATAGAAAAGGAATGAAAAGTATCTAAAAAGACAATTATATTAATAGAAATGGTTAAGGTGCTAGAAAACAGACAATGAGGAAAACAATTATTCTAGATAAGAGATGGCTCAAAGATAACCTCATTATACATTTCAGAGGAATTAAGGGATAGGGTTTGAAGTAAAAATAAGAAACCTGTTTTTTTATCAAGGACCAATGATCAGTTATTTCAAAATAACTTGAAAACTTTGGGACACAAAATGTATTCATTAAATATAGCATAAATACTTTTTAAAAACATTAGTTGAGAAGTGTTAAACATTTAAAATAAAGGCAAAGAAAAAAATGATATGCAGAAGGAATAAAGGAGATGGCAGATTTGAATGGAGGGACAGAAAACGGGATAGAAAAAAGCAAAACAACAGCAAGAACATGAAAGAAACTAAATCAGCTCTGAAGTTAATATTAGACTGAACTGTTAGAAGATTATTAGAAGGAAAAGCTCATATTATTTGGACTGTGAACTTCAAAGAAAGTTATTTTTTTATCACTCTCTCTTGAAAAGTTATTATTACTTGATGAACCATGATTTCCAGACCCAAGAGGGAGAAGATGTGGATGAAATAAACTAGAGTAAATTATTTCCTGAAACACAAGTCTCGTGGGCAGAGTCTAGGAGACTTTTGAATGCTTACTACTTAGAATCTCATAGAGGTTGTGTAGCTGTCCTGGGGGTCAGCAGGGGTTGAGGAGAAGAATGGAAGGAGGGGGCTTTAGATATTAGGTATTCTGCTTTAGAAATCTCATTAAAATACTACTCTTTGATAATACTTTTATTTCTATACTTTTATTATTTAAAATATTGCTTTTAGCTGATAAGAAAATTGTAGATGTTTACTCTTAGAAACATATTCATTTGCTATGGATAGCTTAGGTGCAGTATCAGGTCTGAGCAGACTCTACCTAAGTAGATTCCCTCAGAGGCTTTCAACTTTATGACGCCTTCAGATCAGGGAACCTTTCACAAGTAGTAATCAAAATTAGCCATTTTATCTCCCAGACTCACCCCACTCCACCAAAAAAAAAAAAAAAAAAAAATCAGGGAAGAGCTGACTTTCCCTGTTGCTCGTTGCAAAATAAACAGCTCTGAAAAGGAACCAGATGATGCTTCCCGCCCCAATTTCCTTTGACTCTTAAAATGTAGGGCTGCTTGGGCTGGTGTGTTAGTGATGACTAGAAGGAGTCCTCTCATTTGGTGGGTCATCCAAGTCTAATATTTAATAATGCAATCTCTTATTTTGGCGGCACAGCAATCCAGATTTCTATTCTAAAAAGGTTGCACAAGGCAAAATAGGACACAACCTCTACAGCAAGCCATGAGTGATTTACACAGGCTAACCTGGCTTCCCCTGTCCTCAGAAGAGAAAGACATGCTCCCAGAGTTATGCTCAACTCTGTAATTGCACCATCTCGCTGTTGTGTTCACGTCAGTAAGAGTCCCCAGTACAGTTGATGTCTAATTCATGCCTTCTATCATCTCTGTTTGTCTGACAAAGATCTCTCGTACCACACCCGTTAATGCCTCTCATATGCTCAATTCCATTTTATAATATAAGGTGTACCCTCTCAGTTCCTTTCAGGGTGATTATTCCACCCAGTGAGTGATTTAAGTGACTATCAGCATTTTGACGATCAGCACAAAACCCAAGTGAACTGTAATCACTAGTGATGTTGTCTTTGTTAAAACAAAGCATAGAGCAGACCTGGTTTATTCCATGAGCAACATGCCTCGCTCCCCCACACTCGTCTAGTCTTCTGATTTCCAGCAGAGATACCCATTGTTGTTTATAATTCGAACAAAGCAGGGGATTCTCTGATAATGGGCTACTTTGATTGTTCCACGTCAGTGTGACTTTAGAAAGGGAATCAGGGACAGCTCTTTATATTCTTTTGAAAAGTGAACCGCATGATTGCCTCAACAAAAGGGTTGCCAAGTCTGGAGACTTGATAGCATGAAGAAAATGCCAGCATTTTGTCTAGCACTCCCAGAGACTCAGGATGGGGAAAAGTCAAGAAAAGAAGTATAGAAGTTTATTTTTTTTGTCCACATCCATTTAACTATTTTGTATGGTAATACTGTGCCTTATTATAATTAAGGTACCTGGAGAAAACTTGAAGAAAATTATTTTCATAGTAAAAAGAAAAATTCTTTAGATATTACAATAGGTTTCTCCTAGACATGAAATATTTCAAGTGGAGGAGAATGGAAGAGCATGGTTGGCCATGTGCCCGGGAAATAAGAGTTGACCATTTTTTCAAAGATAGTTTTTCTCTCTTTTAGTATTTGCACCCTTCTGTCTTCTTTTCACTTAGAAGAGTCTCCTTACTTCATGTAGATCCTAACTGCACCAAAGACATTGCTCTTTTTTTTTCATCCTTCCACAGTCCTTGGTTCCTGCTGCATTTCTCCCAGGATTGTCCTGTTCAGTCTTCCTTAAACTTATTCTACTTAAGATTCTTTTGAGTGCTCAGTCACTTCAGTCATGTCCAACTTTTCGTGACCCCATGGACCATGACCCACCAGGATCCTCTGTCCATGGGATTTCCCAGGCAAGAAGACTGGAGTGGATTGCCATGCCCTCCTCCAGGGCATCTTCCCCACCCAAGGATCAAACCCATGTTTCCTGCATCTTCTGCATTGCAGGCAAATTCTTTCCTGCTGAGCCACCTGGGAAGCCTGGTGATAGTCACAGCCCAATTAAAGGACCAAAAAAATTCTTTGATTTATAAAACCGGTAAATCAAAGATTTCGGATGTGGCTGAATGCAGAGGTTCACAAGATAATAGTACATAACAGACCTGTTTACACCCTGCCCTCTCTCTCCCCCCTTTCTCTATTTTTGCTATAATCCCTTTATTTCATCTCAAGGAAGACCTTCTCGTATGGTAACATTCTTGGCCACCAGCAGCCCCAGGATTATTTGATCCCAGACAAAAAGAGCATTTTTGCTAAGAGCTCCTGAAGCCATCCTAGAGAAGACTTGGTTTGACCTAACTTAGCCTTTGCTCATGGGTCTCTCAGTTTCTCCTTGGTTAATCCTTGGTTTCTGACTCTCTATCTCCCTACCCATTGCTCAGTCTCCCACTTCTAGAATCTCTGTGTTCAGGATCTGTTTTTAACAAATATGCTTTCAGTGCAAGGAAGCTGAGCTGGACCGTATTTAGTGTTGGACATTCAGGATCTAGATTTATAGGTATCTCCCCTCCTTGATCAGAGTTTCCACTTTGTAGTAAAGGCACAGACTATCTGTCCTCTGTAACAGCTGCTGTTTGTAAGAATACTAAATAAAAAGTCTGAAATTAACTTTAAGAAAGTTCTCAGCAAAATGTGACCTACATAGAAATTGTTAAAGTGCATTCAGTTGGAACACTAATGATTTTCTTTTGTATTTTATCCCTGTGTTTTAGGGAGGTGTTGCTTTTAAAAGTAGAGTACAGAGAACTTGAAGGGGGCTCCAGGGTTTATTTTCGCTGCCTTGCTTCCTCAGGGGTCCCTTCTTTCTTTATTGGATTCTGTAAAAATCTCTAGGATTAGAGAATCTACAACTTCCTTGATTATATATTCTGCTCTTTAAGTAACCTTACCAATGAGGAGGTCATCTAGTTTTTATTAACCTCCTTTGCTTCAGTCTAAACCTCTTTCTTCTGTCCGATGCCTCAGAAATTAAATGTTTTTTCTATAAAATAATGTGCCTGAAAACATTTCCCTGGCCTCTACCTGCCCATCCCTGGATGTTGAAGACTCCTGTGAAGCTCCTAGTCTCTCAGTCCAGAACAACCAAGCTGGACTCAGGCTCCTAGCAGCATTAGGCACCCAGATCAGTCTCTCAGGTGGTGATTTGACGGTTAGCCTTTCTGAATTCGGCCGATATTGCAAGTTCCTTCCACCCCAGGTTTATCTCCCTCTGGCTCCCTCAACTCCCATTACCATGGTTCTTGTTGTGCCCACGTACATGGATAATAAAAAGTCATACCATAATCTTTTTTTTTTTTTTGAGAAACCACAGGGACAAATAAATCTCATAACTTTGTTTCCTATAATTGGTTCATGAATGATAGTACTAGCTATGCAGTTATTTATATACTACTGTTTTTTTTTCAGTTGTGTTAAAGGAATATGTAACATCAGATACACCATCTTAACCATTTGTAAGTGTACAGTTCGGTAGAGCTGTGTTCATTTTGTGTTTGTTACTATGCATCAGGTCTCTCAAACTTTTCCATCACATATAACTGAAACTCTGTACCCCTCAACAGCACCCTATTTCCCCCTCTCCCCCAACCCCTAGTGTAACCACTGTCTACTTTCTATGAGTTTGACTACTTTTTATATATACATTTTTTTAATTGAACTTTGGAGGGTTTTTTTGAGACCATGTGACATGCAGGATCTTAGTTCACCAACCAGGGATAAACCCTACACACCCTGCAGTGGAAGCCCAGAATCTCAACCGCTAGACCACCAGGAAAGTCCCAAGGTTGACTACTTCAGATGCCCCCATATAAGTGGAGGGGGCTTCCCTGGTGACTCAGTGGTAAAGAATCCACCTGCCAATGCAGGAGATGAATGTTCAGCGTCTGGGTTTGGAAGATCACCTGGAGAAGGAAATGGGAATCCCCTCCAGTGTTAGTATTCTTGCCTGGGAAATCCCATGGACAGAGAAGCATGACAGGTTACAGTCCGTGCAGTTGCGAAAGAGTGTGACATGACTTAGTGACTAAACAACAACGATGTAAGTGGAATTACACAGTATTTATATTTTTGTGACTGGTTCATTTCACAGTGTCCTCAAAGTGTATCCATATTATAGCATATGACTGGATTTCCTTTTTTTTTAATTGCTGAATAATATTCTGTTGTATGGATATACTGCATTTTCTTTATCCAGGCATCTCTCAGGGGGTATTTATATTTCATCCATCTCTTGGTTATTGTGAATATCGCCACAGTGACACAGAAGGGTGCCAATTATACTTCTTCCTTAGAATGGAACTGTTACTAGGTGTCTTAGAAATCATATGGTCTAACTCAGATGTTTTGCACATAAGGAAATTAAGGCTTCAGAATGAGCACTCTGCACATCTCTACTTGAACTCCAATGGAAACAAGTCCTCAAATTGCCAGTTTAACTTTCTGCCACATCATTGCCTTGACCATTACTGAGGTTAAGTACTAGAAGTGATACCAATTCATTACCATATTCCTCCTAAACCACCAGGAAGGTCATTTTTTTTTTTAATGAAAGCACTTAAATGCCTACAGTTCCTTGTCATCATTTCTGATCATCATTGTCTTTTATGTAACTTTCTGTGCTTTAAATACTTTGGTATTGCACATACCCCTTCCTGAATTTTATCTTCAGTTCAGTTCAGTCACTCAGTCGTCTCTGACTCTCTGAGACCCCATGAATTGCAGCACGCCAGGTCTCCCTGTCCATCACCAACTCCCGGAGTCTACCCAAACCCATGTCCATTGAGTTGGTGATGCCATCCAGCCGTCTGATCCTCTGTCTTCCCCTTCTCCTCCTGCCCCCAATCCTTCCCAGCATCAAGGCCTTTTCCAATGAGTCAGCTCTTCGTATGAGGTGGCCAAGGTATTGAAGTTTCAGCTTCAACATCAGTCCTTCCAATGAACACCCAGGACTGATCTTTTTTTAGGATGAACTGGTTGGGTCTCCTTGCAATCCAAGGGACTCTCAAGAGTCTTCTCCAACACCATAGTTCAAAAGCATCATTCTTCGGCGCTCAGCTTTCTTTATAGTCCATCTCTCACATCCATACATGACTACTGGAAAAACCATAGCTTTGACTAGATGGACCTTTGTCAGCAAAGTAATGTCTCTGCCTTTTATTATGCTGTTTAGATTGGTCATATCTTTTCTTCTAAGTAGTAAGCATCTTTTAATTTCATGGCTGCAGTCACCATCTGCAGTGATTTTGGAGCCCAAGAAAATAAACTCTGTCACTGTTTCCATTGTTTCCCCTTCTATTTGCCATGAAGTGATGAGACCAGATGTCATGATCTTAGTTTTTTGAAAGTTGAGTTTTTAGTCAGCTTTTTCACTCTCCTCTTTCACCTTCATCAAGAGGCTCTTTAGTTCCTCTTTGCTTTCTGCCATAACAGTAGTGTCATCTACGTATCTGAGGTTATTGATATTTCTTTCAGAAATCTTGATTCCAGCTTGTGCTTCATCCAGACCAGCGTTTCGCATGATGTACTCTGTATATGTTAAATAAGCAGGGTGACAATATGTAGCCTTGACGTACTCCTTTCCCAATTTAGGAATAATTTCTCATTATTCCATATCCAGTTCTAATGGTTGCTTCCTGACCTGCATACAGATTTCTCAGGAGACAGGTAAGATGGTCCCATCTCTTTAAAAATTTTCCACAGTTTGTGTGGTCCACATAGTCAAAGGCTTTAGCATAGTCAATAAAGCAGAAGTAGATATTTTTCTGGAACTCTTCTTGCTTTTTTGATGATCCAACGGATGTTGTCAATTTGGTCTCTGGTTCCTCTGCCTTTTCTAAATCCAGAACATCTGGAAGTTTCACGGTTCATGTACTGTTGAAGCCTGACTCGGAGAATTTTGAGCATTACTTTGCTAGCATGTGAGATGGGTACAATTGTTCAGTAGTTCGAGCATTCTTTGGCATTGCCTTTCTTTGAGATTGGAATGAAAGCTGACCATTTCCAGTCCTGTGGCCACTGCTGAGTTTTCTAAATTTGCTGGCGTATTGAGTGCAACACTTTAACAGTGTCATCTTTTAAGATTTGAAATAGCATGTTACAAAATATATTCTAGCTACTGTACTACCCTATACAGTGACCACTAATCTTGTGTAGTTATTTATATTGAAATTAATTAGAATTAACTAAAATATATAATTCATTTGCTTAGGTATACTAGCCACATTTCAGATACTCAGTGACTACTGTATTGAACATGACAGTTACAGAACATTTCCATCATCACAGAAAGTTCCGTTAGATAGTGTTGTAGCTCATCACTTAGGTCACTGTTGATGAAGATCTAAAATAATGCCAGTGCGTACAGCTGGCTTGCTGAAACTTACTTGAAATGTCCTCTTAGTTATATCAAGACATGGATAAATACTTCAGTTGTCCAAGTCTCCAAATCTCCTGACAGAGAAGTATGTTTTAAGCCTAGCATTTTCTAAATCTTTTCTGTTGATGCTAAAAGCAAGAGAGTTTAGTGATCAGATACACTTGAGAAACATTAAAGAACATTAAATATAGTTCCTGCATACAGTAAAAACTGTTCAAATCTTAGTATGTTAACGAGAGACTTCCCTGGGGGTCCAATAGTTAAGACATCACCTTCCAGTGCAGAGAGTGCAAGTTCAGTCCCTGGTCAGGGAGCTAAGATCCTACATACTCCATGGCCAAAATCCCAAAGCATAATATGGAAGCAATATTGGAACCGATTCAATTAAGACTTTTTTAAGTGGTCCAAAAAAATTCCTTTAAAAATGATATTAACAGAGTAATTATGACAGTGCAGTGTTTCTCAAACTTCTTGTGTGTGTGTGTGTGTGTGTGTGTAATAAAGTTTTGTTAAAGTATAAAGGAGATACAGAAAGCTTCTGCCATAGACATCAGGAGGGGACAGAAAGAGCACCCCCTTGCTAGAGTTAGCAGTGGAGTTATATACTGAATCAATAACAGGATTAGCCAGAAAGTTTAGTCCAGGGACTGTCCTCAGGGAGGATACATTGTTATATAATCTTTATAAAGACTTCACAAGACCTACTCCCATAATTTACATTTTGATATAACAGGATTAACATTTGACAATAGAAAGATCTTCCAGACCCACTATACATCTTAAGATATCAGGATTAGTCAGAAGGTTTTCAGGGAGGAGAAACCAAACTTCTTTACTGATGGAATTCTCTCACCCCAGAGCATCTTACAGGACTTTACTGCTCTATTTATATAATTTGTTCAGTCTTTTTATTTCTCCATAGTCAGGCACAAGACAGGACATATGTGTTTCCCTGTTGTGGGAGTGCAATTTCATAATATTGGCAGATCTGCACACTATCAGATGACTTCTGTTGCAATTTTGTTATTTGATTTGATTATTTTTAGGAATGTTCAGGTCAGCCAATATGAATGACTATGGGTTCCTTTTTGCTTGTTTCAAACCTGACTGCTCTCCAATCATTACACTTCCCTCACAATTCTCAAAAGATTTTAGCTACTAATGTATTGTATTGGCCAAAAAGTTCATTAGAATTTTTCCATAAGGTGCTATAGAAAATCCCAAAGGAATGTTTTGGCCAGCCCAGTGATTCCACACTTCAGTTCACTGATCAGTTCAGTAGAGTCGCTCAGTCGCGTCCAACTCTGCAACCCTATGAACCACAGCACGCCAGGCCTCCCTGTCCATCACCAACTCCCAGAGTCCACCCAAACCCATGTCCATTGAGTTGGTGATGCCATCCAACCATCTCATCCTCTGTCTTCCCCTTCTCTTCCTGCCCTCAATCTTTGCTGGCATCAGAGTCTTTTCCAGTGAGTCAGCTCTTCACATGAGGTGGCCAAAGTATTGGAGTTTCAGCTTCAACATCAATCCTTCCAATGAACACCCAGGACTGTTCCCCTTTAGGATGGACTGGGTGGATCTCCTTGCAGTCCAAGAGACTCTCAAGAGTCTTCTCCAACACCACAGTTCAAAAGCATCAATTCTTCATGCAGCTTTCTTTATAGTCCAACTCTGAGTGCTAATATATCCATTGTAGGACTTCAGAGATTTATTTTTAAGAGAAATTTTAATTTAGAATACTTTTGTATTTAGAGTATACGTGCAAAGATAGTACAGATTTCCTGTGTATCTCATACCCAGTTTTCCTAATTGTTAACATCTTAAATTTGTCACAACTGATAAACCAGTATTGATCCATTATCATTAATTAAGGTCTATATTCATATTGCCTTAGCTTTTATCTAAAGGCCTTTTCCTGTTCCAGGATCTCATCTAGGGTATCTAATATATATAATCATAATCTCTTTAGACTGTGACAGTATCCTAGTCTTTCCTTGTTTTCGATGATCTTGACAGTTGAGAGGAATACTGGTCAGATTTTTTTGCAGAATGTCCTTCAATACAGATTTGTCTAATCTCTTTTCATGATTACATTGGGGTTGTAGGTTTGGGAAGGAAAAGCACAAAGATAAAACCATTCTCATCACATCTATCAAGGAAAACTTCTATCAGTGTGACCTATCGCTGGTAATGTTCTGGGATTGATTTTTGTGCCTCCAATTCATATAGTCCCCTCTAGACTGCTCCTTCTGAATTCTAGATTGACTTTCCACTTTCCCACCACAAATTGCTTTTGTCTATCTTTCTAGTGACTCTTTTTTTTTTAACATGATGAATGCATCTCTTATAAGCCCAATGTTTGGACAAGTTGAATAGCTGCTTAAAAAAATAGTTGTCCACCTTAAACAGTTATGCAGTTGATAGATTATAATCTTGTGGCTCTGAAAGCCTTAATACAGAAGATGTTTTTTCCTCCTCTGAGCCACTCAGTTAGGGTCTGTAGCTACTTCTTAGTTGCCATGTGTGCTAAACAATCCGTAGTAAATGTGTACAATCATATTAATTTCAGACAAGACCATGCTGAGATTAAGGTGCTTTCTGAATTTTTCTTCACCAAAGATAGTTTTATTTTAGGTCATTTACATTAGGTCCTTCCTAATATGCATTGTTGACTCTAAACTCATTTGTAAGTGAAAGTTATTTCCTCAAAAATGTCCTTTTAGAGTCACAGTTCTCAAAGTTACCTGCATGTCAATTGTAATCAGTTGGGGAGTTTTTTAAAATGCCCATCAACACAACATTGTAAAGCAATTAGCCTGCAATTAAAAAATAAATTTAAAAGATTGTCACAATGCAACAGTGCCTCTTCCCCCAAACAATACTGATGCTGGGCCCCACTCCAGATTTTCATTTAATTTGTACCAAAATGTGGCCTGGGGATCCTTAAACCATTCAAATCAGGGGTTGAGAACGACTGTTGTAAAGGATTGGTTCTCAAACTTGACTTATGTTAGGATGACTTACAGAGTTTCCAGTCACATTCTCTGGGGAACATGCTCAGAGTACCAAGCTTTTAATCATCATCTCAGGCAATTTTGGCTTCCCTGGTGGCTCAGATGGTAAAACAGTCTTCCTGCAATACAGGAGACCCAGGTTCAATCCCTGGGTTGGAAAGAGCCCCTGGAGAAGGAAATGGCAATCCACTCCAGTATGCTTGCCTGGAGAATCCCATAGACAGAGGTGTCTGGTGGGCTACAGTCCATGGGGTCACAAAGATTTGGACACAACTGAGCACTGAAGAATTGATGCTTTTGAACTGTGGTGTTGGAGAAAACTCTTGAGAGTCCCTTGGACTGCAAGGAGATCCACCCAGTCCATCCTAAAGGAGATCAGTCCTGAGTGTTCATTGGAAGGACTCATGTTGAAGGTGAAACTCCAATACTTTGGCCACCTCATGCGAAGAGCTGACTCATTTGAAAAGACCCTGACGCTGGAAAAGATTCAGTGCAGGAGGAGAAGGGGACGACAGAGGATGGGATGGTTGGATGGCATCACCGACTCAATGGACATGAGTTTGAATAGACTCTGGGAGTTGGTGAAGCAGTTCACGGAGCCACATGCATGCTGCAGTTCATGGGGTCGCAAAGAGTTGGACATGACTAAGTGACTGAACTGAACTGAACTGAGCAACTAACACGCTCAAATACATTCAGGCAATTTCGACAAATAGCCAAGGTGGAGAGCCACTGATTTTTGATCCGAAATTCCTCCAAAATTTCTTCTTTAATTTGAGTAGCTCTTCTATTTGGGAAATACTTTATAGTTATTTTGCCAGGTCTAGTCTCAAAAGTTTGAGGTTAACACAACTTCCCTTTTTACAGACAAGAACACCAGGCTCAGAGTGTCATACAGAGGCAGGACGGCCACTCACTTCTGCTCAGCAGTCCCTAGTTAGCCCAGCTGTTTCCCCACACCTGATTAAAGATAAATATCTTGCTCTTCCCTTCTTCAAATCAGTTAAATGAGAAGGGCACCAGAATCAGTGTCTCTCTTAACACAAAAGGCTGTGATTGCCAAACCAGTCGAATGAATGTGGAAGTGTTTACAAGTGAATTATATCATTGGAAATGAAGATGGACAAGGTCCAGGTGTCTGTACACCCCCATCCCTCAAACACATGGCTTTGTGGCAAACCAGGAGATCTTTGTGCACTGCTATGATTTAACATTTTCTAGGAAATGGAATAGGAATTGAATATAAACAGAGCTCGCTATCATGGGTTTTTTCTGCCTTAATGGCAAACAAAAGATAAAATCCAGGCTCTCCCCTCCCCTTACTGTTTGTTTTTCTGCCTTGACACAAATGAGAATAAAAATGTCCCTAGCCAAGATCTCTTGGGACATTGTCCTGTTTCAGCTTCGCTTTTGTCAAACCATTAAGCCAGAGTTTTCCTGTCATGATTTCATCTGATTATTTTTAATTAAAACTCCGTGCATGTTAATTTCTCTCCTGCTCCGGTATTTACAAGTTTCAAATATTTGTAGACTGTTATCAGACCAACTCCTCCTTAGCAGTTGCTTAGCTTAACTCTACACATTTAGTTTCTCAAATCGTCTTTTCGAGGTTGGGCTTTCTCTGCCATAATAATTTTCTTAGTCTCATTAACTATCATTTTCTTCAGCCACCTCTCATCCTGTGGTTCCATCATTCCTCTTCTTCTTTTGGTGACAACTTCCAAATTCATTGTCATTGGCTGGTTTCATGAGTATACTGTTTATTGGGAAAATTGCATTAACATTGGAAGTAAACCTTGTTCAGGAGTTTGCCACCTTCTGCCCAATTCAGAATTTGTTTTGATCTTATCTATTAATAATTGATACAACTTCTAATTCTGTGTGAGCCTTGAAATATTTGAAACTGTCCAAATATTCCCATACACTTGGGACATGCCAATATACTTGGTATATGTTTTACCAGTTTCTAAACCAATCAAATGTTTTGCAGGAATAGAAATGCTAAACAGTAATTTTATGATGATTCAGCTTTGTTCATTTTCAGTCTTAATTGTACTCTATTGTTCCTTAAAAGTTGATCGAAATTTATTTTAATGAAGAAAGAATTGTGTGCAAAGTCCCTGTGCTCAGGGTGTTCGCCTTATGTGAGGAGTTTCCTGAGACCGTGTTGTTACAAACAATGGAGATGCTGGTAATTCTTTCACTTTATAACGTGTGGACACATCCAACTCCTTCTCCACAATGATGTACACTGCTGCACTGTTCCTACTGATTATTATCCAGGCTTCAGGCTGACCCAGAGGGTTCCCATGCTCCTGTCTTCTTCGTACCTCTTAAGTACTGATACACAGGAGTGAAGTCCCCTTTTTAAATATGTCTGCTCATTTTTTTCCCTTTCTTCTCATTGAATACCCTTACATGGCTCCTAGATAGTGGTCGTTTGCTTCCCTCTAAACCTCTCTTAATTCATAGACTCTCTCCCTTAGTCTGACAGGCATATATATAGTACTGACTTGACTTTGAAGTCAAGCGCATCTGGGGACGAATGAGGCAAATTATTGTATCACCAAAGGGAAATCGTTTAGCCTTTCTGAACTAAATCAGTCTCGTTACTTGTAAAATAGATATGATGCTGGATCCTCACTGGGTTGGTGTAACCGTTACACGAGAGGATAAACTTGGAGTTCCTAGTATGTAACACACCGTGGGAACTCAGTATGGGCCTCCTGGGGTTGCCACGATCAGTCCTGTCACCGGGGCTCTCACTCATTGTACTGCTCCGCTAGTACAGGGTCTTCGCTTTTTCCTACCCCTTCAGACTTCTCTGTATCTCAAGTCTTGTGGGTGCTTTTAAAACCCTGTTAACATCTGTCCTTTGCATTCTTCAAAACTATGAAGAGAGGGTTGCAGTGCTAGTGGAAACCATGTCAGAATGAACTGCAGTTCCCTCCTGTCAATTAGCTGGTCATCTGTTGAGTCTGCTGTCCCGGGCTGAATACTGATTAGAAAACAGCCTCCTACCTCCCTTGGCAAGGAGGTGGTTATTGATTGTGAAGCTGCAGAGGGCTAGTGCTGTGGGCGTTCCAAATAATTTTGGAGTTCTGAGTGTCCACTCATCATTGCATGGCTGTTTCTTTGGAAAGGCCGAAATTTGTATCCAACAGGGAAATATTTGATGAAAAATACAGTAATATCATGGCTGGCTTAAGTGTGGTAGCTGGGAGCTTCCAGCTGAATGATTGACTCTTCCAACAAAACTCCAAAATGGAATCCAGAAGGAGAAATAGGAATGAAAATCTCTGGGGAAGAGGGAAGGCAAAAGAAAGTGGAAAGCCAGAAAGGGCTTTAAAATGGCCTGCTGAAATAGAGCCAGACTGAGGGGAGCATGGAAATGTGAGATCACCCGGGTTGACACCTTGAGTGGAAGGGAGGAGCGTGGCTACTCGGGCAGCAGGACTTTAATGAGAAATCGGAGGAGACTGATTTGGCTGCCAAACAGGGAAATAAAAAGACCCTTCAAGTGAATGAGAAGCAAGTGAAAGATTGTACCTGAAGGCTCTGATGATGCTATTAAACCGAAGCTCTTATCGGGAAAAGCCCTCAGATCACTGAGTGCTTGAGAACGTGAGATAAGGTCCCTAACCAACATGAAGCCATGACTTCATGAACTCCTCGCTAGAAAAAGAGTATGTCTTTTCATTTCTTCACCCTTGAAACTCAGTGTGTGTATAGGACAAATGCAGGGGACCAGGAAAGACAAATCCTGATGGGGAAATGGAAAGAGGCTAAAGGGTTAGCTTGGATTGAATGGAAGAAATCTCCCTCGCTTTGTAGGACTGGATGTAGAAAAATGTTCCAAATGTAAACTGGGTCTGCCTTTTCAGACAGCTTGCTTATTAATCAGTACTGCACAAAGGCCCTTTGCAGTCTGCGGCCCCCAGGAGAGGGTAGCAGAGGGCTGGTATGTGCACATGTGGATGCCATACCACCGGTCCCAGAGGACGCCGCAAGGACAGTATGGCACTCAACATGTAGATTGCATTTCATCCCTTTTCAAGGACCTTTATAATCATTTATTCTTAATCCTTTATCCCTGCCTCAAGCTGGAGTTAACAGCCTTTATTCTCTCCATTTACAAAGCGTGAACATGAAACAGAAGTTTGACCTTTGGCCCAAGGTCAAAGTGAGACGATGCCATTAGGCCAAACCTGACTTTTCTCAGAGTGCAGACCACAGTGTTTAGAAAAACGTCATCGCCTGTTTCTAGTATGCTTCAGAACACAAAACCGGCACACTTCTGTTTCCCCTCGTGGTTAATGCTATTCTTTAGCTGTCTCCCCAAATTACAGCAGCAAGATGAGTGCCAGACCGTGTCCCTAAATGCATCTATGAATGGCTCTGAATGTACTTTATTAGTTTTGACCATGCTGTGTACCATGTGGGATCTTAGCTCTCTGACCAGGGATTGAATCCATGTCCCTTGCATTTGGAAGCACAGAGTCTTAACCACTGGATAGCCAGGGAAGTCCCTGAATACACTTTAAAAAGGGTGGTCTTGACCTTCACCTGCTATAAAAAACTAAAACTACCGCATCCCTGCCAGGGATCTATTTTGCAACCAGATTTTCCAGGCATGTATTTAGGAAAAGGTTCTCTGGAGAATTCCATGGACTGTATATAGTCCATGGGGTTGCAAAGAGTCAGACATGACTGAGCGACTTTCACTTTCTCTTTTACTTTATTATCCTAAATTTAATATTGTAATTTATATCCACTCATAAACTCTACAATAAAAATGTAAAAGACCTCCCTCCTTCTTCGTATGAGGTACAGGAATGTATCAAGTGTAGGTCTCCAAGGCACAGTGTTGTTTATGAAGAGCGGTTAATGCCGCGTACTAACATCTTTAAGGTCTGGTCTTTGAATCCTAGATGGATTTGACTGGAGTTCTTAACTAACAATTTAATCCAATTGTTATGAACGGAAGAATATGGAGGAGTTTGCTATAAGACTAATGAAAAACCTAAGTGTTTTTCTAGAAACCAAGAATATCTGATCAGATTCTTCAAGGAAGCAAAAATCCTGTAAATGTCAGAAAGATGTTACATACTAGAAAACCCCTCTGGTCAGATTCATCTAAAGAAGGTGCTATTTGTAGGTGACTTTTCAGCAAGTCTGTCAAAAGCTTCCTGCTACAGATAAAAATTCAATAACCTTTCACTGGGGAAGTGCCACAATTATCACTCATTTAAAAACAGTCCCTCTAATAGAGTATTTTATCATGCTGGACAGTCTCTGCGTTGTTCATTATTTAGTGTTTGCTAAGCTGATGGCACTTCCACGGCACTTTTCTTATCTCTCCTTCTTCAGAATTGGATTTTATATTTCCGAACCAGTCAGATATAACAAGTCATTTTCTTCCCTCTTGTCTTTTAAGAAACGCAAACGATTTCTTTTTTTTTTTTTTCCCCAACAATCACCACTTAAAGATTAAAGTTATGGGAAATGTCTGTATTAACTAGCTTTGGGACATGCAGTGGAAAACTATTGCATTTTAATTGCAGTGGAGGGTTTCCTCTTTTCTTTGTGGTTCTTTTTATTTTCCAATATTTGTGTATGCTGTCGCTCTTCAGAGCCTCATTCTTCTAAAACACAAAGTACATGGCAACGATGAGGTATTAGGAAATCTGATGTTGCTTGAAGACAAGGTATTATGAGAATTATTGTATTACTGAACCTCAGGAAAGGTGGTGATAAGCTGTGTAAGTGGGTCTCTGTATATAAAGATTGTCTTTATATGAGAAACTTACTGAAAGGAAAATGATAAAGTCATTAGCCTAACACCTGCGGGAGAATGCCAGTTCAAACAATATCTCTTTCTATATATAGCTCATTATTGGGAATCTTAACATTTTTAAGTCTGAAAAACTTCAGTGGTTCCAAGTGAAGGATTTTTTTTTAAAAATGTTTTCTTTATCTAAGCTTTGGACCTGATCCACAACACATACTCTTAGGTGTTCACATTTTATCCCAGGTTTTTATCTTGGCCACTTTCCTGAAATAGTTCTATTTTCAAATTAAGATCAGGTCTCTTCTGTTTATAATGGGAAATCTCTGGGAGATTTAGGCAAGGCGTCCTGAACAAAGGATCAGAATAAAGTGGGCACGTATGTTCTTACTTTATTGGAAACTCTTTTTCTTGAGCCTACTGAGGACCTGTCCATTTCCTCCAAGGGTTTCTCTTGTACAATTTTTAGGAAAATATAAAACTTCACTCAAGAAATGACGACAAGAGTTTTGACCTTTTCTGAAACAGTCTTCGAACAGTGGTGTCAGAATACTGAGAAAGATTGTGTGGAGAGAGACTCTCCCAGAAATATTAATTTTAAGACTTACATATTATGATTGTAAGTATCAAAACAGAAATAACATCCAAGTCTTTTCTCATATACTAATTATAAAGGCCACCCTCTGGATCGGCTTTTTGAAGAAAAAAAAAAATATATATATATACATATATATATATATGTGTGTATATATATATATATATATATATATATATATATATATATATTTGCTCAAACTTTACCCAGAGAGAGATGTTCCAAACTTTTATCATGTCTGCTTCCGAGAGAGGAAATGTGACAAAACATCCACCATCATTACTATGTGTGTAAAGGTACCACAAACCCAATTAACGCATTTGCTCAAGCCAACAGCCTTTGGGCTTTTCACAGGAATCTTGGAAATGTGGTAGAGAAACGCCCCCACACCAGAGTTCTGCATACGCTGCTGGGTCTGCCTCGCTCCGGGAAGCAGAGCAGGGGTCACTGACAGACAGATGGCAGCCACAAGCGCCATCAGTAGCCGGAAACTCCTCCCACCACCTCCTGTTTCCCCAAACAAGCGGGCAGAGATGGCTTTCTTCCACATTGTGCCCAGACTCCCTCTCCCCCTGGACCCAGCCCTACCGTGGACGATGGAGGCAAGACCGACGTCTAATGTTACAGTCCAGCCTTATTTCTCTTCTCGGCACCGACGTAGCAGAGGAACATGGCCACGGCCTGGACCTTGGACAGGGCATTTTTAACATCATCCATGGTGTTGTCTATGTTCTAAATCCCTCGCAGGAGCAGTCCCCACTGCTTTGACACTAGGGGATGGTTTTGTGGAAGACCATTTTCCCACAGACCAGGGAGGGAGGGGATGGTTTCCAGGATGATGCAAGCTCATTGCATTTATTGTGCACTTTATTTCTATTGTTGTTACATCTGGTCTACCTCAGATCATCAGGCATTGGATCCTGGAGGTTGGGGACCCCTGCCTCACAGGATTGCTTTGAGGATCAAGTCAACTACTTTATGCATGACACTTGGTCCAGTGCCTACCATACAGTGATCTTTCAGTAAATGGTAGTTCTTTTCCTTCCGTTTGTTCTCCCTTTAAACTCATTTCCTCCTTCTTAGCCATCTAATTAAGAGTATTTCATTTCTGACTCTTTCGTTTTACTACCCATGTTTCCCCATGGTGGAACTCAGTGTGAAATGGCCAAGTCTGCCTCTAGTTTTTCCCCCCGTCTCCTATCCTTCCTGTTGATACCTGGCCTCCTTGTCTACTTGATCATTTAATTTCACCATCAAGGGATCTTTGGTGCATTGCATTTGAGTTCGACTTTGAGCACTCAAGTTTAACAGCCTTCCAAGATCCATGTGGCCCTTGGACTCTGGCATAGGGTGTGTTTATTCAGGGCCACAGTGAGTGAAACTTAAGATTAAACCTCCACTCTCATTAAATGACTTTCTCTGTAAACTTGTACTTCCAAATCAGGAGGTATGAAAATGAAGGAGCTGTGCAATTTTAGTAAAAACTGTAACAAAATGACAGTCCATCCAGCACCAGGGCCAGTAGGATCTCTGAAGCTCTGAGCCTTTTAGAAACATCAAAGGGTTCTGTGTTCAGCTGCCTCTCTTCTTAATTAGGGATTAACTTAAACATGTCTCCTTGAGTTGATTATTCATATGGACTTTTTTCAGTTAGATATCTTAAACATTGTTTTATTTTTTAAAAAACAGAATGAAAAGTCAAAGTGAAGTCGTGTAACCATGTCCAACTCTTTGCGACCCCATGGACTATAGCCTGCCAGGCTTCTCTGTCCGTGGGATTTTCCAGGCAAGAATACCAGAGCACGTTGCCATTTCCTTCTCCAGGGGATCTTCCCGACCCAGGGATCAAACCCTGGTCTCCTGCATTGCAGGCAGACTTTTCACCATCTGAGCCACCAGGGAATCCAAGGAAAAAAAAAAAAAAAAGAATAACTAAAGATGATTAAGTATCTTAGTAGCCCTGAGTATCCCTAGGAAGGTGAACAAGATACTGACACTTCATTAATACCAGAAAGAGTGAAATTTTTTAAATAAATAAATATGCATTAATTTAAAACACCTGCCATAACTTTAACATACTAAAATTTTATTAACTATATGCTGTGCATGCATGCTAAGTTGCTCAGTCATGTCCAGCTCTTTGCAACTCTATGGACTGTAGCCCGCCAGGCTCCTCTCTCCATCGGATTCTCCAGGCAAGAATATTGGAGTGGGTTGCCATTTCCTTCAACCTAGAGACTGAACCTGAGTCTGTATGTCTCTTGCATTGGCAGGTGAGTTCTTTACCATTAGCACCACCTGGGATATTTTATTAACTATATTCTGTAGTATTCAGTAAAACTCTGATGGCAAAGTATAACCAAGTCCAAAGTGGGATTTTTCCTCTAAGGATCTAAGTGAGTTCAAGCCATTCTGGTGTTTAGATTAAGATTTAGATTAAGAATTTTCCCTCTAATTGCGATATAGTTGATTTACAATATTGTGTTAATTTCTGCTGTACAGCAAAGTGATTCAGTTATAAATAAATATATGTAAGATATATGTATTCACATATACTTTCTTTTTTTTTAATAATATTCTTTTCCATTGTGCTTTATCACGAGATTCTGAGCATAGTTCCCTGTTCTGTACAATAGGACCTTGTATATCCATTTGATATATAATAGTTTGCATCTGCTAATCCCAGACTCCCAAGTCATCCTTCCCCTACAGTTTCTGCCCCTTGGCAACCACATATCTGTTCTCTATGTCTGGGAGTCTGTTTCATTGTTCATTTGTGTCATATTTTAGATTCCATATGTAAGTGGAATGATATGATATATTTGTCTTTCTCTTTCTGATTTCACTTAGTATGATAATCTCTAGGCTTATCCATGTTGCTGCAAATGACATCATTTCATCTTTTTAATGACTGAGTAGAATTCCAGTGTATATACATACCACATCTTCTTTATTCATTCATCTGTTGATGGACATTTAGGTTATTTCCATGTCTTGGCTGTTGTGGATAGTGCTATGAACACAGGGGGACAGTGCATGTATCTTAAAATTAGGGTTTTGTCTGGTTACATGCTCAAGAGGTGGATTGCTGGATCAACATGAATTTTCAAGTTGTACAGACCCAGGGTGCCCAGCATAGTGGATGAAAATAGACTTAGATTCCCACAAAGTCGATCACTGCAAAATTGCAGAGCCCTCAGAATAAACAGAAAGTGCTAAACTGTCTAGGGTAGAGGGGCACAGGAGAGGTTTTATAGAAAGAATCAAGAAGCAGAAAATTACTCCTCAAAGGTAACACCAGAAGCTAGAAAACAATAGAAAAATACCTTTGGATTTTAAGAAAAATTATTTCCAACCAAAAATTATATACGTAGTCACACTACCAATTCCATGTGAGGAAAAAAGAAAACCTTTTTCTTTTTCAAAGAAAAAACATAGTCTCAAAAACACGTACTTTCTGTGCTGCCTTCCTCAGAATCTACCAAACTAAAAGAGTTTACCTGAAAAATAGAAGGTCATAGTACACAAGGAATAAAGACTCCAGCACAGAGAAAGAGCCCAAAAATGGTCATGGCAGGAGGTGCCAAGATGGCAGCAGGCATAGAGAGTAACTAGCCCCCAGAGGAACGGTTCAGAAGGTTGCAGGAGAGATTTGTTCAAGTAGGTGATGTTGATAGGGAACCCAATATGTTTTGATGTATTGAGAGAGAAGTATTTGAGGCTGAGCAATCTCATAAGTACAAAAAGACTAAGCAAACGAATAACAAGATTGTTATTAGCACCAGAGCAAACACACCTGTTGTGCAAGGGGAAAACATGGTCTGTTACAAGGCCTTAGATGTCAGTAGCGTTTATCTAGTAATAACATGAGAGAGAGGGAAAGAGCTGGCTTAAAACTAAAGATTAAAAGAACTAAGACCATGGTATCCAGCCCCATTACTTCATGGCAGATAGAAGGGGAAAAAGTGGAAGCAGTGACAGAGTTCCTCTTCCTCAGCTCTAAAATCACTGCAGTTGGTGACTGCAGCCATGAAGTCAGAAGCTGATTGCTTCTTGGCAGGAAAGCTATGACAAAGCTAGACAGTGTGCTGAAAAGCAGAGACGTTACTCTGCCAACGAAGGTCCATATTGTCAAGGCTATGATCTTCCCAGTGGTCACTTGTAGTTGTGAGAGCTGGACTGTACAGAAGGCAGAATGCCAAGAAACTGATGCCTTCAAACTGTGGTACTGGAGAAGACTCCTGAAAGTCCCTTGGACAGCAAGATCAAACCAGTCAATCTTAAAAGAGATCAACCCCAAATGCTCGTTATAAGGTCTAATGCCAAAGCTAAAGCTCCAGTATTTTGGTCATCTGATGCTCACAGCCAACTCATTGGGAAATGTCCCTGATGCTGGGAAAGATTGAGAGCAGAAGGAGAAGAGGGCATTGGAGGATGAGATAACCGGATGACATCACCAAAATGCAGTGGACATGAACTTGAGCAAACTTTAGGAGATGGTGAGAGACAGGGAAGCCTGGAGTGCTGCAGTCCATGGGATCACAAAGAGCTGGACCCGACTGTGCAACTGAACAAAACAACGATAACATGAAATACTGATTTAACCACAGTTATAAGACAACTGAATGAGAAGGTAATGGGAAAGGATATGCATATGTGGAGGAAGTTAAATCCTCACCTTTCTTAGTGGGAGGGCAACAAATACCTGAACATTAAAAGGTAAGAAAGTAGCTAAGTAGACAAGTTCTTTACAGGGATAGGTATCCAAGGAAATTGACTAAGAGATAAAAGTTATCACTTAATGAAAAAGCTTATAAAACCTACCTGGTTCTTTAATCTGTGTGCATATCTAGATTTGATTAAAATAAAAAGTGAACTAAAAATTATTACAGTAGCAAAAGTCCTTGCTAGGTCCTCATTTTTAAGTATTAATTAATTCTAATGAATAATTTACACTATTATATGAACTAGTTAGGTAGACCCAATCAAAGAAGAGCCTATTGCCCACAAAGTTTCAGTTCATCTTCCTGAGATCCAAAAACTAGAGAAAAGGGAACCCTCCAAATGTCCCTTGGAATCTGGGCTTTCATCATTTCTCCTGTGAAATTTATGGCTAGATTAACTATGGAATCTGCCGTTGTTCCAAGTACTCTCCACCAAACCCAGCTCTTACCAGAAGAATTTATTTGCTTGGATTTGGATGAGATAATAAAAACTCTACTATCTAGCATGTACTAAGCTCCCCAGGAGGCTGCTTCTACCTTCTGCCTTGCTCATGGATGCACTCTCTTGACCACAATGTTTTTTGGCTTCATAAGGTCTATTAGATAGCTAAAATTAATAGGATACCTAACATAGGCTAGATAGAACTAGTTTCTACTCATCAGCAATAATTTATGAGAAATAGTAGAACCCTGATCATTTGACTTTTTTTTTAATATACAGGAAAAATTTTACGTCCTTAAGTTATATGTGCACGCATGTATAAAAAAATTCACAAGAGAAAAATTGGCAAAGTAATTCAAGTCTGTTTAATATTTAGAGATATAATATTATACCACCATAAGTAATATTATAAATAATTCACTGTTGTTAAGATATTTCCACAAGCTGACAGAGTTTTTGAGGCAAATCCCTATATAGTATGATAATCATCCTAGAAGACTTTACCTACCTCAGATTGCTACCAAAAGATTAATCTGGAGAGCCAGATACTTTGCTGTAATAGTATTCTGACTGTTAATAGACAAGTGTTTATAGATCAGAACTTGGAGCCTATTTCTTTATGATCAAAACATAAAACTGTTAGCAAAACATTTACCTGCATGATAACAAGATTACAGAACTTCCAAGATTGACAGAACCTTAATTACCCGTCATCTCCAATAATGGGAACACTGCTACTTATTGAGAGTTTTATCATGTGCAAGACACTGTACTGGGAATTTTAGAGTATTATTTCTAACTTTCATAATGCTGCTAGGCTAAGTGTAGTAGGCACAATATCACTCCCCTGAAAGTGTCAGCATCTTCATCCCCAGAAGCTGTGAAGATGTTCAGCAAAAGGGAATTAAGATTGCAGATAGGCTTAGTGTTGCTTGTCAGCTCACCTTAAGGTGGGGAAATTATCCTGGATAACCCAAGTAAGCCCAATGTAATTACAGGATCCTTAAAAGGGAAAAGGGAGACAGATGAGTAGGTCAGAGTGATACAGTGAGAGACCAAACCCTCTCTTGCTGGCTTTAAAGATGGAGTAAGGGGGCTACAAGCCAAGGAATGTGGACAGCCTCTAGAAACTAGTTAAGGCAAGGAGACATATTCACCCCTTGCACCTGTGACACCTCAATTTTAGCCCATTGAGACTTATGTCAGATTTCTAATCTCTGGAAGTATAAGATAATAAGTCTGTGTTCCTTTAAGCTACTACATTGATAGTCCTTTGTCACGGTAGCAATAGGAAACTAATATAGTAAGCATTATTGTCTCTAGCTTTCAAATGATAAAAATAAAGTTCAAAGACTGAGTAACTTCTCTACAAGCATGCAAGTAGTAAGAGGCAAAGCGGGCTTGGAACCTAGGACAGTGATTCCCAGATTTCCCAAGAGTGAACGCTGACATCTCGCTTGCAGTTGTAGCTGACATTTGTTGAGCACCAACCAAGAGTGAGGCAGGCCCTGGTCTCAGATCTCCACCGTGCTCTCTCATCCTTACAGCAACCTATGAGGGACGTGGTGTTACCCTCATTTCTTACAGAACAGAGTTGGGACTGAGGGAGGGCACAGAGAATGATGGAGGCAGGGTTTAAATCTGCGCCATCAGACTCTAATGCCCACACTGTCCATCCCAGCACCGCTTTGCCTTCATCTTGCAGTTGAACAAGAAAACTGAGTACCAACTGGCTGACTTGCACGAGGTCACACATCAACATGGGGCTAGAACCCAGGTTACCTCCTGCCTCCCTAAGGCTTCCTCTTCTTGAAGAGGTTCTCAGTGTGGAAATATAGGTGAGGAAGAAAAGACCTGAGACAAAGATACTCTCAAGAGAAAAGGGCACATTTGCTGTCTACTTCTTGTTGGTGTGGTTCAGTTTTCTGAGGAGCTTTACACCTGTCCCAAATCATTTCTGCCATAAATAAATCATAAATCATTTCTCCCAGGTAGCTCTCCTGTCCATAATTTCGTGGTTAGAGGCTCATTAACATTATCTTTTACCTTAGATGAAGCTTCTCATTAGGTTAAATGAGTGAAAAGATGATCACCATGGCTACATGGCTCTAGCTGGGTCCCAGATGCCCTGCCCTCGACCCTGTGTTTCCTCTGACAGACCCTACAGAGAAAAGGCCCAAGAGGTTGAAAGAGCTGTGCTCTATTTTCTGTCACTTTTACACAGAATCTAAATCTTATCACACAAACAGTACTTACCATGCAAGTTAAACAGATTTAAATTTCAGCAAAATTGAGTGTCACCACATGTGCTTCTGCCAGATCTATATAATTCTTCAGAGGTTTCTAGAAACATGAACCAAGCCATTTACGCTTCATAGGAACAGATTATATCATTTGAAATCCTCAATAAAAATGCAGTCGCATATTCTACAGATGGGTGTCATTTAATTAAAATATGTATTTAAAATGCAAAGGGCTACATTAATTCCGTACTGTGGCTGAGATTTTAATTGCACTCGAGTTAGGAAATTCTGAGTTAATGTTCCCCTGGCATCTCTCATTCAGCCTCTTAGAACAGATGTATTGTGATCCAAAGAGGCTTTCAATATGTTTTCACACGCGGTACGTGTAGGAATGGCTTTGCGATGCAAAGGTGGCAGGCATCAAACAAACAAGGAGATGGTTCCACAAGGGGCGAGCAGCACGGCCTGTGGCCACTTGCCCTGGTTCCTCCACTTTAACACGTGGCCCCCAGATAATCACTCCCTGCCCATGGGCCTCATCTGACTCCCCAGCATCAAATATCCCAAAAGGTTGTCATGGGGCTTCCTTTTAGGAGGGTGGGGGTCTTCAATATTTAAAGGGCTTAGGAATTTTTTTTTTTTGAAAAAGCAAATTTATGAACATCTTTCAGGTTTAGAGCATGTGGGAGTGGTTTAGTCGCTAAGTTGTGTCCGACTCTTTGCAACCCCACGGACTATAACCCACCAGACTCCTCAGTTCATGGGATTTTCCAGGCAGGAATATTGGAGTGGGTTGCCATTTCCTTCTCCAAGGGGATCTTCCCAACCCAGGGATGAAACCTGCATCTCCTGCATTCTGGGCAGATTCTTCACCACTGAGCCACCAGGGAAGCTCCTTAGAGCATACTCTAAGTGTTTAGTAAATGCTAACTGACCTCCAGCAAGATCATCAGCCTCCCCTAAGTACTGTAGTGGTATAATAAACAACAAAGTATGTTCCATGTGGAACACAGGAATTTTGAACTCTTAGGGACTTCTCTTTAGACTACAGACAGTCTGGGGGCAAAAGAAACGCCAGCAATCAGAAGCGTTTCTGACAAGTAAAGTAAGGAATTTAAAGAAAGTGACAAATAATGACTCCATGGGCACCAAACTGGGATAATTATTGTCAAGGATTTGGGGAAAAGATTGATTTTTATACTTAAATTATTAGAAAGAAATTTGTGATATAAAAGTATCCAAAAAAAAAAAAGGAGAGAGAGATGAGAATTCCCATGGAGGGAAAGAGGAGGAAGCAATTGACACCAACCCTTCCATTCTTTCAGTCAGCAGCCTGCTCTCTGCCCAGGCCTGGGGGAGGGTGTTCAGTGGTGAACAGAATATTGGGGGGGCCTAGGTGATCTGCGGTCTTAGAGCTTAGTGAGGCCATTGGCTACATAAGACAGAAATGCAGATACGTGGTTAAATTATACAGAGGGTTGTGTTCAAACACAGTCACCTAGGAAATATTGAAGATTATGGAGAAAGGAAGAAAGGGGTAGCTCGACTTGAAGGGATGAATGTTAAGAATAAGTTTAGAAATAGCAACCTGTCTTATATATTTTATGAGATTGTTTTTATTATGTATGTATGCCCCTGTGAAATCTTTTTAATTAAAATCTGCAACTCTAATATAAGAGAAGATATGAGAAAGAACAAGTTGTTAGGGAAATCAGCAATATATAAATCTCTGAGGAAGAAAATAAATTCAAAACTCTTGGAAAAAAGGCAGTAAAAGAACCAGTCATAGGACTCAGGTCTTCTGGTTCCTAATCTAGTTCTTTATTTCAGAATACAATACAATCTCCCTGATACTAACTTTTTATATTAGAAAGAGAAAGCCAGCTAAGTTGAAGAAAGAAATTTTTTTCTCAGGCTTACTTTTATCAGTCCGCAGTTCACTGGTTCAAGATTGTCAGCCACAGAGCCAACACCACCCACCAGAAGGAAGACTCCAGTTTCTAAATGGCTTTCTTAAAAACAACCTGTGGAACAGCTCGTTTAAGGCTGAAAAGAGAACCTAGGCCCTAACTGTGCAGCCCCTTGCCAGCTGCAGTGGTTACAAGCCCCAGAGAAATGAAATGCAGTGATATGCCTCCAAGGCCCAGGCCTGGCTTTTTAATTCTGCCGGGGAGATAAGGTTTAGAGGACCTTGGGTGGTAGAGAAACATGATCCTCAGGCTTAATGTGCAAGACTTGACAAGTAAAAGATTGGTTTCTCTTTATTGTTTTAGAGGACTAACAGGGCTTCAGAGGTGTTGATTTCTTAAAAAGTATTCCCAGCTCCTATGGGGACTCATGTATATGAGATACATCTATAACATCTTATGGAAGATTGTTTTGCCTCTTTTTTCTTTAATTGTTGTTAGAGAAAGGAGGGAGATGAAGGAAGGGGGAGGGAGAGAAGAAGAAAGGAAGGAAAGGAGCACACTTTCCTAGGGCAGGACGTTTGCACAACCTAATTGAAAACAAAGTCTTTTTTAAAAGGAGTTATTGCCTCCTCAAAGTGCTGAATTTCCATGTGAAAGATATACCTTGCAGAGGCAGAGAGGACTACCTCTTGGGCAGTTCTGAGGAGACAGTCCATTATAGAGGGTTCAGCTGGCTCTGGGTGCACTCTCTTCCTGGTTCGTGTTTCCTCGGGGCAGGCCTGTGGGGAGCGGCTTGGCGGGCTGGGAGTGTTGTTGGGCTTGCCTATCACATCTCCCCTCAGTGAGTTTACATCACTTTCTGCGCTTCCTTGGGCATCCCTCCTGTCTTCATTGAAATGAGTAGGCCAGGGGTACCAAAGAAGCTCTGAGTTATTCTGTCCATTTAAAAATTTTCTTCCTTTCTCTTTGACTTCCTGCTGTGTCTCCAGCAAAATCTCCTTAGCAGTCTTTACCCATCATTCATCTGTAGCGCTTTATTTAAAAAATCCTTTTTGGTGATTCTTAGACATGTGTTCTTAATTTCCGAATTAGAAAGTCCTTTACTTGTCTCTTATTTAAGTTGCTTTCTTACCTACTAAAAGAAGTATAATGACATTTTATTTATTTATTTTTTAACTTCTTATTTTGTATTGGGTAGAGCCCATTAATAATGTGATAGTTTCAGGTGAGCTCTTGTATGGACACATACACGTGTATCCGTTCTCCCCCAGACATTTTAACAAACTTGAAAGATCAGAATCGCTCAAGTTCAAAGCCTGTTTGAAAGCATACTGTGGTAGGGTGTGCAGAGGGGATGTTATTCATGTGTCTTCATGTTTAAATAAAGCAAATCTTAGAAGAACACTGCAAATGCACAAATTTAGGGATTCACTGTCCGCATTAGGGGAATTCTTGTGTTTCTTGTGTGTTATGGATTGTTTGAATTACAGAGAATAAGGAAGGGCTGGAAGTATCATACTCACAAAAGTGAATTTGGCTTCCCCCTGTTTTTACCTTTGACCTCTGACTGTTCTATTGTGTTTCGGCTTTGCCAGCTGCTTTGCCTTCCATCCATCTTCTCCAGTAGGCCTCCCCTATTGAGAAGACAAAAAGACACACGGTCAATTAGCTGGAGCGTCACAATGGTTACAGGTTTAGACAAGGATTCATAAATCATGTGTTCTATTGAATTTATCCAATAGTTAATTTCTATTGGCTAAATGGAAAATTTATCTTGTTTAATTTACTAGATCAGTGAAGCGCTATCTCATGAGGCCATCAGGGGAGATATTCATTCATTCAGTAAATATTTATGGATCAACTTGGTTTAACAAATAACAAAGTACCAGCTCTGTGCTAGGGCCCTGAGGACATGAATAAACAGGACCCAACCTCAGCCTGCAGGGGATTTATAAGTCATGGAAAAGATGGGCATGAACATAAGTATACCATATTGTGAATCGGCAACTATGGGGTAAACACAACATACTATGAGAATATATAAAGAACACATTTTAAAGGAGAATATAAATATCAGAGAAGGCTTTCTGGAGAAGGCAGCGGCTAATCTGAGGCTTAAATGATTCAGTAGTAACTAGCCAGACAGAAGAGCCTTTTAGGAAGAGAAACCAAGAAGGGAAGGGGAGGGGAGGAGAAAAGGCCATGAAGTGGAAGAAAATATGGTGAGTTTAGGGTAATTCACTCATTCCATAGGGCTGTTCACTGTTGGGAAGCAACAAACCAGGAAACTAGAGATAGGAGCCACGGTCAGCTGGGATTTTATTTGGAAGACAGTGTCACGACACTGAAATATTTTAGACATGGAGAGTCTAAAATACTAGACTTTTAAGAGTACACACAGCTATTAATTATCAAGGACACACAGCTACTAATTACGAAATGGTGGACCAGAATTTGAGCTCACTTAGCTTGCCTCTACAGTCTGTACTTTTGACCACCACACTGTTGTGCAGCACCCAGAGAGCTCTCTGATGAGCTCCCATAGAAGCATCACAGATGCATGCATAGCAGACACCTGAAACGTAAGGTGAGCCTGTAGGTAAAGCGTCAGGGAGGCCAAACCCAGAATGACCTGCTGATATCTGAGATACTAAGGACGTTTAGACACAGAAAACAGGAAGTGGGCAGTCCCGCCGTTGGTAAAGTGGTGAAGGTCACTAATAGAAAGCACAGCCACTCTATTTTGCTTTTATTTCTTTTTTAGAAAGGGGACCACTCACCAAACTAAATGGCAAAAGGGCAGGACAGCTCGTGCTAAGAGACAGTTGTGAGAAAAGCATCAGATGGCATCTTGCTTCCATAGGGGAGTTCAAATATATTATCTTTTGGGTGTTTAAGGAAATTTAGGAAAATGTAGAACGTGTAAAATACGACAGAACACTAGATTACAGCAGACATGGCTTTTCATTTTTTTGGCATGCCACATGGAATGTGGGATCTTAGTTCTCCAACCAGGAACTGAACCTGTGCCGCCTGCAGTGGAAGCACAGCATCCTAGCAATTGCCACAATAGGGAACTCCCAGATTTCCCAATTCTTAGAACAGTGAATGTTAAAGAAATTCTAGACACCATAGACAGAAGTTTGACAAGGATGCCTAGAACTGATATGATTGTTGGCATCTAGAAAAGACCGAGTGCCAGGAGTCAGTGTGGTTTCACAGGAGGCAAAGAAGAGCATTATGGCTGCCTGAGGGCCACCAAAAGATACTGGACAGGATCTGTAGAGGAGAGAATGGGGCCCTGTGCATGTCTTTGTGTAATTAGTGGGCAGAGACAAATCTAGCCACAATCTTAAATGTATATGCTTCATTTCCAAATAGATGTGAATATATTTTTCTTTTCTTTTTTTTTTCCTTTTATTTCTTAATTTATTTATTTATTTTGATTTTCTTTACATTATCGTGTTGGTTTTGCCATACATTGACATGAATCCGCCATGGGTACACATGTATTCCCCTTCCAGAAAAAAATATGGAACGCTTCACGAATTTGCGTGTCATCCTTGCACAGGGGCCATGCTAATCTTCTCTGTATCGTTCCAGTTTTAGTATATGTGCTGCCGAATTGAGCACTGAATATGTTTTTCAACTTAGCTCTATGTTTATCAAACCAAGATTTACCACTATCATCTTGTTGTTTCTCCGAAAATGAAATTCTATTAGTCAGTCCAACAGAGGAAAATGGTAACATTTTTAAATGTTACTCAGTTTTTTAAAGTGGATGTTCTGATGAATAGCCTGAGAACAAGGAGATCTAAGCCTTTATGGGTCAGTAGCTAGGTGATTTCTCCTAAACTTCATGCCTTCAACCTAGTTCCCAAAGGGCAGGTGATCCAAACTATAGAGCCCAGAAGTAGCTGCATATATAACATTCTCAGGGACATGGAGTATTTGGGGGATACCGCAGTGTTAAGCCAGAGGTTTTATATAGTCGTTGAAAGCAGCTCCAGACTGAGTGAACTTGCTAAGATAAGAAGTCTACTTTGTGGAGTCTACATCTTCAATCTGTGATTTCTTTAGAAAATGGCAGAAATACCCATGGTAGTTTTCTGAAAATTTAGACAGCAAAATGATTCTGTGAAACATTTTCGAAGGGAAGATTGAATGCACTTTGCCAGGGAATCTTAGCATGCATTAGTCAGAATGAGAGCAATGTATAATTTCTTCAATACTCAGTAAATACCCCCAAAATGATCCTACAGTCACGTAACTAAAATGATAAAAAGAAACCAAGTTATTTGTTCCCAGGTAAATGTTATTTCTGTTACTTAAATAGCTCTTCCTGCCACTCATCCCCATTCTGTAGGAGTCGTGCCTTAGTTTAAACATTTAGCCTTTGTCCCTACTTTGGCTGGCTCTGGAGGTTGCAGTGCAGTGGGACATTGTTTGCTAGGGACCAGATCCTTCCTTTTCAAGGGCTGTTACTGTCGTTCAGTTGCTAAGTCGTGTCTGACTCTTTGCAGTTCCCTGGACTGAAGCATGCCAAGCTCATCTGAGTTCCACTGTCTCCCAGAATTTGCTTACACTCATGTCCATCGAGTCGGTGATGCCATCCAACCATCCCATCCTCTGTCCCCTTCTCCTCCTGCCTTCCATCTTTGCTGGCATCAGGGTCTTTTCCAATGAGTCGGCTCTTTGCATCAGGTGGCCAAAGTGTTGGAGCTTCAACTAGCATCAGTCCTTCCAGCACCACAGTTCAAAAGCATCAGTTCTTTGGCACCCAGCCTTCTTTGTGGGCCAACTCTTCAAGGTCAGTGGTTTGCAAATAGCTATTTTAGCAGCAAGCTTGTCCTGCCGAACCTTAGTAGGTAACGAGTGAAATTGGAGCTTCTCTGATGAAGGTGGAGGAGGGCAAAACTGAGAGATTAGATTAGGAATCTTACAGTAGAGCACATCTTAAGAATCCTTGCCTTAGTGGTTACAATGTGCCCTTCAAGGGTAGTCCAGGGAATCTTGGTGACTCTTCATCCCACTCCTTCCTACTCCAAATGTGCTCTGAGATCAAAGTCGCCATAGCTCAGAAATATGAGTAGAAGGTTGTGTTTATTCATCAAGGCTCAGTCAGGAAAACAGAAGCCATTATTTAGGGATCTCCGGCAGGAGGGAATTTAACACAAGGAATTTGATGTTTTAAAAGTTGCTAAGAGGGCTTAGTTGGAAGGAAGCAAAGAGCAAGGAAAACTAGCAGGTGGCATGTGGGGAAATGAAGAGATACAGGAACCGCGCCAGTGGTTCCACCTGCCTGCAGCAGGGAGGCAGCTGTTGCGGGAGTAGTCCTGGATGCTGCCGTGAGCCTCTTATTTGCCATCTGCCTGAGCATCTTTGTCCCACTGCAAGGGGGGAAGGATGCCCTCCCTATCCTTTTACCTTCACATCTTTGGGGAGTGCCCCTCACCAGCAGAATCTAAACTCCAAACCCTGCTGGCCGGGAGTTGGAAAATGTCATTTCTGTGCTTCCGGGAAACAGACTGGGGATGGTGTCAAGATGACAACAGACAAGGGCACTGTGTATTTTCCCACCTCACTTTCTACAGTAAATTTAATCTTGGGTGATATCAAGTGGAACACAGTCCTAAGAAAGCAAATGATATAGCCAGTCCCCTATGGTGGTAAATAGAAAAACCATCTTTCCAAAACAAGCCTGATTCAGCTATGTCAGCCTTAATAGAAGATCCGACTTGTCATTGTCTTTATGTGCGTATTGAAATAATTTATAATGCAGTTTCAGTCTCTTCAAGTGAAATCACAGTTTCTATCATTTCAGGTCAAAATTTCAACATCTCTCAGTTCATCATCATTGCTTCCTTACCTGTATCACAGGCATACACACTCAGGTGTATTTCTTCTGTCTCCTCATAATGCCTTTGACAGAAGGGGAAATAAACTGTAACCATGAAATAAATGCTGATTCAAAATATAAATATGACCTTTCAGGCCCGATTGAGTAAGGCAGACCTGATCTCTCAAAAATACAGTTTCAAAGCTTTGTTGAACATCCATTTGAAGTCCTAAGATAACACCCAAGTTCACTTGGCTATAGAATCAAGCACTGGGGACATAATTGTCTTGAAAAGAGATCCCTGTCATTTCCCCTTCAAAATAAGGTGAGAAACAATGCTTGATCTTCTCCCACGTTGCTCTTGAGTGTCATTCCTTGCCTTCCCACCAAACTCCCACCTCTTCTTGCCTAAAAGGCCACCTTTTATTGGATTTGCAACTCTGGGGAAAATCATTCTCCCCCTTTTTGTGGGTGAAAAGATCAAATTTAAGCCTGCCACCCTGAATCCCTTTTTCCTCCTGCATGTCTCTACTGATTTGAACTTCACAAGAATTCTACTGTGTTCTCAGACCTTGGCAGTTTCTTATTTGAAGGTCAAAATATCATGAGTTTATATAATTTGAGTGTCTTACTATCTCAATATGTCATTTCCTTTGTGACCCTTAGCCACAGGAACAACTAAGCCTACAGCTGTCTAGTTTTTGCAAGGGCTTCCCTGGTGGCTCAGATGGTAAGGAATCTCCTGCAATGCAGGAGACCCAGATTCAATCCCTGGCTCGGGAAGATCCCCTGGAGAAGGGACTGGCTACCCACTCCAATATTCTTGCCTGGAGAATTCCATAGACAGAGGAGCCTGTCAGGCTACAGTCCATGGGGTTCAGCAGTTGGACACTGCTGAGCGACTAACACATACTTTATCTTGATGAGCAAAGATATGAGTCTAGGAATTTCACTCTTTCGAAGTTCCTTCTTGAGGGTCCAACAGTAATCACTTAGTTTACTGAGCACTTACTATACACTGAACATTGTTATGAAAGTTCTATGTGTTTTATATCATTGAATCTTTACAGTGTCCTTTGGAGGCTGAAACAGTAACTGCACTGATTCAATGTTTTCACAGTTTTCCCAAGGTTATTCAGCTGAATTGAGTCAAGCGTTTGAGTCAGAATTTAACCACTACTTACTGAGGCTAAACATAGGTAGTCAACCCCAAAGAAATGTAAGAAATGTTGTGGTAGCTAGAAAAATCAAGTTTATAATTAATATGAGAACCATATTCTTTTACTTAGTAAAATAAAATGATTTAGATTTCCAGACAGTATCCTGAAATTATATGACCACCTGATAAATGATTACTTATCTGTGTAGCTTATCCTTAACAGGCATAAAAACAGACTATTCTTTTGGTTTTTAGAAAGTTGATTCTGGAAGCATCTCCTTGAACTGTTAATTATCTTAGGGATTATGTGGTGAGACTGGAATGGATGTGTGAATAGTATTCATGTGTTACTAATGCATGATGACTGAAATATGGCTGTGTATTATGAACCTTCACAAGGCATTAGTCAATAGGTACATGGCATCCATTCATCATTTTAGCCTGCACAGAGAGTATCTGACACAAGAGAAATTAAAGGGGAACTACTTTAATCCTAGGGAAGCGGCCACACTTATCCTCACAGAGTAGGAATACTCTTGGCAAGATTTACACCTGCAAACCCTGCACTGTGTGTTAGCGAGTTGCTTCTCTCCCTATTTCTTACTTCCAACCTGCTTCATAGGGAGCTGTTGTCAGCTACACAGCTAGTCTCGGTGACTGTGTGCTTGGTGACTGAGTCAGCTGTGTCTTGCAGTCAAACCAGTTGTCCGTGTGTTTTCCACGTAGCAGTAGGATCAGAGTACCTATTTTCTCTACAGTGACAGTAGTTCATCAAATTTTGGCTTTAAATGTATCAGTTCAGTTCAGTCCAGTCACTCAGTCATATCCGACTCTTTGCCACCTCATGGACTGCATGAAGTACGCCAGGCTTCCCTGTCCATCACCAACTCCCCGAGCTTACTCAGACTCATGTCCATTAAGTTGGTGATGCCATTCAACCATCTCATTCTCTGTCGTCCCCTTCTCCTCCTGCTTTCAATTATTCCCAGCATCAGGGTCTTTTCAAGTGAGTCAGTTCTTCACATCAGGTGGCCCAAGTATTGGAGTTTCAGGTAGCCAAAGTATTGGAATTTATTAAAAGCTAGTCTAATTGTTCCTTTACCTGAAGCTATAGATAAAGGAAAAGGATACTGAGTTTTTGTCAGTTTTTTCATTCAGCACATCTTTATTGAATATATAATAGTAGTGGTAGTAGTAATTGATTTGCTTCCCTGGTGGCTCAAGCAGTAAAGAATCTGCCTGCAATGCAGGAGATGTGGGTTCAATCCCTAGGTTGGAAAGATCCCCTGGAAAAGGGAATGGCAATGCACTCCAGTATTCTTGCCTGGAGAATTCCATGGACAGAAGAGCCTGGCAGGCTCCAGTCCATGGGGTCACAAAGAGTCGGACACAACTGAGTAAAAACTAACATACACAATAGGAATCGCCATATATATTAAGGCCTTGTGTGCCAAACACAATTCTAAGTGTTCATTTGTTTTCTCATTTAATATTCAGAATCCCATGAGGACAATATAAGGATTCTCTTTCACTAGTAGAGAATCTGATATGGAGAAGTTCACCCAAATGGTATATGAGAGTTTGAACTCGGGTCTGTCTGTCTCCAAAGTGTACTATCTTATTCATTGAACTTGATATTTGACAGCTGATTCCAGAAATTGCATTATATGCTGGGTCTGCAAAGGTAAAAATGAGGTTGTACTTGCTGTCCATCAAAAGGTGATGATTATTTTTCAGCTTGGCCCAAATTTTTGAATGATGCAGTTGCCTGAACAGGAAACTTGTGGGAAAAAAAAAAAAAAAAGACAAGAAAAACTTAAAAAGAAGAGAGACTCTATATGGGATTTTCTGGTTCTATCTTTATTTGTGGCACATTTTTGTTGTTGTTTGTTTTTTTGCTCTCTGCTGTCATATTGGGATCCAAGCTCTGTTTCTCTCTGATTCAGTGTGACCGTTTGTAAATGGACCTAAAGTTTCTAATTTAGCCAATGAATAAGCTGTCCCCAGAGGCTCTTTGGAAGATTTACAAATGCAAAGCTGGAGGGACCCTGTTTGAATACAAGGATAAACGTTATCTCTTTGCCATAAAACATTTTTGCCTCTATAATTCTGTTAAAATTTAAATGTGTTGTTTTTTCCATCTACACTCTCTGGTTAAGTAGTTACTAAAAATTTAAGATGCTCTTTGATACAGGGTTTTACAGGAATACAGAAGGCTTACAAAGTCCATTGGAAATCTAAGATAGCTCCACAATAGTGCCGTTTTCAACAGAAGGACGGGAGCTGTTCATTAACTCTTCTCCCCACTTTCTCTTTCGTATCTGGCAGGACCTGAATTGGCCAAACCACACTCCTTTTTAGTAGATGATTAGGGTTTTGTGTGTGTGTGTGTGTGTTTTTTTTACCAAGCCTGGGGGAGGATTATTTGAAATAAAAGAAAAGTCAATTTTAATGCTTTCCCCCCAGGACTGAAAGAGACTGAGGTCTGTTCTGTCATTGTCCCAATGTGTCAAGATCATGTGTGTGTGCTGTTTGCATTGCATGGACATAGGAGTCTAATGCTCAGTGTAATGAAGGACCAAGGTTTGCTCAGGCTTGTGACCATCAAGCATTGTGTCATGAGAAACCGCTTATGATTTTCCTGCTATGGAACCGGGCAGTGTGTAGTGTAAACCATTGGCTCAGAATTGGCCTCTATAGCTATTTTTTTTTTTTTTTTGTACCTTGGTTCTTATTTTTGATCTGCTCTTCACAATGGGTCTTACACCAGTCTCCTTTCTTTTCCCTATATAGGTCAGTATTTGGCATAGTTTTGCAGTTTCAAACACTCATAGGCTTTCCAGATCTTCAATTTCTTACCCTGAAAAAGAATAACGTCACAGGCCAATGAACTGTTTGGAAGACATTCGGTTAATGTCATTGTGAAGATGTTAATATAATCGGAAAAAAAAGTTTATGAAATTCTTTGATTGGTGCTTCACTTGAAGATTAAATTCAACAGGCATTATTGCTAAGTGTAAAGAAGAGCTATAGGCTATGAGAGATGCCAGGAGAAATAAGTTATTGCCTCTATTGTCATAGATCTCACAATCCACCAGGTATTCTGTAGGCAAATACAGCCCGAGATGTAAGAGTTGAGGCCAGAAGGAGGCCAAGAGATACTGGAGCTCAGAGGAAGATCCCTGGCTCTGCAGCAGGCCCTGTGTTAGGGACCACATTCCCCATTTGGTCCTCACAGCAACGCTCCAAGCTGAAGAGATGAGGAAAACAAGGTTTAGGATTGTTAAGAAATGTCTTCTAGAGGTGATAAAAAGTGGAAGAATAAATTTTACTCCTTTTGGAAGCAGTAGAAAAGAGCTTGTTTTCATTGAGATGAAAATTACTCTTGAGCATCATCCTTAAAATTAAATGCACTTTTTTTTTTTAATTGAAATATAGTCAGTTGACAATGTTGTTAGTTTCTGGTATACAGCAGACTATTTCAGTCAGACATACATGCACGTGTGTGTGTGTGTGTGTGTGTGTGTGTGTGTGTGTGTGTGTGTGTGAGTATATTATTCTTCAGATTCTTTTCCATTATAGTTTATTATAAGATATTGACTATAATTCCCTGTGCTACACAACAGGAGCTGTTTACCTATTTTATATATAATAGTGTGTCTCTATTAATCCCAAACTCCTAATTTATCCCTCCCCTCATTTCCCCTTTGGTAACCGTAAGTTCGTTTTCCATGTCTGTGAGTCTGTTTCTGTTTTATAAATGAGTACATTTGTATAATTTTTTCAGATCCAACATATAGGTGATATTGTATTTGTCTTTGTCTGACTCACTTCACTTAGTATGATCATCTCTAGGTCCATCCAAGTTGTTGCAAATGGCAAAAGTGCACGTTTTTTTATAAATTTTGGTCTTTGGGTTCTTTTGATTTGGTTTTTGCCTTATAATAATACATTCCCAAATAAGCATTGGCACTGGGTTGGCAGTAAGTGGGACAGGCATATTTTTTCAGCCCTGAAGAGTTACTGTTTATAGTTAGGGGACTATATAACATTTCAGAGGAGAGAGAGGGAAGTGAGTGGGAGAGGTTCCAAAGAACACTAAGAATTTATATTGCCCACTGTCTTATGATTAATAGTGAGAAAAGATGTAACACATGATCATTAAATAACAAACAGTACCACAACAGAAATGATTTGCAGGGCAGCAATGGAGACACGGACATAGTGAATCGACTTACTGACACAGGGGCAGGGGGAGGGATGAGAGGGGGAATGTATGGAGAGAGTAGCGTGGAAGCTTACATTACAATATGTAGAATAGATCGCCAATGGGAATTTGCTGTATACTCAGGGAACTCATATCAGGGCCCTGTAACAACCTAGAGGGGTTGGATGGGGAGGCAGGTTCACTAGGGAGGGGACATATGTATACTTGGGCTTCCCTGGTAGCTCAGTCAATAAAGAATCTGCCTGCAGTGCAGGAGACCCGGTTCAATCCCTGGGTCAGGAAGATGCCCTGGAGAAGGAAATGGCAACCCACTCCAGCATTCTTGCCTGGAGAACCACATGGACAGAGGAACCTGGTGGGCTACAGTCCATGGGGTCACAAGAGTCGGACACGGCTTAGAGACTAAGCCACCAAACACCACCACTATGGCTGACTCATGTTGATGTTTGGCAGAAACCAACACAATTCTGTAAAGCAGTTATCCTTCAATTAACTAAGTAAATTTTAAAAGAGAAAAAAAAAAATAGTACCACAGAAAACAAAGTAGGTCTCTGCCTCCTGTACTCACTGGAAGCATTCTTTTGACCATGAACATATTATCACTTAGGAGGTTACACCCAGAAAAAGAAATATAAGTAAAACACCTTCCCCTCATCTTTCATTTCCCCCATTCTTAACTTCTTTTTCTTTCCTGATAATGAATCTTCTCACTTTTCCCTGTCCCAGTTTTTAAAAATCTCTTTTATTTGCCCTTCTTCCCCCAAAAGGGTAGACAAAAGAGAGCTCCCTTCTAGAAGCAGCAGTGAAAAGGCTTAGCATTCTTGTTGCATAATACAAAAGGATTCCTTGGTTGAGTGTGATGTCTCACAGAACAGGCTGTATTTCCAGAGTGGGTTATACACATGTGTACATATGTACATACAGGGTCTAATCTGACTAATGCACAGTTCAGTTCAGTCGCTCACTCGTGTCTGACTCTTTGCGACCCCATGAACCGCAGCACGCCAGGCCTCCCTGTTTATCACCAACTTCCAGAGTCCACCCAAACCCATGACCATCGAGTCGATGATGCCATCCAGCCATCTCATCCTCTGTCGTCCCCTTCTCCTCCTGCCCTCAGTCTTTCTCAGCATCAAGGTCTTTTCCAATGAGTAAGTTCTTTGCATGAGGTGGCCAAAGTATTGGAGTTTCAGCTTCAACATCAGTCCTTCCAGTGAACACCCAGGACTGATCTCCTGTAGGATGGACTGGTTGGATCTCCTTGCAGTCCAAGGGACTCTCAAGAGTCTTCTCCAAAACCACAGTTCAAAAGCATCAATTCTTGAGTGCTCAGCTTTCTTTATATTCCAACTCTCACATCCATACATGACTACTGGAAAAACCATAGCCTTGACTTGATGGACCTTTGTTGGCAAAGTAATGTCTCTGCTTTTTAATATGCTGTTTAGGTTGGTCATAACTTTCCTTCCAAGGAGTAAGCGTCTTTTAATTTCATGGCTGCAGTCACCATCTGCAGTGATTTTGGAGCCCGGAAAAATAAAGTCAGCCGCTGTTTCCACTGATTCCCTATCTATCCGCCATGAAGTGATGGGACCAGATGCCATGATCTTAGTTTTCTGAATGTTGAGCTTTAAGCCAACTCTCTCACTCTGCTCTTTCACCCTCATCAGGAGGCTTTTTAGTTCCTCTTCACTCTCTGCCATAAGGGTGTTGTCATCTGCATATCTGAGGTTATTGATATTTCTCCTGGCAATGTTGATTCCAGCTTGTGCTTCTTCCAGCCCAGCGTTTCTCATGATGTACTCTGCATAGAAGTTAAATAAGCAGGGTGGCAATATACAGCCTTGACGGAGTCCGTTTCCTACTAATGCACAATGTGTCCCCCATACTTCACAGTCATAATTTTTTTAGGTCAAGGAGCAGTTTGCATCAACGTATTTTGCTTTTGAGCGTCAATTGACTTTGCTACTTTAACCCCAAAATGTCTGAAGGTATTAGGGCCGAAAAGAGGTAGTTGTTGTTTGGGGACAGGAGAACCATTTTGAAATAGAAAGTAAAATGGAGAGAGCCTAGCAAACATGTTTCTTAGATAAGGTCCATTCTTACATCGAAAAGAACTTAAAACTTGAGTTGTTAGAGGATGGGGGAAAGTGAATATATGACTTGATAATAGGGGCTAAAGCTGAGAGTATTGACAAAGAGAAGCTCAGTATTAAAATAGGTTTCTAGAAAGAAAAAGAATGTTCAGAAGAGTCACCATGAAATTTTACCTTGGAGTAACTGAATTAGTTGAGGAAGGACATCTCTATGCTAAGAAAATTCAACATAGATGCTAATAAGACAGTAGACATTTTAGCATATAAAGATCACCTGTCCATCCCTAGGTTTCATAAATAGAGAAGTAATATATTTAAGAATACTTACAAAGTTCCTACTGTGTACAGAGCACTGGGGTGGAAGAAGGTTAGCATGCATATGTTGCAAATAATTTAAGGGAATGAAAAGTAGAGATAGTGGTATGGAGACATTAAGAAAGCTGAGGATAGAGCTCGCTGGCATTAGAATTTCATCTTGGACCTGGGATATTATAGTGAAGGACATTTTTAAATCCTACTCTGGTGTTGGGCTTGACTGTAGTATTAGTATATCCCACAGGCATTTAAGGAGAAAAAAATAGATTAGACGAGGGTCTCCTGTTGCAGCCCCTATTAACTCTGAGCCCCAGGAGTTCTTAATGTCACAGGCTGATCAGCATCCTTAATTTTATTATTTTTTATGATGTGTGCCAGATGACAGCATCTCAAAATTATTTACAAAATCTAATAATACATTGCACCAGGAGTTAGGAAGGTCCTGTTACAATTTTCTAAATAGGGAAACTGAACATTGAAAAATAAATAATTTTATTCCAGGTTCAAGCCGAGATCGATCATTTTGTGGTATCTGTACGAATAGAAGGAGGGGTCAGAAATAACAATGATGCCAAAATTTGATCTTCTAAACCATTTTCCAGTGAGACATTGCATGAGATCATCCTTCATCCTCTTTTTCTCTCTTCTAAAAAGTTTGAGTTCACAGTTAACCTCCTTTTTCCTGCTGTAACCATCTTCCCCTGTTCAATTTATCACTTTCATGACAGCTGATACTGGTCTAAGCTAATATGGTAACGATTTGAGACAACATTGCAGATGCACAAGGACATGCTCACGAGAGTCAATTAAAGAAGTCGCAGTGAGTTGCCATGGAAAGTGTAGCAGCTGCATCCTTGAAAACAGATGCTCTCCTGGGTCTGAGTGAGTTCAGTTTTGACTAATTTTAAGACCTAAACAGATTTCAGTCTGGTTAATATTAGGATGTGGAACCACTTGAGACATCCTAATGTCCTAGACCGATTGCTTCTCCATGACAGTTAGTATATGTCTTTCCTTGAGAGATGCTGAGTATTTGATATGCCAGGGATTGTATGTCCATAGAAACTAGAGACCCTCAAGTGTCGGCTGTAGGAAGGTGGACTCAAAATCAAGGTGACTTCTCAAGGCAATGCAGTTTATTTTTTTTAAGTGCTTTGACTATAGGGATTGACCAGAATTGCTTTATACTATACATCTACAAGATTCCTTGACAGCCCAGGAAACAAGCTATAATATACGACTTCCCTGTCTTTACTTTGTCCTTTGGATACACTCAAGAAACTAAAGTGAAAGTTATAGTTGTAAATGCCAAGTCATTCCTTCTCCTGCCTAATCTTTATCAATCTGTTATTAAGTGAATTATTTGTCATGCTTTATTGGTCAATTAAGTCATTTTTTCTGTTTGAAAAATCAGGGACTGAGCTCCTATAATGCCTCCTATTATACTGCTAGCCCTGAAAATAGGGTGTGTGTGTGTGTGTGTGTGTGTGTGTGTGTGTGTGTGTCTGTGTGTGTGTGAGATCCCTTACTTGAAGGAGTTAATGATCTGGTAGGCATACATACTGATAAACAGAATATGATAGCTAATAGAACTGTGTGAAAAACACAACCAGAGGAACCAGTAACCCTGCCAGGAAGCATGAACAGATCAGAAAGAGGAATAAGAGTCTTCAAATATGTAGAATCATTAAACACCATGATATGTTTAGGGAATTTGCTTTAAAAGGGTAGCAAGTCAAAGGGCCAGAGCTGGGGAATGGAAAAGTTTGAGAGAAGGGAAAAAGGGGTGAAAGATGGAGAAAAACTGAAGTGTTGGGCAGAAAGCAGAAATCATGGAAAGCCTTTCTAAGGAGCTTCATCATATAAGAAATGGGGAACATTGATGTTTTTACAAGTAATTCTTAATAACATAGCCAAATTTTGTGTCTTACTCTAGTTCCATTGATCTAATTTGTATCTAATTAGTTACGTATGGAGTATTGAAGTAAAATAGAGCCAGGCATGAGGCAAAGACATCATTCAGGAGACTGTTACAGTAATCCATGAAAGAGACGAGGGATCCACCAAGAAAGTGAGCAGGTATAAAAAAAGACAATATATTAAGGAAACATTTAGGAAATAGAGTTGGTAGAAATTAATCTTTGCTGAGGAGAGTGAGGGAAAGCAAAGGAGACATTCAAAGATTACTCTCATGTTTGTAGCTGAGATTCCTAGATTTATATACCACTGATAGAAAAGAAATTCAGGATAAAGAGCAGGATGCTGAAGAGTTTAGTTTGAACATACTGCATTTGAGAGGCTTATGGGATCTACAGGAAACATAGCTTGTTAATAGTTGATCAAATAAAGTTTAGGAGTCAGCAATTCCTAGATCTTCCAGACCCAGGGATCAAATCCACGTCTCATAACATCTCCTACATTGGCAGATGGGTTCTTTACCACTAGTACCATCTTGGAAGCCCTAGATAATAGCAAAAACCATGCAAATTGATGCATTCACTCAAAGAGAACCATATAGAATGACAAGCAAGGGAGACTGATAGAGAAAAAAAATCCCTGGGAACCCCAGCATTTATGGGTGTGCTAAAGAGGATCCAGTGAAGAAAACTATTTAATGGCAGAGAAGTGAAAGGACAGCCAGAGAATTTTGGTGCCATCAAAGCCAAAGAAAACAGAATTTCAAGAAGGAAATGGCCAGTCCTATGGAATGTAGCAGAGAACTTTTCTGTGGGTAGCACTGAATAGCGCCTAGTGCATTTGGCAATTAGGATACCATAGGCAACTGTTACCAGAATAATTACCTAACAAAGATGTGAAGACAGAAGTCAGATTATGGCACATGGAAGAGTTAATAGAAGACAAGACTATGGGGAAAGCAAATGCCGATAGTTCTTTTGAGATTTCAGTAAGAATCTGAGGTCCTCAAGAGAGGAGTTAACAGCAAGAAGGAAAAAAGGCCTCGGGAGAGCAGCGTGAATTTGGGAAAGTTGTCTAGAAAGGGAAAGGAGATGGCCAAGCACTAGTGAAGGATTGACAGGTGATAATGAAGACTTTCGGGGGGGTAAAATCCAGAAAATTTTAGTGGCAGCCATCTGTACTTTGGTTAGTTTTCCTGTCAAAAAAAATGTGTCATAGAATTAGCCTAGAGTTAGTTAAGAATCAGCCTAGAGGGTCATTGGCCAGACAGTGGCATATGGCCACCACCAGCCACAAGCAAGACTGGGAATGAAGACATTCAGCTTCTCAGAGTCTACTGTGTGCAAGAGAGAACTGGCAACATTTGTTCATTCAAATGAACAAGGTTTATTTGAAAAAGAGCAAGGTTTAGCATCCTCATATAAACCAATCAGTTTAGTACAGAAAGCCATAGTCATGTAGCCACAAATACTTAGGAGTCTCAAAGCTGCCTGCTTTTATGCAATGGTTGTAATAGGAACAAGGGTATTTTCAATGATTTGATGTATTAGAAAAATAGCTCAAAGTGCATATCTTAATAAAATTGTTATTCAGTCCCTCAGTCCTGTCTTACACTTTGCGACCACATGGACTGCAGCACGCCAGGCTTCCCTGTGCTTCACCATCTCCTGGAGCTTGCTCAAACTCATGTCCATCGAGTCAGTAATGCCTTCCAACTATTTGGTCCTCTGTCATCCTCTTCTGCTGCCCACATTGTTTCCCAGCATCAAAGTCTTTTCCAGTGAGTCAGCTCTTCACATCAGGTGGCCAAAGTATTGGAGCTTAGGCCTCAGCACATCAGTCCTTCCACTGAATATTCAGGATTGATTTTCTTTAGGATGGACTGGTCTGATCTCCTTGCAGTCCAAAGGACTCTCAAGAGTCTTCTCCAACTCCACAGTTTGAAAGCATCTATTCTTCGACACTCAGCCTTCTTTATGGTCCACCTCTCACATCCATACATGACTACTGGAAAAACCATAGCTTTGACTAGGCAGACCTTTGTCAGTAGAGTAATGTCTCTGCTTTTTATTATGCTGTCTAGGTTGGTCATAGCTTTTCTTCCAAGGAGCAAGTGTCTTTTAATTTCATGACTGCAGTTACCATCTGCAGTGATTTTGGAGCCCAAGAAAATAAAGTCTTAAACTGTTTCCATCGTTTTCCCCATCTATTTGCCGTGAAGTGATGGGACCAGATGCCGTGATCTTAGTTTTCTGAATATTGAGTTTTCAGCCACCTTTTTCACTCTCCTCTTTCACCTTCATCAACAGGCTCTTTAGATCCTCTTACTTTCTGCCATAAGAGTGGTGTCATCTGCATATCTGAGGTTATTGGTGTTTCTCCTGGCAATCTTAATTCCAGCTGTGCTTCCTCCAGCCTGGCATTTCTCATGATGTACTCTGCATATAGTTAAATAAGCAGGGTGACAGTATACAGCCTTAATGTACTCCTTTCCTAGTTTGGAACCAGTCCATTGTTCTCTGTGTGGTTCTAACTGTTGCTTCTTGATCTGCATACAGGTTTCTCAAAAGGCAGGTTAGGTAGTCTGGTATTCCTGTCTCTTTTAGAATTTTCCAGTTTGTTTTGAACCACACACTGAAAGACTTGAGGGTAGTCAGTGAAGCAGAAATAGATATTTTTGGGGTTTCTCTTGCTTTTTCAGTGATCCAGTCGATGTTGGAAATTTGATCTCTGTTCCTCTGCCTTTTCTGAATCCAGCTTGTACATCTGAGGGTTCTCTCGGTTAATGTGCTGTTTTAGCCTAGCTTGGAGGATTTTGAGCATTTCTTTGCTGACATGTGAAACGAGTGCAATTATGTGGTAGTTTGAACATTCTTTGGCGTTGCCATTCTTTGGGATTAGATTGAAAACTGACTTTTTTCAGTCCTGTGGCCACTGCTGAGTTTTCCAAATTTCCTGGCATATTTAGTGCAGTTCTTTAACAGAATCATCTTTTAGGATACTTAATATAATAATCAAGTATGGATATTATTGAAGGCCAATATATGTGGACTCTGTCAATGTGAAGAGTAATCCTCGAGATAAATAGGTGTACATGAATGTGTGTGTGTGTGTGTGCACGCGCGCGCGCATGCACACGCATCAAGTAATCTCTGATCTTGACTGTAATCTCCCAAGGAGATTCTGTCAGCATTGCTTTTTTTCATAGATTTCCATTTGACATTTAAGAGGTAGTTAATTGTTTTGTGTTTTCTTTGCCATCCTCAGCATTTCTTTGCTCAATATATTCCTTCTTGTTAAGAAAACTTCATATGTTTGAGTGAGGTGAATTCTCAAACCAGCTTTTCAGTGGTGCCCTGGGCATCATTTTTCATGTTGCTTTACTAAAATGTTGTTTTTGCTGTAGATTACAGTTTAGCAAAATATAAAGTGTGCTGCTGTTATAAACTACTTCTACCTCATTTATTGCAAATTTTACCAAGACTGCTTATCTGGCTGTTAACTTACTCTACTTGGATTTTTTTTTTAACATTTGTAGAGTTTGAAAGTAGTCAACTGCTACACATGATGAAATTACGTATTTCTATAAGAAGAAAGGGAGATTTTTTTAACTTGGTGAAATTTGTCCAAAATACCTTTTGTAGGTTGGGCGATTACTATAGCCTTGGACCTTAGATGTTGAACAGGGATTCCTAGGTGGCTCAGCTGGTAAAGAATCCACCTGCCAATGCAGAAGACACAAGAGATGCTGGTTCCATCCCTGGGTCAGGAAGATCCCCTGGAGTAGGAAATGGCAATGCACTCCAGTATTTTTGCCTGAAATATCCCATGGACAGCAGACTGGTGGACTATAATCCATGGAGTTATAGTGTCGGACACGGCTGAGCACACACACGTGTGTTTATATGATGAGTCCAATTTTCTTAGGGTCTCATTTCCTCCCTGTTCTTTTTTTATTGAAATATGCTTTGCTCTTCCTGGCACAGTGTCACACACAGAGGGATTTAAGGGTTCAAAAGCCCTAATTGCCTTGAAATATTAGAACACTGTTGTCTATAGTTGCTTTCACCCAATCTACCAGAAGAAAACACTGTGAAGGCAGAGATCTCACCTTGTATCAAACAACTTGAAAACCAGTAGTGTCTACTTCCAGTCCTATAGACAAGTCAGTGAACATCTCAGATAATGCTAAGTCTGGTAATTATTTTAAATCTGCATCATTGTATTTCCTTTCTCCTTACACATCCGTTCCCTTAAACAAAATTCTTTTTGTGTGTGTTTTCCATATTTTAATTTATTGAAGTCTGCTTCCACAGAGGAGAACGTAGCCTTTAAGTCTTGACTGTCTCTCTGGGCTCATCTCCATGCTTGGCTGAGTCTAGGAACAGATGCAGCACTGAAAGCACACAGCTGCAGGTATGCCTTCCACTGCCAGAGTTGACCCCCTGCTTGGTAAGGCAGACACTTTGCAAGTTAGTCTGTAGTGCCTCGCCAAATCCCAGGTTCCCTAAGGCCAGGGAGTTCTTCTTCCAAACATTTCATCCTCTGAGGAAGAGAATTTTCACATTGAAAAGCAGAAGATACTGATCAATGGAAACTGAACCTCAAGGTGATGGCTTTATCTTTTAAGTCCCTTGTTGCTATAATCGAGCTTAGAACTCTTAGTCTGGGGAAACCACATGCTATGGAATAATTCTTAATATTAATATTGTTTGTGTTTATTATTTATATTAATGTTGAGTGAGTTTTCTGTGCTATTATCCTGAGTATCAATATTTTCTCTATATTAACACATTCAGTACTCCCAACAACTGTAAACTATTCAAAGTTCCCAACAACATTCTGAGGCAGACAGAATTGAAGTCGTTAGCTGTTAGTCACAGTAAGTAAGTAACGGAAACTGGACTCAAGGCCAGCTTTTGAGGCTCTAGAGAACTCAAAGAACTTCTGAATGAAATTGCCAAATTATTGTTGGTGATGTTTGAGAAACTGTGGGGAACTGTTTACACAACAGAAGTCTAGACATAAGGAAAAACAGTTCACATTTTTGTTTAGTATTTTGCTGATGAAAAATACCAAATGCTTTTAAATGTTTTATCAGTTACTTGGGAGAGAGAGAGAAGTTACGTTTATCAAGTTTTCCAAAAAGGCCTTCTTATAAATTTTAGCTGACTGTAAATAAGCTTGATACCAGTTAAAGGAAAATGCAGCACACTACTCCCTGCCCCCGCCCCACCCTAGGAGATTTTAGGCTTCACACAAGGAGCATGACTTCTAGAACTTGAGAGTTGATGATTCTCTCTAGACAGGTCAGACCACTCTGTAGTATTTATGATGTTTGGTTCTGAGTCCCACATTTCAAGGGAAATAGACAATTGGAATGTTTTTGTTGGTGAACTATGAGAATTATATTGTTGTATTATTTGAAGAATAGTTGAAAATCTGGGAATATTTAGCCCAAAAAAGAGAAGAGCTCAAGGAAGACAGAAGAGAGATTTTTAGTATTTGAAATACTGACACATGTAAGAATGATTGTTAAATTAGTAGAACCAGGGCCAGTGATTACAAGTCAATGACAACAGATACAGCTTGACATAAGATGGTCGTATCTTTCTTAGATGGAATAGGCTGTCACAAAAGGTATTGAGTTTCCTTTCACAAGGGCTTCCCAGGTGGCACAAGGGTAAGGAATCTGTCTGCCAACACAGAAGATTCAGGAGAAGCATCTTGATCCCTAAGTTTGATCCCCGGATTGGGAAATGGAAATGGAAACCCATGGACAGATTCCATGGACAGAGGAGCCCAGCAGGCTACAGTCCAAGAGAGTCGAACACAACTGAGCACACACACCTAGCTTAGCTAGTCTTCCTATTACAAACATGTGTATGCAGCCGAATGCTCCTGGGTGTGCAGCCAGGAGCTGAACAGCCGCTTGAAGATGTACAAATAACACAGGCATAGACCACGTGGTTGGGCCAGATGACTAAATTCACTTCCAAATCTGAGTTTCTATCATTCTGTGAATTGATGCAAGACAATCCGCTGGGTTTCTGTGTTTAATCAAGTACAGAAATAGTCTATCATGTCTCGAATGTCTGATGCTGCCAACACTAGCATTAGCCAAATTGATAAAAACAACATGATGAACAACAAAATCATATGTCATTTCAAAATATCTCTGTAGGCGTCTAATGAAATGATGGGTGTTTTGTCCTCACCTCTTTTTGCAGATCTGTCTCCTGCTCAAGATAACCATGTGAACGTGGATCTCCCTCCAGTGTCAGAGCAGATCATGCAGACTCTGAGCGAACTTGCCAAGTCTTTCCAGGATATGGCTGACCGCTGCTTGCTGGTCCTACACCTGGAAGTCAGGTGTGACTTCTTCAAGTATAAGACTTCGTGGTTTAAATGCACTGTGGGTCATAAATCACTCACTTCTTTCCATAGAGTGTCACCATCCATGTTGGTTCTTATTATTGATGTTGTTCTTTTTTGATACTAAAAGTGATTTTTAGTGTTATTTGGTCACTGTTAGTTTTTAAGCACATGATGTATTGTGAATATGGTGGTTTGGAGTTTGCATGACCTATGACATCAGAAATGGTCTGGATCAGAATATCTATGTGGATTGGCTAGGCCATCTTAAATAACTTAATTAACTTGACTAACTCAGTTTCCTCCTCTGAAAAACAGAGACAATAATTTTTAACTTAGGGACTTTTTAAGTGAGATAGTAAGTACAATGCCTGCCACAGAGGAAGTGATCACTGTGTGGTGGCTTTTCGACTACGGTGACTTTATTGCTGTTGATATTTTTATTACAGCACTCTGTTAATCAAGAAAGGAGTGTACAGATGCAAGAACTGTGACCCCTTCCTTTAAGAACTGAAATCCCAGTTGAAGGAATTAAGTTTATTCATAATTCAAGAAAATAGTTTCTAATATGTGATATGGCTGGGCTCTTGTTTCTTCCCCTGAAGTATCGAATATTATGATTAGTTTATTATTTATTATCTGTCTAGACTCTATTATCACACCTATGGGAATGGTAGGAAGAAAAAACTAGGAAGTCTCCAATCATGTATTTATTCATTCAATAAATATTTATTGAGTGTTCTAAGAATTGGGTAACAGCAAAGAAAACAACACTCAAGGTCTCTGCTCTCATAGAGCCACATTCTTATTGAGTAAACAGCCAATGAATAAATTAAAAAGGAAACTTTCAGATTAGTGTAACTAAAAAAAAAACAAAAATAATAGCAGAATGGAATTAAATGGTGCTGTCAAATAGAAATGTGAAGTGAGCTATATGTGTGAACCACATAAATAATTTAAATATTCTAATAATTACCTTTAAAAAAATAGAAACACGTGATCTTAATGTATCATATTTTATTCAACACAGTATTCCAAAATATTATCATTTTAATGTGAAATTCACATAAAAATTATTAATGAAATAGTTTACATTTTTTGTCCTATGCCTTTAAAATCTGTAATATCTTATGGCATGTCAATATTTGGACTAGTCTTATTTTAACTGCACAGTATCTACATGTAGCTAGCATCATACTGGACAGAGCAGAGAATGGCTGAGGTTGACTAGAGAAAGGGGTTAGGTAATTTTATGCCTTAGATAAAGTGGTCAGGGAAATTGTAACAAGGTACAAAGACCTTATGGAAAAGAGTTTCAGGCAGAGGGAGGGGCACTCACAAGATCCTGAGGTGGCAGATTTGAAGAACAGAGAAGACCCCAGTCCTGGTTACATGACTATAACCCAGTGAACAAGAGGATGAGGAGTAGAAGGTAGGGTAAAGAAGTGGGCTGGCGTCTGACCATGTGGGGTCATGGAGCCCAACTCATTATAGAGTCTCAGAGACCAAACAAAGAGTTGAGATTTTATTCTAAGTGTGTCAAGAAGTTATAGGAGAGTTTTAAGCAAAGGAGAGATACTCATTCATTCATTCATTCACTCATTCACATTTTTAGATCATTCTGGCTATTGTGTGGGGGAAAAAATTGCAGGGAGAAATATGAGTGGAAGCAGAGGGACTAGTTGAAACCAGATATGAGCACCAGAGTGACAGAGTTGAAAGCGTGGAAAGTATTGAAATTGGGACATATTTTCAAGACAGAGGTGATACCATTTATTGATAGATTAGATTGAGTGTAGAACTTGTGGCAGTTGAGAGAAAGAAAGGACTCCAGGAAAACCACCAGCTTTGGGGCCAGAGCAGCTATGTGGATGCCAAGGCTATGGAGTGAAGTGACAAAGGCTGAGGGATGAGAAACACTGTGGGAGAGGTGGAAATCAAGAATTCCATTTCGGTGACATCTGGTTTGAGATGTTTATTAGACATCTAGGTACCAATGTCAAATAGGCAGCTGGATATATGCTTTTGAAATGCCAGGATCAGAAAGTGCATAGTAATATATTTTCTTCTGTATTACCATGAGACATTATTAAAGTTGATAGAGTATTGTCTTTTTGTTTGGAGTCTTTAGTAGACTTGAGTTTTAAAAATGTAAATAAGATTTTGGTTTGTATGTTCAGGCTCCAGTTAGAACTTGACTATCTTGTAGATGTGCTCAGGCAAAGCTTAATTGACAACATATTGTTGATGTCACTTCTTTTGTATGCTACTTACTTTTTTCATTCTTCATTATCTTGTCCAGTGAGTTACTTGCTCATTGCTTATGAAGACCTTTGAGTAGGGCAAGAGAAGTAGCATTGTCAATTTGGAGTCTTATTTACTCAGAATTATTTCTATTCTTATTTCTTACATTCAGTTGTTTAGAATTAAAGACTGTTCTTCTATGCTTTCTGATTTTACAGTAATTTTTAGATTTGTTTTCTATTTATTTGCCAGCTGACAGTGAAATAAATCAGATATTTTCTGTGAATAGATAAATGCAATCGATGAGGGGGGAAAAAAAAAACAGTAACACTGTTTTTTACCTGGGTTGTGCAAAAAATTAATTACTTGAGCCCAAACATACAAACCAAAATCCGATTTACATTTTTAAAACTCAAGTAATTAAGTAATTACATCAAATTAATCACTATCACAGCTCCTAGAATTTATGCTATTGATTGCATGAGTACACAGTATGTTCTTCATTTGGGATTATCAGCTTGTAGTGTAGTTAATTTAAAGTGTGATATTTTCAAGGCATTTGAGTAAGATCATTTCAGTCCTTAACCTCTCAACTGCTTTTTAAAATTTTTGTACATCTTGGCAATAGTATTTTTAAAAATGTTAAGCATATTTTAGTCATTATTTAATAATTAACTTTATAAGAAACCATTCAATGCTGTAACATCTATTGCCATATCTCCTTCCTCATTAATTTAAAAATAGTAAAAAGATCATTTTAAAAATAAATTTACAAAAAAAGACAGTTTTAGAGTCCTGGATGCAGAATTATCATGAAAACACTAAATATGTTTATTTTTTCCAAGTTAAATTTTCTAATGTCTTCTTTTAACATGGTTTCAACATTCAGATTGCTTTCCTGTGAATATGCTCCAGATTGTCTTTCAGCCTTCTTAAGTATGGTGCAAAAAAACCTAGACAGAGCGCTCCATGTATGGCTCAGATAGTGAATGTTGACATACTTGATTCATTCCTTGTCACAGGAACAAGATTTTGTTTGTTTGTACAGTTAATGATAGAAAATGAATAAGCATAATCTCAAGTAAATCATTACTGTAGTAGTCCAGTGCTACAATAGAGGAGATGGCTAAGGGCTCTGGGTACCCACAGTGGGCCACGGTGGAAGAAACTTTTAGCACCTGGGAGGCAAGAATCAGGTGTGCCTCATTCATTGCTCTGGTTCTAGAACCTGTAACAGTCCTGTTGTATAAGCGTTCAGTAAAAACTTCAGTGAAATCAAACCCAGATAAAATAAGTGCAGCTTCCCCAAACAAAACATGCCACTCCTCAAAAACAGTGAATTGGTTTGGAAATCATAGTCCACCATATGGATTGGGTTGGCCAAAAAGTTTGTTTAGGTTTTTCTCTAAACGGTTATGGAAAAACCCAAACGAACTTTTTGGCCGACCCTATACTTAGTAGGTACAAAGACTGCATGGCCTAGCATCATCCTTGTCATCATAATCAGCTAAGGTTAGTTTTGTTCCCATCCGGTTGTAAAGGAGAATCATAGCTTGGGACCCGTGCTAAGCTGGTACAATGAGGAAGCGGCTGGTTTGACACACTCTGGCACTTTTAACCAAGAAGCCAGAACAGACAGAAAAAGCAAGGGAAGGGGGGCAATTAATGGTGGAAGCTAGCAAGTCTAGAACAGCTTCAAATACCAAAAATTTGTCTTATTCCCCCAAATATTTTTACATCCATAGCCCATCTTTTTCGTGAACATTGTTAAAGTTCAAACCAAAAAGTGCTCTCAAAGCCAGTAGATTCTGTTTTGAAGGACATGTGACATTTTACCTGTGTCCCTGGAGGTCCCATTTAACCACTAAGCAGTGCTTTTTTTATACAGTTTGAAGCATAAGGCATGTGACAACCCCCCGAGATGAAAGACATGGTGAGACCATTAAAAATGGTTGAGGTTTTTTGGGTTTTGGTTTTTTCCCCCTATTTGAACTTTAGAAGAGGAAAATTAAGTTGCCATTTCAGTCTGAGATGCTAAGAGTGTCACCTTTATCGGCTGATTTCTCTCACCGTCAGGAGGGTTCTAAGTGGGTTCAGCAGTAACTGCCTGTCACTGTTGGGATCCTAAGTGTGCACTTTCTGAAAACCAACCATCCTGCTGTGTAATCAGCAATATTTACAGAAAAATATTAATGCCAAAGTCATGTTAAGGTCAGCAACAACATGCCAGAATTCCAAAGGAAAAAAAACACTTTTTCTGAACTTGATATTTGCCAGTGACTATTTTAAATTCTTTTTCATCTCTGATCATTTGGGGAGGGGAAGATAGTGCCTTAAAATAGTTTTTCTCTCTCCTCTCTGCCATTCACTTCATTATCTCATGAAAGTGTTAGTCGCCTAGTCGTCTCTGACTCTTTGAGACCCCACGGACTGTAGCCCGCCAGGCTCTTCTGTCCATGGGATTTTCCCAGCAAGAACACTGGAGTGGGTTGCCATTTCCTTCTCCAGGAGATCTTGTCAACCCAGGGATGGACTCCAGGTCTCCTGCATTGGCAGGCAGATTCTTTACCACTGAAATACCTGAGAAGCCTCATTGTCTGATGCGGTAATGTCTATAGTTTACGGTAATGTCTGTAGTTTACTTTAGCGTTGATGACTCGCAGTTACTGGTATCCTGTTCAAAACCATACACTTTAATAATTAGCATATGAATGTCAGAATGAGTTTTTACTGGCAAAATTAACCTTTAGTTTTTAGTAACTGTTAAAGTGATCAGCTATCATAAAAACACACTGATAGTCAAGATATTTGGATTTCCTTAAATGAACAGATTATAAAAATATAGCACATCCTATGCAAAACTTACTTTAAAATGGGTCATACATCTAATTGTAAAACTTCAAACTGTAAAAATCCTAGAAGAAAATATAGGAAGAAATCTTTGTAACTTTGATTGGGCAAAGTTTTGTTAAAGCTAATCCCTAGAATACCATCCATAAACGAAAAAAAATGACTAAATTGAACTTTATCAAAATTTAAAACTGTTCTTTGAAAGACATTGTAAAGATGAAAAGACAAGCCAAAGCTTGGGAAGAAATATTTACAAAATGCATGTCTGATAACTTGCTACCCTGGTGGCTCAGACGGTAAAAAATCTGCCTGCAATGCAGGAGACCCAAGTTCCATCCCTGGGTCTGGAGGAGGGAATGGCAACCCACTCCAGTATTCTTTCCTGGAGAACTCCATGGACAGAGGAGCCTGGTGGACTACAGTTCATGGGATCACAAAGAGTTGTACACAACTGAGTGACTAACACTTTCTTTTCAGCCTTTATAAAAAGCCCTCAATAGTTAATAATAAGAAAATAAACAGCTCAACAAAAAATTAGGCAAATGATATGAATACAAAGATTTATGGATGGCAAATAAACATATGAAAATGTGTCCAACATTATTAGTCACTAGTAAAATGCAAATTAAAGCCCCAGTAAGACACTACTGTACATCTATTAAAATGACTGAAAAAATAATAAATTTTTTTTAAACTGACAATGCTTGAGGGCAGTATCCTAGAAGAAATAGGCTAGACAAAGAAAGACAACTACTGCATGGCATCACTTATATGTCAGACCTTTTTTTTGGAAATCACAGAAACAAAATAAAGAAGTAGTGGCTAGAGGATGAGAGAAATAGGAAGTGGTTGGTAAAAGGCTACAAATTTCAGCTGTAAGATTAATAAGGTCTGAGGATCTAATGTAAACCAGGATGACTGTGCTTGATAACACTGGACTGTATAATTGAAATTTGCTGACAGAGTAGTACTTAATTGTTCTCACTTTTTTAAAAAAGAAAGGATAAATATGTGACGTGATGCATGTATTAATTATCTAGATGAAGGGAGTCCTTTCACAGTGTATACGTATATCAAGTTGCCATGATGTACACTAAATATCTTATAATCATTTAATACCAGTTATACCTCCACAAAGCTTAAGTTTTTATAGAAAAAAAAAGCTAACAACAAAAAATGCTGGTGAGAATGCAGAGCGACTGGAACTCTTGTACATTGCTAGTAGGAAAGCAAAGTGGCACAGCTCCTTTGGAAAACAATTTGGTGGTTTCTTACAAAATTAAATGTACACTTACAATATGATGCAGCAATCCCACTTCTGGATATTTACCCAAGAAAAAGAGAAAATTATATTTACACAGAAACCTATACATTAAGCTGATTAATTCATAATCACTGCAAACAAGAAACAACCCTGATGTCAGTTGATGATGGTTAAATCATGACACATTCATAGGCAGGAGGCCACACAACAATAACAAAGAATGGACAGCAACATGGATAAATCTCAGATGTTTGAGGCAGACTGAAAGACACTAAACCTCAAAGGCTCCGTGCTATACAATTGCTTTTCTATGGCTTTCCAGAAGAGACAAAACTGTGGTGACAGAAAATAGATTTGTAGTTGCAAGAGCCTTGGGGTTTAAGTAGGGGTTGACTCCAGTTCCGTTCAGTTCAGTTGCTCAGTCATGTCCAACTCTTTGCGACCCCATGAATCGCAACACGCCAGACCTCCCTGTCCATCACCAACTTGCTGGAGTCTACCCAAATTCATGTCCACTGAGTTGGTGATGCCATCCAGCCATCTCATCCTCTGTCGTCCCCTTCTCCTCCTGCCCCCAATCCTTCCCAGCATCAGGGTCTTTTCCAATGAGTCAACTCTTCGCATGAGGTAGCCAAAGTATTGGAGTTTCAGCTTCAACATCAGTCCTTCCAATGAACACCCAGGACTGATCTCCTAGAGGATGGACTGGTTGGATCTCCTTGCTGTCCAAGGGACTCTCAAGAGTCTTCTCCAACACCACAATTCAAAAGCACCAATTCTTCGGTGCTCAGCTTTCTTTATAGTCCAACTCTCACATCCATACATGACCACTGGAAAAACCATAGCCTTGACTAGACGGACCTTTGTTGATAATGTCTCTGCTTTTCAATATGCTGTCTAGGTTGGTCATAACTTTCCTTCCAAAGAGTGTCTTTTAATTTCATGGCTGCAGTCACCATCTACAGTGATTTTGGAGCCCAAAAAAATAAAGTCAGCTACTGTTTCCACTGTTTCCCCATCTATTTGCCATGAAGTGATGGGACCAGATGCCATGATCTTAGTTTTCTGAATGTTGAGCTTTAAGCCAACTATTTTACTCTCCTCTTTCACTTTCATCCAGAGGCTTTTTAGTTCCTCTTCACTTTCTGCCATAAGGGTGGTGTCGTATGCATGTCTGAGGTTATTGATATTTCTCCCGGCAGTCTTGATTCCAGCTTGTGCTTCTTCCAGCCCAGTGTTTCTCATGATGTACTCTGCATGTAAGTGGCACAGTGGAGTTCTGGAAGTGATGGAATTGTTCTATAATTTGATTATGGTGATGGTTATACAACTGGCTGCATTTGTCAGAACTCATAAAACTGTACACTAGAAAGGTGAATTTACTGTTTGTAAGTTGTCTGTCACCAAGATGATGATTAAGCCTGTGGTTGCATTAGGGATGATGTTCAAGGCTCTGGCCATTTGTTTAGGCATATTCTCTTTACCTGATGCCAGCTCTAAGCATAACAGAATCCTGACTCTGGATTATCATCCTGTCTACTTCCAGTGAACCTTTCCTGTCAAGATCAGACAGAGCACGTAATGCAATCACCAAACTTACATAACGAACCTGTTTGATCTATACCTGCCAGTGGATTCGGGAAGGGTGGGGTGGTTGTATGTTTGTTTTTAGTAAATACTTATATGTGTTGTAGAACAATCTAGCCTGAAATGTGCTTTCATTGCAGCTTAAGAGAAAGGTTATGGAGTAGCCAATCCTTTCCCATCTCAGACTTCCTGGACAGTTAGTGATATCTATCAAAAAGAACCTAAGAGTTTTGCATGTTCAGACTGACTGATTTCAGCATAGGAGTGTGCTGTTTCCTTAAGCTCACTCAGACGTGTCTTCTAAGACAAGTAGCACCTCCTGTCCTAACCTTTCCTAATACCGTCTGCATGCTCCCATGACACCCTGGGTACACATGCTTCCGAGCAAAAACCACCCTCTTTTGGTTGTTTTTTCTTGGTTGTCCCCATTAAGCCATGGCATCTTAAATGGCACAAGCTGTGTCTTATATTTTCACACCTTCTAACAAATTCATTAAGTAATAGAGGAACAATAATATATATGATAATAGTGCTACACCCTCTGCCTTTCTATATAGTAGTTCTGCAGAGCACCCTATGAGGTATGTGTTATTATCATCCCCATTTCACAGATAAGATAACTGAGGTGTGGAGAGATTAAAAAGTAACTTGCCTAAAGTCACACAGCTAGCAAATGGCAATGGAAATCAAAGTTTCAGAGATCTGTGAACTCTGCCTCTCATTTTCACTGCAACAGTATCCCTTGAAAGAGATACTACTTTTCACTCTGTGGAAGCAATCTTGTCACTGGAAAGATTTTTTAGCTTATCTATTCATCACCCCCAATGTGTGTATTAAACAAGGGAGGATCACAGAAGCAGACTTGCTCAAGATCACTCAGTTTTTCTATAAAATAACTAAGATAGCTTTCCGGTGAATAGGGAGAGGGATATATAAAAATTTAAAGGGCCACTGCTGTCTTAAATATTTGGGTGCTCTGTCACAAGAAGAGGGTTATTTTCATCAGGAAGAATCATTACTAACTTCTTTCCCCATCTCTCTCTTCCAGGGTTCACTGTTTCCACTATCTCATCCCTCTTGCAAAGGAGGGAAACTACGCCATTGTCGCAAATGTGGAAAGCATGGATTACGACCCTCTGGTGGTGAAGCTCAACAAAGATATCAGTGCCATTGAAGAAGCCATGAGTGCCAGCCTCCAGCAGCACAAGTTCCAGTACATATTTGAAGGTCAGAACCTGCCCCTGTCCCTGAGAGTTTAGGAGGAAAGAAGGGTGGAGGTTTTCCTGATTTTCTCTGATAGTAAAGCTCAAAACTTGTAGAAAAAGGTTTTTGATTTTTTTGTTTTGTTTTGTTTTTTGGATTAAAGCAGTAATACCTAGCCTCTCTGTGTATGGCTAGGTAGGCAACAATATGGCTGCCATCTGCTCCTTCTTGACGAGGAGATTTAATCCAAGATGAGGCAGATGGCAGCCCGGCTGCCGCCTTGACACACCACTCATGAGAGCTGGGTAAGTGTGTGGAGTGGACCACAAATTAACTCGAGGAGCTCATAAAGGAAAAAGAAACACACGCAGTAAGGAGAGAGCCCCTCACTGGCTAAAATTATCACTGGAAGGGGAAGTTTTCTTTCAGAGAATGAATTCTTGTCTGAAGAGAAAACAGAAACCACTGATGAGCAGCAGTTTTGAGAAGTCTGCATCCATAAATGCTTCAGAGTCAAGGAAGCAAGGAAGGGTGTGAACGACAGTACTATCCAAAGGTGTTTGCCTTCAACATTTAAAAAAATGAGCTGCCAGCCAAATCATTTGCGTGGTGAATTCCTCCAAAGGACCCTATTTTAAGACTTCCAGTTATACCCCCTTTTTTCTTGTTTTGGTTGGTTTGTACATAGACCCCGGGGCCAAAAGTATCTATGGTGTCTCACAGAATTGAGCCAGTATAACTTAAAACAGCCGCCGCATTGTTTACACATGGCCATCACCAGACGGTCAACACTGAAATCAGATTGATTATATTCTTTGCAGCCAAAGATGGAGAAGCTCTGTACAGTCAGCAAAAACAAGACCGGGAGCTGACTGTGGCTCATATCATGAACTCCTTATTGCCAAATTCAGACTTAAATTGAAGAAAGTAGGGAAAACCACTAGACCATTCAGGTATGACCTAAATCAAATCCCTTATGATTATACAGTGGAAGTGAGAAATAGATTTAAGGGACTAGATCTGATAGACAGAGTGCCTGATGAACTATGAATGGAGGTTCATGACATTGTACAGCAGACAGGGATTAAGACCATCCCAATGGAAAAGAAATGCAAAAAAGCAAAATGACTGTCTGAGGAGGCCTTACAAATAGCTGTGAAAAGAAGAGAAGCAAAAAACAAAGAAGAAAAGGAAAGATATTCCCATCTGAATGAAGAGTTCCAAAGAATAGCAAGGAGAGATAAGAAAGCCTTCCTCAGTGATCAGTGCAAAGAAATATTGGAAAACAATAGAATGGGAAAGACTACAGATCTCGTCAAGAAAATTAGAGATACCAAAAGAACATTTCATGCTAAGATTGGGCTTGATAAAGGACAGAAATGGTAGGGACCTAACAGAAGCAGAAGATATTAAGAAGAGGTGGCAAGAATACACAGAAAAACTGTACAGAAAAGATCTTCACAACCCAGATAATCATGATGATGTGATCACTCACCTAGAGCCAGATATCCTGGAATGAGAAGTCAAGTGGCCCTTGGAAAGCATCACTACAAACAAAGCTAGTGGAGGTGATGAAATTCCAGTTGAGCTATTTCAAATCCTGAAAGATGATGCTGTGAAAGTGCTACACTCAATATGCCAGCAAATTTGGAAAACTCAGCAATAGCCACAGGACTGGAAAAGGTCAGTTTTCATTCCTATCCCAAAGAAAGGCAATGCCAAAGAATGCTCAAACTACCGCACAATTGCACTCATCTCACACGCTAGTAAAGTAATGCTCAAAATTCTCCAAGCCAGGCTTCAGCAATACGTGAACCGTGAACTTCCAGATGTTCAACCTGGTTTTAGAAAAGGCAGAGGAACCCGAAATCAAATTGCCAACATTCGCTGGATCATCGAAAAAGCAAGAGAGTTCCAGAAAAACATCTACTTCTGCTTTATTGACTATGCCAAAGCCTTTGACTGTGTGGATCACAATAAACTGTGGAAAATACTGAAAAAGATGGGAATATCAGACCATCTGTCCTGTCTCTTGAGAAACCTGTATGCAGGTCAGGAAGAAACAGTTAGAACTGGACTTGGAACAAAGTGGTTCCAAATAGGAAAAGGAGTATGTCAAGGCTGTATATTGTCACTCTGCTTATTTAACTTGTATTCAGAGTACATCATGAAAAACACTAGGCTGGAAGAAGCACAAGCTGGAATCAAGACTGCCAGGAGAAATATCAATAACCTCAGATATGCAGATGACACCGCCCTTATGGCAGAAAGTGAAGAGGAACTAAAAAGCCTCTTGATGAAAGTGAAAGAGGAGAGTGAAATAGTTGGCTTAAAGCTCAATATTCAGAAAACTAAGATCATGGCATCTGGTCCCATCACTTCATGGCAAGTTGATGGGGAAACGGTAGAAACAGTGGCTGACTTAATTTTTCTGGGCTTCAAAATCACTGTAGATGGTGACTGCAGCCATGAAATTAAAAAACACTTACTCCTTGGAAGGAAAGTTATGACCAACCTAGATAGCATATTGAAAAGCAGAGACATTACTTTGTCAACAAAAGTCCGTCTAGTCAAGGCTATGGTTTTTCCAGTGGTCATGTATGGATGTGAGAGTTGGATAGTGAAGAAAGCTGAGCACTGAAGAATTGATGCTTTTGAGCTGTGGTGTTGGAGAAGACTCTTGAGAGTCCCTTGGACTGCAAGGAGATCCAACAAGTCCATCCTAAAGGAGATCAGTCCTAGGTGTTCATTGGAAGGACTGATGTTGAAACTGAAACTCCAATACTTTGCTCACCTCATGCGAAGAGTTGACTCATTGGAAAAGACCCTAATGCTGGGAAGGATTGGGGGCAGGAGGAGGAGGGGACGGTAGAGGATGAGATAGCTGGATGGCATCACCGACTCCATGGTTTGGGTGGACTCTGTGAGTTGGTGATGGACAGGGAGGCCTGGCATGCTGCGATTTTTGGGGTCTCAAAGAGTCGGAGATGACTGAGCAACTGAACTGAACTGAACTGAACTGAACTGAACTTAAAACAAGTAAGAAGGTACTTAGTGCAAAGGATTGTGGCAGCCTGAAGATGGAACAAAAGTATCAATGCATGACCATGTCTTGCTTTATGAAAGATTCTGTTCTAGCAAATGCAGGACTCCCCCCCACCAAAAAAAAAAAAAAAATCCTATTTTCCCCTTAAATCATGTCATAGTGATGAAGATGTGTTCTGAAAGGGAGTATTCCTGAAAGACTTTAGCCAGAATGTATAAGTGAAAAAAAAAAAAAAAAAAAAAAAGTTTGTCAGCCCTACGGCTCTGTGCCCTGGTTCTGCAGTCATACTGTCTGTCTTAACAGGCGAGGCCCCACCTAAGAATCACTCTCCTTACCACACAGAATTCCCTTCTGGCTTGGCTGTTCCAAGTCCCACATGTCACCATTCACATCCCAGAGTTTTCCTCTCATTTCGACCAGACACTGCTTGACCTCTAATCCTTCTGGGAAACAATAGAGGTATAATCCTCTGACGCAGAAGACTTTAATGAAAAAAAAAAAAAATCATAAATTGGAAATTTCCTATTTAGGAAGCTAGCTATCCCCTTTCATATCACTTTATAAATTCAAGAGCATATTATTGAGTTTGCCAAGTGGAGGAGAGGACAGTGGTCTCAGTCTTATTGCTGTGGCAAGGAAAAATATTTTATTATTTTTTTAAGTGGTGTATTTAATCACAGATATTGTTTAAAATTCCTGGTGTATAGTGATAATATAAAGCAGACCAACTTTTAATTGGTTTATTATTATAATTTATCATGCTTAATTATTCAGTTCAGTTCAGTCGCTCAGTTGTGTCCAACTCTTTGTGACCCCATGAATCACAGCACGCCAGGCCTCCCTGTCCATCACCAACTCCTGGAGTCTACCCAAACCCATGTCCATTGAGTCGGTGATGCCATCCAGCTATCTCATCCTCTGTCATCCCCTTCTCCTACTCCAATCCTTCCCAGGATCAGGGTCTTTTCCAGTGAAATCAACTCTTCACATGAGATAGCCAAAGTGTTGGAGTTTGGCTGAGTTCAACATCAGTCCTTCCAATGAACACCCAGGACTGATCTCCTTTAGGATGGACTGGTTGGATCTCCTTGCAGTACAAGGGACTCTCAAGAGACTTCTCCAACACCATAGATCAAAAGCATCAATTCTTTGGTGCTCAGTCTTCTTCACAGTCCAACTCTCACATCCATACATGACCACTGGAAAAACCATAGCCTTGACTAGATGGACCTTTGTTGACAAAGTAGTGTCTCTGCTTTTCAATATGCTATCCAGGTTTGCCATAACTTTCCTTCCAAGGAGTAAGTGTCTTTTAATTTCATGGCTGCAGTCACCATCTACAGTGATTTTGAAGCCCAGAAAAATTAAGTCAGCCACTGTTTCCACTGTTTCCCCATCTATTTGCCATGATGGGACAAGATGCCATGATCTTAGTTTTCTGAATGTTGAGCTTTAAGCCAACTTTTTCACTCTCCTCTTTCACTTTCATCAAGAGGCTTTTTAGTTCCTCTTCACTTACTGCCATAAGGGCGGTGTCATCTGCATATCTGAGGTTATTGATATTTCTCCTGGCAGTCTTGATTCCAGCTTGTGCTTCCTCCAGCCCAACATTTTTTATGATGTACTCTGCATACAAGTTAAATAAGCAGGGTGACAATATACAGCCTTGACATACTCCTTTTCCTATTTGGAACCAGTCTGTTGTTCCATGTCTAGTTCTAACTGTTGCTTCCTGACCTGCATACAGGTTTCTCAAGAGACAGGACAGATGGTCTGGTGTTCCCATCTCTTTCAGAATTTTCCACAGTTTATTGTGATCCACACAGTCAAAGGCTTTGGCATAGTCAATAAAGCAGAAGTAGATGTTTTTCTGGAACTCTCTTGCTTTTTCAATGATCCAGCTGATGTTGGCAATTTGATCTCTGGTTCCTCTGCCTTTTCTAAAACCAGGTTGAACATGTGGAAGTTCACGGTTCACGTATTGCTGAAGCCTGGCTTGGAGAATTTTGAGCATTACTTTACTAGCGTGTGAGATGAGTGCAATTGTGCGGTAGTTTGAGCATTCTTTGGCATTGCCTTTCTTTGGGATAGGAATGAAAACTGACCTTTTCCAGTCCTTTGGCCATTGATGAGTTTTCCAAATTTGCTGGCATATTGAGTGTAGCACTTAAATTTATTTCTGTAATCTATTTTTTATTGTCTATAACCAGTGCCTCACCTCATAGCCTGCACTTAGGGCAGACCACATTAAACCACTGCATAAGAAAATTGTGCCTGAAGTTATGGGCCCAAGGACATCGTAACAAAAGAACCTGCAGAGTTTTTTCATGTAAATTGTCTAGCTTTAAATGTAAAATCCATGTGTGTGTTTCTGTTGCTTTGAGTGAAAAGCTTTTTAGTTCACCTTAGAAGAGCAGCATATTTGTCATCTTGAAGCAACATTGGGTGAGTGTGGCTGAAGTAAGAGATGATGCCTTCTCCTGTCCTTTTCCTACATGTATCCGGATCAAGGGAAAACTTGTTTTGAAGACAGAAGGAGCCTTTGAACCTGAAGTTACACCCTGAGACAAAAATAGTAGACTATTCTCGACTAGTCAGACTAACTTGAGATTTCTGGGAAAACATCTTGCCTGAGTCCAACTTTGTAAGAATAAGAGAAGAAGGAGGAAGAGAGGTTTACTTAGTTCCAAGTATTTAGAATTAAAATCTAACTTCTAAAATTGGTAACCCACATGTTCCTCGGGTTGTTCTGAACCAACATTCCTCAACTTCATTACCTAAGATAACCTGAAACGGGATCTCTTAGTTTGTTGACATCCTTGCCAGAAATTTGTCGAATTTCACAGACCTTAAGACAGTCCTTTGGCAATGAGAACAAATCACTTAATGACACCCCTGGAAACTACACAGGCATCTTGTGGGAACTCAGCAGTTAATGTATGATCTGCTTTTCCTTCCACTTTGTTTCTAATTACATTCTCTCCCATTCCTCCTTTAGAAATATACTCCATTGTCAGTGTTGAGGTATGTTAACATGAATGCCAAGAGTCCAATTTCCTATTGATTTATTTTTATTTACATAGGTTCCCAAAAAACTTTTGAGTCAAAAGTACAACCCCTACCTGTTCGTAGGAGGAAAAGGAAGCTAAACAGATGATAGCATTTACTTGTGGTGTTCTCTAATAACTCAGCAGGAAAAACAAGTTTTATGTGGTAATTTAAAACAATCTAGCATATACTGTTAATCTTTGGCATGTGGCTTTAGCTGTATATGGCAGTGCTGAAATTGTGGATGTACCAGGTTTTTTATCAGCATAAAGTCTCCCCACTTGTAACTCCTTGGGCAGTATCTAACTACTCCGAAATCATTGTAAGATCAGGTGGTCTAACCATCAGAGCTAAGTTTTCTTTGGTCATTTACATTTTCTGAGGAATAGAGAGAGGAATCCTGTGTGTCCATTTCTTCAAGATGGCATTAATCTGTCTCCTCCCTCCCCATCACCCTGTGCTGATCCTTCAGGCCTGGGGCACCTGATCTCCTGCATCCTTATTAATGGGGCCCAGTACTTCCGGCGCATCAGTGAGTCTGGCATCAAGAAAATGTGTAGGAACATTTTTGTCCTGCAGCAGAATTTGACCAACATCACCATGTCACGGGAGGCAGACCTGGACTTCGCAAGGTAAGAGAGGGTAGTTTGGACACATTTAGTGTTCCAAAGCATTTTACCAAATCATTAATAAAATGAATTCTTAATCCTTAAAAAGCTTTTTTAAAAAAATGAAACAGAAGTGATGGATGTTAATTAAACATATTGCAGTGATCTTTTCACAATATATCCATATATTGAATTATTACACTGTACATCTGAAACTAATATGTCAGTTATACCTCAGTTTTAGAAAAGGAAAAAAAAATGGAACTAACAGATGTCCTTTGGTAATAGGGAAGTAAGTCTATAAAATTCTATTGGATGTTTAACAACTGTGAAATAAGTAATTTTTCCTATTCTCTAACCTAAGTTGTTTTACTACAGAACTTCAGTAACCTTGTTTCCTAATTGTAAAAGTAATGTGTGCTCATTGCATAAAATATATAACATAAAATACAAAGAAGAATATAAACATTACTCATAAACTCTTAATCTAAAAATGCAATATTTGATATACCTTCTTCTGGTTTTTATGCATGTGCTGTGTGTACAGGTGAGTCTCATTCATGGGTCTGTGTATCATTTCTCTTTACAAAATTGTTAATGGGTTTTATTCATTTAATTTGTGTTTTCCTATATCATTAGTAACCTATGAAAACATAGTTTTTCCCATATCCACTAATGTCCCTTGAAAGTATTATTTTTAATGCCTGAACAAATGTTTCATGGGGTAAGTAAAGCAGAATTTACTTATCTGATTATTAATATTTGCAGATTTGTAGACATTGGGATTTTGTACATTTTCTCATTATAAATAACATGTATTGAATGTATTTTTACATCAGTCTCTTTTCTCATCTCTTCCATCTTTCCCAGTTGAAATCCATCCCCCCTTCTTCCTTTCGTCAGGGAGAAAATGGTTACTTATCACTCTCCATGCTATTCCTTCATGTAACTGAAGGTTATTTTTTTAAATAGCATTTGGACTTTCTCTTTTCAAGGTTTGCTGATCTCAGTTTTTAGGGTTTCCTTGTAATACTCTTTTTCAAATGTGAGAGTTAATCTTCTCTCTTTATGTGGTCTCAACACTTCCCATACCTTTCTTAAGTCAGTGGATCTTTGGGGCTTTAATGCAAACTTTAGAAGTTTTGAAGAGGATGGATGCCGATTATGGTGTTGGTGCTTTATTGCTGATTATACCTGGATCAGTTTTTCCATGAACCCCATTATTGCTGGAAAGTTCTTTATTTGTAATAGTCCAGCATGCTCCTGCCTATTATTTAGTATTTCTGTATCTTTTCACTTGACTTTTCAATTCCTGAAGAAGTTTAATAAAATCTGAAATAATTGTTAAGAAATTTCTGGGGATGATGAAGTGCTGTATTACTTTGACAGTTATTAAGACCTCCATGCTAGGATCTTTGTCTTGAAATCATGTAGCCGTACGTCTTCACTTTGACCTTTCGTCTCCAAGCTGTCACTCATTTGTTCCATCGCTACCCTGTTGTTCTGCTTTTCTGTCCTCCTTCCCTTTTGTTTAAGTGTGTGTGTTCATTAACTTCCCTGTCTTAGGCTAAATTCGGTAGAAAGCATTCCTTGCTCAGATTAGGGAAACCAGGTGTGACTGAATGCTGCATTTATTTGGCCTCCCTTATGGGGAATGATCTCATTATTGAATTAGTCTATTCATAATAACATTGAAAATGATAAGTTAAGAACACAGAGGCCTGAGGGATACAGAGAAGCATTACTAATTCTCTGAGGAATATAATTCCTAAATTCAATCATCCTTTTTTAAATGATATTTTTTTTTTATTTTGCTGAAGTAAGTAAATTAACACAGCTTTTGACAGACACTATGGGGCCTGCACACATACTAAAAACCCTAGCGTCTGAATAATGAAATGATGACTGGGCAGTATTGAGGTTGACATTGATGGGCCATGTGCCAGCAAAGCATTTCTTCAGCAAAGCCATGCCTGTCATGGTTGGATTTGGGAGTGATATCCAAGGAAGTGGCTCTAAGATAAAATATGACCACTTGGGAGAGGTACTGCTCTTATTACTCTTCAAGGATTTTGAGAGGCGATAGGCTAGCCTAAGTATATAGCATTAGATGATTCCGTCCTGATCACAGTTCAGAAAAGACACATCTTTACTAGACTTGTAAGCTCCAGGAAGCCCAGGTTTTCTGTTTCCTCGGTGTATGAACCAGAGTAAGTTCTCACTTTGTATACTGATGAATGACCAAGTGTCAAATCAAGGCTTCTTTTTGTGGTCAGGAGCTTGGATAATGGCAAAGTCTAGTTTATCTTTAACATCCCTAACATTTTAACTAGCTGACATAGGCTCAGTTTCTTATAGGCTGTTGAGAAACAGAGCTCTCCTTTGCAATTCTTTCCTTCTAGAACGTGTTACAAGAAGAAATACTACATCCCTAACTATTCATAGGATCTTTCTCCTTCATTTTCTCTTGCTCTTCTACATACACACATACTAAACACACTTTAGCCATGGTTTTTTTTGTTGTTTTTTTTTCCTATTCTTGATTTTGGTAGGGACAGATTTTGTGAAATGGGCTCCATCAATTCTACTGAATGTGAAGCAATGTAAAATAAACATAAGAGTGATACCAAAATAGCCAGAAATAATAGGCTGCAACAGTGTGTCTCAGCATTCCTTAAGCAATGTCTAATCAAGCATGGACAACATCTGTATTTCCAGCAAACCTCTATAGGAATGTTATCTTCTAACACAGTAATTAATCACTAGTTGCCATATGTCAGAAAACTTACTTAACAAGAAGTTGCAAAGCTCTTGTAGCTTTTCACTTGCAGAGCCTTCCTGGCCAGTGGAAAATATAACACTCTTCCACAATAAAGAAATGAGAGATCTACACTCATTCCATTTATGTTAACTCTTCTACTCATGGTATTGTTAAGTTGTCTCTTTCTTCGTACACACCTTTGGTCCAACTAATCTCTAATAGGAATAAATCTTGGGTGAGCAAAGGCTCAAAATAACCTGTAATGTGACCAGAACTGCTGAGAGACCCTGTCCCCTATGGTAATGATCTCTGCTATGATTTTGACCCTTTTGACCCAGCTGTTGATTTTTCAGGCTCAAGAAGAGGCTTTGTCCTGGAAAATCACTACAGGCTAGCTAGAAAGTGGAAGGTCACTGTGAGTGTGCTCTTTAATTGCCTTCGTCAAAGAACATCTTACCCTGAACTGTCATGTGCTTCAAAGCAACCCAGTAGTCAGGAGTAAGGGGAGAAGTCTGAATGAGTACTTCCATCCCCTGGGTGAATCTGGCAGCCTTTATAGTTCAAGTGAAGCCATTGTTGGAAAAAAAAATCCCAGAATTTTCCTCCTAGTACTTCCATCTCTTCACACATTTCCCTTTTGTATTGGTCTCTCTCATTACAGTTGCCTCTTTTCTCCTTTATCTCTCCTGTTACCTCTCCTTGAATCTGTGGTCTTTTTGGTTTTCTTGAGGCTGATATCTCTCTCATTCTTTTTTTTTTTCCATCTCTTAACTATTTTTTTTATTTATTTTTTTTTATTAGTTTTGCCATACAAGACATGATATCACCATGGGTTTACATATGCTCCCCCTCCAGAACCCCCCTCCCTCCTCCCTCCCTCCTCCCTCCCCCTGGGAAATCTCGATGCACCAGCCCCGAGCATCAATCCTGGGCTGGCGATTGATTTCACATATGATAATTAACATGTTTCAATGCCATTCTCCCATATCATCCCACCCTTACCCTCATCCACAGAGTCCACGAGTCTGTTCTATACATCTGCGTTCCTTTTGCTGTCTCGCATGCTGGGTTCTCGTTACCGTCCTTCTAGATTCCATATATATGCATTAGTATACTGTATTGTTGTTTTTCCTTCTGGCTTACTTCACCCTGGATAATAGGCTCCAGTTCCGTCCACCTGAGTAGAACTGATTCAAATGAATTTTTTTTAATGCTGAGTAATATTCCATTGTGTATATGTACCACAGCTTTCTTATCCATTTGTCAGTTGATGGGCATCTAGGTTGCTTCCATGTCCTGGCTATTGTAAACAATGCGGCAATGAACATTGGGATACACATGGCTCTTTCAATTCTGGTTTCCTCGGTGTATATGCCCAGCAGTGGGATTGCTGGGTCATATGGCAGGACTATTTGCAGTTCTTTAAGGAACCTCCACACTGTTTTCCATAGTGGCTGTACTAGCTTGCATTCCCACCAACAGTGTAAGAGAATTCCCTTTTCTCCACATCCTCTCCAGCATTTATTGCTTGTAGATTTTTGGATTACAGCCATTCTGACTGGTGTAAAGTGGTACCTCATTGTGGTTTTGATTTGCATTTCTCTGATAATGAGTGATGTTGAACATCTTTTCATGTGTTTGTTAGCCATTTTTATATCTTCTTTGGAGAAATGTCTGTTAAGTTCTTTGGCCCACTTTTTGATTGGGTTTGTTTTTCTAGAATGGAGCTGCAGGAGTTGCTTGTATATTTTTGAGATTAACTGTTTGTCCGTTGCTTCATTGGCTATTATTTTCTCCCATTCTGAAGGCTGTCTTTTCACCCTGCTTATAGTTTCCTTTGTTGTGCAGAAGCTTTTAATTTTATTTTTTTTTTTTTTTTCAGCACTTCATTCCTTTTTATTGTGGAGAAGTCTTCCATTGCATGGATGTCATGTTTATCAGTTCACCTTTTTTTTTTTTTTTAATTATTGTTTTAGCCATACATTGTTATGATATCGCCATGGGTTTACATATGCTTCCCCTCCGGGTCCCCCCTCCCTCCTCCCTCCCCCCCTTGGAAATCTCGCTGCTTTGATGCTCGGGACTGGTGCAGCGAAGCTTTTAATTTTAATTAGGTCCCATTTGTTTATTCGTGCTTTTATTTCCAGTATTCTGGGAGGTGGGTCATGGAGGATCCCGCTTTGGGTTATGGCAGAGAGGGTTTTGCCTATGTTATCCTCTAGGAGTTTTATAGTTTCTGGTCTTATGCTTAGATCTTTGATCCATTTTGAATTTATCTTTGTGTATGGTGTTAGAAAGTGTTCTAGTTTCATTCTTTTACAAGTGGCTGTCCAGTTTTCCCAGCACCACTTGTTAAAGAGGTTGTCTTTTCTCCATTGTATATTCTTGCCTCCTTTGTCAAAGATAAGGTGTCCATAGATGCGTGGATTTATCTCTGGGCTTTCTATTTTGTTCCATTGATCTATATTTCTGTCTTTGTGCCAGTACCATACTGTCTTAATGACTGTAGATTTGTAGTATAGCCTAAAGTCAGGTAGGTTGATTCCTCCAGTTCCATTCTTCTTTCTCAAGATTGCTTTGGCTATACGAGGTTTTTTGTATTTCCATACAAATTGTGAAATTATTTGTTCTAATCTGGCACAGATCAGGAAATGAAAGCTAAGGTTCAGGATGTGGTGAGGTCCTAACACATAAGGAAGTGTCCTCATCCTTTTACTCATTCATTCAACAAATGTTTATTGAGTGTGCATCCTCTCTAGGTCCTACCCCTTTGTAGAATTTACATTATTATGGGCAAGAGAGACAAACTAGTAAACAAGAAAAATACAAAGTATGCCAGATGATGATAGGGGCTATGGTGAGAAATTAGATGTTAAGAAGCATAGAGTGTATTTGGGTATAATGAAGGTAATTTGTGATTTCGAGTGTTCGGGGAAGTTCTTAATGAGATGGTAACATTTGAGGAAAGACCCAAAGGAAGAACAGGTCATGTAGATATCTAGAGGAGCGTCTGAGGAAGGGAGCACCAGGAGCAGAGAACTAGAAAGAGGCATATATTTAGCATTTAAAGAACAGAAGGTAGGCCAGTAAGGCTGAAGTAAATAAAAAAGAAAAGAATAAGAGATGGGTCATAGGTTTAATCAAAGAAACTGAGATCTTAAAGACCAATATAATAACCCTAGCCTTTACTTTGAGATTGGAAGCTATTAGAAGAAATGGAATAGAAGAATGCCATGATCTGACTTACGTTATAAAAGAGTCACTCTGGCTGCTATGTGGAAAATAGATGATTTTCTATTTTTCCCAAGGAGGAGAAGTTACAGACAAGGGCAGAAACAGAAGAATCTGGTAGAAAACTATTGTAATAATCTGGGTGAAAAATAGTGGTGATTCAAACCACAATTGTAGCAATGGAGAGGATGAGAAATGGATATATTTTAAAAGATTGGGATATATTTTAAAAGTAGAGATAACAGGATTTCTTAAGGGATTGGAAGAAAAAGTGACCCCAAGATTTTTGTTCTGAGCAATTCAAAGGATGGTGTTTTAATTTATTGAAATGAAAATGAGCCAGATGGCAGGAAAGGCAAGTTGAGTTGAGGGGGCAGGCTAAAAGGCAAATACAAAGGGGCTGTCAAGAGTTTGGATTTAGAAATATGAAGTTTGAGATGCTGATTAGATGTCTAAATAGAGGTAAAGAAGAGAGACCTGGCTATACAAATCTAGAGTTCAGGAAAGATGTGGTTGTTCAGTCTCTCAGTCATGTCTGACTCTTTGTGACTCCGTGGACTGCAGCACATCAGGCTTCCCCATCCTTCACTATCTCCTGGAGTTTACTCAAACTCATGTCCATTGAGTTGATGATGCCATCCAACCATCTCATCCTCCGTCTCCCCGTCTCCTGCCCTCAGTCTTTCCCAGCATCATGGTCTTTTCCAGTGAATCAGCTCTTCTCATCAGGTGGCCCAAGTATTGGATCTTCAGCTTCAGCATCAATGAATATTCATCCAATGAATATTCAGGATTGATTTCCTTTAGGATTGACTAGTTTGCTCTCCTTGTTGTCCAAGGAACTCTCAAGAGTCTTCTCTAGCACCACAGTTTGAAAGCACCAAGCGCTCAGGCTTCCTTATGGTCCAATCTCACATCTGTACATAACTACTGGGAAAACCATGGCTTTGACTATACGGACCTTTGTTAGCAAAGTGATGTCTCTGCTGTTTTAGGAAAGAGGTGTAGGCTGGAAATGGCAGTTTGGGGTTCATTAGCTTATAAATGTGATCTTAAAGTCATGAGACAGAGTAAGAAGTAGAGCAGAAAGAAAGATTGACCAAGAATTGGTCCTTGGGTCCTCCACTGCTTAGATGTTGGAATAGTGGGAAAGAACCAGCAAAGGAACCTGAAAAGGAGCAGCCAATAAAGTAGGAAAATAACCAGAAGAGGTTTGTGTCCTACAAGTGAAGAAAATGTTTGAAGAGGAGAGAGTCTTCATCTGTGTTAAATGCTGCCAGTAGGTTAAATGAGCTCAGGATAGAGAATCAGCCACTAGTAGACTTGATCAGATATCTGAAATGCTTTGGTTTGCATTCCTTTATCTGCCCTACAACTTACCTAGTATAGTGACAAACTTGGAACATATTTAGGGAATGCTGCTCACTCCTCAATTCCATGCTAGAGTCTGAAGCATTCAGGGCAAACAGCAATGCAGTTAGTGTGATTCTAGTGTGATATATAAAAGACCAAATGGCAGCCTCTTTTTTCTTATTGAATAGTTAGAAAGAAAGCCCTGCTCTTCCCAGCATATGTACTCGTCCATTTCCCATGATGAAGCGGAGTTGTGATCACTCTTAGAGATACTAACCAATGGTGACTTCCCTGGTGGCTCAGATAATATAGAATCCACCCGCCGTATGGGAGACCTGGGTTCTATCCTTGGGTTGGGACGATCCTCTGGAGGAGGGCATGGCAGTCCAGTCCAGTGTTCTTGCCAGGAGAATCCCCATGGACAGAAGAGTCTGGAGGGCTACAGCCCATGGGGTTGCAAAGAGTCAGACACGACTGAGTGACTAAGCAGAGCACACAACTACGTGAATTTGCTTGAATTTGCTTTTAATGATGGCAGTCTCTGCTCCTAGGTGCCCCACCCCTCTTTAGCCCCAGTTCCAGAAGCTCCAAGTTAGCCTTGAAGCTGTTCTGTACATGTTGACTTAACCAAGTCCTATATCTCCAATATATAGTACCCATAGTATGGAGTGGGACCATCTACTCTACAGAAGACAACAGAAAAATCTCACTGACAGAGAGTAAGCCATTTGGTACCTGGGAACAATAGAAGAAAAGAATCTTGCCTGAACTGCCTCCTCTGGACATAGGTTTATATGGAGAAGTACAGTACATCATATTTGTTTGACTCAATAAGAGATTGAATCAAGAAAGTGAAAAGACCACCAATAGAATGGGAGAAAATATTTGGATATCACATATCTCATAGGGATTTATAGCCAGAATATATAGAATGCTTACAACTCAATAATACAAAAGCACATAATCTAATTAAAGACTAGGTAAAGATATCCCAGTAGCAATGTGCTTACCTAGTACCCCTATCTGATTCTAAGTACTATTCTTCAATAAAAGGAAGCAGGGCTCCTGAAGAAAAGGACTGATGGTAGGACTAGAGCAGGAAATAGACAAGATGAGCCTGTAGTATTAATACTTTCTGAAGATCCCCTGGAGAAGGAAATGGCAACCCACTCCAGTATTCTTGCCTGGAAAATCCCATGGATGGAGGAGCCTGGCAGACTACAGTCTCTGGGGATGTAAAGGGTCGGACACGACTGAGCGACTTCACTATAGTACCAGCAAGTAAGGAAGTACTGAACACATGTACACACATGACACAGTATGTCAAAGAGGCCCAGGAGCCAACTGGAATAGCTCCCAATGGCAGAGGGGACCATTTGAGCAACAGAATAAACAAAGTACTACTGAATTATAACCCAAACTATCAAGTAAATATCCGAAAGTCTATACCGATGTAAATGGCTGAATACAGTAATAAACAAGGAGTAAGAGAAAAATCAGTGCAGAAGCATTCCAGCTAGATTATGGAGCTAATCTAAAGGTAGAGGCCCACTTTTTTAAGGCTGGTTGCACATAATGATTTCCCTCCAAAGAGTACACATGGAATGTGCAGGAGTAACTTTATAGTGGAAAATCTGACAAAGAGTATCTCAGCCAGGTGATCAAGGTCAGCATCAATATGCATAAATCGTGACCCATATAATAAAGAGAAAAAGTATCAAATAAATTCCAATACGTGAAGATCCTGCAAAATACCCATCCAGTTCTCTTCAAAACTGTCAAGTTTATTAAAACCAAGGAAAATCTAAGAAGCTATAATAGCCAAGAGGAACCTAAGAAGACATGAAAAGTACATGTAATGTGGTATCCTGGGTAGGATTCTGAAACAGAGAAAGGACATTAGGCAAAAACTAAGGAAATGTGAATAAACTATGGACTTCAGTTAATAATTTATCAATATAGGGTCATCACTTGTGCTAAATGTATCATACTAATGTAAAATGTTAATAATAGGAAATTTGGGTATACGTTAAACAGGAAATCTCTGTTCTATCTTCCCAATTTTTCTATTAGTCTAAAACTGTTGGGAAAAAATAATATCTATTAATTAAAACATGGGCAAAGAAATTTAATAAACATTTGTCTAACAAGACATATAGATGGCCAGTATACATATGAAAAGATGCTCAATGCTATTTGTTACTAGGGAAATGCAAACCAAAATCACAATAAGATGCCACATCACAGCTACTAGGATTACTGTAATCAAAAAAACAATAGCAAGTGTTGGATTACTGTAATCAAAAAGACAGGCAATAGCGAGTGTTGGAGAGAATGTGGAGAAACTAGAACACTCGTATCAATACATCGCTGATAGGAATATACAATGGTGCAACCGCTTTGGAAAACAATTTGTAAGTTCCTCAAAAAGTTAGCCATAGAGTTACTGTGTGTGCACGCGCGCGTGGGTGTGCTCAGTCATGTCCATCTCTTTGGGACCCGATGGACTGTAGCTCACCAGGCTCCTCTGTTCATGGAATTTTCCAGGCAAGAATACTGGACTAGGGGACTTCCTGGTAGTCCAGTGGCTAAGACCCTATACTCTTAATGCAGACGGCTGGGGTTCCATTCCTGGTCAGAGAACTAGATCCCACATGCAGCAACAGAGACCTGGTGCAGCCAAATAAATAAAACTTAAAAAAAAAGAATACTGGAGTGGGTTACCATTTCCTCTTCCAGGGGATCTTCCTGACCCAGGGATCGAACCCATGTCGCTTGGCATCCATATGATCCAGAAATTCCACTCCTAGGTATATACCCAAGAGAAATGAAAATTTATATCTCCATAGAAATTTGTACATAAATGTTCAGAGCAGCATTATTCATAAAAGCCAAAAAGTGGAAACTGCCAAGGTAACCATCAACTAATAAATAAAATATGATCAGTCCATATGTATTTATTTATTTATAGATTTATTCAGCTATAAATACAAAAGTACTAATATATGATACAATATGCATAAACCTTGCAAACTTTAAGTGAAAGGAGCTAGTCACAAAAGATCATATGTTGTTTAACTTCACTGATATGAAATGCTCAAAATAACCAATGCTATAGAAGTAGAATGCATAGTAGTTACTTAGAGCTAGTGGATTGGAAGGAAATGGGACATGGGTACAAGGTCTCCTTTTGGGGTGGTTCTAAGATAGATTGTGTTGACAGTTGTATAGCCTTACAAATATATTAAAAGACATTTAATTGTGCGCTTTTAATGAATGAATTGTATGGCATGGGAATTACCTCTCAATAAAGCTGGTTTTTTTTTTTAGAAAAGAAAAACTGATAACAATGTTATATGGCAGTTATACTTCAATTTTTTAAAAGGTTGAACTTTAAAGATTAAGTCCTAAATGTTATAGGAAATAAGTAGCCCAAGTTTTGTACTCACATTAATAGGGAGCTTTGTAAAGGAAATATCTAACTCTTTTTGAGTTTCCCTAACCCATCTGAGAGAGGTCAAGACAGAACTTTGGAGGAGATAATACTAATCTTTTTTAAAAATATTTGTTTGTTTGGCTGTGCTGGGCCATAGCTGAGACATGCCGAGTTATAGCATGCGGGATCTAGTTCCCTGACCAGGGATCGAACCTGGGTCCCCTGCATTGGGAGCATGAAGTCAGCCACTGAACCACCAGGGAAAATCTTAACTGAAATTATCCAGGCCAGGGAGAGAGCCATTTGAAACAGAAAGGGCAGTTCAGGGTGACTGGAACAGATGCTCAAGGAAGGCAGTGGTAAAGTCTAAGACCTGAGGGGAGACCAGAGCTGGCTCAAGATAAGCCCCGCCTTATCAGAGGCCTTTTCTCTACAGTTCCAAGACAGGCTTGCTTCTCCTCTCAGCACTCCCTGTATTCCTTACCCTGATTTATTTTTTAGCACATACCACCATCTGACGTATTTAGTATATACTTGTTTCTTTGCTCCTTGTCTGTGAACTCTAGAAGGCAAGAACTCTTGTTCATTTCTGTATCTCCAGGGCTAAGAACAATACCTGGCATGTAATATTGTTGTTCAGCCACTAAATTGTGTCCAACTCTTTGCAACCCCATGGACAGCAGCATGCAGGCTCCTCTGTCCTCCACTGTCTCCAAGAGCTTGCTCAGACTCATGAGCCTGCGATATCTAACCATCTCATCCTCTGCTGCCTCCTGCTTTTACCTTCAGTATCTCCCAGCATCAGGATCTTTTCCATTTTAGTATGCTCTTCACATCAGGTGCCTGAAGTATCAGAGCTTCAATGTCAGTCCTTCCCATGAGTATTCAGGGTTGATTTCCTTTAGGAACAACTGGTTTGATCTCCTTGCAGTCCAAGGGACTCTCAAGAGTCTTCAGTAGGCATTCAGTAAATATTTGTGGCGTGATAACTTTAACCTTGTTGTGGCCTAAAGAGCTTTAAGCAGAAAAGTGAGATGGTCAGATTTGTTTTCTAAGAAGATTATTTCAGCAAGTATATAGAGAACAGCCTTGAGGGCAATAACCCTAGAGGCCTTGCAAACCAATTGGAAGGTAATTGTAGAGAGAGAGAGATATGTAGAGCCTGAACTAGGTTAGTCCTGGTGGAGATGGAGGGGACAGATTTGAGATGTATAAATGAGCTGAAATGTGCAGGATGTGAAGAGTGATTGAATGTTGAGGATAAAGAAAAATGGGCCTGGTTTGACTCTCCACTCTCTGACATGGATGTCTAAGTGAGTCCCACACTGTTAAATCAGATAAGCCTATAGGAAGAGGGAGGCTTGGCAGAAGGAAGATCATCAGTAGAAGTGACAAGTGTAAGATGTGAGTGAGATTTCCAGTGGAGATGGCTCACGTGCAACTGGGTGTGTAAGCTAGAGGCTTAGAGAAGAGTGGAGGAAGGGAGGGGCCTGGTTTGAACAGTTTGGGGAATCATCAGCTTGAGGTTGTTATTTACAAACTACTGGAGGACGTCTGTGGCAGTCCAGTGGTTAGACTAGTGGAGCCCCTCCACGCTTCCACTGCAGGGGTCATGGGTTTGGTCCCTGGTCAGGGAACTAATATCCCACAAGCTGCATGGCATACCTATAAGAAAAAAAAAAAAAATGAGAGGAGATGGAGAACACCAACATGTAAAGGGCATGAGAAGGAAGAGGGGCCCCAGAAGAGGACAGAGAAGGAATGACCCCATAGTACAAGAGCCAGAAAAGAGCAGCATGCGAAATTACTACCTGCTCAGACATGGTACTCTCCCCACAAACTGACCCAGCATCTTTCTTCCCAGTCAATGAACACATCTCATTTCAATTTCTCCCAACTCCTCTTTGAGGTAGACTGTTTAAATGCTTTCCTCAAGGCAGCAGAGCGAGTGACAAAGCCAGCCTAAGCATATCAGCTTGGACTCCTACTGTATCCTTGACCTTGTGCTTTCTCTAAGGCCAGCAATGACCTCTGGCATAGCTGAGATTATTGAATTCCTTCCAAGGGAGCTGCTTTGGTAGACGTGATTCCTACAAACCTATTGTCCCAGGAGCATTACTTTGGATTTCTGCAGAAAAAGGTTATTATGGGTTTTCCTATCTGAAATGACCAAGGAGCTGTTCGATAGGTAGGGATTAGCAATGACATGCTGCCATCTACTGGAAACACCCACGGACATCCAGACAGACCTGTGGTCTCTTAACTCCCTGTCACTCTGATGAGTCAGGAGTGGGACTGCCTCAGTGGTAGGCTTCAGAGGTGAAAGTCATGAAATGTCCTCACTTATCACATGAAATTTCCTTAGACTGCTTTGCTTAAAGAGCAACTCTATTCCTAATATATATATATGTGTATGTATTTTCCCATTATTTCCACATTTTTCCCCAACTTTATTGTGCTATTAGTGTTATCTGCCTTTCTGATTCTTGGGTAATACATCCTTTATCCAACCTGTACCTGTCTTATATTCCAGATCTGTGGCTTATTATTAACCATGTGAATTTGTGATTAATTTTGCAGGAGAAATTAGTCAGCTATCAAAATTCTTTTAATGATGATGCCAGTAAAAATTCTGTTACATCTCCTGAGTTTGCTAGTGATGCAAAGCTAACCCTGACTTTCCTAGGTACCCAAGTCATTGGGGAAATATAAGAGGCTACATGGCTTTTGCTCCCTGGTAGAAGGAAATATGCCAGTTATTAAAATTTAGTGACAAAACAAAACTTTGTATGGCATGATCTCTGAGGCAATTTTTGTAAATATTATTACAAGTAGATTTAAATATCATTACATTCCCCCTAATTAAACTTTTATTTGACTTTGTTTCTGACCATGCCTGTTTCTAACCGTACCACTTTCTACTGATTTCCTTTTTCTGTGTTTACTGCACTTACAGTAGGTTCCATACATTCTGCCAACTAATTGGTAATTAATTGCTTTATTGGGGCTCTCTGAAGGCAGGTGAGTATGCCTACTGGACTTCATATCCCCCGAGAGCACAGCAGAACAATGAGTACTCAGAAGGCTCTCAAAAAATAATACCTGTCAGTATTGGTGTTTGATGCCTTATAAACCCATCCAGTGTGTGAGCTTTGATTAAGTAAGGTTTCTTTTGATTATGCTCAATTAACGTCACCATACCTTGTACATATATAATGTCAATGTATAATTTAGGGTTCCCCGAGATTATTGGCAGCCATAGTCGTATCTTCCCTTTGTTGCACATGTGCTAGAATTGGAATGATTCAGAGATTAGCATAGATGGCAGGTGTTATTATATCCAATAAAGATCCTATGGAACAGAAATCAGAAGTGACTTGTCCAAAATCTCTCATCAAGTTGTGCTGTTTATATCCCCTGCATGGCCTCTGTAGTCGCCATAGTGTGGAAATTAAATTAATTTGCCCAGTGAGGCCATTTTTCTGCCAGGAAAGGATTGTATTGTTCTAGAAAGACATTCTGTTTATTCTGTGGCTAAAGCCCGAGAAAGATCATTCTAATGATCACTCTATTAGAATCCTTACTGAAAATCTTGAGGCTGGAAGCTGAGCTTTCTTGTCTTATCAATAAAGACAGAGGGTTTGATTTTGATGCTTAAAAGGAAGAGACAGGCACAGTTGGCTATAGTGGTATAAACAGAGCTACAACCCCTTACAAATCATATGGAAGCCAGACTTCCTTCTGCACTCCCTCTCTTGTTCCATTTTATACAGAAAGCCCTTCTCTCCATTCCCACCCCCTGCTTTGCCTAACACCAGTTGCCGGTCTAAGAGAATAGGGCTGAAGGGAGGCCCATGGCTGCAGTGACCTCGGTGGTCAGCACCCAGCCAGACCCTTTGCTGTCTCAACCTCCCTAACAGTCAGGTCCATATCCATTTCTCACCATCTCTTTCCTCTCCCCCTCAATTTTCTACCCTCTGTAATTATTAAATAATACCTTATTATATCCATATGGTTCTCCATTTGTTGTCATTGTTCAGTCACAAAGTTGTGTCCTACTCTTTGTGACCCCATGGACTACAGCACACCAGGCTTCCCTGTCCTTCACCTGAACGTCACCAAAACATCAATCTCCTAGAGTTTGCTCAAACTCGTATCCATTGAGTCAGTGATGCCATCCAACCGTCTTCACTTGTACCTATTGTGTAATACTTTATTGCTCTAATTCTTACTAACATGTTCTTCCTCCCCACTTCACTATCAAGTTCTTGTGACTAGTTACCATGATTGTGTTTTGCTTTCTTTTGGTTTCTGAAATTTGTCTTTTGTTTTCCTTTTCTTCTCTGTAATAGTCAGCAACCTAAAGTGTTCATGAATGTAATATGAGTTTCCAAGCATGCTTGATGAATATGAATTTCCTTGCATGTTTCAGAAAGCATCCATAGCTCATTATAGATAGGTTACCAAGAATTAAACATGCACCTGATAGACTTAGGGCTGCAGACTGCTTTCACTAAAGCAAAGACAGCATTTAGCAGTCAAGTAACTTTAGTGTAGATCACCTAGAAAGAAAGAAAGTGAAAGTGAAGTAGCTCAGTCGTGTCTAACTCTTTGAGGCCCGATGGACTGTAGCCTACCAGGCTCCTCCCTCCATGGGATTCTCCAGGCAAGAAATACTGGAGTGGATTGTCATTTCCTTCTCCAGGGGATCTTCCCAACCCAGGGATCGAACCCGGGTCTCCTGCATTGTAGGCAGATGCTTTAATCTCTGAGCCACCAGGGAAGCCCAGATCACATAGAGACCTAATTATTTACTTTCTCCCAGTGACGATGGTGATATATTCACATTTTAATGAAAGAATGGTTATTGTTACTATTATATAATTGAACTCAATGAATGACATGAACCTTAGGAAATGTTTTACCTACATTGGTTTGCTGAATCCTTCCTGAAACTCCATAGCTATCATCACCCCCATTTTCTAGTTGAAAATAAAACAAAAGCTAAAGCTTGAGGAGGCTAAATAAATTCCCAGTTTTCACAATAATGAGTTTCAGGATTCAAACTTAGGTCAGTCCAAGCCCAAAGTCTTTGAATTTCCTTAACCATGTGAAACCAGGGCTATAATTTGGTAAATCCTAGGCTTCTGTTTTGCTTTGCTTAATTAAAATATGATTTTGTTTTTCAGTTAGGCTCTTTTGCATTCCTTTATTTTTTCTGGTTGTGTGTCTGCATCAAGCTCTGGTCTTGGCAGTTGTAGTTAGCTTTAATTAGCAGTATCACTGGAGGACTGCAGATCCCTCTTTCACGAACGTGTTGGCGCTGGTTTTGCTCAGCCAGTAGGTACTCGGTGCTGCTTGCTGGTCGGTCACCTGCCCACTTTCCAAACAACTGTCCAGGAGCAACAGCACTGGACACCCAAGACCATACTCTTGGAATCATACTGCAAATTAGAACTACTACGCGATGCATATTTCCAGTAAACTCTATGCCTTTGCTTTAAAAACACTGTGCCAAGTTGTTCTCAAAAGCCAGAGGGTGTAAGAATTTGCCAGGGAACTTGCTTTTGGTGGAATTCACTGGCTCCATCCATAAAAATTCTGATTTAGACAATTGAGGGTGGGGCCCGGGCATCTGCTGTTTGTTTAACAGGTGCGCAGGGAACTCTGTTGGAGAAGTACTGGGCTAACTTCATGTTCTTTGAGACTCTACAATGTCCAGGCCATTTTTCTTTTACCCTTTTATTCTCCTTTCTTCCCCTTTATCTTTTTTTTCTCCTCCTTCAGGCAATGAAAGTAAAAATTATCTAAAAGCACTTTTCATCATTTAAAACCCCTTATAGAGTCACCATTATTGTTTTTGAGGAAGAGTCAAGTTGTGTTCTTGGAAGTTTGAGGGTGAATAAAGTAGTGTTTTGGTATCTAGTGGGAGGCTGGTAAACAAATTCAACCCATGATTTTTGTATAAACTTGTGCCCGTCACTTGAGCTCTCTTGGCTGAAGTTTCCTCATCTATAAAACGAGTATTTGACTAGAAAATCAACTCAAGGGTACCTTGTAGATTAGACTTGTGCAGTCAGAGATGGGATTCTGGGGTCTAGAGCTCCACACCAACCCCTAGCTCTCAAAAGAGACCATCACAGGAAAGGCTTTTAAAAGGAGGAAAGTGAACTTCAGTCTAATCCCACAAAGACACTAAAGATTTCTGAGATATACAGCATGTAACAGGCACTTTAGTGTTTGTTGATAGGATGAACAAATTAATGCCTGTGTGTGTGAGTGGATGAATGGATGGAGAAAGAAGTAGTGTAGGCCTGTTTCTTTCACAGTCAAGATCATGGTTGTAGCATTGCTCACCCCATGTACTGGGGAGTTAGACAGAGAAGCTGGCTTCTGTGTTTTGCATGACCTATAAAGGTCTCATAAGGCTCTGTCTGAACAGTAATTCAAAAAATAAACGTGGGTACTCAAAAATATAAATGTCACATCAGCTATAGCTCTTCATCTCCTTTGCTGCACTGTGGTTTTCTAATTGATGGAAAGGTTTTATTCAGATCAGCCATTTCACTTTTTCCTGGAGGTACTCTTAATCTTTGTGTACTAACCTTTGAAGATATAGGCTTCGGTTGCTGCTATAATGATTTCCATTGCCTGGCATCTACATGTTTAAATTTCTCCAAAGAATTGCATACCTTCCGGTTTTTGTCGATTGGAGATGGAGTCAAATGAGGAAAAAAACAAGTGGGGGTCAGAGAGGCCGGTTCTTGATTGACATCTCTCTCTTGATACCTGGGTCAAGCGCAGGAGTGGATCAATGGTCTTTACTTTGCAGCCGGTGTTAACACTGTGTCTCATGCTCCTTTTGGCAATCTGTTTCACAAAGATGCTGATTAAACATTTTGGGGTACCAGAGGCAGAGGAAGGAGGGAGAAGTTGGTGATTTTTAGCACCTCAAGCATTTTATTGACAGCATTAAAGGCTTCATAATATATTCGACCAGAAATTAATTACAGCCCAGTTCCCCATTTCTCCCTTAGGTGACAGTCTTCTGTTGATGTGTGCCACTGTGAAAGTAATAATAGGTTTCAAATGTTTGTGAAAAACATAAAATAATTACTTGCTGTGATAAATCAGTCATTTGAAGTTTCGACTTCTCTCGGCTCTGTGTATGTGGTAGTAGGTTAGTTTCTGTTGTTAATTTTAATTATATAGCGCTGAAGAATTTTTACTTTTTGGTTTTCAGAAATTTTGCTTCCTTTCTCCCTTTTTTGGTTTCCTGGTTCTCCAGGGATGAAAGTACTGAAGTGATAATGACACATAACTAACATTTGAACAAGGGAAGCATATGTCTGCCAGAGAACTGATTGCCTTCGTTAAATTCTGTAGCTATTGGCTATCAGCTATTTGCCAGCTCCTCTAATGAGCCTTAAATATTTACTTTTTGTTGTGCGGAGGGAAAGAACCTGCTCTCAGGCATTTTGAGGCTCCTCACCAATGGCATATGTTTAAATTATGGGCCCTGAAGCCAGAGATATTCTAATAACTCTTTTTCGTTTTTTTAAATTACAGGAGAAACATGGCAATTTTTTCAGTAAAACCTTCAGTTGCTTTCCTGAGGTCCTTTTCTTCTGACAGCACCTGTGCAGATCTGCTTGGATAATATCCACCCCTTTGTTAGCTCACCTGGAAAATGAGAGAGACATTTCCTTTTGGCAACTGTCTTAAAAGAGATCCTCACCCAGACAGAGTAGGCAGGACTAGATACTGGCTGGCATGACAACCATCACACACGGGTATCCTGCTGTTGGCATGAAGGCTGGCTCACCCCTAAAGACATGAACAATACATTATACATGTTCACAGTTCTTTTTAACTCAATTAATATTAATATTAAGTTTTTTTATTCCGTCTAATCTGTCTTGTCCTTTCCTGATCAGTGAGCCATTATAAATCCTAACTTCAAAGGTTTTCTTAAATCTCCATCAGACTGTCCTTTTCTTAGAACAATAAGTTTGTTTTTCTTTTTCCCATATGAATCTTTTCCTTTGAAATAGTGTTTATATTTAGAACCAATAGAAGAGCAGCAAGAATTGGTTACTAATAATTCTTCTGCACCAAAAAACCATACAGACTAGTACTTCTGTGTCTTTTCATTGCAATGATAATCGGGGTTTGTGATGTTTGCCCCTGAGAATGGAAGATCCTGTCCGCCATCAAAGACTACTGCATTCAGCATAGTTTTAGCATTACATGTATTTTCCTGTATTCTGTCTTTTAAAAATTGATGACTCAATATGATATCTCAGTATAGGCCAGAATATCTGATTAATTGTAACCCCAGATTTTCTTCTGATGCCACATCATGAAGTTTTTATAGCTCTGTAATTCTGTCACAGCATTTCATTTTCCACATATAGTAACAGCAAACTGCTTAAAATAAATATTTTTTTATTATTTTTAGTCGTATTACTAATAACAACTATTGTATTGAGTACTTTGTGTAAGGTACTCTGCTTATGTGATTTACACCCATTTTCTTATTTAATCCTTATAACTTAGTGTGCCTGTCTATTAGCATTTTCGTTCTACAAATGGGAAAATTGAGTCTCTGAAAGATTAAGTAACCCAAGGTCTACACAGCTGATAAATGACAGAACCATGATTCAAAGCCAGGTCTGGCTGCATTTTAGCTATTGTGCTATACAGCTCATGACAGTGTAATGTGTTAGTATTTCAAGAAGATAGACTCTATTAAAACAATGATGATGGGGTATTCCTAGTTGAAAGGGCTTTTAAAGGAGGGGTAATTTTTTTTTTAATCTTCCTTCAGGGAAAATGAAAGGAGAAATTGTTTTGTAGGCCTGTAGGGATAAACAAAAGAAAATCAAAAAGGTGATGAGAATGGATTTTAGCATAGCACCAAGGTCTTGTGCAGGAATGCTCAAGAGTCATTGCTGAGCCCAACAAGGCCAGGATGGGAGTGGGACATCCAAGAGACCTGGCCCAGCAGCAGCAGCGTTAGAGGGTGTCCAGGTCAGGGAGGAAGGCTAGACCAGACAGCCGAGGGAGAGAGGGCTCACTGCCCAGTGCACACCTCAGTTCTCCAAGTATCAGTGAAACACCTACATGTGGAGGTAATACAGTGACTGATGAAGCTGTCTAAACTAGCTTTTAAGAAGCTACTTTGACTTTTTTCAGATGAATTTAATATATTCAGAAAGGAAGGGAAGCAAGAAGCTATGTCGTTTTGTTGTATCAGTAGAAAACCCAGTCCCTTTTAAAGGAAAATACAATAGTGATATATGAGTGATACGTGTCATTTTTGTCCACCTAGCTTCTACACCTCTGCCTGTGTTTAGGGAATTCCCCCACAATGTGGCCTTGGAGGGAGGCAGGGCCCATTTCCCGTTATAAAAACAAAGTCCAGGCTTGCTCGCTCTATGGTGACCCAACCTCGGCTGGGCCATTCAGATGCACCTACTCAGAACTAATCAGGGTGCCCAGGACGAGTGCAGGGGTGATGCGGAGTCTTGTGACATGGCATCAGCAAAAGTGGCAGCTATCAGTCACCTGGGTCAGTGGCAGTGGCCAGGACATGGTCAACATCCATTTCTGCCGGCAGCAGAGCAAGACTTGGGGTTCTGTGTTTAGCAGCAGCAACAGTGGTCTCTTCAGAACACTGTCCTTGAAGAGTGATTCTGGAATGACTTGGGCCTTGATCCCTAACATTGTTCATTCCTGCTCACTTTCCAAGTCTGATTCTTCTGTCTTTCTGAATCATCTATGACTTACCCAGAATCCTTTCAATAATTTCTTCTCTGCATCTTAAAACCAAGACTATTCCTTACAGACATAGTAAAATCTAGTGAATCTGGTAAAATTTAGCTTTTAATCCTGTCAATCCTCAGTAAAGCTTGGAGTCTTAAATTATTACTCACTGTTGAAGTTTTGATATAAAGTTACATCATATCTCTTTATCTTGATCAATTATAGAGAATACTTCATATCAAGAATTTTACTTTAAAAAAAAAAGAGAGAGAGAGAGAAAGCAAAATTGGCTAGATTGCATGCCCTGAAGCTTGGCTCCTTCTGGAGCTGAGAAAACTTAATTATTGGATATATACATGTTTCTGTTATCCTTTGCTATATAATAAATCATCCCAAAACTTAGTACCAAGAGCAACAACCATTATATTGATTCTCTTGATTTAGAAGATTGAGTCCCAGCTGTACAGTTTTTTTCCTGAACCATCTTGGGGTTTCTTGCATGGCTGTAATCTGATTACAGATTATGGGGATGGGGCTGGAACATCCAAGATGGTTTGCCTCATGTGTCTGGTGGGAGTCACTGGAAGGCTGGACTCAGCTGGGACACTCAGATGGTTGGACCCCTCCTTCCCCCTGCTCCCCACAGTCTCAAAGATTCGTCCCTTTCATATAGCTTTTCCATGTGCTTTCTCCATCAGAGTGGTCCTATTTCTTACACAATGACCTAGGGCTCCCAAAAGCATGCAAGTAGAAGCTTCCAGGCCTTTTTAAGGCCTAACCCCAGGACTGGTGCCATTCTCTCTTTTACCACATTCTGTTAGCTAAAGCAAGCCACTAGACTAGCCTAGATCTTCCCCTAGTGCAGGGAAGACAGCACAAAGACACTAAATAAGGGAAGGTCTCCCTTATTAGGGGTTGTATTTGGAATGTAACTGCCACTGTGTCTAAACTTGAGGCCCTAGATGAGATGCTCAGTGCTTGGTACAGTAAATATCTCATGTTTGTCAGGATGCTTTCAGTTGTAAGGAGCAGAAACCAAATCCAAACTCGCTGAAGCCAAAAAAGAGAATGTATTGAATCATCAAATTTAGATATTCAAGAGTTGATCAGTTTTAGACTTGATTTTTATCCAAGGGTTCAAGCCATATCAGCAGGACTCAATCTTCTTGTTTTTTCCTGTCAAACTTGCTTCTGTTCATATCTACTAGACTTTATTATTGTATAGCCTAATTCCCCGTGTGGCAAAACATTACCCCCAAAGTTATATCATACTCGCAGCTAGAAATCTTAGCAAAAGAGATAATTCTCTTCTGAAGAGATTCTGGTGGACCGCCCTGTCCATCTCTGAGCCAATTGCTGTGGCCCAGGAGAATGGAGCATTCTGATTGGACAGTCCACATCACATGCCCACATCTATTGTGAAGGGCTGATCCATCCAACCTGGACCTCTTAGAACAGGTTCCAGAGAAAAGGAAAGTTTCCGTTATCAAAAGAAGTGGGATGAATGCTGGATAAAATGCTGTAATATTAATATTACATTTAATAGCCATTTGCTGGATGAAATTTAATTGTGGCAACAGCCAATAACGTTTGGAGTTTATCTTGTGCCAAAGAAGATAGACAATTAAAAAATTATTTTATGGAGAGAGAGACAGAGGTGCTGCTGGGACATTATTCAGAGTGGACTGGAATAATTAGAGAAAAATGCCAAAGAGACAATTTTTGAGCTGTCCTTTGAAGAGGTGAGATATGGAAGGAATGGGATGATATTTTTAGCCGAAAGATTACTTTCTCAAGAATCAAAAAGCTATTAAAAAGAAGGTTATAAAGTTTAATTCTGGGGTGCTACTGCTCTCCTTAAACTATACCCTCAAGAAAATTCAGGGGCTGGTTACTATAGTGTGTACTGTATAGTTTCAGATTGAGTTGGTTCTAAAGAAAATGGTTTTTTTAACCCTGAATATGACAAGTGGGTATTTTAAGTGTTTAAGGAACTCATACAAAAATAAAGCTTCCAAGGTGATTGCAATCAAAAGGAAAAAAAAAAACCTTTCAAAATATATATTCAATTTGTGTCTTCTGTAACTTTGATTAACAACAGATGCCAAAATTACCAGAAATAATAGTAATCTGCATTTCTGCATATATAGTCCTCTTGTGAAGTTGAAAGTTTCCATGAATGTGAATTAATTTAGCTCCCGTCTCATGTGCAAAGAAAAGAAACTGAGCCCAGCTCCCTCTCTTCCTCTCTCGGTCTCAAAGACAGTCAAACATAACAGAGTATAAAGAGAGAATAACACAACATGAACTGTCTAAACTGGCTACAGTTTTAATGAGATTGGTAAAAAGGGAAAGCAGTAGAGGGCAGAGAGAAGTCTAGAATTTGGTGAGTTGGGAGGGAAAGATAAATTAGGAGTTGGGTTTAACATAAATGCACTATATATAAAATGGATGAACAACAAGGACCTACTGTATAGCACAGAGAACTATACCCAATATCTTGTAGTAACCTAGAGTGGAGAAGAATCTGAAAAAGAATACATACATATGTATGTATGTATATATAACTAATGCACTTTGCTGTGAGTTGGAACAAACTTCACCTGAAACAAACACAACATTGTAAATTAACTATTTCAAGTGAAAAAGAAAATAGAAATGGAATTTGGTAAGAAGAGTTCTGTTGACTCTCAGACATCTTGGATCATATTGTCTTCCCAGAAACCTTTGTTGGTTAAGACTTCGAAATGATATCACCTGGCCGCTTTCTTTGACACTCACGGACATGGGGTAATAGGATAGTGAAGGATCCTGACAGGAGGAGAGCCCAGACTTCTTGACTCCTCATCCAGATCTCCCTCCCGGAGACCTTGATGCCTCCTGCAGGCTGATGTCAAAGGGGCTTACAAATTCACGTTCACATCAGAAGCCATGACTCCCCAGGGCAGTTGACAGGCAGCCTGGGGAGAAGAGACATCACCCTGTATTTGAAAGCCCCTCCTCCTTTCTGATAAAACTCTAAGGGTGTTATGCTAACCTCATTCCCCTTGTATTTGCCTTCTCTGAGGCTAACAGAGTAATATGGCTTCTGGCTAGTTCTTTATAAACAGAAATTACTATGTGATAACGATTACGACGTCTGTTCCCTGTCTACCCACGTGCATGTCCTTGTTATTAAGGGAGCACAGAAAGATTATTAGCTTTTAGTATTGATATCACCATGTTCTCCCTAACCTATAAATATCTATTCTGCCCATGTCAACTTGAATCTTTTTTTCCTCAAGTAAATTAAAGTAGAAATGATAACATGATTAGTTGCTATCTGAATTTCAGTAAACTTTTTTTTTTTTTAAGAGTCATATTTTTTGTTTGGCTCTAATGGATCTCTGCTACTTGCGGACTGACTGTCTCTAGTTGCAGAGAGCGGGGGCTGCTCTTTGTTGTGGTGTGCAAGCTTTTCATTGTGGTGGCTTCTCTTGTTGCAAAGCATGGGCTTTAGGGTGCATGGGCTCAGTAGCTGTGGCTCCCGGGCTTAGTCACTCCACAGCACGTGGGATTTTCCCAGACCAGGGATCAAACCAATGTCTGTCCCTTGCGTTGCAAGACAGTTTTTTGTTGTTGTTTGCAAGACAGTTTCTTAACCACGCCACCAGCGAATCCTCTGATAAACTTTTAAGTCAAAACAAAGTATAAGAACTCTGATTATGTGAGAGAGAGGTAATGTAGGAGGGAGACTTCATTTGTCAGTACAAGGAGTAGAAAGTCAAGTCGTGGTCTTCTTGGGTCCTCCCAATGTGGAGGGTGGCTAGACTCGAGTTGGATGTCATTGCTGTCTTGTAATGGTACTAGTCTTCCACCTCCAATAAAGAGTCTCCGGAGGTTTCCCTCCTGAGCCCCAGAGTTTGTGATGCTTATGTTGAGAAATAGCCTTAAAATGCCAGGTAGACAAGTAGGGAGGATCTATATATCTCTGACCAGTGTACCCTTTAAATGGGTTAATTATATGGTATTATATTTTATAAATCTTTTTCCAAAAAACTCTATTAAGAACAGAACTTGAGAGCAGTGGTAATAGAATGACAGGGAACCCTCCCCAACCCCATTTATGTTTCTTTCCCTCTCCTTCCCACTTCCCTCCCTCCCTCTCCCTTAAGGAAAGAAATACAATGTTTGTAACACTGCCTCTGGTGCAAGGGAGTGCTTTTATTAGTCCTGGTGATTTTTTGTAATTCTTATTGAGTTGGTTATGAAGGTAATTATGACTAAAACCCTTTCAGGCAGAGAAAGAGGTAGATTGCACTTGGAGGGAAGAGACAGGTATTACCCGTTTCAGATCTGACACGTGCTTCCATCCCAGCTGGGAGAAGACTGACTTATTATAGCAAAAGAGCTGGGCTGCAAGAAGCTAAGAAGAAATAACTTGCAAGTTAGAACAGATGCATCTAATGAAGAGAAAGAAACTTCTGTGCAGATGAAGAGAAGACTCCATGATAGATCCACTAAGTTAAGCACAACTAAAGAAACGTCAGGAATTCTTTTGTTTTTGTGTTTGCAATGAAGTTTTGTCTTTTCTAAGTGTTTGTTCCTCACTCCATCTCTCAATTAAGTTGCTTTAACAAGCAGGCAGTGGGTTTAGTTACAAAGTCTTGATTAGGATAACAAATGTCTAATCTCCCTGGTAACCCAAGCTGTCTGAGATTATAAATTGCAACTCTTTTTTGCCACCTTGGAAAAGACCTCGATGCAAAAGACGGAGGGCAAGAAGAGAAGAGGGCAACAGAGGATGAGATGGTTGGATGGCATCACTGACTCAGTGGACGTGAGTTTGAGCAAACTCTGAGAGATGGTGAAGGACAGGGAAGCCTGGCACGCTGCAGTCCATGGGGTCACAAAGAGTCAGATAAGGCTTATCGACTGCGAGACAGCAAAAGGAACGCAGATGTATAGAATAGACTCGTGGACTCTGTGGATGAGGGAAAGGGTGGGATGATATGGGAGAATGGCATTGAAACATGTTAATTATCATATGTCTGATCAATCGCCAGCCCAGGATTGATGCTCGGGGCTGGTGCATCGAGATTTCCCTGGGGGGAGGGAGGGGTTTCTGGAGGGGGAGCATATGTAAACCCATGGTGATATCATGGCATTGTATGACAAAAACAATAAAAGGGAGAAAAAATAAATAAATAAATAAATAAATAAAAAAGACTTATCGACTGAACAACACCAATGGTTGCCACCTGATGACAACAAAGAGTACAGCCCTTCTAGAAAAAACAAGGCTTTTTCGAAACAAAATTAACCCCTTGCAAGCAGAAAATCAGAATCTTTGGTGGTGACAAAGGTCTTCTGAGCTTGGTATTAAAGATCTTTCTAACAGAGGCATCTTTTGTCAGAGGCATTTTTAAGCAGATTGAAGTCTTTTCTCATGACCACGTTACCGAGAAAGTGCTTTTTTTTTTATGTATTGAAAGTGACTGTCAGTCTGTCACATCCAAGCGTGAGGTACGCGCCGCCCCCGGCCTGTCGCCACCTCCCCCTGCGGCGGGGGCTGCTGTCACTGTCCAGAGGTGGCTCCCGGGGTGTCGTGGCGGCGGCCAGCCTGTCCCCACTGCGGCTGCTGTCCTCATCGTCACACACAAGCTGATTCCCTTGTCACTGTCATCCTGCTGCTAACGGAAGTGATTGGCGCCTCGCCATGCCACACCAAGGGGCAGAAGCTGTTCCCCAACCGCAGACACAGAGCCGTCTGACGCCCCTTACTGCCACTGCTCACCACTACCCTCCCAGCCACGATGCCAGCTGCGACCTTCACTTCACTGGCACGGGGGGGTGACAGTCCCCTTCCGACCTGTGGAAGCAGCCTCTCAGTGAGGCCAGCCCTGGGCACTCAGAGAATCTTTGCACTTTAAAGTCAGCACATCACAGCCCAGCATGTCTCTTTCTTATTTGTTTCTGGAGATGTAAGCAACTTGAAAACGAAGCAGTACCCCGTGCTCCTCCCTGACCGTCCACTGTAAATTTCAGTGCCTACGTTAGTAGTTACTTTAAAATGTTCTCCATCATCGCCAGTATTTTAAGTTGATACATTGTATTTTTATTTCTATTCCGTTCAAGAAATTTTCTTTTTTTTCCTTTTTGGCTTCGTGGCATACAGGATTTTAGTTCTCCATCCAGAGATTGAACCCATATCCCATGCATCGGAAGCACAGAGTCTTACCCACTGGACTGCCAGGGAAGTCCCACGAATATTTTTAACAAAGCTTGTGAGGTTTAAAATAATATGTAGGATTTGAGATGGCAGACCAACTTCTGTCCTTTCATGGAGAAACAAAAAGGAATAAATCCATAATTGAGAAAGAATAGGAAGGGGTTTACTAAGGAACAAGGGCTTTCCTAGTAGTTCAGTCCGTAAAGAATCTGCCTGCAATGCAAGAGACCTGGGTTCAATTCCTGGGTCAAGAAGATCCCCTGGAGAAGGGAATGACAACCCACTCCAGTACTCTTGCCTGGAGAATTCCGTGGACAGAGGAGCCTGCTGGGCTACAATCCTTGTGATTCCAGTCTGAGTCACAAGAGTCAGATATGACTTAGCCAAGGAACCACCTTACCAAGGAACAAATGAGGTCAACAGATTTCTGGAATATGAGAAGAAAATGGGACACAGTTAATGGATAAACTAGCCGGGGGCATGGGGAACCTCAATGTGAGCAATGCAAGTGAGTCCTCTGGAGAAGTTCTAAACTCATAATCAACACTACCTGCCCTCCCCCCAAAAAAAGTGAGAGTGTCAGGAGAAATTGAAAACATAGGGATTAGTGAAAACTTTATACATAAGAAAGTGTAGAGCACTATTTTGTTCACCCCTTCAACGTGGTGACATACAAAATTTATTCCTGAGAGGAATCTTAGGAAATACTATGTTGGTCAAAAAGTGTGTTTGGGTGTTTCCATAGCATCTTACCAAAAACCTGAATAAACTTTTTGGCCACCCCAGTAGTTAAGGGAAGTCAAGGCTTCTTGGCAAAATTCCTGAATTATCAGAATGCCTAAAGTAAAGTCCCTAAAAGCAACAGAGACAGAGGGAGGGGGATGAAAGGCAGCCGGCATCAGCCTTGCAATCAGTAGCACTAAGTGCTAGGAGATAATGAACTGGTAGCTAGCTTCTCAGCTCTGAGAAAGAATGGTCTCAACCTAGAAGTACATATCCAAAGAGTGTTTCAGTCAGTTCTAAGGGCAAGATAAAGACATTTTCAGATTTGTAAGGGTTCAGAAGGTTTGCTTCTCATGTTCTTCCTGGGGAGCTAATTAAGTGTGTGTCTGATCAAAGAGAGTAAATAAACCAAAAAAAGTAGAAAAATTTAGTGTTTAAAAAACACTTGCTCCCACATAGAAAAACAGTGCAAGGGCATCCACAAAGTAGGCTCAGAGAAGCAGTCCAAGTTAGAGTAATAAGATACAGCTACTCAGGAAGGACTCCAGGGAGGGGAAAGACTCAAGAAAATAGATGGTAGGATTGAGAAGTTAGGGGGAAAAAAATTGAAGTATGATAAATATAAGTAATGCAAGAAAAAGGAAAGTCAACTGGAAATTTTCAGGGGGGGTAAAAACCATGCAAGACATTTGTGGTCCAAATACTAAGTAAACTTCTAGAGCATCTGCTCTGAGAGGCCCTAGGACTGTAACTGACTGATGGAGCAGGAAATTTTTTACCAAACTGCACCGGGCCACACACAGAAGAGTACTGAGGACACACACTAGTGTCAGTGCTTTTTATAGTTTTTCATGAATAACACAGAACATGAAAGACTTGATTGTGTACACAGTACAGGCCAAAGGCAAAATGTAGCTGCGAGAAACTAGAAGATGGGGGCAGAGCGAAAGGTGGTCCAGGGATAATAGGGGGAGGAAGGTTTTAAAAAGGGTCATTAGGGACTTCTCTGGCAGTCCAGTTATTAAAGACTCTGCACTTCAGTGCTGGGGAGCACAGGTTCAATCCCTGATCAGGGAATGAGTGAGATTCCACATTTCTCATGGTGTAGCCAAAAATAAAAATAATAATAATAGAGAAACTGATAGAACCATTTAAAAAATATTAGACAGTTAAACTTTTAAAAAAGTTCATGGCTTCATCTCAGAAAGTGGGAACAGGCAGGAAACTAGTAGAGGTGAAAATAATGGTTTAGGTAGTTTATATTTAAATTACTAAGAATAGCATTTTTACACTAAAATAAAATATAGGAAGAACAGAGAAGGATTATAGGTGACCTGTATCTGTATCTTTCACATCAAGAGGCTTATTAGGATACTTTTGACTACATGTACCAGAAAACCCTGACTTAGATCACTTAAAATGTTTATTTTAAAAAACATTTGATCTCGCATCGCAAGAAGTACCAAGATAGGGTGGCTTGAGTGTCAGCTAATTCATCGGCCCATTGATGTCATGCAGAACCCAGGCTCTTGCCATCTCTTTGCTCTTCCTTCCTCAAGGTGTGTTGGCTTCATCGTCCACAGCCCCCTCAGTGGCCCTAGGCTGCTTCCTGCATTTCTAAGCATCATAGAAGTATCCGGTGGCAAAAGAGTATTTTCCTCCCTGTGCTGTAGATTTGTCAGGAAGGAAGCATTTCCTGCAGTCCCTCAGCAGACTTCCTCTCATGTCTTACTGGCCCCAGCTGTTCCACACACCCTCCCCTAAACCGGTCAGTGGCAACAAGAACTGGAAAGCTGCCTCCCTGCAGCCACTCCTCCGCCGACTTGACTTTGCAGAACATCCCTGGGAATGGCAGTTTTGTATCTCAACATGAACCTAAGACTCGAACACGGCAACTGTTAATCTCATCTTTCTCTTGTTAAGTGTTCATTCCTATCGATGGACCTGTTAAAGAGAAGTGGTTTTTGTCATCCCTGTACTCAGTTTAATTACAGGTATAATTCAGAAAAAAAGACCAGAGTGACAATCTAGTTTCCTTCTTTGGTAAAGCCTTCTTTGAGATTTAGAAATATAGGTTCCTTCTTTGTGACTGATGCATCAAATCTGAATCCTCAGAACTGCTGAGTGTGTTTTTCTTTATTAAACAGCTTTATGTAATTCATAGATCCAGTAAGATCCTTCCTGTATTTAGATAGTCCTCAGCTTTTCCATATTGTGTGGATTCTATGAAGAGAAGGCTCCCATGTATCCTCTCAAAACCTCCATGTTTTGTACCTTGGTAAAGTGGAACCAAAGTGTAAACCCAGGCTTGAATCCCAGTTCTACCACTTACTGGTAGCTGTATAACCTCCAGTCGTTTCTTGATCTTTGGATACCTTAGTTGTCCTATCTCTAAATAGAAATGATCTGCTTACATTTTAGGATGACTGAACTGCCAAAAGAAGTATCTAGTATAAACATAAAGAGGATGTGGGCAATTGTTAATTCCATTTCTTCTTAGTATAACACACAAAAGGATACCCAATGCCTGGTTTCCCCATTTTTATGTTTGATAGTTGGTTGACATTATTGAAAAGTGAGTCAAATTAGGGAGCACAGCAGCGGAATTTATTTCTCATTTGAAACATGAATATAGTAACAAGGGAAGAGATGAAAGGCAGCAAGGATAAAGACCAAAGGCAGGAGATATCAGTGGTTCTGACCAAGTTTTCTCAATCAAAGACCACAAGCTGCTCCCACGTTGCCCTGAGCTGCATCCTAGGGAGCACCACTGAAAGGGATTTCAGTAGAATGGTTCCCCACAGAAGGAGACCAGGGCAACTTGATTTCTTCACTGAAATACTTTGAATTATAAAAAGAAATCAGGTTCAGATAATCAAAAAGCACGAGATGATGGATAAAATATGTTATAGGATTATAAATTCAATAATAATTGAATTTTTGGAGTGTTTTTCCCTGGTAGAAAAGCTCAAAGAAGTTCAAACATCATCTCAATGAATTACAACATGTGTCAGTTATCAGTCGATGGCGAAGAGGGCCTGGAGTTAGACTTTTTGCTCTTCACATCCTAGACCAGGGCACCAAGGCAGAACAATGGTCATATCTATAGTTTTAGCATCCTGGCTTTAGACACTTTGCCATGAATATTTTAGGCACAGCGAAGAAGTAGGTTATCCCCGTTCCTCTTCAAGGGCTTTGTTGTCCCCAAATGGAGATATCATCTCTCTTGTCTCTTCTCTGGATGCCCTTAAAGCAGTTGCTGTGGTTGAACAAAATGCCACGACAAAATAAAGATCTCCCATAACTTTCTACAAGTTGCTAGTCCACATCTGTAGCCCAGGAGTTCTTGACAAAGCACATATTTTTGTTTCCAGTATTCTAATTATAAAAGAGTAATGCGCAGCATCTCACGACCAACCAGCTGATTCTGAACCTAGGGAGTTCTTTTCAAAACATCTAGCACCATGAACAGCAAGGAACTGAAATAGGTTAACGTGTCTTTCCACCGCCTGCTTTTAAAAGGTCAAGATGAAAATAAAATCCAGGGTCAGTATCAGCCTGCTTCACCCTCAGTGGAACAGACATCGCATTCTCTGAGGCCTGTCTGAGAAGCTTGAGGCTAAGGAGTTGCAGTATTGATTGTGTAAGAATTAGCATATCTGGCAGATGGCGACTTTCTGAACTCACTCAACTGTGAGGCATCTGGACCAGGTGGACTGGCACTGCTCAACTTTCACGCGTCTGATTTAGGATTTTAATGTGCTGCCTGAGATTTCTCCCTTGGAGATCAAGTGAGCACATTAGAAGATTTCCACCTTTATTAATTCTAGCATTGCAGCATCAAAGTATTTCCCCCAAGGGCTCTGTTGATACTGTAGGCATTTGTATTTGCATTTCTGCTGTTTGGGAACCACTGCCTGTGGTCAGCTCTTCAGATGTGGTTGACCTCTCTAATTTGTCTTCCATATCTTTTCAATTGTCTTTGAGTGCTGAGCTAAATTGTGTGGGTAAATTAATCCTTTTTTTGAGAAACCAGTTGCAAAACATTCTGATTCTGCATCTCTCCCTATCTCTACCTTTTCATCTCTATTTTACTTCTTCCACTGTTCCTTGCCTTATGTTCCTTTGCTGTCCTCCAGGGCCCCCAGGCCTCATCTTCCCCAATAGTATAAAGTGAGGCCTGTACCAAGCAGAGTAGGCATAGCACAGGATGCTACCAACCTGTGTATGTCACCAGCAAAAATAACAACGGGCTTTTGTAAGACCCCTAAGCAAGATGTATGAACCAGAATCTTTCTAGAGCTTGACTGGCTCTAGGTCAGGACCCTGAGAATCAAGATAAATGAACATTTGCGTACCCAGCAACCTCAAAGAACTCCAAGTGCACATGGAAAGATAATCCGTGTATGGGTGTATGCTCAGTCGTGTCTGACTCTTCACGGTCCCATGGATTATAGCCCACCAGGCTCATCTGCCCATGGAATTTTCCAGTCTAGAATACTAGAATTGAGTGCCATTTCCTACTCCAGGGGATCTTCTTGACCTAGGGATCAAACCCACGTCTCTAGCATCGGCAGTCACATTCCTTACCACTAGTACCACCTGGGAAGCCCGTCCATCTGTGTGTCCTTACAATAAATCCCATAGCTCATGTTGCCACTTCTGGTGATACTGAGGATTCTTCCTTCATTTTCTTTGCCGCAATGTGATAAGATCCATCTACATTTCCGTTGTCCCACTCTCTTGCTTCTATATGCTCTGAATAGAGATCCTGATTAATCAGAAATAGAAGTGGGTAAAAGACAGCAATATGCAGATGCACTAGTAGATACATAGATAGATACACGTATGTGAGTATGGAGTATGTTTGTGTAGAAAAGATGTGTCTCTCAATATAGATATTTGTGGGACTCACAATATCCACCTGCCAAGGCAGGCAGCACAGGTTTGATTCCTGTTCCAGGAAGATCCTTTGTAGAAGGAAATGGCAACCTACTCTAGTATTCTTGCCTGGGAAATACTGTGGACAGAGGAACCTGGTAGGCTACAGTTAATAAGGCTGCAAAGATTGGGACATGACTTAGCAAATGAACAATAACAACAATTTGTGTGTAAGTGTTTGTGTGTGTCTGGGAGTATGATATTCAGAATATAAACCGTATAATCCTAACTTGAAGTGCATGATGGAGCTTCAGGAGCTCCATAAACATCCTCAAATTATGTGTAAAATCTAGTTTATGGGATATTAATTTTCTCTAGCAAGATAATCCCTAATTTCACCAAGTTTTCAAAAGGTGCTGTGAAATTCTCAATCCTTTCTCTTCAGCCCTCTATGATCCTTGAAATATTCTGAACAAAAAGTTAGGGATCAGAACAGAGTATCATGCCAATGGTAAAATTATATAATCTTGCCAGGCCTGACAATGTTGGTGCCCTCTTCACCGCCCACCATCCTGGTCCTCCATTTAGAACTGACTACCCCTCCCCAGATATTCATATTGCTTTGCTTAGATGTTTCAATAGAATGCATGATCATGGGCATAGAGTCTCAGAATACACAGGCTTTCACTTTGTTGAAGCATTTACATTTGGAAAGAGCTCATCTTCTTTCATAAAGCAAGTTCCCACTCCTAAACCTGACAGCATTCTCCACTCAGGAGAGAATTTGGATAGTCATTGACTCCTAATTCTAATTTCATCCCACTTTTCTGGTTCTCAGTTCTTCCTCCAAGTTTTCAGATATTAATCATTGGTTCATTCACTTTAGTTTTGGTTCTCTGTAAGAGCAGGCTCAAAGATGTGCCAAATTTGAGCCTTGACTCTGTCCCCCACCCCTTAACCTTAGATTTTACATTACAAAAAGTTCTAACACCTCTCCGTGGCTCTTCCATCTATCATATCAGCCTCTTGCATCCTTGTTGACTCTTCCTCTAAATGGCACTCCGTTTGATTTCTGTTTTGCTATTCCTGCCGTCACTACCTTCTCCCATCTGGAATCAAGTGATGGTGCTGAAGCTGATGTTTGTCCTTTACTCTCATCCCTTTGGTCAGCCTTTGTGATACTGCTTCCCTTAATGTTATGCTCAATACTTGGAGTGACTTTTTGCAAATACTCTATCCAGCCAGACTTTTTAGGCCTGAATAAAAATTCTGCTAATCACTGTCCTTTCTTAACTATCCAGCTTCTCCCATTATTTGTTCCAGAATCTTCCATTCCCAGTGATCTCACAGTCCTCCTCACATGTGATGTATAGTCCAGTCACTACTTTGTTCTGGCTGTTGTTCCTTTTCTTCTTGCTCTTTTTATTTTATTTTTTTGACTGCGCTTGGTCTTTGTGGCAGCCCTTGGGCTTTCTCTAATTGTAGCACAGAGTTTTAGTTGCCCCGAGGCATGTGGAATCTTAGTTCCCCAACCAGGGGATGAAGTCATGTCCCCTGCTTTGAAAGGCAGCTTCTTAACCACTGAACCACCAGGGAAGTCCCTCTTGTTACTTATTCTGAAACTTCCTCCTTTCAAAATGCATCACACTCCCACCCCTTTTCTGAAATAATTGACTGCTCCAGTTGGCACTTATTTTTCCATTGTCTACAGTCATTGGCATCTTATTTATATCTCCCATAATGCAAGTACATGACATGTAATAGATATTTAGTAAATATTTGATTATTTCAAAGATAGCTTTCTAAGCGATGGAATCTTAGAATAGTTAAGTTATGTTTGGGGGGAAAGCAGATAATGGGTGGACCAGAGTAGTCACTGCACAAGTTTTTACAAATATACAGCAAATTTTGAGGTCATTGAGGCGCAATTACAATATTTGTCTTGTCTTCAGTATTCCTGTATGTCTTACGCATGTTTAATGCTGATGATTCTAAAGGGTAACCAGTCACCCATGGAAACCAGGAATGGTACTATCATCAATCAGCTTATATGGTGTAGGTAACTGGGCCTTGTCTTTGACTAGGCAAGTGAATATTTAAACACAGCTTCCCAAATATATTCCTTGACTGAACTGTGAAATGAAGTCAGCTGGTGTATACCATTACCCTCTGATAAACATAAGGCATTTCCCATCTCCCAACTGATAGAAAACACCACTAAATTTGTATGCACCCTTCTTTCCTTGTGATTATGGCATCAGATGTTGTGTACAGTTCTATTCCAGTTGATCCCAAATAAGGAAGAATTTAACCATTGTGATTGCTGTTCCTAAAGGGTAGCATAAACTGCTTTAGTCAGCAAAATATATACATATCATCTTTGCCTTGCTGTGTATTAAATTGCTGACTCTCTCTTCTTTAGACCCAGTAGTCATTTCTTGGCCTCCTTAATTTATGCATGAAGCCAAAAGAAGAATCACTTAGTATTCTTAATAAAATGACATAAGGTTTAGATAATTTTTTACTATATGCAGTAAAAATGCAAATGTGTGTGGCTTATTTGCAAATGCAGACATTAATAACTGATATTTAAACAGGCTGGATTAGCAATTTTACTGATATAGTCAAGAGATTTTTCCAATAATTTGCACACTCGAAATCAATTTGAATATAACAAGTAAATTGAATTTAATTTTTTGATATAAAATTGTAGTTATCAGCTTGAACCATTAAATTTACTATTTAATATATGCTTTCCAGCTCACTTGGTTAGAATTTCATTGCACCTTATCTATATAAATTTAATTAGGCTTGATATCATCAGTATATTATAGAACTAATTAAAGATTTAGATAAGTGCTGAGGGGTCTTATTGAAAACTCCATAAAGTTCCATTTGGAAAATGAGATATTCTTCCTTCAGTTCATTGTGAGAGAATGAAACAGCAGAAGTGTTTCTTGCAGTGTTTCTGAAAAATTACTTAACTGGATTTAATGGACTTATTCCATTCTTTGAAGAGCTTTTTAATTACTCTGTATCTTTGTGCAGTCCAACAACAGTTATAATCTGTATTTAAAGACTTTAAAATGCTCTCCTCCCACTGAACTAAATGTCTTGTATTCTGGTGTACGTGTGTATGTGTGTGTAGAGGTAGGTGGTACAGGATTTTTACATCCTGATTTGAGATCATACAGTACGTAATTGTTTTTATGGGGAAATCTCCCAGTCCTCACAAGCAGGATAAACACAGAAGATCAGAGCATGCCGGCCATGAACACAGTAGGAAAAGGGAGACGATAAAAAACCCTGACCCAGGAGAGAGTACCTGGGCAAGCCTGAGGTTCCAAGTGTGGCTTCTTTGAGTCAGTCGTTTTGTAGAAATCACTTTGAATTCCCTTGTATCTGCGACTCTGCTATAGAATATAAAGCAGATTATTTAAAAGACTGATTTCAACAAAGTACTTTGTGTCTTCATTACAAAGCACAATAAAGCCTTTTATTACAATGAAGCCACTATTACTTTCCATTGATTAGGCACTGAAATAAAGCTTCATCTACTACACTCCCAGGGTGCTTAGTGCTCTTGTCAAAAAGCACATTTTTTTCCCACTGCAGATTGAGTGGCACAATGCATGGTTAAAAAAAAAAAGAAAGAAAGAAAGTGAAAGGACAAATAACAAATGTAGGCCATCTATGATCGGGCACATTGTTGTTCAGTACGTAGGCACCCAGGAAGCCAGCCAGCCAGAAAAACTGTTCAGAGCCTATGTGGTGTAATTGAAAAATTCTAGGCCTTGGGCTTAGGAGAAACAGATTGAAAGCTCTGCTGTTGGTTAGCTGTGTGACCTAAGCCTAATCTGTCTAAGTTTCTCTTCCTGGAAAATGGAAATAATATTAATAATGATGCCCTTCCTGCCTACTTCAGTCTATCTCATGGATGGGAGTGTTTTTAAATGTCATTGATTCTAGTTTTAATCGCATTTACTTTTCCAGAGACGGAAACTGAGGTACAGTGGGATGGAGTGGTATAATCATTGCCACCGATTGGACTAGAGGCAGGGCCAGAATTGGAGGAGGTGCTTCTGAGCTCAGTCTGTACCATCGCGCAGACTATAAAAGAACACATGGGCATCTTCTTAGTGACATCCTAGCAGCTCTTGGTAGCACTGGGATTTTTTTTTTCCCCCAATCAACTATTTCTGAAACACTACAATTTTCCTGCCCAAATGATTTGTAAACATTTGCACCCCCTAGTCTGAGAAAACATTTGCAGGAACATTTGGGTCACAAACCAATGTTTGTTTCACCACCATGCTTGAAATGTTTCCCTTACAAAACATTAGAAATGTTTGCCAGTAAAGCAGATTCTCAACAGAAGTATAAGGCTGGAGTGGGAGGGACACCCCCAGCTACCTGTATGGGGACTTCCAGGCAGCTCCAGGCACAGCGGTTCTGTTCTTGCCCAGAAGGAATGTGCATCGTCTCCCAGCACGACCTTAGACTGTGACATTCTTTGATTTTGAACTATAATAGGTACCTGAACTAGGGTACATGAACAACAGATTTAGTGTTGTTCAGTCACTAAGTCACGTCTGACTCTTTGCCACCCCATGGACTGCAGTGCGCCGGGCTTCACTGTCCTTCACTATCTCCCGGAGTTTGCTCAAACTCCTGTCCATTGAGTCGATGATTCTGTCCAACCATCTCATCCTTTGTCGGCCCCTTCTCCTTCTGCCCTCAATCTTTCCCAGAATCAGGGTCTTTTCCAATGAGTTGGCTTATCGTATCAGGTGGCCACAATATCGGAACTTCAGCTTCAGCGTCAGTCCTCCCAATGACTGTTCAGGACTGATTTCCTTTAGGATTGATTGATTTGATCTCCTTGCTGTCCATGGGACTCTCAAGAGACTTCTCTAGCACCACAGTTCAAAAGCATCAATCCTTTGGTGTTCAGCCTTATTTATGGCCCAACTCTCACATCCACACATGACTACTGGAAAAACCCTATATTTGACTAGATGGACCTTTGTTAGCAAAGTGATGATGTCTCTGCTTTTTAATATGCTAAGTTTGTCATAGCTTTTCTTCCAAGGAGCAAGCGTCTTTTAATTTCATGGCTGCAGTCACCATCCGCAGTGATTTTGGAGCCTAAGGAAATAAAGTCTGTCACTGTTTCCATTTTAGGGGGACTTGATTTAATTCCCCTCTACCGTTTTCTTCCCATTTCCTGATCCCAGGTCTCGAGAGCAGCATTTCTCTGGGGCCACAGGAGAACTGTCATAAGCCCCGTCCTGCTGGCCAACAGAGCTCCACTAGACTATATATGAAGCACTATGGAAGTTCATTAGACTTTTGAAAGCTCTGGAAATTATGAGATGCTAATTCTGAAGGTAGCAGGTATGAGGAAATGGAGTAAGCTCTCTCACTCTTTCCTACTACCTTCTTCTGCAGTATTTGTGGAAAATTGGGTTCAGGAGCCCAGGTTATTTTTGCTGTTTTTTAAAATAACTTCTCACCAAGGATCAGCATATTTTTCTGTAAAATCTATAGCCATCCCACACTACACCTTCCTCTAGTTACAGTCTCAGTTCAACCCTAAAGAATCACTAGCTGCCAGGAATAAGGATCTGAAGGTCAGCTGTGGGAAAGAGCAGATGACTGTGAGAAGTCTCAACTTGCATTTTAATTTGGCATAAGGTAGTACAACAGTCACACTTTGACCCGTAGATGAAAAATGAGTCTGTAGATCTAAGAAAGAGACAGAAGTTTTTATTCAAGCCAAATTTAAGGATTATAATTGGCGAAGAGCATCTCAGAAAGCTCTAAGAACCGTTCCACCCATTAGAAGTCAAGGTACAGTCATGTAAGTTTTCTTGAAACAGAGGGCAGTACCCAAAGTAATGTACTATTGCTATCAAGTAATGTGCTATTGAAGTTTACATAACCCAGATTCAAGTGTCGTCATGTGGGTCATGTGACCCTGTACAGGTTCAAGAAGGAATGTTATCTTTTAATGGATTGTCTTGTTGATGCTACAAGAATGTCGAACTTTGTGGTTGAGAAGGTATTCCTGCCTGATGGCCACAATCTGGTTGATGCATAATAGAGATATATAATGCACAGTGGGGGAGAGAAAGAAAACCAAAAGGTAAGAGAATTTTTATGTTTAAAATTTTTCCTCTCTTTCCATAAAATATGAATTTTATTTCATAGAGCAGTCAGCTTCTTTGACTACACCTCAGCTTCTCATTTTTCCCCCATCTGATACCCAGTTTGAAATAATATTCATAACATCTTGCCACATATGTATATTTGCATTAGCCCTTTACAGTGCTGTTACATATATGATCATGGTAAGTCTCTTGATTATGAGTAAACACTTTTGTCTCCCTGGACTTGACTCGGGGTGGGAATTGCTTTCTCATGGCCCAAATCAGAGTTTTTCTGGAATGATCTGGGGAAGGTAGGCTAGGGATCTGGCTATTGTTAACCAGCCTGCCAACCTTAGGTATTTAGCCTTTGTGACGCTCAGTTGTGAGGATGAAATCAGGTGAACCTTAAAGCATTTAGCGGTGCCAGTGGTCAAGAATCCACCTGCCAGTGTTAGAGACATGAGAGATGCAGGTTTGATCCCCTGAGGTAGGAAATGGCAGCCCACTCCAGTATTCTTGCCTGGAAAATTCCATGGATAGAGGAGCCTGGCAAGCTAACATCTATGGGGTCACAGAGTCAGACATGACTAAGCATGCATGCCAAGTGTTATAAATAGTAATAAATGGTCATTGTTCCCATTAATAAAAAATCAATATAATCATTAGTGGTTCTTTGACTCAATTATATTTGTTACTCTGTAATCATATACCTAGAATTATTCTCAGTCTTATCCTATTTTTCTAGTGGAGGTTATTCATCATGAATTATCATAAATTTTTCTTGAGAATAGACTATTAAGATGGAGGGAGTTCAAAGGCGTTTGGTGCGAAGATGCTGGAAAGTCACAGAACCTACAAAAATGTGGAACCCTGAGAAATGGCTTTAGTTCATTCAGGTCACTCAGTGAAAATGTGAGCTGGTGAAAATATTTCTGTATCTGTCAGCTTACAGAATCTTTTCTGCAAATGTCACAGAAGAACATGGAACTGCAGCAAATGTCTTGATTAATGGATCAGTCTTCACAACAGTATTGGCTGTGGGTATACGTCTTCTGTGTAGTTAAGATGGAGTTCTAGTTCATAAAATTAGCATTTTTATAACAACTTTATTGAGATATAATTTACATACCATAAACATTAACCCTTTAAAGTGTGCAATTCACTTTTCTTTGTGTAGTTGTAGAGTTGCATAGCCATCATCACTAGCTATTTTTAAAGCATTTTTTATTACCTCCCCTAAAAGAAACCCAGTAGCTACTAGCAGTCACTCCTCATCCCTCCACCCGACCCCTGACAACCACTAATCTACTTTGTCTCTGCAGATTTGCCTGTTCTGGTTGTAGCATATAAATAATCGCATGTGATCTTTTGTGATGAGCTTCTTTTAGTTAATATGTTTTCAAGATTCATAAAGTTAGCAGTTGTCTTAATGTTAGGATATGAGACTGAATGAAAAAATCCAGGTACCTACCCCAACACCTGGCCTGTTGCCTGCTCCTCTTTCTTTTTTATTCGGAGTAGGAAGGGAAGTGGGAAAAGGAAGGTAATATGTTTTTATTGTAGTATAATATACATACCGTAAACTGTATAAATCTTAACTATACAGTTTGATTACTTTTTTAATATTTACTTTTATTTATTTGCTTGTTTGGCTGTGCTGGGTCTTAGTTGTAACACATGGAGTCTTTCAGTTGGGGTGTGTGGGATCTATTCCCTGACCAGAGATGGAACCCAGGCTCCCTGCATTGGGTGGGTGCTTGGAGTCTTAGCCACTGGACCACCAGGTAAGTCCACACAGCTTGATTACTTTTTTTCAAAGTGAATACACTCAGATAATGATAACCATCACCCAGATAAAAGCAGAGAATATTAGAATCAGCCCAGAAACTTCCTTGTGTCCCCTTCTTAGTCATTACCCCAGCACAGATATTTCCTGATTTCATTTGGCTTGATTTTTCTGTATTTGATTCCCTGCACATGTGGGTGTCCCAGCCTCCACGAACACGGATTTCAGGACAGACGTTTCCCTAGCACCCAGGGGCCTTAGTCACTGCGTTCATTACCACTGGTTCCCAGGGCAGTAAAGCAGCACCCAGTCTTCCCGGAGCCCCTCTCTGCGCTCCAGACCCCCGGCAGCTTTCCTTCCAAACACTAGCACTCCCTCAGCGTGGACCCTTACAGCGGAGGGGAAAAAAGCATTCCCTTCCAGGCAGGTACAATTTGTGACCAGCGCTGACCTCCAAAGGCAAGTCTTTTGAGGGGTGACTCCTACTTGCAATGAAGGCAGCCCCTACTCTGCCTTCAAATTCACCTGCTGTGTCACCATCTGGTTTTTACTCTGAGCCAAAGTGTTTTCCTCTCACGAAATTCTGTGTGTTAGCCTCTCTGCAGAAATAAGAAAAATAAGATCTTTTATTCCAGAAATTAAGTTTTCATTTTAAATTCACTTTCTGCTCTTTGAAAACTTTAGTTTCTGTGTGGTCCAGAGCTGTAGGTTAGCATTAGCATTTAAATAGAGGTATTAAGCGTACTCAAAGACCTTTCTCTCATAACGTTGCCCTTTCTGGGAGGTTTCTCAAATCTGATACTTTTTCTTCCTCAAAAAAAGAATGCAAATGCTATATATATTTTCCCCATCAAAGGCTCTTTTCTCTTTATACAGACTTAGGAGAGAGGCATCGTGGAGCAGTCTCACTGTTAGTCTTTTTATATGGAAAGGGTCAAGTTTAAAAAAATTGCTATCCCATCCCTCAATGCCTTATTTTCTCTGCTAACTCTAAAAATTAATTTTCCTATGGTTAATTTTATCCTGTTATGTCTCATTTCCCTTAGACATCCTCTGGGAACTCACACCCCAATTCTAAGAATCTGGTGCCAGTCCTTGCCATGTAACACGCCACTCCCAGTACCAGTGCTCGCAGAACCTCCCCATAACTGCAGTAGAGGATCCAAAGGACCAGGATCTGAATCTAGTGTCAGTCACAAGGAGAACTTGACCTTCCTCTCAGAGCCTCTGTTTACCTGCCAAACTAAGGTTATTAAGCCTATTGTATGTGGTTATCAAGATATTAAACAAGATAGTGACTTTCCTCCTAATTTATAGTTTTATACATAATTGCAAGCATCTTAAATCTTCCCTCCCTCACATTGAGCTCCCTCAACCAGACCAGTGGGGTCAGCTAAATATATGTAGAAAGTAGTGTCAGCTAAATATATATGTATATATATGCCCAACCTAAAAGTTGAGAGTTGTGTTTATTTTGAATTATTAGGACCTCAAGTCCAGGAGATAGCATCTTGGGTGCCCCAAGAGAACTTTTTCGAAGGAGGCTGGGGGAGGAGGCTATATAGTTTTTAGTAAAGAGCAGGTAATCTGAATATCCAAAGATTATTATTCATTAAGGAAAACCAGATATCTCAAATTAAGGAATTTGTTCTATGTATGGGAAGTGTAAGCATGTGGGCTCACTGAATTCATTCCTTTCATATGCATCTCAGCTATGGTGCCAAATCCTGCTTCTTGATTATTCACATCCTTAGTTCCTCATTCACACAGAGAGTGGGAGATGCAGTATGCCTGCCTTTTGTGCTTCCTCCATCTCCCCCCTCACCCCGCCTCCATGGCTGTGACATCCTTGTTTACCAATACAGCAGGAAATACTTCATTTCACAGTAGCTTCTGGTGAAAGGTATCCCTCCAGCTTTCTCCTGTTCTTACTGCCAGCCTTCCCTTTCCTCTCCACCTCATTTCAGTCCATAGTGGGTACTGTAATAGTTGATTCCAGTGATGACCTGAACAAAACTACCAGAGGTGAGGGCCTAAATTTTCCTGGCTTTTCTATCAAGGTATTGGTGCCCTTCTCTCTCTTTGAGGTTGATTTTGTTCCGTTACAATCTTGGGAACAAGAGTTGTGAGGGAACCTAGAAGATGGATATGGCGTGATAGAGGAGATTTGAGCAAAGCAAAGAGAAGCTGGGTAGTCCCACAGCCTGAAGATTCTCTGGCTTCTCAGACCATCTGTCCTCCACCTGCAGAACCACCTTGAGAGGTCTCTCTAAAACCCAGTTGTCATCATGTCTGAAAATGCTGCTCTGACCTATTTCAAAGACCAGATCATGAGGAAAGACCATCTCATGCACAGATAAGACTTTTGCAAGCAGAGAAAGAGCAAAGGGCAAGTGCCTGACTGGGAGGAAGGCCTGCAGTGGGCAGATGGAATAAGAGCCGATAAAGGAAAGAAGGGACTCGGGTTGCTGGGAGAAGAGCTTGACGATGTGGCTCAAAGATGAAAACTGTCAAGGGGAAAGACCACTGTGTTCGTCCCTAGGACTTCATCAGTGACCTTTAGTTTCAAACAAAATGGAGGCCTTTGAAGGATAGTGAATACAAATGATTTTTTTTTTTTTTGAGAAATTTGACAATAAAATGGAGAAAAGAGACACCATAAGACAGAGTGGACACAGGATTGTATGAAAGGCTTGGGGGTTGTTGTTTGGTTTGTTTTTTTCAAAATATGAGAGACAAGAATGCTTGAAGTAGATGTAAGAGAACCCATGAAAGGGAAAGATAGTAGATACAAGAGTTGAAAACAAAATCCCAACAGGATCTTAAAGGCATTGGGAGGGATGGGGATTAAAGGCATAAAACCAATCTTAGAAAGAAAGGAGCAGGGAAGGCTAGAAAAGAAATCCATCTTTTGAGCCTAGAGTTGAAAGGGGAAAGATTAGTAAGAAATCATTTCAGTTGGAAGGTATGATGCCTTACACAGTTATGATAAAGTAGGATCCAAAGAGATAATGTATATGTGGCCAGTACAGTACAAGTTAGCTGTGGCTTTTTATTTTTGTGTGTGTTTCGTTTTACACAGTGGGTGTCCTACCATGTCATTTGATTTAATCCTCAAATCTGCCGTGAGACGTTATAATATCCTACCTCATTGCATAAAAGAAGAAACTAAAGTTCAAACAGGCTAAGAAATTGCTGGGGTCAAACAGATTAAGTAAATATGAGATTGATGTCTAATTCTGCCAAAGAATGAAAGAAAAGTTGAGACGGTTGCAGATCACTAACCAAAAACAGACATCTTCCCTCCGTGCCCTCCCCTTTTTCATTTGCAACCATTCATCCCAGACATCCACATCACCATCCTAGAATTATATTAGAATACCCTCTACCCTGTTACACAGGGCACCTGTCTTACTCATGCTTCCCCCACCCACTGGCCGGGCTCAAAGAATCATTGACCGTTCTTTTCTCTTGTGTTCTCTCACTTAATGAAGTTTGCTGACTGTTGGCTGTCTCATTCATTCTTTCCTCTTCATTTATTCACCACTCATTAGCTGCCCTGTACTCAGCCCCGATGGGTAACAACAAATGGTACAGAATTCAACTCTGCTTTCATACAGCCTGCATTCAAGGATGGGAGACAGACATTTATGTAATCAGTACTTACACAACTCTGTTCCAGCCACTGTTCTTCATGATTTAATCCTTGTAACAACCTTATTTACTTTTGCCCTTCTCAGATGAAGAAAATAAGGCAAGGAGAGAGTCATAAATTGCCCAAGAACAAGAGGCAGAATTGAGGTTTGAACCCAGATTCCTGACTCCATTATCTTAGCCACTGTATTATGCTGTGTCTAATTATGTGTTTGTACACACACATATTTTTTAAATATATAATACATATTAAAAGATATCTTGGAAAAAATACATATTTTTGATGAGGATGAAAGCTAAAAAGGTCAGTAAAAGGATAAAACTTAATGAATATGGGGCAGGTATCATTTAGGTTAAGGTGGTCAGGGGAAAGCTCACTTATTGATAAGCTGACATTTCAGCAAAAATTGGACTAAATTTCTTCGCATCTTCTCTTTTCCTCTGGCCTTCTGCCCCTTTAATCCCATTTGATGATCTTTTTCTGTTTTATTTCAATTGGCTTATAGCATAAAGCAGTATAGAACTATGAAGTTCAACAAAGATAGGGGTTATCATCACCTTCTTGTCCTATAACTGGTACTTTTTTAATAGTTAGTAAAAAAAAAAAAAAAAAAATAAGCCCTGATTCAATGTCCTTAACTCAACACTTTCTCATGGACCTTTTTTTTTTTTTTTTTAACTAGTGAGTGCTGTTCTAAATTAACTATTGAATATGTTGTTGTTGTTTAGTAGCTAAATTGTGTCCAACTCTTTGCTACCCCATGGACTTTAGCCCACCAGGCTCCTCTGTCCATGAGATTCTCCAGGCAAGAATACTGGAGTGGATTGCCATTTCCTCCTCCAGCGGATCTTCCTGATCCAGAGATCAAACTCAGTATCTCCTTTGTCTCCTGCATTGGCAGGTGGATTTTTTTTTTTTTTTTTTTTACCACTGTGCCACCTGGGAAGCCTCAATATAGGAGATTAGAATTTCTTCTAGACAGATTCGCCTGGGTTTTTCTTAAAAAAAAATCTCATTCCATTATTTGCCACCCATAATTCTAAATTCTCTGGCTTCCTTTACATTATTTCTATTACTGTGTTGCTGTTCCCAGCCTTTCCCCATTTTGTAGTGTTTGACCTTTTCCACACTGTGTTTATATGTCCTTGCACATTAATTAAAGGGTTAGGTGAGATCAGTTAGAAGGAAGTGTGAAAGCATTCATCAGATGCTTTCATCAGATGCTTTCACTTCTGAATTTGATTTGCCTTCGTCATTACCCTGGGTTTATTTTTCAGCCTGTGTCCTATTGGGGTAGCCATTCAGAATAAATTCATTTCCCTAGTTGTATTTTTTGAGAGGCACTGTGTAAAATGGATCACTGACATCCAAATATGTATCAGCCACAGTGATCTTTACATCCACCAAATTCATATTGCTATCCAAAGCTATCCATCACGTTTGTCAGAATATTTGGATCTTTAATTAAACCCTGCTGGATATTGTACACATTTCCATTAGCTCCTTCTGATTTCATCAATTATTTTTCTAATTGACATCAATTCTGAGTCACATGTCCTGGAATCTCAGGTGACCTAGTTTGTAGCTTTGGCTTATTTAGTTGTTTGTTTTTTTCCTCTGTCTTTCATAAATAATCTAAGGATTTGGTAAACACACCCTTGAATTTTTGCCCTTGGGATCTGCTGATTTCCATATGCTCATACTTTACAAATAAATCCCCTGATTTTTTGGTCTCTCTGCCCAGACTGCTTTCCTTTCTGGCCCTCCAGTCCTAAAAGATACAGTCTTTTGTCTTGGCAAAGTAGAGAAATTTCCGAAACACTACTGAAAAGCATGGGAGGGTCCTTGACTAGGACTGAAAAGTAAGGAAGGAGTCAGTGTTTGAGTAACTCACCCAACTGTTGGCTGAATAGCAATTTTTGCATCTTAAGCCCCCAGCAGGAATAATGGCTTGCTTGAACTGTCTATTCAACCTTGTCCAGTTTTTGTCTTAACATACTGATGAGGTAGCTGGCTGGGGCAGAGTCGGTTGGATGCAACTAACTGGCACCTACCAGAGTCAATCCATCATCCTGGTCTCATTGGCTTAATATTCTAAAGAACATGTTCTCCCATCAAACCATGCAGTCTATGCCCATCCTCATGGACCTTTCTCCCCAAGCACTACAGGTAGAGAAGAATCTCCATGTTATAAATACAGAAACCCAACACCTGTTACCCCTTCATTTCTCCATCTCATCACCTGAAGTAGCAACCTTGGTTTCTGTACTTTTTCTTGGGCCCTTCAACTCTTTTTCTCATGATCTGAAAGAGAGTTGTTGATTATTAAAACGTGTGTCTTAGAGATCTTTGATCTAAGTCTAGATTGGATTTTTTTTAAAGTGTAGATTTAAAAAAGCTTCTTGAAGCTAAGGACTATACCTTTGTATATTAGCATTTAAAATGTTATTAGAGCTTCCTAAGCATTAGTAATAATAATACTAGGTTTTCCTTTGAAGAAATCCTTTGCATTATTTATTGAAAAGTTGATCATTCCATTTCATTACTTAAAACTGAAAAAGCCATAGGACTTTTGAAATATTTTTATTCAGCATGTCTCAGCAGTTGTCTCCTGGATTGCTAATCTGAGAAATATAGACAATATCCAAAACACAGGCCTTGTGCTAATTGGTAAACAATTCATAGTGTTGAGGCCACCAAAGTGCATAATACCTGTGTCCTCTTATCAACCCATGATATTAGATAATTTTTTTAATTGAAAAGACTCTCTAAAGTGATATTCAATAAATTATACTTTTTTAACAGAAAAGACTCTCTTAAATGATAGTCAGCACAGCATAGCTCGCCTTAACCTGAACTCACCTTTTGATAATCAAAAGAGCATTTACAGGAGTAAGTGACAAACACAATTATGAAAGTAAAATGAAGGACCTAAATAAAAAATCACAGAACAAGAAGGTAATTCTATTCACTCTTTCATATTTCATTATTTGATAACATCAGAAGATGAATCCATCAGAATTGCTTTGGCAAGTGCAAATAGAAATGTGCCTGATCAATATTTATTAAAACCTTCAAAATGGGAGAAGGAGTCGAGCAGACTTCTTAATGGACTGAATAATTATTCATACCAGTGGGGTTTGACCAAAGGCAGTGCCAGACCAAAGAGACACAGTTTTAATTGTACTGAATTTAAAAATGCAGATCTTCCTCCAGCCCTGTTGCAGAAAACTTAATTTAAAAAATTATCTGATGCAGCAGAGGGTGACATGTGAATCCTTTAGTCACTGAGGAAGAAATTTTAACCATAGATATTTATAATTTAGAGTGTGTTCCAAAGGTGGGGAGCAAAACTTCCAACTAAAGGAACCAAAAGACATTTTCTTCCCATTTTGGCAGCCGTAATTGAGCTTGGGAGAGGGTCCTCATTTCAAAAGGGCTGGATCTCAGAGAAGTTCCTCTGAGTAGTTGTATTTTTTTAAGAGAAATAAAGCAAGGCGCTGGCCACTGCTATCAAATATATCAGGGTCCGTTACTGAGAGGAATGAACGCAGATGACCTTAAGGTTTAACATCTCCCGTGGGGAGACAGCCCCGCCCACCCCCCCAGTACTGGTTATCAGAAACGGACCAATGGATAACCATCGTTTAAGCATAAGTGCCGTTGATGGAATCTTGTGGTATATGTACCACATTAGATAAAGAAAATGTAGGTAGATGACCCATCCAGTTTCTGCAAGCCTTGTAGCAGTGGCCTCCACGCTCTCTACCTCTTGAATGGTTTTCAGCTGCCACCAGCTGAGGGAATTTCTGCACTTTTTTCCCTAAAGACCATTCTTTACTTCTCTTCTGGATTATCCTGGTTAGAACAAAAACTGCACAATTTGTTGTAAGGAGTGTTAATAACTATCCCCATGTAGAATACAAATCTAATTCTGCCGCAAACTCTCAGAAAATTATTTAACTTTTCTCTACCTTAGTTTTCTCATTCCTGAAATGGAAATAACTTCAGCTCTTTCAAATTAGAATTTTCAATCCTGTCTGTAATAAACTCTGAGGTCTTTGAAGGGGAAGACAAATGAGAGCAATTATATTTATATTTTTAATAAAGTAATTTCTTTTTCTGACACACAGAATTACCATCCATTTTATTATTGGTCTGGAAAGTACATCTGAGCTAAGTTTACACGTGTTCAGAATTTTTTCAAATCAATCAGTACTGCATCTTGCTTCCCAGAGCTTAGGGAAAATCAGTATAAGCTAATTCTAATGGAGGCCCAGTGTGATTTTTTTCAGTGTTTATGACTTACAATTTATTTGGCTATGCCAGGTCTTGGTTGCTGCATGTGAGATCTTTAATCTTTGTTGCGGCACGGAGGATCCCTTAGTTGAGGCACAAAAACTCTTAGTTGTTACATGTGGAAATCTATAAATAATTCCTTGACCAAGGATTGAACCCAGTACCCCTGCACTCTCAACAGAGAAGTCCTGGAAGCCCATGATTTTAAAGGACCAAGCAGAGGATGCTATTGTTGTTGTTCAGTTGCTCAGTCGTGTCTGACTCTTTGTGACCCCATGGACTGCAGCACACCAGGCTTCCCTATCCTTCACCATCTCCAAGAGCTTGCTCAAACTCATGTCCATTGAGTCGGTGATGCCATCCAATGATTTAATCCTCTGTTGTCCCCTTCTCCTCCTGCCTTCAATCTTTCCCAGCATCAGGGTCTTTTCAAATGAGTTGGCTCTTTGTAGAAGGTGGCCAAATGATTGGAGTTCCAGCTTCAGCATCAGATCTTCCAAAGAATATTCAGGATTGATTTCTTTTAAGATAGACTGGTTGGATCTCCTTGCAGTCCAAGGGACTCTTAAGAGTCTTCTCCAACTCCACAGTTCAAAAGCATCAATTCTTGGGCTCTCAGCCGTCTTTATGCTCCACTCTCACATCCATACATGACCACTGGAAAAACCATAGCTCTGACTAGATGGACCTTTGTCATCAAAGTAATGTCTCTGCTTTTTAATATGCTGTCTAGGTTGGTCATAGCTTTTCTTCCAAGGAGAAAGCATCTTTTAGTTTCATGGCTGCAGTCATCATCTGCAGTGATTTTGGAGCCCAGAAAAATAAAGTCTATAACTATTTCCTTCTTTTCCCCATCTATTTGCCATGGAGTGATGGACTGGATGCCATGATCTTAGTTTTTTGAATGTTGAGTTTTAAGCCAGCTTTTTCACTCTCCTCTTTCACCTTCATCAAGAGGCTCTTTAGTTCTTCTTTGCTTTCTGCCATAAGGCTGGTGTCATCTACATATCTGAGGTTCTTGATATTTCTCCCAGGAATCTTGATTCCAGCTTGTGTTTCTTCCAACCCAGCATTTCCCATGATGTACTCTGCATTTAAGTTAAAAAAGCAGGGTGACAATATATAGCCTTGACATACTCCTTTCCCAATCTTGAACCAATCCGTTGTTCCATGTCCAGTTCTAACTGTTGCTCCTTGACCTGCATTCAGGTGTCACAGGAGGCAGGTCAGGTGGTCTGTATTCCCACCTCTTGAAGAGTTTTCCACAGTTTGTTGAGATCCACACAGTCAAAGGCTTTAGTTGTAAAGATTTTAAAATCCAATAGCATCTGCTGTAACCTCTTTGTTTTCCATGTCAGAGGCAGAGGTTCAAAAAGCTGACAACAGTTATACAAGTTCACATAACTAGTTAAGAAGGAATGAAAAACTTAACCAGAATCTAAGCTTTGTTGATCTCTTGAGTATTTACTTCTTCAGGCCTTCCTGCTATAACTACCTCTCAATTATTTATGGGATGATTATCTAGTTTATGGATTATTCAGTTTCTTTCTTTTCTCTTCCCATTTCCCTGCTTATTACCTTATATACCATTGAGTGAGAAGAGAAAACAGGAGTTGAATATTTTACCTGACAATTTAGTGACCTATCAACTACTTGTTTTGTATTAAATTGCTCATAATGCTGCAAATATTGGCTAAAAAGAATTTGGGGAGCTACAGTCAATACTAAATTGTATTCAGGTAAATTTTTCTTCTTTAGAAACTTACATTTAAGAAGTCAGCTCCAGACCCTAATTCTTTTATTGACATTAATACTCTTGTTATGGCAGAAAGGACTAGATGAGGAAGTCTTCACAATGAAAAGCCAGAAGTCTTTCCTATGACTCTTGAATACAACATGACTTCATTATTTGGTTTAGAGTGCTGAATTCCCAGATCAAATCCAGTGTTATTCAAATATTACTGTGAAGTATATGATTGAATTTTGAATTGTCACAGTATTAATTTTTTGCATTTGCAATGGAAGGCAGAGGGCTGAGTTAGTATGCAAATTTTATTTAATTCATATTTCCTAAATCATGACTAAAAATGATTAAGTTTGACAAGTATCCTGTGCAATTAGTACTTTTGCTTTTTATAGTTTCTGTATTAGGGGTGACTTTTGAGCAGGTGTAGGGTCCAGGGTCCTTCATTTTGAGGCCCTGGACAAATCACCCACACTCTCTATAGCTCATTTCGCTCATTTATAAAACATGGGTGATTGCAGGAGCTACTTCAAAGGGTTGAACGTGTTAATGTAACTAAAATTTTGACATCGCTCTTAACTACTACAGTGATCATGATGGATTATAAAACCCAGTCTGAGACATAGCTGTGTATCTGTGGAAAACATAGTCTCCATTTGGAGATCCAGGAATCTGAACCCCAACCAGTGGAGGCAGGCAGAGGGCAGAGCTTTCTCCAGAGACTGTGGGCTGGCCCCCAGGTGGTGCCTTCCTTTCATCCCTACACCCAAACTTTATGGACCGCCAGCAAGAACAGGGATGTGGGGTCACTAGGTTGAGAATAACTGGTCTTATTAGGGCTTTCTTCCCTCCCTTGACAAAGAAGAGAATGGAAACTCTTTCCAGAAGCTCTCAGAGATACAGTGATAATTTTGAGTTTGGTGAAGTGGGAAGGAGAACCAGGGATGAGAGACTAGAACTCTCCTTGCTTCGTGTCTGTGAAAACTTAGGAAGCACTCTTAAAGAGAAGTAAGAAAAGCACTAATGCTCAAAAGATACAAAGATATCAACAGTTTGCTTATACATATATGCATACCCATGTACTTTAAAAGGGCTTTCCCAGTGAAGGAGTGCATGACATCCCACTCCAGTATTCTTGCCTTGAGAATCTCGTGGGCAGAGGAGCCTAGCGGGCTACAGTCCATAGGGTCACCTAGAGTTGGATACAACTGAAGCAACTTAGCATGCATGCACGCACATTAAAATATTTATATATATATGTATGTAGGTAAAAATTTGTTCAACCTCATGTAGGAGGAGCTAGGGGCTGTTGGTAGGAAGATATTGATACAACTTTTTTAGAAAGCAATTTGGCGGCATTACCAAAGTCCTAAAAAATATATACTTACCTTTTGACTAATTCTGTTTTGGAAATCTGAAATCAGGAAAGTTTTTTAAAATGGAAACAACCCAAGTGTCCAGTAGTGTGTCACCCTAAACTTTTCAACTATAAGAAAGAAATGGTAGACTTCTATATGTGGAGGGAAAAAATCTAGAAGGAAATGCTAAATGTGGTGTGTCTTTATGATGGAATTATATGAGTAATTTTTTTCTGCTTAATCTTTCTGTATAATCTGTGTATCCTATGTGAAGTGAAAGTCACTCAGTCATGTCTGACTCTTTGCAACCCCGTGGACTGTATAGTCCTGGAATTCTCCAAGCCAGAATACTAGAGTGGGTAGGCTTTCCCCTCTCCAGGGGATCTTCCTAGCTCAGGGATTGAACCCAGGTCTCCCTCATTGCAGGTGGATTCTTTACTAGCTGAGCCACAGGGACAACTATGACACATGTATTAATATCCAATCACAGAAAAACAAACTTTATTTTTACACTTGAAAAAGATTTGCCCAACTTACCAAAATGTCCTTCATATGCTTACTGTTCTGAATGTTTTCAGACAGAATCACTGGGGAGAAAAAGTTGCAGTGCAATACCATTAAAATAAAATAAGGGAAAAGATAAGGAAGAAAGGTCTGTGGATAAAGGAGAGATGAGGAAGACATGAAAAAATAATCTGCTTGGACCCAAGCAAAATGCAAACGTTGTGATGTTATAGACTGTGAGACTCGTCTATATGATGCCGCTTTTGTATCTTTGCACTCATTAAACTTGGGAACTTTGCCCAAAGGCACTCAGCAAAGTGAGAGAAAAACCGCAGGGAGGAACCACCTCCCTCAGAACTTTCCACCCCTAAGGGAGACATGGATCTCTGGTTACTGGAATGGGATATTTGGTCCATGTTAGCAATTGGACTCTAAATATCACTGGCTGTGAAGAAACTTGCTCTACAAGTTATGCACCAGAAAAAGTCTAAATCAAATGTGTATTCCACTGGTCCCATCTAGGCAGTCAAGTAGAGTGCCATCTTGTATAAAACAGGGGACCCTGGAAGCCATGGCTGCTACTTTAATTTGTGATGACGAAGATCAAGCTTTCATTTTCCTGGGGCCTCAGTAAGCACTGATGAATTACTTATCCCACCTGGATTACATGCTCATTTCAGTGTGTCAGTGTTTAGCATGGAAGCTCATCCTAATTGTATAGTTCAAGGCGTTTTCCTATTTTCTCCTTAGGGGACCTTGCAGGACCCTTTCTCCACCTCCAAGCAGAACTGTTGCTGTGCTGATTTAGTATACCCTTTGCTCCTGGGTACTATTCTGAAAGATGAATGAATTTCATTCTGTCTTTAAATATTTATGTTTCTTTATGATCTAATATATCATCGTAGTTATGGGAAATTTCTTCCCCTTAACTATGGAAAATACACCATCAGTTACCTGTCAATTTTGTTTAATAACTCAGCTTTGCAGTTCTGAGGCACTGTTCATCCGAGGCTCCTGAGGACTCTTTTAGTCTCTCAGTCCACTTCGCAGTGACATTCTGGGATTTATAAAGGTCTTCATCGCACAGAGGATATTGAAACATTAAGGGCTTAAGTAGCATGCCCTTTATCACTTATCACACTAGAGGCTCCAGGACTAGAAATCCAGGCATCTTTGTTTTGTTGTCTGCTCCCAGCATGAAACCGCAGTCTCTGTAGAAAACCAGCCAGTATCCCTGGAAACAATTCATTGGATTTTTCAAAAGAAATCCAATTTCACTTGGTCTGGTGGGTTCAGTGTTACTTCTTAAGATAAATGATGAAAATATCAACATCATAGTACAAAGAAACTCAATTCTTTTGGTTTAATCTCTGTGAAAAGCATCACAACCCACCTACCGCTTCTGTCTCCTTCTCTAATGCTTTGAGATCTTGGCTCAAGGAGGTAGGAATGGGTCTGTAACTATTCCCTCACCAAACAGACGCTGGCTCAGAGTCTTGCCTAGCTCTAAACTTTTGGGGATCACAGTCTCTGGGGATGGAGGTCTTGGGGACCTGTGCTTTTCCTGAGTTCCCTAGTAACTCTACAGTTGGTGAAGTACCATTCTAGAACTTCAGCTCTCAAGTCCCTTCTAGCTTTTTTATTTTTTTAAGATTTTTTTGATGTGGACCATTTTTAAAATCTTTATTGAATTTGCCACATTGCTTCTGTTTTATGTTTTGGACCCAAAGTATATGAAATCTTAGCTCCCAGACCAGAGATCAAACCCACACTGGAAGGCGAAGTCTTAACCCCTGGACTGCCAGGAAAGTCCCATCTTCTAGCTTTGAAAGAACCCTGAGCTCCCAATCCTCTTTTATTCCATGTGACAAATTTAGCTTCAAACATATGTCCTTAAACAATGGACAGATTTCAATGTTTTCTTAGGTAGTTCCCTAAATGGACAGCTGTCTCCCTCAACTGTGCCTCTAGGGCCTTGAGCCAAATGGCTCTCAAGTCCCTTCCTTTTTGCTAGAATTATACCTGGTCCCTTCCCAGATCATCCTGCTTTTATACTGCCATCGCATTAATCTTCCAGAAGCTTAGAATGCTGCCTCTGTTCTCAGCAGAATCTAGGACCCCAAGTGGGAGAGTGCTGCATTGATGTACCTCGGTCTCAAGTTCTCTATTGACTCAACTAACCTGATTCCAGACTCTGTACCCTTGGCCTTTCGTGCCTTTTCCCACGGCTCTCCTCTATTCAGCTGCACTCCCAGGCCAGCCAGATTGCTCTTCCCTGTCTTTGCTCATCTCTTTTCCTTTCGTCTAGAATTTCCTTCCTGGAAGCCCCACCTGACAGTGTCCTACCCCACAGGAAGTCTTCCTTGATCCCTCACATCCCAGCAACATGGCATGGTTCCTCCTTCCTCTGCTGTCAATTCAAAGCAATGAGACCTCTCTCAGGGCATCGGAGCATCATGTCTGTGTCCTTGAAGAAGAGTACTGGACTTAGAGTCCGAAACCTGAGTTCCTCCAGCACAGTCACAGATATCTATGTGACACTGGGCAAGTCCTGTCGCTTCCCTGGGCTTCAGTTTTCTTATCTGAGAAAACGGAGTAATAGCTCCCTAGGTATTATGAGTGTTACATGACCTAGGACCTGGAAATTAACTTTGCCAGCAGTTTTCTCTGCTTTTCATTATCTTCTCCTACTTGTCTCTGAGCTATTTTAGGAAAGGGACTGTGTTTTGCTCATCATTATATACTACTTTTTTTATTACTACATTACTATTAATGTATCATTATAGATCTGTTTCCAGTAATAATAGTTAATGTTTATGGAGCAGGTAGAATTGTGTCAGGCTCCATTCTAAGTACTTTATATGAATTAACTTATTCTTCCAGTGACCCTAAGAGGTACTATCGCCTCAAGAGGTACTCTTATTATCCCACTTTATGGAGAAAACCATATATTTCACAGAGCCTCCAATGAATAAGTCAACGAATGAGGATCTGAATGAGACAAACTAGTAGCAATACCTGTCGGATGGTTATTTCTCTCTTGCTTCTGTACCCCAACTTCTCTTTCTTTTTTATATCCTGAGGCAAATGCAAAATTAGGAGAAAGTCTTGAGTGATCTGAGACCCTGATGATAGGTCTCTCTGGGTCTGCATTTAGACTTCTCATGAAGTGAGTTCTAGGATGACAGACGTCATATCTGTTTTATTCTCCATCATAGTCACAGGACCTGGCACGACGTCAGCATGCATGCCAAGTCACTTCAGTCATGTCTGACTCTTTCTGACCCCTTGGATAATAGCCCACTGGGCTCCTCTGTCCATGGGATTCTCCAAGTAAGAATACTAGAGTAGATTGCCATGCCCTCCTCTTCCCGACCCAGGGATCGAACCCATGTCTCCTGAATCTCCTGCACTGCAGGTGGATTCTTTACTGCTGAGCCACTGCGAAAGCCTGGAACAGCGTCCAGTGATCAGTAAATGTTGATTGAATAGGTAAATGCAGCAGCTTATGAACAGCACATGCATCACCACTGAACCCCTGGAGACTGCTGCCCACGCAGCCAGTGAACCACGCTGTGTCTTGCTTTTCCAGGCAGTACTACGAGATGCTGTACAACACAGCCGACGAGCTCCTGAATCTGGTGGTGGACCAGGGCGTGAAGTACACGGAGCTGGAGTACATTCACGCCCTGACCTTGCTGCACCGCAGCCAGACGGGGGTGGGAGACCAGACCACCCAGAACATGCGGCTGCAGCGTCTCAAGGAGATCATCTGCGAGCAGGCAGCCATCAAGCAAGCCACCAAGGATAAGAAGATCACTACAGTGTAACGGGGTGCATGGCGGGAAGGGGCCAGGGGGTGGGTCACTTTTGTTTCCTCGGTCACAGTCCCTTCTTTGGTATGTCAGTTGGTATATTCTGAGCTGACTTAGTTTTCTCCACACTGATGCTTGGGTGGAAAGAAGGCGTAAGGCTTCCTTTCTCTTTCTTTTTGGCTTTTCTATAAATGCTAAAGGGACTTCACAGTGCAGAGTGTTTAGGTTGAACATTTACTTTGATGTGGTTGGTTCCAGAGGGTCTAGGGTGGGATGGGAAGGAAGGTTGTAAGCAATAAAAATGAATGCAAGAATGACTAACACCCAGCAATCTTTGGTAAGTAGACTGTTACCTAAGTTCTAGTCCCTTCCTAAAACTGCTCAGTGGGGTTCTATTACATAAGCAGTAGGATTTTTATTCTCTTGACCTTGTCAGTTTACAGTTCTACAAAATAAGTGTATGTGCATTACTTTCTGTCTCTATTACCAATGGCTTCTCAGCTAGCTGTAGTTTTCAACCCATTTTCCTAACTAAACAGGACCTCTTCACCTCTTCAGGTCTTGGGGGATGAAGTCCTTTTATCTCAATCCTTGGGAGAGTTTTGTATGCTGTAGCCTGGACCCAGGTGATCTGTTGGTTTGATTCCTTTTTTGTTTTTATTTCTGCTGTATCAAAACCAAACACCACCAAATTAATGACAAAAACGAAAGAATGAAAGGTGATTCAACTCTTCTTGATTTCATTCTCTCCTCCTCTCTCCCAGAGAAGATGATGGTTAGAGAACTTTTAATTTCACTTGACACCTTGCCTGGGTGTTAGTTGTTCTTAAATGCTCACTCTCCTTGGGAGCCCCTAGGCCTTCCTCATCTTAGAAGGTAGTTCCAGCTGCCAGCCAAGTGCAAGTGAGCTCTCATGGCCATGACCTTCCTCTTCTGTGCAACCTCCAGCCGAGGCTGTTTCTGCAATGCTTTCTGCTGGGGTGGGAGCTCACTGCTCCCTACACACTTGCCTCCCCACTGTCCCCACATCTCCAAGTGCTCTTGCCACCTATGGCTGATATGTCACAGAAGAAAGCAATGCACTAACTGGGACACAACTTGAAAATACATGGCAAAGAAAGCAGAAAGGACTTGGATTACCTGAGGTTACGTGTCATGCCCTGATGATGGTCCAGAATTTTACACTTGTTTATACAACTTAGGTCTTGGTGGGAAAAGCAGAAAATTAAAAAAATGCTTTGAGAAGCTTAAATGTTGTGTCTTGTTTTTCTTGTATTTATTCCGCAAACATGCCCTGAGACGCTAATACATGCGAGACGCTGCAGGGCACAGATCCACAGTATTAAGGGCTCCCATATTACCTACCTGGAAGACAGAAGAGCAGAAGCTGGACTCTACCCAAAATCCTAAGAGATGTACACTAGGGCTGAGTTCGAAATTAGGCCAGTGGGGTGGCTGTGAAGGGAACTCAGCAGGCAGCTGGAGCATGGTCTTCCAGGAGATTCTGGAAGGAATGTTGTAAATCTCTGTAGCTTCAGAGACCCAACGAGGAAGAAGTTGAATCTACATGGGAGATGATCATGCAAGAAGGTACTGTTCCTAAGCAACATCATCGGAGTAGTCTCCCTGAGAAGTGGGGGTGAGGGGAGGGAGACGAGGGGAGTCCCAGCTGATTGTTGTGGTTTGGAAGCCTCCTCTTGGTGGCCGTGGCCTGCCCTCAGCCCTTCTGTGCCCTCCCTTTCTTCCCCTTCCTGTCCACTCTGGACAGAGAGCTCTGGAGTGGTGACAAGGAGACCAGAAGAGGCAGGGTGGGATGGGGGAGTGCTTAGAGTCATTTAATTGGATGCGGAAAGGGACATGGGTTTAGACAGAGTAGACCGCCGAGAACTTTGAGAACCAACAGACAAATAGCAAATGAACTGTTTCAGGGGAACATTTAGAAAAGCAAAATCCCTGCTTTGCTTACAATAATGATAGGCTTGAAAAATGTCAGTTCTGCACAGAAAAAGCAGTCTGTGATTCTTTGTCCCAAATCACTATGCAGGATGGTGCATCAGTCATTATTCTTTAAGAGGTCAAGAACAGCTGCTCAGTGATGATCCCGTAAATGCATATGGAGCTGTACAGCCACCTCAAGACCTGCCTCCATCTGGAACACAGTGAAGGTTTCTACTTGTTATGGTTCTACTTTGGGGATATTTTGTGAGCCTACTTTTGTGCTGTTCACAACTATGATCAGAAATCATGGAGAGAGCCAGGGTCTCCCAAGGGCAAGGTCCAACATTCACTCACACTGATATGCAGCCACAAGAGTTCGTTTCTAGCCTTGAAGACCATTCTCTAAATGTGCTTTTGCCATTATAAAAGTCAATAAAATAGGCCTCCCAGAAAGGGCATTAAAACAAAGCAAACTGTCATCTTGCTCTTCTACAAAGCGACAGATGGAATGGACGCATTGGGGATACTGTCTGTACCACTCTCAGCACCATGGAGAAGGCTCATGAGAAGGGTCTGGAGGTGGACAACAGACAAAAACCCAAGGAAGGAGGGCTGGGACATGAGATTCAGCCCAGTCATCAGAGCACCAGCTCCATAAGCCAGAGCAGCTCTAGGGAGAGCTTCCTTCTATTATTATCACTGGTACTTAACATGCTGTCCCACAACAATGCCATCAATACTACCATCTTTCAGGTCTTGGAACATGCTAAATGGAATCTCTCCCAACTCAGCCTCCCTTAAAATAAGTTCTTTGAAGAAGAAGTACTCATTCAAAGGATAGGTTCCCTTGAACCTTGAGAGATTTTGGTCAGTTGTATTCTCAAAACTGGTGACCGTGGTTTCTTCTGGGGTATTTTGTTACTTTTGATTATCTTATTATCACTTGTGATTGCACCTCTTAATTTATGAACAATGCTCTGGATAATGCTGTGCCATTCACCCCATGAGCACTCATTTATACCTGCACTACGGTTAAGATTTATCTCAGGGATTTTCTTCTTTGTACAGTGTTTTTTACTCCTGCTTCACAAATGGTTTTTTAATCTGACTGCCCGAGTAGAACTTTTCCCTCTCACAAGTGGTTACATCTCTGCGAGTTAGATGAGAAACAGGATATTGGTTCCTCATGAAGCCCTTGGCTAAAGAGGACCCCTGTGTCCAGGCTCTGAAGGACAAGTTCATTTTTGAGTAAGTGAATCAGCTCAAATTCAGTGGTAGGACCAGACCTAAGCCCCCACAGCTCATACCTTTGAGACGAGCAATCGTGCAGAATCCAGCAGGGACCCTCCAGCTGGAATCACTGCCCTGGGCACAGTGACCTCACCTCTAGAAGCTCCAGCCTCTCTCCAGAACATCATTCTTGCTTGAATATTTTCTTAGCCTGATAGTCATTAATTTGTGTTTCAAATAGCTTGGGAAGAAAACCTCAAAAACAGCCAAGTTGATTGGCAACCAAAGCCTGATCATTCTTACTGTCAAGTCATATCCATGAAAGTCTTAGTGCTGAAGTGTTCACTGTCAGTCAAAAAAGATATGATTGCCTGTTAGAGCAATACCAAATCCTGATACGGAATAATGTAACGGCAAGCAAAAGAGACAGTCCCTGTGACATGGAGTGGGTACCTCCACTCTCATCTTGCCCTCCCCAGACTCCATGTTTCCTTCCCAGGGCTACCCTTTCATCTAGGAAGATGTCCAATAGGATTGAGGACTGAAATATTCAGCCTAACCCTCTGCTACTCTGAGCTTTGCTCTTCTGAAAGCCAGTACTATGTCTCACTAGACTCTCTTTCCTCCTTAACTGGCAAAGAACCTGGAAGTTGATGGAACAAATGAATTCCTGCTCCACAGCCTCTATGAATGTACCAAGGCCATTGTGTTCAAGATTCTTGCTCTGAGGCATAGCGTGGCTGCTTCCCCAGGACCAGGACATAGAAATTTCATAGTAAACAACAGAGGATAACCAGGGTCCCACCAGCCCAAGCTAGACTCACTCCAGTGGAGTCAAACATGATAAAGACCACCGGCCAAGTGGCCATCCTTCTAGCAGGATGTGAAAAGGAGCTTTGCAAAAGCCAATTGTTGCTGTAATACACACACCTGAGAACACCTGTCTTAACATGTCAAAGATGGAAAACAAATCGAACATAATTTGGAGGGAGGGTAATGAGGTACCAAGAACAAGAAAACAAAGAATGACTGGGCTCAGCAAAGGCCTTGACTCTGTGCTAATTAGGCACAGTTGTCCTAAGAAGTACATAATTAATAAGTGGATGACCAGATGTGAAACATGGAGATTCTTCCTGAAGTGGAAGTTGCAATGAAGTATAAACAGCTGGAGGTCGTTGTCCTGATTTGGCCGAGGCTCAAGGCCCACCTGGAGTTTTGAGGAGGTGTAGGAAGAGGCCCCAGAGAAGGCAATGGCACCCTACTCCAGTACTCTTTTGCCAGGAAAATCCCATGGATGGAGGAGCCTGGTAGGCTGCAGTCCATGGGGTCACTAAGAGTCGGACACGACTGAGCCACTTCACTTTCACTTTTCACTTTCATGCCTTGGAGAAGGAAATGGCAACCCACTCCAGTGTTCTTGCCTGGAGAATCCCAGGGACGGGGGAGCCTGGTGGTCTGCCATCTATGGGGTCGCACAGAGTTGGACACGACTGAAGCGACTTAGCAGCAGCCGCAGCAGGGGGAAGCCCACCACAGCTCTACACCTGAAAACAACACATCCTCCTCCAACCGGGCTGGGGTGTAATGAGAGAGCTAATTACCAAGAGTGTAATGAGATGCAGAAGCCCTTGGAATTGAACTGGAAATTTCTTTCAAAGTGAGATGTGCCGGATTTGAGGACTCGTTTTCCAGTACCTGGGCCACAGACTTATGTCTATAATTAAAAATATCCCCAGGGCATCCACACACCTGGAGCGGGAGTCTCTGGGAACCCGAGGACGCAGTGACCTGTAAAAGTTGCACATGTACTTTTTTTCCATGTATGCACAGTTTATTTATGTACATAGAACTGAGAAGAAATAAAGTCAGGTGCTGTTGGGTGAGTGTAGTTCACATTATGTTCAAACTCATTTAGAAACGTGACCTCGGCTTCCTGCTGACTTCGAAAATAGATACTCTAGGAGGAGAAAAATTGGCAATCTCCTCATCCCAAACTTATTTAATTTCCTACCAGGCTGAGTTTTCTTTCACAAGGATTTATTTACTGTGAGAGAGCAGGAAGCTCTCAGTACCTGTTTTTCGTTACTGTTTTTATTTTACGATTGTTATTGTTTTTTTTAGATTATAATAACACCTATTGAATGACAATTACTGAAGAACACTTATTGAAAGCTGAATATGTGTCAGGTGCTACACTCAATGCATTAACATTTTTCCATTTAATCCTTGCAGTAATCCTATGAGACAGGTGTTAGGATCATTCCCACCCACCTCTTACCTTCCAGAGGTAAGGAAACAGAGGCTCAGATTAAGGGCTTGACTCCAGACAGATGCTGACAGCAGAGTCCATGTTTGAAATCCTTTCTGTTCTCTATTGTGAGCCAAAACCCCTCATCCCGGGAAGCAAAGGGAGGGTACCTCGCCTGCTGTATTTGAGTTCCAAGTGACATTTTCTGGTAGTTTAACCCCCTCCATTTGCTCTGCCCTCTCCTGTGGCCCCCAGAGGGAACCATCCTTGAATTCGGGGTTACCTGTCTCTCTCTGCTTCTCAGCCCCCAGCTGCCTGAGGCCACCCCTGTGGCCAGTACATCAGCGTAACTCTTGGAAACCAAAACCTAGGGCTCAGAGGCTGATCCCAGCCAGCTGGAGACTTAAGAGGACCCACACCTTGGCCAAGTGATGGAGTGACCAGGAGGGTGAGAGCGAAGTGCTCAGATTTTAAAATATACTCTTGCTTGGTGCAGAAAATCATCTCAGTCTTTTACAAGTGGTTTGCTGTTGTACAAGTTGTTAAATCCTCTAAGCCTCAGTTTCCTCATCTGTGAAATGGGCTGATAATAATAACAATAGCTCCTATCCAACACTGTTGCTCTATAAAGTATAAGAGGGTGTTCAGTGCTTGGCACACAATAAGTATTATATATGTGATTAATAATAGGCTAATAATATTTTCTTGTCTGTTTCTATGGGGTGCTGTTGACCTAATATCTAGAAAACCTGCCCTTTTGATGTGACATATGAATACAGACATCCTGACCAGCCCTGTTGTTTAAAAAGCCTAGGTTTTGCCAGGTGGAGCCCAGGACTTGGAAGCCTGAAGCCTCCCACCACCTCCCCCCCACTCCTGATTTTATTACTCCACTGTTTCAGCCCCGTCTCCCACGGAGGACAACTGCCCTTGGTGTCCGGTTCTCACACTTTCTTCCTTTTTAGCTGTTAGTGAGTTTGCATATCATTGTCTGCCAGTGTATTATGCACATCTCATTAAACTCTGAAGGCTCCAGTACCCTTTAGGGACCAGACCCGAACAGACAAAGCGGCCTCTGCCTGGGCTTTGACTTGGCTGTCAGTCTTCCCACCGGTGCTGAGGAATGTCGTATCCTGAATCTCCAAATTCATAGACTGCTCTGCGAAATTGAGGTGAGGAAAGTGTCACTTTTAAAAAAAAAATTTTTTTGTGAATCGTATCTAACTCTGAGCTCTCACTTACCATTCTGAGCAGAAGTCCAAGTTTATTCATTTTTTGTGGCTTCCTCCTGGGAGGCAGGGTGGGGAGGGGAGGCGTCCCCGAGGACAATATGGTCATCCATGTGTCTTGATCTCCTCGTCACCTCTGCTGTGGACGCCAGCTGCCCCCAGGTGCCGCAGCTCTGGGTACGGAGGTCCTCTCTAGTGTTGCCAGGCTTCAGTGACCAGCCTCCAGAGGTGACCCCTTTCCCAGTCATCCTCACCCAAGGTCCTGCCTGCTGGGAGGCACTGAGCAGGGTGTAGGTGGGAACCACCATGGAATCTATAACCCCTGTCTCTCTTCTGAACTTTGGGGGTCTCAACACTCTAGGTTGGACAGTTCTCCCCTCTTTCTTCCAAATGCCAAAATATCTACTTTCTGCCACTGGGTGATCCAAGGTCCTTTCCCAAGATCTAGACCTTTCAAAACTTGAAAGGGAGTCCTCTCCTTCCCCTCTTCTCTTCTGCCTCTCAGCTTCAGGAGCAGTCCCCAGGTAACCTCCCTATTGGGCAGCAGAGGGAGGGGGTGTTTATTCTGATTGGGGGTGAGGAGATGACATCAAGCAGTTTCTCAGTAGGAGCTTCCCAGGTGACACAGTGGTAAAGAATCCACCTGCCAGTGCAAGAGACACAGTAGACATGGGTTCGATCCCTGTGTGGGGAAGATTCCCTGGAGGAGGAAATGGCAACCCACTCCAGTATTCTTGCCTGGGAAATCCCATGGACAGAGGAGCCTGGCAGGCTACGGTCCATGGGGTCACAAAGAGTCGACACCACTGAACAACTAAGCATGCATGCAATTTCTCAGTAATTCATCCTGTTGTGGTTTCATAAGACCTGGGTAAACTGTGGAAAGCTTTTGTTCCAACCATCTAAGCCTTCTAAGGGTCAGGGGAAGAGTTCCAAGAGAATAGAATGGGAACACACAGTGACTGAGACAAGACTAGCACCTAGGTCTCCTGACTTAAATTCCAGGGAGGCTGTATTAAGAGCCCGAATGTGCCCCCACTCTATTAGGCTGCCAAGTGTGGAAGTAGAAGGCAAGGACCTGACTTCAAAGACAAGACCATCACTTGGAAAGAGCCAGGCACAGACATGAATCAGCTATGGAAAACTGCCATCCAGTGTGGTGCTAAAAGTTCATGGTGTGGTTTAGACTAAATACTTCAAGGATTCAGAAAAAAAGAATAGTATTGCAGGCTACTGTTAGCTGGATACAGCTTCATGGAGGGGTAGGAACTGGACTATGATCTTGAAGAAAGTGTAGAGCCAGGATCATAATAGGGGGACTTGAGATGAAAGGCTGCATTTTGACAAATGTTGCCATTTGGAAGGAAGCAAGGGAAGTTAAGCAAAAAAGAAAAGCTTCAGAAACATAAGAAGGATCAGCAAAGTATAGTTATGAAAACTAGTCAAGAGGGAACACCAGTCAGGGAGGAGGCCCAGCACATTGAATGTTTTTTCATTCGTTCTAAACATTACTGGGAGTCAGTGGATACATGGGATCTTTGAATCTCCTGGGATTACATGGACGCAGCATTTGGAGGGCTAGTTTGTTAGTGCATTATAAGAAATAAAAGTCAGATTTTTAAATCAAGGTCTCCATATGTTCTGTTTTTCACCTTCCAGAAATGTGGTGGGATAGCATTTCCTGGCTCCTTTGTGTTTGGCTGAAACCATGTGATTAGGTGGCCAATGAATTGTGAGTCGAGGTATGTCACTTCCCAGTCAAAGCATTTAATTTCCTTTGTACAACCCTCCACAACACTGCCCACTCTGCCCCAGCTAGCAATGTTCCAGACAGTGAACACTCAGTGTGCTTGGGTCCCACCGGGAGGAAGATGCAGAGCTCCAGCTGACCTGCAGGGGACATGTGATGTAAGCATGAAATGAATCTTGGTTGTTTTAAGCCATTGGAATCGAGGGGGCAGGGGCGATGTTTGTTACTGCAGCATAGCCTTGCATGTCCTGACTAATGCACATAACAAAGATGAAAATGGGAAGACCAAGGGAGTCTTAATGAAGGTTGAAGTATTACATCAAAGATAACTATTTGAGTGGAGTGATGGGAACAAGAGGTAAATTTGGAGGCTCAAGGGAGAAGTGGTGCTTTGCTGCTTTTAGTCAGCACATTTGTCCTCGAGACAGGCAACAGGGATGTGTTGTTCACTTAAGAAAGGACCCTGGAGCCCCCAGTTTATGTCTTTTGCTTTTTCTGCCTCCATCCTTTAACTTATGTAATAATAGTAATAATAATTATGTAATGATTTTGTAATTATAAAATAATTGTGTAATCAATATGTAATAATAGTAAGGTCTCAGTGTTTCTACATATTCCTAGGAAAGCCTCTACATTCAATACATAAAAAAATTAATGCCTATGATAATTAAAGTTAATAAAGCTTAAAACCTCTCACTTTCACTAAGGTCTAATCATCTCACTGGACCAGCCACTTTTTCCTTTGAAAGCTTTCTAACACAGGGCCATTCAATGCCAGTCCCCGGAACTGAGGTTTTAATCCTATTACAATGCAGGTCCATTCACCAAAGCAAGAAGACTGAGAGAAAACAAAAAAGTCTACTTTCTATTTTTCTACACTCTTCTCCAGGAGCCCAGAGTTCCTTATATTTCTCTGATGTCCCAATGGAAATAAATGTTAATGGCTTTGAAGGAGATAATGAAGTTGCAATTTGAAAATGAAGAAACATAACCCTGAGAAGTTGTTAACTCAGCCAGCTTTAAGAGACCAATAAAGCGCAAGGTACTAGGCTTTTGACACTTTACAGAGCTGCAATTTACTCATCTATGATATAGCAAATGTTTAAAGTATTTTCACAGAGGTTATAGAAATCCTTAAGTTTTGCAGTTGTATTAACGTGTATATTTTTTTTTTAAATTTTCATTTCCGTGTTTCCTAGTTGTGGTGCAGGTCATGCCCCAGTAGACCCCCAAGATGGCACTGTCCCAAACCCTACTCAGAATCAGAAGGCAAGAAAGAGTATTGAATTCACATTATATTTCGCCCCTTGGTTGAGGTCTGTGTGTTTAGTCCTACGCCAGGTGTAACAAAATACAGTAGACTGGATCGGTTATAAGCAACAGAAATTTGTTGCAGTTCTGGAGGCTGGAAAGTCTAAGATCAAGCCACCAGCATATTTGATGTCTAGTGAGGGCCCATTTTCTGCTTCATGAATGGTGCCTTCTTGCTCTGTCCTCACACGGTGAAGAGGGCTAGGAAGTTCTGTAGGGTCTCTTTTTTAAGGGCACTGTGAGGGCTCCACCCTCACAATCTAAGCACCTCCCAAGGAGGGATTTTAATTTGGGGAAAACACAGACATTTAAGTCATAGCATGTATCTAAGCCAACTTGATAATTCTATTTGTCAGGTTCTTTTGGTAAACATTATTAGCCCTCAGCCATAAGGTAGGAACAACATACTTCTTTCCCATGACTTTGCTAGCAGGTAATATGCTACAAAGAAAGCAGGCCACAGACATCATTTAGCAAGCAAGGACAAAATGCTCTGTAAGTTCATCAAAGTCCCCGCTCTCTGTCCCTTCTCTCTGACCTTCTAGTCAGATGTGGAGTCAGAGTTCACCATGATTAAGGGGAATCAAAGACCCAAAGTACTGGGTCCAAAGTCCATAGCTGTCAAGCACTGAATTTACTTATTTTTAAATTCATTCATGAGAAAGTGGTAAAGTCGTCTTCATCAGCCGAACACATGTCTTGAAAACATCTCACCACTCATTTCTAACCCCTCTCCTGGCAATTAACCAACCCTCCGGTAATGGTCAGATTGTGATGGCAAGACTTAAACAGTTTGCCACAGCCACCTCTGGAGAATAGCTCCTGGACGGATGCCCCTGAGTCTGTTCCTTGGGGACAGAATTTCTCAGGGAGGCCTCCTACCCCTCCTGAATATCCCGCCCTGCAGATGCTCTGTAAGTGGCAGTCTCTAATCCCCCACAATAGGATATCTGCTGGCTGCCATTTTCCAAGTTGTGGACGCAGCTCTGCACTGAGTGGTCCATGTAACCTTGGGACCTAAAACTCTAGTTTACAGGACAGGACCCAGGCTTTAGGACCAACCTGCCTCAAAGCACAAGGACACTGACTCGTTGGTCCACTAATAACAAGGCTGGACCCAGCCCCAGTGATACGTGCTTCACTAAGCACTCCACTCCAGCCACACACAATCAGGAACCTGACTCAGAGAGCCCGCCAAACCTCACCCCTACTGCTGCTGCAAACTGCTCCCTGTCCAAGGGGGCAGACCTTTATGCCCTTCTCACGCCAAGATTTATAGTCCATTTAACTTACCCTGTTAATATCCAAGGCCACGCCACCAGCCGCTAGCTTATTAATAATGTATCACTGCAGCCTCTGACTTAGTGAAGCTGCAGATGTCCCTCATTTGCATGATTAGCTCTTACCTTACTGATTAGAAAATTTTATCCTGTCCCCAAACCTACTCTTTCTGAATGAATGGCTCTTTTTTAAAGGGAGCCAGTTTCTCTAAAATACATCTCAAATTCAAATAAAGAGGAACCAACCAACAACAGAATTAAAACCCCAATATTCTCTTTGTGAAGGAGAAGAGAAGAGCTTAGGAAGATTTTTAAAAGTTCAGAACCATGCCTATTGCAGGACAGAAAAGTAGCTATGGTTGTCAGTAGGGACTAGAGGGGCATATGATCTGAGAAGGACTTGGGGTTCACAGGAGATATTAATGAACTGTTAGTGTTTACCTTGAGGAGTGCAGGTTAACCACTAAGGATTTTAAGCAATAGAGTGGAATCAGGTTTTGACTTGACGGCTGTTACCCTGGGAAGAAGATGAATAATGAACTGGAAGATGGATAACAGGGAGGCTAATATAATCCAGTAGGAAGATGATGCTTCACTTTATTGCTCTTCTCACATAGTGCAGTTTTGTTTTGTTTTTCTTTGCACAAATGGAAGGTTTCTGGCAACCCTGCATCAAGCAAGTCTCTCAGTACCATTTTTTTCAACAGCATTTGCTCACTTCATGTCTCTATATCACAATTTAGTAATTCTCAAATATTTCAAATTTTTTAATTATTATACTGATCCGTGATCAATTATCTTTGATGTTGCTACTATGACTCAGATGATGGTTAGCATTTTTTATCAGTAAAGTATTTTTAAATTAAGATATGTACATTTTTAGACATAATAATATTGCATATTTAATAGACTATAGAATAGTATAGACATAACTTTTATGTGCACAAGAAAAATCAAAAAAACTATGACTTGCTTCTTGCTATATTCACTTTTTTGCATTGGTCTGGAACTGAACCTGCAATATCTCCCAGGAATGTCTACACTTTAGCATTTGAGCCACCAGGGAATCCCTCCCAGGAATGTCTACACTTTAAAAGTGTGAATTATACACTTTATACACTTTAAAAGTGTGAATATTCTGGTATTTATCTCAATAAAAAATGTGTTAAGATAAAAATGTCTACTTTCTAACAAAGAAAGTATGAGACATACATAGAAGTAAAAAAGAATGGCTCATATTCAGGAAAAGAAGCAGTCAATAGAAATTATCCCTGAGAAAGCCTGGATGTTGGACTTACTATACGAAGACTTTCAGTCAGCTATTGTGAATATGTTCGAAGAATTAAGAAAATCGTGTAAAGAATTAAAGGGAAGAAAAAGAATGTCTCACCAGATAGAAAACATCAATAAAGAGAACTGGATATGGAACAATAGACTGGTTCAGAATTGAGAAAGGAGTATGTCAACACTGTATATTACCTATTTATTTAACTTATATGCAGAGTACATCATGTGAAATGCCAGACTGGATGAAGCACAAGGTAGAATCAGAATTGCTAGGAGAAATATCAATAACCTCAGATTTGCAGATGACATCACCCTTATGGCAGAAAGAGAAGAAGAAAGAACTAAAGGGCCTCTTGATAAAGGTGAAAGAGGAGAGTGAAAAAGCTGGCTTAAAGCTCAGCATTCAAAATACCAAGATCATGGCATCTGGTCCCATCACTTCATGGCAGACAGATGGGGAAACAATGGAAACAGTGACAGATTTTATTTTCTTGGACTCCAAATTCACTGTGGATGGTGACTGCAGTCATGAAATTAAAAGATGCTTGCTACTTGGAAGAAAAGCTATGACAAACTTAGCATGTTAAAAAGCAGAGACATCATCACTTTGCCAACAAAGGCCCATCTAGTCAAAGCTATGGTTTTTCCAGTAGTCATGTATACATGTGAGAATTGGACTGTAAAGAAAGATGAGCACTGAAGAATTGATGCGTTTGAACTGTGGTGTTGGAGAAGTCTCTTCCAAGTCCCTCGACTGCAAGGAGATCCAACCAGTCCATCCTAAAGGAAATCAGTCCTGAATATTCATTGGAAGGACTGATGCTGAAGCTGAAGCTCCAGTGTTTGACCATCTGATGTGAAGAGCTGACTCATTGGAAAAGACCCTGATGCTGGGAAAGATTGAAGGCAGGAGGACAAGGGGATGACAGACGATGAGATGGTTGGATGGCATCACCGACTCAATGCACATGAGTTTGAGCAAACTTCAGGAGATGCTGAAGGACAGGGAAGCCTGGCATGCTATAGTCCATGAGGTGGCAAAAAGTCGGACATGACTGAATGGACAACAATAGCAACAATAAAGAGAAAGAGACTTTTTTTTTTTTTAAAGAGGCAGAGTTTAATTCCACTCCCCTTGAGTTGGGCTGCAGTAAACAACTCAATTCTACTGGGTAGAATAAGGCAGAAGTTTTGACCGTATTAGGTCCTGTAAGTACTGAGACTTTGCCTTGCTCACTTGGATCACTTGGTCTTGGGGAAGCCAGCTACCACATTATGAGGACACTCAAACAGCCCTATGGGGAAAGCCACATGGCAAGGAACTGAGGCCTCCTGCCAACAACCGTGTGGATGGATCACCTTGGAAGCAAATCTTCCAGCTCCTATCAAGCTTTGAGATGACTGTAAACATACTAACTGATGTCTTAGTAACTCATGAGAGACCCTGAGCTGGAACCATCCAGGTAATTTGCTCTTAGATTCCTGACCCTCAGAAACTGTCTCACACAAGATTGTTGTTTAAATAGCAAAGTTTAGGGATCATTTGTTATGCAGCAAATATTAATAGTAACTAATAATACATGTGTAAAGGGAAAAGGCCTTTAAAAAATTCCAAGAAAAGAATTAAGAGCGTTAGAGAAACGTTACCAGGGAGCTAATTTTGTTTTAAAAGAGGGAAGAACTTTCTGTAGTGAGAGCAGCCCGCAATGGAACAGGTCACATTTTAAAGTAGTGAGTTGCCTGTCACTTAAAGGTTTCTACCACGGATAGATGGCCACTTATCCTAGATGGTGAACATGGTTTCCTTCTCCTGTGGGAGATGATTTTTGTGAATGACCTCTGTTTTCGATTTTGTTTATAATTTGACACCTACCACTAGCACCGCCATCTGTCTTCCAGAAACAATTTGAAGTTCTCTGGAATTATGACCCACATGCATAAAAAGGCTAAAGTAAAAACAAGAAGCAGAGATCAGAAATGATACACAAGAGTTAGGAAAACTACTGCAACCAAAAATAAGCCTGATAGAAGCTTAAAGACGAAGGAATCCAACTCCCACCCCCTGGAGATGTTGGCTCGTAGGCACAGAGTGGGACCTGGCCATTTGTTCCTTTTTTAAGCCTACTGACATTCTGGTTGGAGGATCTACTGGCCCAGAATGTCCCTCCAAATTCTGTTATCTCCTGTATGCTTTTCTAAGGGGCTAGTTGAAGGTAGCTACCTTACCCAGTTGAAGGTAGACTGAAGAATATTCCCTGTTACAGAGTAGGAAAAAAATATCTCTGTAGAGTCTTCAGCTGTTGCACTCTAACTGATCCCTTAAAGTAAGAGAAAACCTAGCTGCCTCCTTAATGGAAAAAAGCAGATCTCACTGTCCATATCTTTCAGGGACTGCCTTGAAGTCTCCTAAAACAAACTATTTAAACTGCTAACATCGGGAGGCAATCTCCTTGGTTCACTCCAATGGAATATGAAGGAGGTGGTTTGGGCTCATAGACTATCCTCGCTGAAACAAGCTCCTGAGTAACCCTAAACAAGGGTCAATGGACCAGCCCCAAGGCATCCTGTACTCTGACCAGGGTTCAACCACCACAACCTGATATAGGATGGAAACATCCATGTTCCTAACAGATGCCTCTAATCCCTAAACTTCTCCTCCTGGTTATTTCAGTGCTCCTGAAAAAGACACTAAGATGTTACAGCTCTAATTCTGTGTCTGACTTGGGCCTTGAAAATGTTCATAAACATATCGTTTGGCCATCTCAGCCATAAAAGTTTCTGGAAGAAATCTAACTTGGAATTGTACTGCCTTCTAATGAAAACTCAAGATGATAGGTGATTCCCAAGGTCCTAATAACTCCTGCATTCTCAGATTACAGTGCTATGAGCTTTGGGCAGTGAAATCAGATATATGGAACCTGGCAATCATGCATCCCCAGCACTATCGTGAGAGGAGTACACATACTTGCTAATCAAAATCAAGTCTGAGACCAAAGTAGAGAAATGGCACTTGATGTTCTTTTCAACCAAAGTCTCTGCTTAATTCCAAACATATTCTGCAGGCTGGATGTCGGGCAGCTGAAGGGTGATCAGTCTTATGCTGGAATTAAAGCCTGCTGGGAGGTTAATGAAGACGCACCAGTGGGTTTGCTGGAAGGTAATTTAGATCTACATAATTATGACTTAATCCCTCACCCTGTGACATCAAAAAGGTCCCTACCCAAGTGGAAGCTGCACGATTTCATGCCACAAAGAGTATAGCCATGTGCCTCCTGTTCACTTTTGTGTGTGATGCTCACATCAGTCATGATAGCTTTACTAAATGGTGTGACCCAACCCAGTTCTCACACATGGGGCACTATCTTCTAATCAAAACTGCAAAATGTGCCTGGGCAGGCTGTGGAGAGAAATCAAGATCTGCATCTTAAATAGATTAACTGCTCTAGTCGGGAAAGCTACAGGCGAGCAGACGGGCATAGCTCAAAGCAAGCTCAGTTTTTCTTGGGAGCAGCTGGAAGTACAGTTTCGTTAGTTGGAAGTGAAGGAGGCCTCGGGAACTGTCTTCAGAACTCCAGCACTGGTTCTGGGCACAACTGTCATGGCAAGATACTGGTACTGGGACACCCCCTCATCACACACAGCAAGTTCACAAGGCCACGGATAGCCCTCTCTGAACCACATGTGGGAGGTTAGAGCTGAATGTGGGGACTAGGGGCCCTGCAAGCAGGGTCAACATTCTCTTCAAAAAAACATCTTGGAGCACATTCAAGTACCTGAATCAGATGCAAAGCTAGTGCTTCTGTCATAAAGCACAGAAGAGTTATGGGGGCTACTTAGTCCAAAGGTCATCAAAGAGAGGTAGAGATTATGTCAAACTCAAGAGTCAAGAGATGTAGACTACGCCTGGGATGTTTCCAGAAGGAGGTGACATCTGAGCTTGGCTGTTCGGATGATGTTATGGATTGAATTTTATCAAATCAAAGTTAACGTGATGAAGCCCTAATCCCCCAGTACTGCAGAATACGATGTTATTTGGAAAAGCGTCATTGTAGATGTAAGTAGTTAAAATAAGGTCACACTGTAGTAGGATGAGCCCTTAAGTCCAGTGTGAGTGGTGTCCTTCAAGGGGAAGTTTGGACACACACACACACACACACACACACAGATGCCATATGAAGATTGGAATTACGCTGCCACGAGCCAAGGAACTTAACCAAAAGCTAAAAGAAAGGCCTGGACAAATCTTTCCCTAGTGCCTTCAGAGGTAACATGGCCCCACTGACACCTTGATTTGAGACTCACTTCCAGAACTGTGACACAATAAGTTTCTGTTGTTCTAAGAAGCCACCCAGTTTGCAGGACTTTGTTACAGCAGCTCTCGCAAACTAGTACAGACGTGTAGGACTATATGTTTAGACGTGGGAAAAGAGAACCCCGGGTGAAGAGAACAGCAGAAGCTTATGGAGTTAAGAATGTGCTCTCCCCTCAGGAGCATCCTGCAGTTCAGTTCTATTGGAAACAAAAGTCTGAACAGGAGCCGGGGGAGGTGGTACTGGGGCCAGGCTTAGAGACATATGTCTGGGGGAGTTTGCTTCTCAACTGATTTGTGTTGTGTTTGTATTTGTTTACATCCACTAGGGCAGGAAGTGATTTGAGGTGTCTGCCTTTAGTCTGTAGGTCATGGGAAAGCTGATTGGATGCTGGGAGTGACTTGATTGGAGCCTCTTCAGGACAATGAGCTTGGCCACACATCCTTAGGGAAATGAGAGGCAAGCAGCACTTAGGTAAGAAGCCACAAGGATCTTCTGAAAAAGAAGCAAAGAAGGACTGAAAGAAGCAAATGGCAGCAGAACAGAGAATAGGGGATGAAGACAAAGGGTAAAAAGTCTTTGTTGACCTGGCAAATGTTCATGAGTGGAGAGGAAGAGAAAGGGAGGAATTGAGAGCATTTTGAGACTGGTGACTGGGAGGACAATAGTGCCATTAACACATTCAGTGAGGAACTCCCTCCTGTGTGCGGGGAGTTGAGAGGTTCTAACGCCAAGTTTCAGCCTCTGTAAACTGGTACCAAATCAAATGTCAGAGACAGAGTTTTGGTGCAGTAGAAAAGAATTGTTTTATGGTGTGCCAGGCAAGGAGGGCACACAGTGCCCACACAGTGGGCTCCTGTTCCCAAAAACTGTGTCTCCCCACCCAGGGGAGTTTGGTGAGGAGTTTGATGGCAACAGTTCAAGGATGGGGTTGCTGATATGATTAGAGTATGTGCAGGGCCTGCATTCCTTAAATGTGGTTCCAGGTAATCTTGATGAGCTTCTCCGGTTCCTTAGGAACCTTAGGTGGTCTCCTCTAGTACGAAGAATGCTGACATCTTCCATGTGCTGGGTTTTCATTCTGTAAAGGGAAGAAACACACGGTTACATCTATCCCTTGAGGCCCTGCTCTAAGGCTGCACTATAGTTTCCTGACTGCCCCTCCCTTCTTTCCTTCCTAGATTGACTTCCCTGGTGGCTCATCTGCCCTCTGAGACTCAGGGAAGGTCATAAAGGTTGAGGTCAAGAAAGGGGGGATAGAAAGGCTTCCATGTCCAGGAGCCATACAGGGTCCTGCTTGGTTTCAGTTCTCCTACACACACCTGACTATGGGGTGTCTATGAGGGCCCCAAGCAGAGGGGTCCAGCAGGCAGTTGCACCTGGAAGAAATATGGTATTATTTACCTAGACAAGAGATTTGACAGTTTGAAGCCAGCTGAAAAATAACAATTCTACTATACAAGAAATGAAATGAGAAAAAAACACTGTTAATCCATTTGAAGATTGCTGTAATCTATTCAAATATGAGTTGTTTTTCTTTAAAGTACTATTAACAAAGAAAAGAATTTGGTGAAAAAAAAACTGAACCTTGCTTCTGTGGAAGGCTGTAGTAATGAAATGAATAGCTTTTTATCAAGGAAGGTCTCCTATATGGAAAAACAAAAGCATGAACTGAAGCCTGAGGCCCTGCAGCCCCTGAGGGTGATCTCCCCACTTTGGTCTTCGGGCCATAGCAGGAAGCAGGTAGCAGAAGAGCCACTAAGAGTAAGACAGCAAAGACAGACATAGCAGCTCAGCTTTCTTTGGAGAGTTAATTAGTTGATGAGTACTGAGCTTTCTGACAAAGGAAGCTCCGTCATCAAAGTATTCTTAATTGATGCATCAGGAGAAAGAGACAAAAGAAGCAGCATCTGGGAAGAAGACCTTGGATGCTTTTAACACCAGAATGAGAAAGCACTTTTCTTTAAAGTAGGGTAAGAAAAGCCTTGGTTAAGTTCAACAGTGAAGTGTAGCAGAAGAATGTGCTTAACTCATACCTGATCATACTTAACTCCTTGCTTACTTAAGTATTCAGGAAGCCTGGTAATCGTGAGCAAAGCTCATACGATCTCATCACCAAAACTTATTAAGCCGAGTAAAAGTGGATAAGAACTCCCATGGTGGCATGTCGCCCAAACTATTCACTACCTCATTGCCTCACCAATAAAAATAGAATGTGAGTATTTTGTTTTGGGGACAAATTATTCTCAGAGGCTGAGATTGTCTTTGCCAATATTTTATTTAACACACGTTCACCACAGGAATTATAATATTTCACAAGCCAGTAGCATACAGGATAATGTCTCTTAGTGAGCCAATAAAGAAATAACATACCCCAATCCAAGGTTAGATTAGTTGCACTGTTAATTCAAGCAAGAGTTTTATTGTTCAGTCACTCAGTCATGTCTGACTTTTTGTCACCCAGTGGACTGTAGCAAGCTAGGCTTCCCTGTCCTTCACTATCTTCTGAAGTTTTCTCATACTCATGTCCATTGAGTCAGTGATACCATCTGCGTTGTCCCCTTCTCCTCTTGCCTTCAGTCTTTCCCAGCATCAGCATCTTCTCCAATGAGTTGGCTCTTCGCATCAGGTGGCCAAAGTATTAGACAAAAGGAATAAGATCCAAATTTCGTTTAGTATGTACCTTTATATGAGTTGGTACTTGGGAGAGATGGCTGACCAACCAAGAACTGATCTCCAGCTGCTTGCACAAAAGCCAACGTCTCTTGTGGCTCAAGCATATTGCTCTGGAATATGGTCCCTGGTGATGGCAGGCAAGGTGATCTCCAGGAGTGGCTGCATGATTTTTGCCACTGTCACTAAAAATCACCTTTACCATGGTCCCAAGGAGATTTGGAAATCTATTTAGGTCAACACAGAGTCTCCTTGCCCAGATCAAAATTCTGAGATAGTCTCACATCTCTGGATATTATGGTCTAAATGTCCCCTCACCATATTTGCTTCTTCATATGTTTTAACTGATAAGCCCCCAGCAGGACCCTTGGGCAGCTGAGCTTCCAGTGCTTATCAGCAACAACAAATGAGACAATGACGTCTTGACACAGCTTACTTCATTCTTACATCAAAACTACATCTAAAACAACTTTTTTTTGATCTTTGTCATAAACAAGTGGATTTGAAATCCTATTAAACTAATACACAACAGGAAACCATAAGTAATTGACTTCCCTGGTGGCTTAATGGGAAAAAAATCCACCTGCCAATGCAGGAGACGTGGATTCAATCACTGGGTCAGGAAGATCACCTCCTGGAGAAGGAAATGGCAACCCACTACAGTTTTCTTGCCTGGGAAATCCCATGGACAGGGGAGCCTGGCAGGCTCCAGTCCATGGAGTCACAAAAGAGTTGGACATGACTTAGCAACCAAACAACACCACCACCAACAGAGTAGAAATTGTTCTAAAACTACTTCTAAAACAACTTTTTTTTTATATTTGTCATAAACAAGTAGATCTGAAATCCTACTAAATCAATACACGTCAGTGAACCACAAGCAATTCTAGTAGCCACATTTAAAAAGGTGAAAGAGGCGAAATCAATGTTAATAAAATTAATATTTTAATGAAAAATCTTACTTAACCCAATATGTCCAAAATATGAATATTAATTTAAACATTTCATTAGTATTTTTAAATTTTGAGGTGTTTTGTGGCACTTACTAGAGTATACATTCCTCGAGGTCGGGGCTTCCCTCAGGCTTGTATGTTGCACTGTGCTTATCCTAGTGCTTTGCACATAGTAGGTCCTTCATAAGCCCTTGTTGAATTTGAGGATAAAAATCTGGGGTATCCTGTGAGCATAAAGTTGTACTGTGAAAGGTTAAGAGTATAAAGAACACAGAGAATACTGAGAGATTCATTCGGATGTGAGAGAAATGGGAGGAGGATGCTGAGAGAGGACTGAACTGGGTGGGGGAAGAGCTCCACGTGGGCTGCAGCCCGCAGAGGAATCAGACACCGGGTGTTAGATCATTATCACATTGAAGAGCAGGAGCTTGGGTTGACTGCCCTTTGTTGACAGAGATCTGTTTGATCTTAGAACATGGGGGAGATGTTTCCTATGGATTCTGCAAAATTGTTCTGCATTTTAAAGAGAAAGCTCTCTAAATTACGAATTAGAAATGAATGCGAAGTGATTAACTACCCCAGACTCCATCAAAAAAAAAAAAAAAATAGCTGTAAAAAACTCCAGTAATGGGTTAACCATTGGGAACATTCAAGAGTGAGTTCCATCATCAAGGAGAATAAGGAAAGACACAAGGTGGTCCTTGATCTGGGCAGACGGTGGCCGTTTTAGGAAATCCAGGCTCCCTCTGACCCCATCCTGCCACTGTAAAGATTGGTGATTTCATGCTAACATGGTTCCAAGAGCATTATGTTAGAGTGTCACCAATCCATGCAGAAGAGACTATATCTGCTTTTGAACCAGTTTTTTGTTTTGTTTTTTTTTTTTAAAGGAAACTCAGACGCCCCTCCACTGGAGACATACCACTGGCCAGACAAGTGTCATGTGATCATCCTAAACCAATCACTAGCAAGCGACAGGACACTCTGATTGACTGAAATGAGTCAAGGCCCTCAGTCAGCAAAGGCTGCAGCTGGATAGGGCTAGCCTCCTGGAAGCAGACTGAGCTGCTGGAAGGCAGGGTTCCTGGAGGAGGTTGAAGTTCTTTTAGGAAGGAGAGGGTGTAGTGGAGGTTGAGGCAACAGATGTTAGGTCTGCAAGTAGCAAGGAATGCTTTAGCCTGTGTATCAGTTTCTATTTTTACTTCTTAAACTAATCAGCTTTTTTGCTCTATGAGATTTCAGTGGTACTTGATTATATTTCACTTTTCTGTAGGATGCACAGAATGTGGTGGAAAGAGTGTGGACTTTGGGATCAGAGACCTTATTTTATTTTTTTTTGCTGTACCACCTACTGGCAGTATGCACTTGTAGGCAAGTCACCTAACCTCTTAAACTCTGTCGTCTGGCTTGTAAAGTGGAAATAATAATTCCCATTGTTGTGACTATGAAGAAGCAGAGTATGTAAAGAACCTAGCATAATGCCTACATATACCAAGGGCCTTTATTGTGAAATCCCTTTATCTTTGTTAGAAATGGTGGCGGTATTGGGGGGCAGCTGCTCCTTAGTTTGCTAGGGGTTGACATCACTGTTTCTTTTCAAGGAAAACACATGAAATAATTTACAGTTCCACAGAGCGTTCTGAGAAACAGTGACAGTGAGGTCTTTTTGTTTTGTTTTGTTGTTTTTTAATAAATACTGAGGCAGGGAGGCATCTCAGGTCAGTCTAGCGAATTAGGGGACCCAAACAAAAGGGAAACATTGGCATGCCCTTTATCTCCTCACTAGACTTGACACTGTGCTTGATGACTAGCCTACAATAGTGAGAATGGCCGGGTCCTAAAAAAGTTCAGGTGGCTAATAGCCCCTTCTGCTTTCCCTTAGCTCTTGGCCCATGGCTTCATCCTTTATCTCTCTCACGTTGTATTACAGAACCCACCCATCTTGATGAATCATCTGTACTTAGTTCACTTTCTCCTACTAAATCAAGGGTTAGCATAGGCACCTTTTCTTACTTACCTTGTCTCCCTAAGAGAAATTCCAGGAATAGAAGCTTCTGTTTAGTATGTAAATTTTAAGAGAGACTGCCATTTGTGAACTAAATTGTGACCCCTTTTAGTGCTCTGATGAGGTCATGGGATGTTCATTTTTGTCTTTAAAGGGCGATTGCAAAGCCAACAGATCGGCCCTCGGAGGAGCCATTAGGAAGGCTAGGAAGAATTGCTGCTCTCACCCACATTTCATTTTGAATGGGCTGCCATCTTCTTGCTGAGTCATTTCTTTCTTATCTCAGCCTCTCTTGAAAGCCTCTCTTTTTAACAGTTGCTCCTTGAAAGCCAGTTCTTGTTCCTCTCTTCTAGCAGAGTGGCTCAATGTTTATGGGATCAACTCTCTTCGACTTGTTGCTTTTCTCCAAGTGCTTGTGTTTTTCAGACTTCCTTCAAGAAGCATGTCCAGTTTTTTAAACAATCTTGATTGAGGTTCGGCAAGTGGTAGCCTAGTCCCTGTTTGGGGATTTCCACACAGTTCTCATGCTATGATGTTTCCTCTTCTTAGATGGTTCGGTTTTTGAATGGTTGAGCTCAGAATTATAACTCTGACAGCTTACAGCTCAGATTCTACAGTTACCTAATTAAAATGCTTATGCTCTTTTACTTTCAATTAATACATTAATTGACTTGCTGAACAATGAAATGTATTTCATTTTTATATTTAATATTGCTAACCAGAAATTAGATGGGTGGCTAGTCCTGACGACATGAGTAGTAGACCAGCATTTGTTTGGTGGAGGGGAAGGGAGGGCAGTAAACATAACTATGCTATAAATCCAAGTCCTTCTCCCTGAGTAAGTTCTAAATACCATCAGTATTTCAATGATGGAACTTTGCTAAAGACTTAAAACCAGTAGCCACACTATAATTTGGCATCAACTGGACTTGTCTTTGGCCTTACATGATGCTCCTGACCTACCTTTCGAATCACCTGATCTTTTTCTCAGTAATGGACACCTTGGTATCCAATGTTCTCTGCCCCCTGTGTCAAGGTAGGGATCTGGATGGTGTTTCTTCTTATTCTCCTTCATCTGTTTTCTTACTGCTGGAAACAGTAATGCTGTTTTGCTCATGCTTTTTAGATTCTCAAGCATCCCAGTGCATTCTTTTCTTCCCCAATCGTCCTCTCTTCTGTTCATCTATTCCTGGCTACGTAATTCAAATGACTGCCTCTTACTACAGTGGCAGCCTCTTCAGTGGGTAGTGTTGTAAAACTATAGATTTTTTTTCCCCTTCTTTACTCAGGAAAACTAATGCCTTTTGTGGTCAAAAAGAAAATTAGTAGCAGCTAAAAGTAGAATTTTAATGACACTAAAACCTAATTATTATTCAGCTTTAACTTTAAATCCTACCTCTTCTTCTACAAATTCCTGTTAATTCATCAGCTAAGTAATGAAGCTGCTACTAAAGATTCTGACATCCAATTCTCGGCCTGTGCAGGTTTATTGCCAGGGTGAAAAATACTTCGTCTTTTTACTCTCATTTTTTAAAACAAGCCTAATGAAAATATAAAATATTGTTTAGGATTTATCTAAGAAGGCTTGGCAGCTTCTTTGAGAAATGGTTGGATGGGGAGATATGAATCAAATTTGAAAGTCCTCTCTCCCAGCTTCTTAGTCATTATTTGAATCAATATGAACTGATTGGGCATGGAGAAGTTCTCTCCACCTATAGTTATAACTGCAATCCATATCCATTTATTTCTTTAAAATAGTAACATAGGAATTTTTGAGGTGGCAAAGTACTCAGAATTAGCCATGTAACCTGATAAGTTTTGAAGATTGCCACCCTTGGAAGGGATTGGGTTTACAAACTATCCCATTGGTGGTGCACTGATTATTCTCCTCTGAGATGTAAACCTACAACTCTGATAACTGCTGCCTGGAGATAGTTGGGGATATTTGTAAGTGCAGAAGGATCATCTTATGAATTGAATCAGCAGTGACAGTAGATGACAGGTGTGGGAAGTGCTGTCATTCTAGGTGTGTGCCCGGAATTAATCCCTAAGATACAAAATTCTAGGTATAGTTTACAGAATGATTTGATTCAAGTAGATAGATAGATAGTGGAGGCCCCTTCTGGACACATTCAGATTAGCTCAATAACTGAAGCAGGCTTGGGTGTGGAATGAGTTTGCCCGTTAGTTGGATTCAAATGCATAGAAATGAGACAAGGGATGAATCGGTTCCTTTGAGAGGCATCTGAAGGAGCAAGATCAAAAGGCATAGAATACTTGGGTAGTCTTATATTTGTGCCCTCTCTCATTAGCCTCTGATGTACATTATCGATTAAGGTAATCCAGACTGATGCTGAAGCTGAAGCTCTAATACTTTGGCCACCTGATGTGAAGAACTGACTCATTGGAAAAGACGATAATGCTGGGAAAGATGGAAGGCAGGAGGAGAAGGGGATGACAGAGGATGAAATGGTTGGATGGCATCACCGACTCGATGGATATGAGTTTAAGAAAACTTTGGGAGTTGGTGATGGACAGGGAGGCCTGGCGTGCTGCAGTCCATGGGTCCAAAGAGTCGGACATGGCTGAATGACTGAACTGAACTGAAGTAATCCATCCCTGGGTTTACTTCTTATGTCCAAATTATAAATGTAGCTCTATGCTGAATAGCATATAAATAGTGCCTTAGTTGAAGCTATGGAAGGGGACCTTCAGACAGGAACCACAGTCACAGAGAGATGCAGCTGTGAGGGAGATTCTGACCATTCTGACCACCCTCTACCTTCCGTTGGCAAAAATCAGTGAAAAGACAAAGGGCAAGGGATCCAGGTGGTACTGTCTGCAGGAATCAGCCACTCCAGGGATATAGAGATGGGAAGGAAACCAAAGGGGCGGGGAGAAATGGAGACTAGCCAGTGTTTGTGTCTTACAGATTATTAAGTGAACACTGCAGGTGCTCAGTAATGCCTGTCCTGTAATCAGTCCCATCTTGTATAGCATTAATGCTGTCTGCTTGAAGAGACAATCCTGTTTTTAAAGATTGAAAAGATTTTAAAAAGTAATAGTGTCTTTTCAACAAATGATGTTGGGAAAACTGGATGTCCATATGCAAAAGAATGAAGCCTGACCCTTGCCTAACACCGTATATAAAAATTAACTCAAAATGAGTCAAAGACCAAATTATAAGAGCTAAAACTATAAAATTATTAAAAGAAAACATAGGACAAAAGCTTTATGACATTGAATTTGGCAGTAATTTCTCAGATCAGACACCAAAAGCACAGATAACAAAAATAAAAATGGGTAAATGGGACTAAATCAAAATAATAAACTGTGCATCAAAGAATGTAATGAACAGAGTGAAAATACAGCCCTTAGGATGAGAGATATTTGCAAATCATATATCTGATGAAAGATTAGTATCCAGAATATATGATGAACTCCTACAAAGCAACAAAAACAGAAAAACAAGCAACAAAACAAACCACCGAGGACTTGAATAGGTATTTCTCAGAAAAAGACATACAAATGAGCAATAATCTCATGAAAAGATGCTCAACATCACTAATCATTAGAGAAATGCAAACCAAAACCCAAGGAGATACAACTTTCTACCAATTAAGGTGACTACTATCAAACAAGAATAAACACCTAGAAAACAGCGAGTGTCGGTGAGGATGTGAAGAAACTGGAAAACTTGTGCTTTGTTGGTGGGAATGTAAAATGCGCAGCTGCTATGGAAAACAGTATGGCAGTTAATTAAAAAGTTTAAGACAGAATTGTCTTATGATCCAGCAATTTCACTTCTAGGTATACACCCAAAAGAATCTGTGGCAGGGTCTCTGTACACCCATGTTCATAGCAGCATTATTCATAGTAGACAAAATATGGAAGCAACCCAAGTGTCCCCTAAAGATTAATAGGTGCAAAATGTGGTATATGCATACTGTGAAATATGATTCAGCCTTAAAGAGGAAGAAGATTTTGATACATGCTGCAACATGGATAATCCTTCAGGACATTATGCTATGTGAAATGAGAGGTCACTAAAAGACATACACTGTATGATTGTACTTAATATGATATACCTAGACCAATCAAATTCATAGAGACAGAAGGTAGAATGGTAATTTCCAGCGGTGGAGGTAAGGGACAAATTGGTAAGGAGGGTTGTTGTTTGATGGGTATAGTTTCAGTTTTGCACAATGAAAAGAATTATGAGGGTGAATGATTGCATGACAGTGTTAATATACTTAATGCTACAGAATGGCACACTTAAAAATGATTATGATGGTGAAATTTATGCTTTGTATATTTTACCACAGTTTTTTAAAAGGCAAAGAGCAGCTCAGTACCTAAATAGTTAAAATCAAGTTTCTCCAAGATGAATTTTATGCAAAAGAATTTCATAAAAGCCACAAATCTCTTCCTGAATGAATTCACAATCAAGATGGACTCTTCGGTAACTGGACTTGGTCAGGAACAAAAATCAAAACAGGACAGAGTGAGAGCTGCTTGAGGGAGCCTCAATAATTAATGAACTTTCAAAAATGCCCGAAGCTTCCATTTATTTGTCATGAAAATACTATGCATATCCAGAGCTGTTTGTATCTGCAAGGCTCTTTACAAAGCAGATAAATAATTCAAACATAAATTTGCTCACCTGGATACCTAATGGTGGTGAGATGCCAAAGGTCAGAATCCTGACCTATTCTGATGCTTACTGATTATTTTTTCCAGAAAAGTATGTTGCCAGCATCCTGTGACTCACTTAAAGGCCCTGTGGCATGAGCCAAGGTATGGTTTCTCTTTACCATCTTCTTTCTACTTTTGAATATAGACTGTTTGATTTGAAAGGGAAAGTATTTGAAAGCTACCTCTTATCTACTTACACTTTTTCATGCAAGTATGGCTGTATTGTTGTTGCTGTTATCATTTCTACGTACATCCTAGACTTCTTAATAATCGTAGTGGTGTGCATCATCACAGACCCTAAGGAAAGCCAGAGCACTCCCCAGACCAGTGGGGCATGAAATGGAGGCTGATGTTCAAGCCCACTTGGCTGGACAGGGTGGTTGATACTATGGTAGTAAAGGATGTGACTTGTTCTTTTTCATACTCCAAAGGACTTTCTTTCCATGCCTTACTTAGAAACCACCCATAAGTATCACCTTCTATTGTGGTTAATTTTATATGTCAACTTGACTGGGCCATGGGGTGCCCAGACATTTAGTCAAACGTTATTCTGGGTGCATTTGGGAGAGTGTTTCTGGTTGAGACGAACATCTGCATCAGTAGACTAGATAAAGCACATGGCCTTCTCTAACGTGGGTGAGCCTCAGTCAGTCAATCAAAGACCTGAACAGAGACTGAGTAAGAGGGAACTTAAGTTTGTAGTTGTGAAGAGCTGGACAAGCTGAGCAACTGAGCGCACAGTGCTTGTCTGACTGTTGAGCTGGGACATCTTCTGCTCTTGGGCTGGAACTGATACCATCAGCTCTCCTGGGCTTGCCAATTTCAGATCTTGGGACTTCAAATCCTCTACAATCATGTGCTGCTGCTGCTGCTAAGTCGCTTCAGTCGTGTCCGACTCTGTGCGACCCCATGGACAGCAGCCCACCAGGCTCCCCCGTCCCTGGGATTCTCCAGGCAAGAACACTGGAGTGGGTTGCCATTTCCTTCTCCAATGCAGGAAAGTGAAAATTGAAAGTGACGCCACTCAGTCATGTCCGACTCTTTGCAACCCCATGGACTGCAGCCCACCAGGCTCCTCTGTCCATGGGATTTTCCAGGCAAGAGTATAGAGTTGGGTGCCTTCTAGAGTACTAGAAGAGTACTAGAGTTGGCGATGGCCTTCTCCGACAATCATGTGAGGCAATTAATATATATCCTGTTGGTTTTGTTTCTCTGGAGAATCCAGACTAATATACCCACCTTGTTGGAAAGATCTGTAGTTTCTCTTTTGGCCTTTGTAGAGCAACGATGTGGGTTTTAAAAAAATTATTTACTTATTGGCTGTGCTAGGTCTTCATTGCTGCATGCAGGCTTTCTCTAGTTGGGGCGGATGGGGGCTGCTCTTCATTGCAGTGCACAGGCTTCTCCTTACTGTGGCTTCTCTTGTTCTGGAGCATGGGCTCCAGGTGCAAGAGCTTCAGTAGTTGTGGCCCATGGGTTTAGTTGCCCTGCTGCATGTGGAATCTTCCCAAACCAGAGATCGAACATGTGTACCCTGTATTAGCAGGTGGATTCTTTACCATCGGACCACCAGAGAAGTCCAAAGATTTGTTTTTGATGGAAGATGGTACTGACAGTAGCAAAGGCCAATATGAAAATAATCACCTGAATGAGGGTCAGAAGATAAAGAGTCTATATTCAATCTATTACTAGCCAGTTGGGTGAGACTGTAGGCAATTCATGCACTGTGTGTTAACTTTTGCTGCCTTTCCAACCATCCCAGACGTTAGTGGCTTGACACAACCGTTTATTTAGTTCATGATTTTTCAAGTTGACTGAGCAGTTCTTCTGGTCTGGTTTCTGCTGAGTTCCCTCAGGAATCTTGTATCAGTTGGTAGGTCTGCTGCTGGTACTGGGTGATCAAGGCCAGCTTTATTTGCATGGCTGGCAATGGGAGAAGCTGGCCAAGGCCCCAGACAACTAGGTCACTGTTTCTTTTTATCTAGCAGGCTGGCCCTGGCTTCTTCACAGGGTGATCACATTATCCCAAAGCCCTAGCACTTTCAAGTCTCTGGGGTGCACCATGTGCTGCTGTTCTGTCGGCCAAAGCAGCTGCATTGGCCACGCCCAGATTCTAGGAGTGGAGAAGGAAGCTCCACCTCTTGGTGGGAGGGGCTAAAGTCACACACCAAGGGGTGCGGACAGGGATGAGAACTGGTGGCCATATTTACAGTCTACCACACTGAGTCGGTCAATTTCACATTCATTTAATTCTCTCCGTAATCCTGGGAGGCAGGCATGAGGACTGGCATGGAATAGCCAGGGCCAACTCTGAAGCAGTCTTGTTAGTCCCTTTGAATGCTGGTTTGTGTCTTTTTATTTCCTTGGCAGTTCTGAGACAGGCATCCTGCTAACTTTTTAATATTTATTTTTGGCTGTACCCAGTGTTAGTTGGGACACACAACTAACACAGCATACAGGACCTTTCGTGGGCTTTGTAGTTGCGGCAGGCAGGCTTAGTTGCCCCAGGACATATGGGATCTGAATTCCCCAACCAGGGATCGAACCTGTGTCCTCTGCATTGGAAAGCGGGTTATTAATGATTTGACTACCAGGTAAGTCCTGGCATCCTGCTATTTTAATTCCAGTCACTCATCTGCACAGATGTCATTTCACTTGGAAGCAATAAAGTGGCAACTGCATTCCGTATTGTCGCTGAAAGAACAAGCTTTTGCGGAGTCAATGTTTATAAAGCATTTACTCTGGGCAAGGTGTTTTTTTGCAAAGAAAGGAAGGGGCCTCAGTCGAGAGAGGTAACTAGGGAAGTCTGGCTATAAGGTGTAGACGTAAATTATGTAAAGTGCCCAAAATATACAGTACATGAGAGACCAACAGAATCTCCTATTAATCTCCTGGGAAAGCATTATCTAAGTGAAAAGACTTTGTCCTTAGTTATAAGGTTTCTGCCTTCCCCTCACAGCTGTCAGAATCTCTCACCAGGCCCATCTTTTCTCTCCCTCTTTTAAAGTTTCATTTCCTTGGTTCTGCTAAGATTTCATCCACTTCCTCACTCATGCCCTGTTTCTCCCAGAAAGGCAGCATACTTTTCGTTCTTTCCAACTTCCTGTGAGCAGGTTTTATTTCAAAATCAGTGACTTCTCAGAGACTTCCTAAAATATCCAGGTGACCTTTTTTGCCTCTACTTATGCCACTTCCCATCTGGGGACTGTCCAACATCTCTTCCTATGTGTCTCTTCCCTTCTTGAAGCCCTCACTCAACTCTTACCTTATCTATGAACCTTCTGAGCATCCCTGTATTGGGACACAGATTTTATCCCAATGGACAGCTCCCTGCACCTGCCGAGGGGGTGGTGGTGCCAGCTTTATCTGCCTCAAGGAGTGAGTCCTGTGTGCCAAGCCTGGTAAAGGGAAAGTGGTGGTCATGTCGCCTCCAACTCAGTGCCTGCCTGAGGGCCTGTAACATTAACTAGAAATCATTCAGGTAGAGCTTAGCTTCTCCTGTGAGCTTTATTTATTTAACTTTTTATTTTGTTCTGGAGTATAGCCGATTCACAGCATTGTGTCGTTTCTGGTGGACAGCACAGGGACTCTGCCATGCATATACATGTTTCTTGTGTACTTCTGATTCATTTAGAAAATTCCTATATCCTACTGTCCCAACCATAACACAAATCTCTTAATTAAACAGACCCGGACTTTAACTTTCATATCTCCAGCACTTGAAACAGACCCCTCTTACATAGGTTGTGTGATTCATTGCTGATAATAATGATCTGGGTATTTCCTTCCTTTGCATCAAAGCCTAAATGATTTGCTTTTCCCCAGTCTCCACCGTTGCAGACTTGCTCTTAACTAGATGAAGTATGTTGTGCTTTTGGAAGTGTATGGCTATGGTGGGAATTCTTGCACAGTTCATTCACCTGACTTCTGTTTGCTTTTCCTTCTGTTTTTATTATTTAGTTCCACTGGGATGCTTTGGTTATTAAACCTCATGTCTCTAAAATGTACTTTCCTTTCTATCCGTTATGTGATGATTTCTTCCTGAATTCCTTCTGGTCTTCTTTGATCTTCTTCTGAATGTCCTTGCGTATCATCCTCCCATCCTCATATCTTTTTCCAAAAGATTTCATATAGTCCATCTCTGGTCATCATTTGTAACATTTTAATAAATTTTGAGCTTAAGTGGTTGTGACTTCCCTGATGAAATCCATCTTTTGCTCTGTAAAGATAATCTCAGAAATTGAATAGTCCTTATCTAGTCCCCTAGATTTTATTCAAGATCTGATGCTTGCAAATCCTTTGCAAACAATTCTTCCTTGGCTTGATTTTTCTGCCTTTGTCCATGAACTTTTATGATTACCTCTTCCTACACTGCAGTTTTTGTCTTTGATCTCAACACGAGTATCTGATTCAGGGTGTCTATTAGTGGGACAACCCCCAAAATGCTTTTGATATTTGCTTAGAACAGGTGTGATTTGGCTCAGTCAAGTCCTACCTGGATTTATCAGGCTCTATGAGCCCAAGTCATTACTACCTTCATAACTTTAAGACAGCTGATTTCTGCAAAGATATCAGACTTTCTCACTTGTACTGTCTTTCACCAACATTTTTGATAATCCTCGTGAGGCTCAAAATGTCTGACAATTTTAAGGATCCTTCCACACAATATTGGATCAAGGTGGCCCCAGGTGATGCTCTCATGACTCCTATGTTGTCCCTTCTTAGTCCTTATGGCAATTGAAACAAATGATTACTCATATAATTGTCTGCCTAATGGCTATAGACCCACTAAGCTGTTATTAAATAATAAACTCCCTTCCATATGAATAATCGTCGCTTATTCATAGAAGGAATGACAAAACATAAAAGGACATGACATTAATACATCAAGTTCAAGGTTCTCCTCTGTCATAGTTAGTTTGCACTACTATAACAAGAACATATGGACTAGTTTTATAGACAACAGAACTTTATTTGTCACTCATTCTAGAGTTTGGAAGTCCAAGGCCAAGGTGCCAGGTGCAGGTTCTGGTGAAAACCTTCTTCCAGGTTGCAGAAGGCACATTCTCCTAATAGCCTCACCTGGTGGAAGGCTCTCTGGCCTCATCTTATCCTATTGATGAGGACTCTGTTCTCTTGACTCCATCACCTCCAAGAGGCCCCACCTCCTCATACCATCACATTGGGGATTGGAGTTCAACATATGACTTTTGGGAAAAGGGGACCCAAAAATGCCCATAATGTTGCACATAAAGTTTTACTAAAGCAGTTGAGTGAAATATAGTGTTTTGATTAAGGATGTGGACTGGGACACCAGACTCCCTCCATCTGAGTTCTGTAAAGCTTTGCCACTGGGTGATAAAGTGGGTTGAATACTTTACAGAACCTTTCTATGCCTATCTTTCCTCATCTATAATATGGGGATAATATTAATCTCTCCCTTGTAGGAGCCTCTGGGGGATAAAATGAGTTAATATATGTAAAGTATTTATGAGGGTGCCCAGCACATAGTTTTTACTCATAAACATTAGTTGTGGTTCTATTTTCGTTGTTATTATATTAGTGGTGCCTTCTACAGTCCATCTGTTCTCCCCATTTCAGGATATTCTGTGAAAATTTAAGTGTTCTGCCAAAAACACTGTGAGTTCAAGGTGCTACCATCTCAAACATACCTGAGAAGCACTATTAAACTTGTTTTTCCTCTCACAAAATTGGGGAGGGGTATACATTTTTTCTTTGCCCAATGTCAACACACCTGGGGAGATCTTATTGCCAGATGAAGGAAACAAGAGGTTGATCCCTGCCTCTTCTTTCCATTCTCAGTGAAGTGAGTTCTTACATCAGGGTGCTGGCTCCAGATTGGAAGAGAGCCTCATTCTACACAGAAAAGCTATGGGTAAGGGTAAATAATACTACGAGGGCAAAGCTAGCAAGTGGCTGAAGCTGGTAGGTAGCACCTTCTTTTAAACTTAAACTCTCAACCCCTTTGATATTCGCCTTTCAGTTGCCTGTCCTGGATGTCCTCTAGAGAGGACCTCTTGAATGTCACGGTGATACTCTTCCACTTTCTCCTTGCTCTCACCCCAGTGCTAAGGATCCAGGGCCATCACAGAAGACCCTGCTACCCTAGGTCCCCTGATAATCCCCTAGATTATCATATCCCACTGCCTTTGCCCACCTACTGTACTTCTCTGGATTCAGAAAGCTTGGGTACTCCTGCCCCCCACCACATACACAAACACACTTTCAGGCTCTCTGTGCCTCACAAATGCTTCCTGAGAAACTAATTCATACTTCCAGAGAAAGAGTATTATTGGTTTAGATCAGGGGCTTTGGATCCAGGAAGACTTGAGTTGGAATTTGGGGTTGGATGCAAATTGTCTGACTAGGCAACTTGCTTATCATTTTTGAGCATCTTTCTTCTCCTTCGAAAAATGGGGGTATCAACTCCTATTTCGGAGAGCAGTTGGAATAATTAGCTGAGACATATCTGTAGCATTGAGCACAGGCCTGGTTTACAGTAAGCAGTAAAAAACCAGAAGCAATTATTGTCGTCTTATGCTAATAGGAAGACTTTTGACAAAGTAGTCCCTCTGCCTAATTCTGTTTTCTCTACCTGGTAAAATAACTTTTATAAAGATGGTGCCTTCTGTTTTGATGCCCAGAATCCCAAATTAGGGATTCTCTTCATACAGTTCCAGCCTATGGGTCATTTTGGTGAACCAGCAAGAGCAAAGATTGAGCAAGGAGAGGTATAGACTCTAATTCCTGCTTGGCTGCTAACAAATCAGGTGATTTGGGGCAACTTATTATTCCTGGAGGGCCATCAGTTTTTTGCCTGTAAAAGGGAGAGTTGGGATAAAATGGGCTTTTAAGTCCTTTATGCTAATAGTTCTGACATGTTATGATTCTATACAAAAGGGTTATTCTCTGAGTGGGTTCTTTTATTTACACTGAAGAACATTAGCCGATAACGTTTTCTTTTTTTCTTCGGAGACAGTTTGTGCACCTTTACCTTGCCTCACATTTTCCACCAGCAAAAACAGTAGTTGAAGGTAGACAGTGGGTTTGGTCATTCTAGGTTGGGATTGCCACACCAGTGCTTCTCCTTGGGCCAGTTATTTAAGTGCTCTGAGCCTCAGTTACCTTATCTGTTGAATGGTGATAGAGTAGATGTGAAGGTGAAAAGAGAGAAGGCATAGAAATATTTAACACCAAAGGCTAAAGTTTCATGTCCCATAGGGCATAAACCAGTTTTATCTCTAACCTAGTGACCTTTTTTCAGAATGTCTTTCTTTGTGGACAGTGAACACTCTGTTACCATCTTCCTGGTTCCTTCATTAATTAATGAGTTTAATAAAATCCTTGACAGGTGTTTTTATTTTTGTATGACAATCACCTTTTAAACTTTTTGAAAATTACTCTTTGACAACTCCTACCTAACTGCCTTGACACTTTTCTAAATAGACTGACATTGGCAAAACTAACTTTCCTAGAAATGCTGATTTAGTTCACTTCAGTTGCTCAGTCCTGTCTGATTCTTTGCAACCCCATGGACTGCAGCATGCCAGGCTTCCCTGTCCATCACCAACTCCCGGAGCTTGCTCAGACTCATATCCATCGTGTAAGTGATGCCATCCAACCATCTCATCCTCTGTCATCCCATTCTCCTGCCTTCAATCTTTGCCAGCATCAGGGTCTTTCCCAATGAGTCAGCTGTTCGAATCAGGTGGCCAAACTATTGGAGGTTCAGCTTTAGCATCAGTCCTTCCAATGAATATTCAGGACTGATTTCCTTTAGGATGGACTGGTTTGATCTCCTGCAGTCCAAGGGACTCCCAAGAGTCTTCTCCAACACCACAGTTTAAAAGCATCAATTCTTTGGCACTTAGCTTTCTTTATGATCCAACTCTCACATCCATACATGACCACTGGAAAAACCATAACTTTGACTAGATGGACCTTTGTCAGCAAAGTAATGTCTCTGCTTTTCAATATGCTGCTAGGTTTGTTATAGCTTTTCTTCCAAGGAGCAAGCGTCTTTTAATTTCATGGCTGCAGTCACCATCTGCGGTAATTTTGGAGCCTAAGAAAATAAAGTCTCTCATTGTTTCCATTGTGTCCCCATCTATTTGCCATGGAGTAATGGGACTGGATGCCATGATCTTCTTTTTGAATGTTGAGTTTTAACTTTTTCACTTTCCTCTTTCACCTTCATCAAGATGCTCTTTAGTTCCTCTTTGCTTTCTGCCATAAGGGTGGTGTCATCTGCGTCTCTGAGGTTATTGATATTTCTCCCAGCAATCTTGATTCCAACCTGTGCTTCATCCAGCCCGGCATTTCGCATGTACTCTGCATGTAAGTTAAATAAGCAGGGTGACAATATACAGCCTTGACGTACTCCTTTCTCAGTTTGGAACCAGTCCATTGTTCTATGTCCGGTTCTAACTGTTGCTTTTTTACCTGCATATATATTTCTCAGGGGGCAGGTCAGGTAGTCTGGTATTCCCATCTCTTTCAGAATTTTCCACAGTTTGTTGTTATCCACACAGTCAAAGGTTTTAGCATAGTCAATAAAGCAGAGTAGATGCTTTTCTGAGTTCTCTTGCTTTATTATGATCCAACAGATGTTGGCAATTAGATCTCTGTTTCCTCTGCCTTTTCTAAAACCAGTTTGAACATCTGAAAGTTCTCAGTTCACATACTGAGAATTGAAGCCTAGCTTGGAGAATTTTGAGCATTACTTTGCTAGTGTGTGAGATAAGTGCAGTTGTGTAGTAGTTTGAACATTTTTTGGCATTGCCTTTCTTTAGGACTGGAATGAAAACTGACTTTTTCCAGTATGGTAGCCACTGCTGAGTTTTCCAAATTTGCTGGCACATTGAGTGCAGCACTTTAACAGTATCATCTCTTAGGATTTCAAATAGCTCAGCTGGAATTTTATCACCTCCACTAGCTTTGTTCATAGTGATGCTAAGTTATTGAAAACTACAAAAAGCACACTGAGTTTTTCCATTTTTATACTTTCTTTCCTCTTCATCCTTCTGTCAGTTAGCCAGCTAGGGTAAGGGTAGAGAAAAACCCCTTGGGAGAGGAGTATTCTACCCAATAGAAAAAGAAGTAGGCAAGCCCTAAGATAAGCCTAGCAGAAAGAGATACTTTAATTATGGTCTTTACATTTATGACCAGCAAGATAATGAAAGAAGGTAATTCTGAAAGCTTTCCGTCAGTTTTAATGGGCCTTAAAGCCCTGAGAAAAATAAGAGTCAATGGCTGGTGTCCATAAGGACTTTTTTTCTCCTCCTCCCCTGACAGCCACTGACAGGATCATTTTGTATTTGCAACTGCTATCAACGAAGCATGGAGAAAAGGCCTGTAAGGCCAGGAGGATGAGAGCAACCTTCCCGAAAGATCTCTATGGTCATCACTATGGCAATAATAGTTACTATAAATTTCATTCTGCTTTTCTATACAGTATGTACTTTGTGGAGCTCAAGGCTATAGGGTTTAGGTCACATGAAATCACACTAGCATAAAATCATGCTGTGTAATCTTGCAAGAGTATTTTATAAAACTGCAAAGAGAACCTTTGCAACAAGATAAAGATTATTACCAATGCAGATCATTGACTAGTACAATTATTTATGCAATGTTAATAGTTTTATGGAGATTTTCAGATAAAGTGTCAGTTTGACAGTGTATTTGGATTGTTAAACCACTGCCAGTTTTCCTCACCAAGGATATGGCTTATTATTTCGGGGTAAAAATGTAAATTAACTGCCAACCAGCTCTCAGTCGTTGTCTGACAGTTTCTCTTTATTATCCGCAATTAAATCATAAGGACAAAAGGCATGCCTTCTATGTATCATGTAGGCGCACTTCACTCTGCACAGGGTAAAATTTCAGGGTTACCAACTCTCCGACAGACAGCTTTACAGACATCTAGCACTAACTACATAAAGACCCTTCATGAAGGAAGGAGGGTTGCGCGCTCACCAGTGATGGCAGGGTGGGATGAAAACTCTCCAAGAGGCATCTCGAGGTCTAGAGAAAACAATTGAACACTGAAAAAAAGGAGGGAACGCAGAGAAAAAAGATGAAAAACGAGAAAGACAAGCCAAAAGAAGCAGAGCCAACGACTTAACAGACTAAAAAAGAAAGATCATAACAAGCGGAAACAAAGCATAGCCGAACTCCAGTGGCAAAGCAAGCTGAAAGCGAGAACGCACGAGGTACAGAGACTACAGCCCCCAAAATCCCTTGCGGCACCTCGTCCCAGGGCGTCCGTCTCCTAGGCAACCCCTGTAAACAAGATGGCGACCTCCGGGAGAAAGCCCAAGTTTCCGAAGCCTTCCTCTCCCCAGGGAGGCACGAGCAGTTCACAAACTGGAGTGCAGTCAAAAGTGTTGCACTCAGAAAAGGATCGTCACTCTTGTTGGTCTCCTTTTCCCATGGGGCAGAGACCGAAAAATACTTTATGCAAAACCTCCTCCTACCTGCTGCAGCACCTCATTCACCGCTCTCAGGAGTCAGACGTGGACAGAGATTACTACGACCTGGAAGAGGGCGAGGGCGAGGGCGAAGTGGAATCCGAGGAGTCCTCAGAATCCGAAATGCTGAATTTTGAGGTGTGCCTTCCCCTCCACCCCTCACCCCCTCAGTTCCTTCTCCAGCGGTCAGAACCCCTTCACCAGCCTACGGCTGAGCCCCATTCCTAGGGCTCCTTGCCTCCCGGAGAGCCTCTTACTGCTCCGAGAATCCCCTTCTCTCCTCCCCATTTCCGTTAGTTACCCCATTTCCTCACCCTTCATTTTTCATTAGCACATGTGATTCCTTAAGAGTCGTTACGCAGCGTTCTTACAAAAAAGTATCTATTTGTATGAGAGTTGTGACTTTGACTTTTTCAAAATTATACCTCTACAGCGTTGTGAATTGACAAGAGTCCCACCTCTGCACCCTCTGTACCTTCTCCAACACTCTCCTCAGGTTCTAGTCCCTTCATCCCCCTTCCTCTAGGATAAAAACAAAAACGAAAAAACCCCTCTTGAAGTAATCTTATGTGCTGCTCTTCCCTTTTCCATGGGATCTTTCCAACCCAGGGATCGATCTCCCACATTGCAGTCAGATTCTTTACCAGCTGAGCCACAAGGAAAGCCCATTTTATTCCTCAAAGACAAACTGACTTGAAAGTTTTATATATTACTTATGCCAGGGGTATATAATGCATTATACAGACACACATGCACAAACTGCTCACTGTGAGAGTATTTTAGGATATGGGGAATGTCCCAACATTCCCATCAGTGATATCTGTTGGCAGCTTGGCCTTTCACACTGATAATATAAATTCCCTCTTTTCTACAATGTCTCATCTAAACACCACCCAATTCCTCTTCTTACACTTATTATCATCCTGTTCCTTCCTTAGATCCTTACCTGCCTTCTTGTCTCTTTCCACTTCATATCCTACCAATTCCTTCTCTTGACTTTCTAATGAATTGTTTGCTTTCTTTGAAAATGTAAATTGATTTGCTTTCTTTTAGTAAACGGTTAGGTTTTCCTCTTTGTCTTGGTTGCCAGGAAATACAACATTTTTCCCCCTTAATTCAAATTTTTTCTTAATTTCAATAGTTTTTCTCTAGATTACATTTTTCTCTTCCCTTTCCTCCTCTTTGATAGTATAAATTGCTTCAGACTCTTTTCAGAAGTAGATATAATAGAGAAATAATTTCCAACATCCAGTTCTGTGAAGTCCTTCTGACATCCCCTCTGTCTCCTTGTACCTTTTCATTTCCTAGTCAGCTTTCTTTCCCCCTTGAGCTCAAACAGGTTTCTCTTTTTTAATGCCTGTTCTCATCTCCATTCCTCATTTGTCCTATTTTTTCTTGATTTCCCCTCTGTGACTTGCAGTGTCTTCTGTTACTCTGGTTCAGCCACTGACTATCTACACTGTGTCCCTGCTTGGGTTCCCTTCTTTTGTAATATCCTTTTGTTCAGTTTCCACATTTGGCCCATTTTTTCTACCCTCACCTTCCCCCCACCCCGCCAGTCTTCCACTTTTCCTCTTCTTCTCCTTCCTTTTACATAGGCTAAACATCAATTTTTCTTAAAAGTGAGCCATAGAAAAGTATTACTTATTTTGTTAATCTTTTGTTGATTTATTTGCCATGCTTATTAAGTAACTATTGCAAAACTGTAGCAATGTTTTTACAGCTTTGAGATGTTTATATGGTTTCCACCATCTTTCACCCCAGAGGAATTAACAAATGAACCACCAGTTTACTTTATTATTCTAATTAACGTGTATTCTTCAGCTATGGGGTTCATTAATACCATTGTTAATCTGTCTTCAGTATGCTGTTAAAAACCATAGAGGGGGAGGGGGTTGACTTGAACTAGTTAATCCTTTTTCTCTTGTTGACTCTGTGTAGAAAAAGTGTATTGTTTCTTTCATTTATGTTCCAAATATTAATATTTATTTTATGTTTTCACATTTTAGTTTTTATGGTGTCTCATATGTGTTGGTATGTTGAGTAAACTGAAGTTTTAAGAGGAAATACCTGAACTTTTCTGTTCAGTGATATATTTTCCATATCCTAGCCTGATTAATATTTATAAGTCTCTGATGGTCAAAATGACGAAGTGCCTAATTACATTAGGCTCAGTGAACTTGAGGGAGGTCAAGCAGAATATTGTTCAGAACATTACCTCTGGAATTAGATATTTGTATAAAATCTTTTGTTCCTTGTGAGATCTTGAGCAAGTTATACTTTCTGCGTCTCATCTGCAGTATGGGAATTATAACAATACCTACCTCACAGGAGAGTTGTGAAAATTAAATGAGATCCTATGTGTAAGGTACTTAGCACAATATATCATTTATACCGTTACTAACACAAGTAATAACTTACCCGTTCTTATCTACTAACTACAGCCTATCAATTGACTTCATTAATTCAGCCTTCATGGAACAAACGTTCATGAATGATTATTCTCTAGGAAGTACTCTTTTGACAATATAGGTCAGAAGAAGTGTCTGGACCTGCAATACATTTCTCCTGACCCAGAAAGCCACTCTTTGCCAATAACTTTATGTGGCTAATAGTGCCTATTCATTGAATAGTTATAAACATCAAATCTAATGGGAAAGTCTGTGTTAAAGTTCTTAACATAGTGTCTGATACAGCGTGGGCTCTCAGAAGATTTTAGGTGTAATACATAATAGCTACAGTGATGCCTGAGGAAAAGGAGATTGTGATGGAGGACGTGCATGGTCCCAGCTCTCAAGGTGAGATAAGACTGTGAGTAAACCATAGCTCTTCAGCCTGTGAACAGATGCTTACAGTGATAGCTGGATTCCAGGGTTGGCGGAAGACTTGAAGGGAAGTAAACCCTTGTTTGGGTGCAGAGGTGGGGTATGGGCAGGCAGATGCCATCTTTCCAAGTGATAAATTATAGGTAAGAACAGAAAAGGTACATGGGTCGGAGGCCAGATTGTGGAGAGCTCTGGCTGTTGTGCTTCCTAAGTGGCGCAAGTAGTAAAGAACCTGCCTGCCAGTGCAGGAGATACAAGAGACACAGGTTCAATCCCTGGGTCGGGAGGAGGGCAAGGCAATCCACTCCAGTATTCTTGCCTGGAGAGTCCCATGAACAGAGGAGTCTGGCAGGCTAGAGTCCATAGTGTGGCACAGAGTCGGACACAACTGAAGCGCACACACACTGGGCTGCTGTAGGGACGGTGGGCTTGACTCTTAAGCAGTAGGGAACCTCTCTTGTGGCCGAGGGGGTTAGATTAGAGGGTGGTAAGTCTGGAGACAGGGAGATCAGTGAGAAGATGAGCAGCATCTATTCAGGAGAGACAAGAGTCTGGATTAAGGCAGTGGGAATAGAAGGGAAGCTAGTGATGAAAACATGTTTAGAATGAGCCACTAATTGGACATGGCAAGTCTAGGTTGACTGCCAGGTCTATGGCATGTTCCAGGGGGATATCAGGCCACTAACTACCATGGGAAACAATGACAGGTGGAGCTTTGCATTCGGGAGGTGGGCATGTGAATCATGGAAATCAGGAGAGGGTCAGAGACCTGGAAATCATCAGCACTGGAGTCTGTGGGGTCATCCAGGAATAGAAGAAAGACGAGAAGGGGAGGGCCAAGGAAAAACCCTGGGATACAGGTATCTCAGAAGATGAAGAGGATTTGGGGTTAGGGGAGGGAACTGGAAAGGACTGGAAAGAGAAAAGGGAGAAGAAAGAAGAGCTGTATGGGTGGGAAGTCAGAGCAAAAAAGAATCTCAAGAACAGGGGAGAGGGTTACGTTGCCAAGAGGGTAAGTGGACCGTGAAAAGGGCTATTTGTGGGCCATTGGAGATCTCGACCCATATGCGTTTTGTGATGTGGCGAAGCCTACATCACCTAACTGGAGTGAGGTGAGACATGAGTGGGAAGTGAACAAGGGGACGTTGAAGAGTAAAACAGCAACTCTGGAGGAGCTTGGCTATTAAGGGAAACTCCAGCTACCGCTGAAGGAATATGCAGGACCCAAGGGCCCCTTGTAGAACAGAAGCGACTCACATGCTCATAGAGCTGGAGAAGTGACAGCCTGGAGAATGACAGTGGAGAGTGACTTGTCGAAACCACAAGCAAAAGATAGTACTATTGATGATCCCTGAACATGGTCTCTGGGGAAAGGGAGCGGGACCCTGTGTGTGGACAAGGAACTGTTCTCCTCCGAGACCCCAGCAAGAAGCTGACTTGAGTGTGGCACCAGAATGCATGCTTGTGGGTCTTTCCTGGCTCACTCAGAAGCGGGCAGGGAGTAGGCTCATTAATTCATCCAGCCCATGTTTGGGGGCCCACCATGTACTAGGTACTGTCTGCCCCCACCCAACCTTACACTTTAGCTATTTGATCTCTTTGTAGTTTCCCCAATGGGCCACACTTGCCTTTGCAGTTTTGTACATGTCCCTTGTGCCCACAGTACCCTTCTTGGCTTTCTTCTGCCCTTTCTTCCGCTTTGTCAGAATAACTCATAGCTTTGGGTGTCAATAGCTGTCTCTCCAAGGAAGCATTTGCTAAGCCCCTACTCCTCGCTAGAACTGCCTTGAAGTGGGAACTCTGCTAGTCAAGGCACCTTGCCCACCTCTATAATAGTTTATGTAACTCCTGAAATCATCTGTATACTTGTCTAGCATGTGTTTGGCATGCTAGAAAGATTTTTTATCCCAAATGGATGATGAACATGACATCATCCCTGCCTTGACACAGTAGTTGATCGTGAAGTTGATTCAGGTTTGGGTTTGTGTGGTACAGTTGCAATCAGCACAAGGAGGCAGAGACTTGAGGGTAGAGAGACATTGAAATTGCCCAGGGGTGACCCAGTCAGGAAGGAAGTATAGTTGGGAGGGGACAGACAGACTCGGAGAAAGAGGTGGATGAACAGACTGAAGATTTTGTTGTGGTCAGTGGGATCCGAGAGCAATGGAAGATTTGAGTTCTGAGGTTTCTAAGGTGGAGCAGTTTAGCATGATGACTGGGTCCAGGGCACAGCCAGGGGAGTGAGTGGCTGAAGTTATCTGGAGATCAATTTTTAAATGTTTGGAGTTGAGAAAGTAAAGGAACGTGTGTGTGTGTGCATGTGCTTGGAGTGGTTGGGATGTTGAGTGGCCTTCCTTAGGGATTCTGAAGCCACCCAGCACACAGATTGGGCCAGTCAAGGTCTGAAAATGACCAAAGACCAGAAGGTGAGAGACATGACACTGACAAATGGCAGGAAACTTAAAGAGGTGTTGGGGGGGTGGCCATGGAGAGTCTTGCCTTGGGGATCTGGGACACTGCTGATATGTGGCCAGTCTCTGTATCAATGGCTGTGTTGAAAAACAGACCTACTGTGAGGAAGGAATGCTGCAGCATCTTGTTTCCAGGAGCCGGAGAGAGTGGGCTATGTGAAAAGTTTGAGAGATAAGGTGACACTGTCTTACCTCAGTTCCTTCCCAGGCCATCTATAAAAAATAGTAACTTTGTTGTGAAAAGTAGATCTCTTTCCCCCATTTTGTGAACAGATCGATTGGTATCAATGAATGAGACATTAAGATATGGAATTTCTGAATTCATCAATTCGTACTAACAACTCCCATTTATTGGGAACACTTGCTGTGTTCTAGGCACTGTGCTAGGAGCTTTATGTTCACAATTACTTTTAATATCTTCAAAACATTAAAAGAAAACATACCCTATTTATAGATGAAAAATATGGGCTCAGAGAAAACTTTGTCTCTCAAAGTTATATATTCAAAACAGCAGATCTGGGCTTCAGACCAAGCCTGCCCAGCTGTGAGCGGTATTTGATTCTCTAAGATAGTGGTTGGATGGCATCAGTGACTTGATGGACATGAGTTTGAGCAAGTCCATCTGGAAGATGGTGAAGGATAGGGAAGCCTGGCACTCTGCTGTCTGTGGGGTCGCAAAGAGTCAGACACGACTGAGCTACTGAAAAACAGCAACAAGGATAGTGGAAATTTGGGAGGAAATACAACTTTCTATAAAAGCACAACCCTACATACTTATGCCCTCAGTACTGGCAGTCTGAACAGCACTTCTGATTCCCAAGTTAATGTAAAGTGGTCCAAAATACCTGAAAGAGTGTTTTGCCTTCATAGTCCACGTACCAGTTATATTGGTTAGTAGTATTGGTGTGACTGACAACATTACTCTATTTTGTGTCCTAATGCTGATGTTAGTGTTAATGTGTCAGTCATTATAGAGTTGCCGGCAGCACAAACACAGCACTATTATCTCTTCTCTTTGGGAGAAGGGGGAGAGGGAGTGTAGGGCTATCACTGGTTCATGGTATTTATAGACTAAGGACCAGCCTCCTTCTTGAAATTATTATCCTTTTAATTTTGTGAATCCAGCAAGATTAGCCAATGCAAGGTGAACCCAAGGACCCATTTTCTCCAAAAGAATACCAGATGTAGAGAAGTCTTTATGGTGCGACCCTCCTTTGGGGTGTGGACAGACAGCCAAGTGCAGTTAGTGGTTAGGCAGGCAATGCCTTGAGGTCAGGCAGATTCTGATTTGTATTCTGGGCTCTGTGGTTTCAGGCAAGTTGCGGTCTGTGAGCCTTAGTTTCTTTATTTGTAAAATGGAGCTAAGAGTACCATCCTCAGAATTGTTAGGAGGATCAGTGAGTGGACCCACTGAGAGCTCTTAGCACCGAAAGGCGCTCAGTGCTAGCAGCAGTGAGACATTGATGGGATAGATACATTTTTTAATTGTCTGTAATATGCATGGGTCTTCAACACAGTATTCTTGGGGGCCAGTAAATTTTCGAAGTCTCAGCTCCCAGATGTGTAATATACTAAATAAATGCTGGATATGATGAAGTGGATTTTTTCATTTCTAATGGAAGTCCTTTCTTTGTCCACCTGTCTGTTTTGTTTTGTTTTGTGTTTTTCAGGGAGGATTTGATGGGGTCCTGAGAGAGGAGGTCGTGGCTGAGAAGCTCTACCAACTGGGGCGCTCAGGCTCTGGGACAGAGCAGGTCTACCTCAGCCTGACTTTATCAGTGAGTATGACAAGGTCACCATTGGGTGGCTCCATCTTGACCCTGGTTGGACCATATCCATGTTGTCTGATACTCACAGTTATTTTGGTGATCCCAGATCTCTGAGTCTTGCATTTGACAGAGAATGGCAGTGAGTTATTTATGTTTGACATCAAAGAGCCCTGGCTAGTCCAGTAATCAGCTGCCTTCCCCCCAATTCCTTTGTTTCATTTCCTTCACAGTCTGTTTCTTTCATCTTAAGCAGTCTGTTTTATAGTAATCAATGCTTTCTTTCTAGGAGGTTGAATTTGATTCTGTAAAGCCAATCAAAAACTCTTTTAAGAATTTTTTTTTTCTCTGATCAGTGGCAGGACTAAAATTTATATCTGAATCTAGGGAAACAAAGTATTTTGGTATTGACTTGGCCCCCCTCCCATAAATATGTAGCTGTGACCTATAGCTCACTTTCCAAAAGATATCCATTAGGAAAGAAAACATGTATTGTTATTCATCAATTTATAAGATTTTGATACCAGCACAGAATCTGGGCTCTAAATTTATCGTAAGAGAGGCTGTAAGAGCAGATTACTTAGGATTTCAGCTTTTGTCCTCATTTAGTTTCTTTATAGGAACACAACTTATCTCTTTCTGCTTCTCATGTTGTAAAGCAGTAACTACTCCTTGGAGGTCCACAGCATAAGTGCAGATATGTTGGTGGAAAAAGCACGCTGAAACTCTGCTCCGGCACCCTACTTTGGCTCAAGCATATATAATTCATAGCAAGGCTGTTTTGTCTTAGATGTGGACAAGCGAACTACCTAAGAAATGTTAAGCCCCTTTCAACCATGCTGCTTTCACGGCATGTCCTTTGACAACAGCATACGAAAGCTCTCATCTTTTGCTGTTTTCACTTCACAGTGTTTTAGGGATGACTCCGCGAGTCAGGCAGTAACATACAGGGAGCACCTTGGGTGCGTTGCCCTGTGTTAGGCTTTGGAATGGAAGATAGTTCCCGCAGCCTGTACATCCCCACATAAGTTCCTTTGAATCAAAATTCTACTTGCGTACACAGTACCTCGCCTTAAATTGATCTGCAAAAGAGCACAGTTCTTTAAATCTTATTTCAGCTAGATGGACTGAAGCTTAACTTACTTTGTCACTGACCTCCTTACATTTGAGATATTATATGTTGATTTACTTTGCCCTAATAACCTGCCTTACAGAATACACTTTCTTAAGGTTGGCCAGGTTAGTGATTCCCCCCCCCTTATATCTTACTTATGTTACATTTAATTTTTAAGCTTTCTTTTATTACTTGTGTGCACAGTTTCTCTCCTCCCCAAAGTCATAAGTTTTTAAGGGCTAAATATAACTCTAGTCCATCATTATATGTATTTCTCATCATGCCAAGCTTAATGCTTTGTACATAGTAGGTTTTTTAATAACTATTACTGTTCTAGTGGCCTTCATTAAACATCCTTATCATTCTTATATTTGAGAACTTGCTTATAATGACACTTTATCAATTGGCTTTGTCTGACTCTGGCATCACAGCATAAACCAGTGACATGAATCTTTGTTCAAATTCCTCTCCAACCCCTCAGGAAGTTCAGTAGATGCAAGATTTCATGGAGAGCATCTGAGACGTGGATTCTGGAAATTTAGAGTTGCTTCTCTATTACTGACTTGCTAAGTGATTTTAAGCTATTTGTGTACTTCTCTGTACCCCACATGCCTCCTCACTCCACTGGGGATAATGTGCCCTACAGATCTCACAGATTTGTTTGATCAGATGAGATTATTGTGAGAGAGCTTTGAATACCAAGCCTGAGAAAGTATAGGAAGTATTGTTATTAATGATTACTTGATTAGGTGTGAACTCGTCTAACATTTTGTTTGCATTCTAGGCATTTGCTTTTTCTTTTCTTCTACAAGATAAAGCCTTTGGCTTTACTGCTTTTATGTGTGTGCATGTTTATATAAAGTAGAAAACTCTGCTCTAAAGATGTTCATGAACACTGCTTTAATTTGCCTTTTCATGTTGTATTTGTTCTTGTTAACAACCCTAATTTTCCAAGCTATTATTTCCTTCAGAGGAATGTATTTTTGATGGGGTTTGTAGTCTCTTTTGAGATCCTATTAGTAATAGGCTTCAGGTCTTATCCTCTCACTCCTACAATACTTTCAAAAGAAATTCTGGATTTCTCCATCAACTTTTATTTCCAGATGTCTTGAGAAGCCTGAGTACTCATCTGCTAAAGCCACATTAAAGCCTTTTACCTTTTATTTTCTCAGGATCTTGATTTAACTGACGTTAGCATCCTCTGTGGATATGTTCACCTACAGAAGTTGGATCTTTCAGTAAATAAAATTGAAGGTATGTCGTTGTCATTCTAGTAAATCGATGGATCACTGAATTATTACAAAATTTAAGCTTTGCAGAGTGCAATATACTTTGTTTTTATTTTTATTTTTTTATTTGTTATTTTATTTGTTTTCTGCAATATACTTTAATACTACCAAACTTGATATAAATGCTATTGTGGATGAGTTTATGCATTGATCCTCTATTTTCCATGAGAGAGAAAAAAAAAAATCACCTCTGACTGATGAGAAAAGAAAAACTCAGAGGTCAGCAAACACGCTGTATTATGCAATGGTTGAGACACACTCAGTGATATTGAAGAGTATCAGATGAAATGTTTGCTCTTCCCTTTCCAGAGATGGATCGTTACTTTAATGCTTCCTGAATATTTGATGGTTCCCATTTCTTTCCCTCTATTAGTTTATTCAGTGCAGAGAAATTAGTCCTTTTCTTTCCCCTTTAATGGATGCTTTTCTTTAATTTGCATTTGCATCTACATCTTAATCCTGGCTAGCTACTTCATTTCTTATTTGAGCATCAAGGATTCAGAGTCTTTTCCCCCCCTCTCTTTGCTCTCTCTGTGTAGCTGGTGGATTCTTACAGGTCTAACTCTGCCATTTATAGTTCCTTATAAGGTATCTGTTGTGATACTTTGTTCACATTTAACGAAATTAGTGACATTTTCTTCAAAGCTTGATCCTTATTTCTGTAATGATTTTCTGATCTTATTTGAAATTTCTGACCTGCTTCTTTCTTCACTGATAACCTTTCTATTTACTTCTTTAGCTCTTTTTTTAAGACCATTAAGGGTTGCTGATATGGTCTTCTCTGATTCATTTTCTGATTTCTTCCTCCCATCTGACTGCAGTAATTAAAATTCACTTCTTTCAATGGCTAAGACACATTCCAGTATATTTTAATTCTAAAGTGTTACTGTTTTGAAACACTTGTTATGATTTTTTTTTCTATTTTCATATAACTTTTTTTTTGAAAATTACAAATGTGCACAATAGAGAGGTTTGTAATGAATATTCAGGTTCAACAATTATCAGCCTGTGGCCTTTCTCGCCTCACCCACCCTCCCCTGCTCCCCTCCCCAGGGCTATTTAAGGCAATTCCCAGATATTATATCATCAGGAAGACTTTTTAGTGTTACTAGCAAGTGCTCTCCCCACAACCCATACCTCCAAGATTGTTTTCACTTACTAGATAAGGGGTTGCAGGGACTCCAAGAATTTTTAGTGCCCGATGAAAGGGAAATGTGGCTTCACACCTTTACCCCTTGAGCAAGTAGTCCTTGGGAGCAAATGAAGCTTTCCACTTCAGATCAGTCTCTTTCAATCTTATATGTCATTTTTTATTAACTCATTGAGTGTTCAGGAACCTACTGTGAGTGAAATGAGTAAAAGTGAAAAGTATTAGTCGCGTCCAGCTCTTTGTAACCCCATGGACTGTAGCTTGGCAGGCTCCTCTGCCCAGGGAGTTCTCCAGACAAGAATACTGGAGCGGGTAGCCATTCCCTTCTCCAGGGGATCTTCCCAACTCAGTGATCAAACCCAGGTCTCCTGCATTGCGGGCAGTTGCTTAACCATCTGAGCCACCAGGGAAGCCTGTGTTGTTGTTACTCAGTTCAGTTTAGTCGCTCAGTCGTGTCCAATTCTGTGACCCCATGTACTGCCACACATCAGGCTTCCCTATCCTTCACCATCTCCAAACTCATCTCCAATAAGTCGGTGATGCTGTCCAATCATCTTGTTCTCTGTCGTCCCCTTCTCCTCCTGCCTTCAGTCTTTCCCAGCATCAGGGTCTTTTCCAATGAGTTGGCTCTTCTCATCAGGTAGCCAAAGTATTGGAGCTTCAGCTTTAGCATCAATCCTTCCAATGAATATTCAGGGTTGATTTCCTTTAGGATGGACTGGTTTGATCTCCTTGCTGTCCAAGGGACTCTCAAGAGTCTTCTCCAACACCACAGTTTGAAAGCATCCATTCAAAAGCATAGTGCATATTTTTCTTTTCAAGAGAACAGCTTTTTTGATGGCCTGATATAGACCAGATTTCAACTTACATCAGAATTACCTGGAGGGAGCCTATTAAAACAGAGATGCCCGTGCCCCACCCTCAGACTGTCTGATTCTGTGGATCTGAGGTGGGACTTGAGAATTTGCATTCCTAATTACTTCCCCTGAAAGCAGAGACAGGAACCACGGATGCAGACACGAGGAGCTCCTGCCATCTGGTGGACACTGCAGTCACTACACCGAATAGAGAGAGGAGTCCAGCAACCCAGACGCTGAATTTTTTTCTATCAGAGTAATTCGAAAGCACTGGGTGTATACCAGATGTGAAATGTACTCGCCATCCAAATGGTAGCTGCTGCTTCTGCTTTAAGACAGTGCTCCACAGTGCAGCACTTACCTGCCCACAGAAAGATCAACTTCAAGGGGACATGGGGGCCTGTGGAAATGAAAAGGGTCCATGGAGATCATCGCTGACAGACGTGAAGCTGATCTCGGCTGGCGCAAATAGGCAAAACTGTAGGCAAATAGGCAAAGTTGTGAAGCAATTATGTTTCTCCTTAGCTTTCCTCTTACAGGCAGCCTTCCTGGATTTGCTCATGAATTCCCACCAAAGTGTTGATGTCTTAATGTTTTGTAGTTTCATGAGAAAGACAGGCTAAAGAAGTCTGTGGTTTAGACCAGAGAAATGAAGTTGAAATTGGTAGGAGTCTCATGGCTTCTGCCACCCTGAGAAGCAAAGATGTTGAGAGGATGAGTGGGGAGGACCCTCACCTTACCAGCTCCACATTTTTCATGGCACAACCCGAGTTCAGCTATGCTCCCTTCTCCTGGCTTGGGAGGTGACTCTGTTACCTGGTGAAAGGAGAAGCACTTTGCTGGGCTTCAGGGGTGTGGAGGCTGTGTTCTCCTCCAGAGGCCATCCTCTGAAGAGTTGTGATGGCTGATTGTGTGATCTAGAGTGAAAAGATGGGTGGAGACGCCCATTACTGGTAGAGATGGTGCTGTAAATCCATAAGATGTGGCTCTTCCCAAGCCTCTCCCTGATTGTCCTGCTGCCGCAATGTCTGTCTCCTGTCAAGTGACAGAGAGAAGCAGCACAATGCTTCACTGTTTCTTATGTTGTATATGTCGTGTCGTTAGCACTGAATATTAGCACAATAGTCTTTTACTTAGTATTCTAGGTACAGAATATTGGCTGGGGATAAAATGCAAAACTCAGACATGGTTTCGAACCAGCCCAGAATCAAAGTAAAATAATAGCCATAATTTAAATCACTTCAAATAATAAATGAGATTTAAGATTGAGTCCATCTGAAACAAAATGTAATTTATAACAAAGAACTAATTGTGGCATTTGCCGTCTTTCTGAAAAGACCTAATGCAGTTATTCAGGGGCTAATTATTGAGAGGATTATGTAAAGCTTTAGTTCCTCCCAGCCTGGCATTTTTGAAGCATTGACTGTTAGCAGCCCAGAGAGAGTGAGCTGGGACTCAGGAAACCTTGGCCATTTCTTTCTTGAAGGTGCTGGAAAATGGGAAGGAGGGGTGAGGGGGCCCTGGAGAAGAAGGTTACATTGTAGGCTCATGATGTGCTTTCCATGCTGTGTGTGTGTGTGTGTGTGTGTGTGTGTGTGTGTGTTGTTTTGCATATACCTATTTTTGTTCATTTAACTCATCTTGAATAATTAAGATGTGCTTGCAACTAGCACAATAAACTGTGGAAAATTCTGAAAGAGATGGGAATACCAGACCATCTGACCTGTCTCTTGAAAAACCTGTATGCAGGTCAGGAAGCAACAGTAAGAACTGGACATGGAACAACAGACTGGTTCCAAGTAGGAAAAGGAGTACATCAAGGCTGTACATTGTCACCCTGCTTATTTAACTTATATGCAGAGTACATCATGAGAAACGCTGGGCTTGATGAAACACAAGCTGGAATCAAGATTGCCGGGAAAATATCAATAACCTCAGATATGCAGATGACACCACCCTTATGGCAGAAAGTGAAGAGGAACTGAAAAGCCTCTTGCTGAAAGTGAAAGAGGAGAGTGAAAAAGTTGGCTTAAAGCTCAACATTCAGAAAACTAAGATCATGGCATCTGGTCCCATCACTTCATGGGAAATAGATGGGGAAACAGTGGGAACAGAGAGAGACTTTATTTTTTGGGGCTCCAAAATCATTGCAGATGGTGATTGCAGCCATGAAGTTAAAAGACGCTTACTCCTTGGAAGGAAAGTTATTGCCAACCTGGATAGCATATTGAAAAGCAGAGACATTACTTTGCCAATAAACATCCATCTAGTCAAGGCTATGGTTTTTCCAGTGGTCGTGTGTGGATGTGAGAGTTCAACTATAAAGAAAGCTGAGCGCCGAAGAATTGATGCTTTTGAACTGTGGTGTTGGAGAAGACTCTTGAGAGTCCCTTGGACTGCAAGGAAATCCAACCAGTCCATCCTACAGGCGATCAGTCCTGGGTGTTCATTGGAAGGACTGATGTTGAAGCTGAAGCTCCAGTACTTTGGCCACCTCATGTGAAGCGCTGACTCATTGGAAAAGACCCTAATGCTGGGAAGGATTGGGGGCAGGAGAAGAACGGGGCCACTGAGGATGAAGTGGCTGAATGGTGTCATCAACTCGATGGACATGGGTTTGGGTAGACTCCGGGAGCTGGTGATGGACAGGGAGGCCTGGTGCGCTACAATTCATGGGGTTGCAAAGAGTCGGACACAACTGAGCGACTGAACTGAACTGCAACTAGCATAATTTTAAAATGTCCTGATATAATGTTTGCTGTTTTTAATGGCTTTGTCTAATTTTTACTTTATTGTCTTACCTTATTCTGTATTCATTTCCACTGTCCCTTCTCCCAGATTTGTCTTGTGTGAGCTGTATGCCTTATCTTCTAGAACTTAATGCTTCCCAGAATCACCTGACAACATTCTTCGATTTCAAGCCACCCAAAAACCTCAAGGTAGGTTTTATTAATGCACTAATTACATGTGTTAACTGATTTGTGAAATACATTAACAAGTCAAACAGCACCCAAAGAGAATTCAGAGAGAATAAGGTAGAGGAAAAATGAATTTTAAAAAAGGAGAAGGACTTGTGTATCATTTATTTTAGAAAAAAAGACAGTCTTTCAGGAGATGTTTTTCAGAAGCTTTGCTGAAACCTAGTGTTCAAACCAAAGAATTAACTTTCTTTCTTTTTCTATGCTTCACTTAAATACTAGTTATTGTTTGTTTATTTTTGTTATAGTGGAACAATTTTGTACCTGAAAAATCTGGAAAAATTTCCTGGGGGCTTACATTTTGCCTTCTTACTATCCAGCCGTAGCTTCTGTTTAGAAAGCAGTGGTTTCAGATCTTCATTCTTGTTTCTCTGCACATGGTTCTTCTGCATTTCTGAGGCAGAATGAAAGGAGGACTGTTGATTAAGAGAGCAGCTTACTCTGCTATGGAACCACATGCTTTAATGTGACTATAGCTCACATGGCATTCTTGTGAAAATGAGATTCTAACCTAGTAGATCTGGGGTGGGCCTGAAACTCTCCTTTCTAACAACTTTTCTGGCAAGCCATTGCTGCTGGTCCATGGACCATACTTAATTAAGCAGAGAGATCATAGACTGATGGTACCCCAATTTTCTGCACGTTGGAATCACCTGGGAAGTTTTTTTTTTTTTTAATTTTCTTTACTTTATTGTGTTGGTTTTGCCATACAATGACATGAAACTGCCATGGGTTTACATATGCTCCCCCTCCAGAACCCCCGAGCCTCCCCCCTCCCTACGCCCTCCCCCATAGGTATCTCGGTGCACCAGCCCCGAGCATCAACCCTGGGCTGGCGATTGATTTCACATATGATAATTAACATGTTTCAATGCCATTCTCCCATATCATCCCACCCTTTTCCTCTTCCACAGAGTCCACGAGTCTGTTCTATACATCTGCGTTCCTTTTTCTGTCTCGCATGCAGGGTTCTCGTTACCATCTTTCTAAATTCCATATATATGCGTTAGTATACTGTATTGTTGTTTTTCCTTCTGGCTTACTTCACTCTGGATAATAGGCTCCAGTTCCATCCACCTGAGTAGAACTGCTTCAAATGAATCTTTTTTTAATGCTGAGTAATATTCCATTGTGTATATGTACCACAGCTTTCTTATCCATTCGTCAGTTGATGGGCATCTAGGTTGCTTCCATGTCCTGGCTATTGTAAACAATGTGGCGATGAACATTGGGGTACATGTGTCTCTTTCAATTCTGGTTTCCTCGGAGTGTATGCCCAGCAGTGGGATTGCTGGGTCATATGGCAGTTCTATTTCCAGTTTTTTAAGGAATCTCCACACTGTTTTCCATAGTGGCTCTACTAGTTTGCATTCCCACCAATAGTGTAAGAGAGTTCCCTTTTCTCCACATCCTCTCCACCCACGTGGCTGTAACATGCTGATGAATTTGGGAACCGTTGCAACAAGCTGGGGTTGAGTGTCCTTCTACTGGACTCAAGTATTTCATTAAAAATTATTTTGCAGAATGGAGAACAATTGCCTTTGATTATCTACTAGTTTTGCTTTATTTAGTAACCAAATTAATATAGATCCAAAGTATCCTTCTGGGTCCATTTGAAGTCAAGAGTCTGACACCCTCTCCACTGCCAGGGAGATGTCTCTCTTAATTTTTCTTCTATTGTTTCACGTTGCTACATTTTTTATCAGTAGTGAGTCTTTTCCCTTTGAAGTTACAGTTATTGTTGGGGTGACATTCCTTTATCCAGAGAAGCCACACAAAGTGCCGTCAGTGTGGGGCCTCACGAGGTCTCCAGGTCATCAGGAATTGTTCTTGCAGAGCTGTCGAGATTCTCTGTCCTTTGCTGTCTGGATTCTCTGTTCCTTCCATCTTGCCCTGGGCCCCAGGGAAACCAGCCACAGCAACAGAGTAAACCCTTCCTGGGAAAAACTTTCCTGGAGTTTCTTTTATTCACAGCCTTACCTCTCCCCATCCCCCAAAAGACTGCACAAGTAAACAAAAGCAAATCAGGTAGCCCATCTCTCTCTCTCTCTTTTTTTTTTTAAATTTTAGAGCAGTTTTAGGTTCAGAGCAAAATTGAGGGGAAGGGACAGAGATTTCCCATATATATCCTGCCTCCACTATATGCACAGCTTCCCCACGGTCCACAGTCCCCACCAGAGTGGGGCATTTGTTACTCTCCAACCTATGACACATCATGGTGACCCCAAAACCACAGTTTATGTTAGGATTCACTCTTGGTGCCATATGGTTAGGGCAGATACCTCAGTGGTTAAGGTTCCTAGAGAATTAAGAGCAGGTATATTGGTACCTTTAGAAAAGTGCCTGCAAAGTGCCAGGGTGCCCCTGAGGAGGTGCTTCAACCCTGTGTGAACCCTAAGTGAACCCTTTGTAAACCTGGGCGCGGAATGATTGAGACCTTACAGTTCCCAATGCAGGATCTTACCAGATCCCCCCAGTAGAACTGTGAGGCAACTGGGATGGTCCCATTTGACACATGGGTTTGCAGAAGCACAAAAGGTCAGATAACTTACTTAACCTTTGCTGGGAGCTCACAGGGCTGGCACTGAACCCCATGACTGAGACCCAAAGCCCATTTTTTTTCCCAGTAAATCAGGCTTGTATGTAATATCCCACCCTTTTGGGAAGCTTTACTTCTGTTTCATTTATTATTTTAGTGCCTTCTGCCACCACCCAGAGAAAGCATACATGGTCCCAAACAGCAGGAGCCTTTACTCATACCCTTTTTATATTTCCTGGAATGATTTTGCTCTTAGTAGGTGAAGAAGTTTCATTTGACTGATGGGCACTTCTTACAAGCCCTGGGCTCCAGTGGAACTCCCAGCGGAAGTCAGGGCAGTTATCATAACCCTTTTAAGGTCTCTCAACAAGCCCAATATAAATAAATGGATGGATAGGGGTGTAGTTAGATAGGTATCATGAGCAAAAATGTCAGTTGTAAATAAGCCTCGATAATTAGAAGTTTATTTCTAGCCCATCATTATTACATAGAAGAAAAAAGTAAACATGAAGCTTCATTTGGTTCTGCCAAACTGACTTTTTAATTCAGTCATGGGATATGTTTTACATAGTTGCAACTTGTATATGCATAAAATTTTGTTTCTGATTTTTTGAACTAATGGCATTTTATTTGCATATTTCTATTTCTTCACATGATCCACTTACTTTTATTTTACTGACTCTGCAGTCTTGTTGCTGTATTGTAATCAATTTAACCAGTTTTCTCCTCTTTCCACTTGAGCTGTTTTCAAAAAAATTTTTTTAGTGTTCAGTATTTAAAGGTTTTAGTATTTAGTATTTAATATATTAATAAAAATAATCTTAGCACTTTTGAGGGGTTAAAATTGCTGTTTTAAAGGGCAAAAGAAGATAAGAATAGTATTTATTATATAATTGCTTACAGTTTTCTAGAGAATTATTACAATGTGCCCAACAGAATTATCAATGGCCGTGTTTAAAAATATTTTTTCCATCTTTTGCCAGTAGGGGAATGATTAAAGTTATTTAATATTGTTTTTCATTCTCATATTTTTGAGTAGGGACAACTGATACTTTTGAAAATGCTTTCCTATAATAAAATAGTCAATTTAGAGAAAGAGTGCTAAGTGAAAGAGGTATGGCTTGAGGGATAAATAAGGAAAACTTTTCTGGCATTTAGGGGGTGACATGGGAGAGTAAATTGAGATAGAAACAGAGAAAGTGAAGAAACTAGCAAGAGGATATACACATAAACCAGGTGTACACAGGCTACTGGGAGTTAGAGAAGATGGAGACGTGGTAAGGGTGAAGTTGAGGTTAAGTTCTGAAGGAAGATCAAGAAAGTTTAAAATAAATGCTGAAAATGGGGAGAGTGACTTGCAGAAACGGAAAGCATTTCTGTTGTAGGGGGTGTATGCACTGGGCACAGGGAAGGGTCTCCTCCTTGTTTCCCCTCAAAGTGGACAGAAAAGAGTCCCAGCTAGGAAATGATTGAACACAGGGCAAGTAAGTTAGCCTGAGTGTGTTTTGAACTGTGAGGTGTAACTCCTCATCAGAAAAGACATTCTTCTTTGTGCCAGTAATTGTGTGTTTAAGATGAATAACACCCTGCTCTCTTTCTCTCATCAGAAGGTGGATTTTTCCTACAACAAAATTTCAGAAATGTGCAGTTTATCGGCTTATGAGTCTCTCACGAAGCTAATTTTGGACAGTATCCTTTGAATGAGTAACGGGGAAAGTTTGGTTAATAGGCCCATGTAGTTAATACATGTGTAATTAATATGTGTTTACTGGACTATATGAAGTAGTGCTGGATGGGCAGATTTACTAGAGATGTGTGACTCATTCGGAGAAGGCAGTGGCACCCCACTCCGGTACTCTTGCCTGGAAAATCCCATGGACGGAGGAGCCTGCTGGGCTGCAGTCCATGGGATCGCTAAGAGTCGGACACGACTGAGCAACTTCACTTTCACTTTTCACTTTCATGCATTGGAGAAGGAAATGGCAACCCACTCCAGTGTTCTTGCCTGGAGAATCCCAGGGACGGGGGAGCCTGGTGGGCGGCCGTCTATGGGGTCGCACGGAGTCGGACACGACTGAAGTGACTTAGCAGCAGCAGTGTGACTCACTGAAATGGCTCAGCATTGATACTCACAAAATGAAGGCATCTTACTGACCATGGAGTAAGATTGCCAGCAGAGCTTGCCAAGAACTTCTTACATCTGAAAAGCTAAGAAGTGAGTCATTCTTCTGATAAACATAGGCTTGCTCTTAATTCTAGAACCAGATGAGATGTTCTGTTTACCCAACTCCCAAATTTACTTAAACTGGTTCTCTACTTTATGTAAGTCCAGTATCTGAAAATCCAGACATGACCAAAATTAGTATTTATTTTACAGAAAAATTCATACAAAGCTCCCTTTAACTAGCAGTCTTCTCCAGTGTATTTCAAATGATGCTTCCATAAAAAATGTTTTAACAGTTATTAAACCAACACCTTTTGATTCGTAGCTAACTTTAGCAACATACCTGTTTCATGAGCCAGGCTCCTGTGCAAACAGAGTGCCTACTTTCAAGTAGACACACTCCAGCTTCTGGACCCTAAGGGGTTGACAGGGGATCTGTGAGTTTAATGAGCTTGAACCTCTTTACATCAGAGACCGATGTTCTCTGGGTGATAAGGGAGCAGTGCCTTCTCTTTCTCAGTAAGTATCTTTCTACCCACCTGAGGATTTTTCGGGGCAGAGTGGAGAATGAATTGATTGTCCTCGGGTGCCTCATTCCAGGGATGTGGCAGCAGCTAGCTAATACACACTGCACTTGTAACGAGGCTGGGATGTGCGGAGAGCAGAAGATACATTTTCTTGAAGACATATTTTGTAGGAAAACCCTTTATTTGTATATGATGGAAAGCTTAAAACAGCATCACTCTCTTTAGAACTTATACGTGAAAATGAGCAATTAGTGAAAATTTAAATGGTGCTCTTGAAACAAGCAAGTGTTCCTGAACGTAGCCTAATAAGAAAATGATCAAAATGAAACGTTTTTGTTGACAAACTAAAAGTAGTACACGTTTAGCAGCACCCATTCACAGAACCTTCACTTTATACTTGACTGTTAACGTGTGTTGCATTTGCAAAGAGATAGAGTCTAACAGCCCTGAAGCAGTCTGGCTTGGCGATCTCATCATCTCTGGCCATCTAGAAGAATGCTTCTCAAGGAGCAGCAGCAGCAGCATTGCCTGGAACTCCTTAGAAATGCAGGCTCTTGGATGCTAACCCAGACCTCTAAAATCAGAATCTGCATTTTTAACAAAACCCCCAGGTGATGTGAGTTGATATGAAAGCTTGAAAAGCACTAGTCTGGAAGTCAGCTGGCCCCTAAGCCCCAACCAGCCAGAAGAAATTGAGTATCCAGAGCCACTTGTATCCCCCAGGGTACCCTGAGTGACACTGTGACACAGCAGTCTGGAACTCTGTCTCCCAGAAAATAGTCTTCCGTGTGCAGCATGGAATTGTCAGAGAAAACAGTTCAATGATATTTTGGACTGAAGATGCTCTTTAAAACAAGTCTCAATTTCTACTAAGTTTATCTTTCCATGTAAATAGCTAAACTATTATGACTTTGTAAATGTCAGTGGAGGAAGAAAGCAGTGTTTTTCTTAACTTAACTTTACATGTAACAATGGAGTCTTCTCTCCAAAGTGTAAAAAGCTTTAACTATTACATCAGAACCAATTGGAATTCAGAACATGGACACATAATTAGAATGTACTATGGCACTATTCCTCACCTGGGTTTTTAAAAATGCAAAGACAAGTACCCAGAACAAGCTTCTCTTCATAAATGACTTCGTAGATAGCTTACAGCTTTGAAAGAGGGTAGGATAGTTTTTTAAACAGTAATAACTATGCCTCTTTCTTTTGTTCTGTTCAGGCATATCATGTTGTGTGTAATTATGTAATTAGAGTTTTGAAAAGACTAAAAAGCTTTAAGATAAAAAAAGAATTTCTAGACAACTTTTTAATGTCAGTACATTTGAAAACTTAGATGAAGTAGACAAATCCCTAGAAACATGTTATGTACCAAAGCACTGACTTGGAGCTAGAAAGACTGAGTAGTCCTATCACTATTAAAGTAACTCATTACAAATGAAAATGAGTTAAATATCTTCATAGAAAAACCCCACCAGACCCAAACTTTGAAGAACAAATCTTTCAAAAATGAACAAATTCTTTCAAAGATTTAAAACAGGCATATGCGCAATTCATTCTAATAAGATTACTTTGATACCCAAACCAGACAAGGAAAGATAAGAGAAAGGAAAATGGCAGGCTTATTTCACTTGTGATATAGACATAAAAATCCTAAACAAAATATTAGCAAACTGAATCTGACAGTATATGATAAAGATAATATATACCATGACCAAGTTAAGTTTTTCTCATGAATGTAGGTCTAGTTTAACAGAAGCAGATTTTATTTATTTATTTTTTTAAAAATTTTTTTATTTATTATTTTTTTTAATTGTTTTTGCCATACATTGTCATGATATCACCATGGGTTTACATATGCTTCCCCTCCGGAACCCCCCTCCCTCTTCCCTCCCCCCCCCCCTGGGAAATCTCTCTGCACCAGCCCCGAGCATCAGTCCTGGGCTGGCGATTGACTAGACATATGAAAATTAACATGCTTCAATGCCCTTCTCCCATATCATCCCACCCTTACACTCATCCACAAAGTCCACGAGTCTATTCTATACATCTGCGTTCCTTTTGCTGTCTCGTATGTTGGGTTCTCGTTACCGTCTTTCTAAATTCCATATATATGCATTAATATACTATATTGTTGTTTTTGCTTCTGGCTTACTTCACTCTGGATAATGGGCTCCAGTTTCGTCCATCTGAGTAGAATTGCAGAAGCAGATTTTAAAATGTCATTAATAACTTGAACAGATTAAGGGAAATAAATCATGTGATCAACAGATACATAAACTCAATAGATACCAGAAAATTTGATAGAATCCATTTTTCCTTCACTATAAAAACTCTTAGTAAACTAGTAACAGGAAATTTCCTCAACTTGGTAAGAATGTCAACAAAAAATATTTGAAACAAACTATCTCAACTGGGGACATGTTAAAAGCACTCTTTAAAATCAAGGACACAAGGCAAGATAACCGTCTTTGCCACTTCTAATCATCATTGTTTTAGAGTTGTTACTCAGTACTGAAAGATAAGAGAAAGAAATTAAAGGAAAATATAAAGACTGACATAGAGAAAAGTAATTTTTTTACAAATGATGTGATTGTCTACAAAGAATATGAAAAAGAACTTGCAATAAATTACTAGAAATAATAGAGTTTTGAGAATTCAACAAGGTAGCTGGATATAACTTCAATAAATAGAAATCAGCTGCATTACTCTATACCACAAACAAGCAACTAGAAAACACAACCTTTAAAAGAAACACTATTTTCAAGAATATATTTCTTACTAAAGGTGAGTAAGACCTGTAGAGGGAACATAATAAAACTGTACTGAAGAGTATTAAAGACATAGCTGAAGGGAGATATATGATGTTCCTAGATATGAAGATAGGAGAAGGTATGTAAAAATAATTTTATAGAAAATGAATCAGAAAGGCTAATAAACAAATGAAGACCTGTCAACCTCACTTGTACTCAGGGAAGTGCAATTCAGGACTCTGAGATACTGTGTCACAGCCACTCAATTGGCAGAATGTAAGAAATCTAAAAATACCCCATGTTGGAGATCACATAGGTCGAGAGGATCTCTATTTCTCTTCCTCCGGGTGTGAAGTTAGTTCAACCACTTTGGAAAGCAATTTTGTGCAGTCTTGTAAACAATGCAGCGATGAACATTGGGGTGCACGTGGCTCTTTCAATTCTGGTTTCCTCGGTGTATATGCCCAGCAGTAGGATTGCCGGGTCATATGGCAGGTCTATTTGCAGCTTTTTAAGGAACCTCCACACTGTTTTCCATAGTGGCTGTACTAGTTTGCATTCCCACCAACAGTGTAAGAGGGTTCCCTTTTCTCCACATCCTCTCCAGCATTTATTGTTTACAATAGCCAGGACATGGAAGCAACCTAGATGCCCATCAACTGACGAATGGATAAGAAAGCTGTGGTATATATACACAATGGAATATTACTCAGCATTAAAAAAAAATTCATTTTAAGCAATTCTACTCAGATGGACGAAACTGGAGCCCATTATCCAGAGTGAAGTAAGCCAGAAGCAAAAACAACAGTACAGTATATTAACACATATATATGGAATTTAGAAAGACAGTAATGAGAACCCAACATGGGAGACAACAAAAGGAACGCAGATGTATAGAATAGACTTGTGGACTTTGTGGATGAGGGTAAGGGTGGGATGAGATGGGAGAAGGGCATTGAAGCATGTTAATTGTCATGTGTCTAATCAATCGCCAGCCCAGGATTGATGCTCGGGACTGGTGCAGCGAGATTTCCCGGGGGGGAGGGAGGAGGGAGGGGGGACCTGGAGGGGAAACATATGTAAACGCATGGTGATATCATGACAATGTATGGCAAAAACAATAATTAAAAAAAAAAGAAGGATATTACCTCAACATAATAAAAACCATATATGAAAACCCCCCCAAAAAAAAAAAAAAAAAAATTTTGGTGCATTCTTGTAAGGTTGACCGTCCACATTTTGTGACCTAGCCCTTCCATTCTTATGTCTAGGAAGCTTAGCATACACACCTAGAGGCTTCTGTAAGAATGCCGATAGCAACATGGCTTATAACAGCAAAAATTTAAGTAGCCGAACTGCTCCTTGATAAGAGAGAGCATCAATAATTTTGGTGTATTGATACAACAGCATTATCGTACAATAGTGAAAATGAATGAACTCTAGCTCCATGCGCCAGTTCAGTTGGCTGTTAATAAAACCAAATATAGTGTAGATATAAAATCCAAGGGGAAAGGAAAGAAGAAATAGGCAGTTCAGCCTAGGGGTTATCTCTGAGAGAGAGACATCAGGATGTTACAGGAGGCATGGCAGCTCCAGGCTCCAAGACTCAAAAGAAGCCACTGCCAGGCCTTCTTAAGTCTTAGACTTGGAACCAGGGCCCTTCTGCCATATTCTTTGGGTTAAGGCAGGTCATGGGTGCAGCCTGGATTCAAGAGGAGACAACTGTACAAGAGCATGAATAAGCAGAGGCAAGTATCAGACTACTACAGACCTGTGTTTTTAAGAATATTCATCAAAGTTTCAAAAGTAAATAGAAGCAGGCCGAGTATGACCAACGTAGTGCTGTTTTCCATTAAAAAAATTTTTAATTTGAAAATTAGAAGTTAATTCCTTGAAAATAATTATTTATCAAACTTCAAACTTTAGCTCTATCAGAATTCCCTGGAGGGCTTGTTAAAACACCTGTTGCCGGTCCCCATCCTCCAGGGCTTTTGCTTAAGTAAGTCTGGAGTGGTACCTGAGAATTTGCATAACTAACAAGTTCCTGTTGTTCAGTTGCTAAGTTGTGTCCAACTCTTAGTGACCACATGGATGGCAGCCCGCCAGACTCCTATCCTTCGCTAGTTCCCAGTGTTCATGTCTGTTGAGTCAGTGATGCTATCTAATCATCTCATCCTTTGCCAATTCCTAGATGATGCTGATATTGCTGGTCTGAGGACCACACTTTGAGATCCACAGCTCTAACCTAATCAGTCCTCTCTATTATATTTTGAATGTCACTTTTTAAAAAAATCTGATGCTATTCCACTTGTCCTGTTTTAAATGCTTTAGAAATTTGGCTGTTATCTATTTTAAACTTTTTAAATTTGTTCAAGCTTTCCTTAGTGAGCCTCTGTATTTTCTATTTGAGGGGAAATAAATGCACCTTTGTTTAAAATAAAATTAAAATAGAAATAAGATTATCAATATTAGAAGCAGTTATTTAAAATAAAAACAAATCAGTTAATCAAGCTAGTACTGCTGACGTGATTATAGTAGATTATGTTAATAACTGAATGTTAGCTATATGATATTAACTTTTTAGTTTATTTCATTATACTATTTTATCCTTTGTAGGTTGGCAACTGATAATTAATTGATAAGCACCCCAAACTGAAAGATGATAAACTTTACCAAGGATAAGTATATTTGTTTAGGTTTAAGAAAGGATGCAGTTTATTCTTTACCTGTATATACTAATTGATTGTTTATTGGAATTTATTCTATGATTATGGAATCATGAAATTTTGAAAAATTGATTCATAGAAGTTTTAAATCTAGACAGGACTCTAGGGATCATCTAGTGCTGTTATTTTCTTTTTTTCTTTTTTGTCTTTAGTGCTATTATTTTATGGGAGAGAAGCCCAAGACCCAAGGACATCTCCAAGATTATCTGGTAAATGGTTGAACCAAGACTACCTTCTGAATTCCATTGTTCTTCCCATGTTGCATTTCATTGAACAATTACTACTTTTATCCCATAGCCATTTAAAGTGTATGCCTGTTTCACTTCTTAAAGAGATTTACTCCTAGAGTGAAGAACATTTTTCACTGGTAAGGTGATATACATCCTTCAGGATTGCTTTTGATTAAAGCCATCACTGTGGTTCTTTCCACTAAGAGAATTGTGATGAATTTCATACTTATTTCTTAGTAACTGTTTTCTATACACCAGGCCCATATTTTATGATTGTAGACAAATGAATAAGAGCAAATACCAGAGTAGTGAATAATTCATGTCAAGCATTGTGAGCTGCTGACAGCATCACCAAAATGTAAAAATATATTGTTGGGCTTTTCCCTAGCTGGAAAGTTATGCTTATGTTATGCCTTTGGGTTCCTTCACTCAGTTTCCTTGAGGATCTAACATTCCACAGTAAAAGATTTATTCACAGGATCATAAAACTTTAGAGTTAGAATGCAGTATGTTGATTCTTAGTTCTTTGAGTCTCTTTCTCTTAATAGTGGCCTTTTAAAATTGAAATATACCTTAAAGAATTAACCTAATAAGCTAATTCATTATAACATTTTAATGACTTAACTGATTATATTTCTTCTTACTGAATAGTCCCAAGATCCCAAGAATGTGAAAGAATAACGTTAGGAGGAAGGGCAAGTAACATTTCATGAAGGTTCTTAAGAAAATGAGATAGGAGAAAGTTATTCCTGAACTCAGAACTTTGGATGGACCAGTCCTGCATATGGACTGTTGTCATTGCTGATAGTCATGTATGATGTAACTGTGGGAGTAATTAGTGCAGAAAGCTCTTATACAACTGTTAAAAGTACTCTTTACTTAAGAACATGATTGCAGTTGATCCTTGAATAATGATAAGAGTTAGGTACCAACCCAGAGCAATTGAATACCCTCACATAACTTTACAGTAAGTTCTTTGTTAGCCACAGTTCTGCGTCAGTGGATTCAACCAACCTCAATAGATGGTGTATCATTGTAGTATGCATTTAGTGAAAAAGAAAGAACAAGTATAAGTGGTCCCATAAATTTCAAACCTGTTTCTCAAAGGCCAGCTGTAATTTATAGTGAATGTGGTCCACTGGAGAAGGGAATGGCAAAGCACTTCAGTATTCTTGCCTTGAGAACCCCATGAACCGTATGAAAAGGCAAAAAGATAGGACACTGAAAGATGAACTCCTCAGGTCAGTAGGTGCCCAATATGCTACTGGAGATCAGTGGAGAAATAACTCCAGAAAGAATGAAGGATGGAGCCAAAACAAAAACAACACCCAGTTGTGAATGGGCCCTTGCAGTACTAATTTCATAATACATGACTTTCCCTCATAGTCGAAGCTAGAGAGTAAACTGAATATAATCTCTGATGTCTTGGAAAATCACTATACACACAGTCAACAAGCTTTCCTTTTCAATTCCCATTATCTCTTGATGGTTTCTGGATCTCTGTATTCTTGTTTTCTAATTCCTGCCTGCTTCCCATGGAAATCCTTCCTGACTCAGCCACTCATGCATTTATTTTACTCTCCATCATAATTCAGAGTGTCTTCATTTCTGCTGAGGCTGAGCTACCAAGACCCTAGTGCTCCTGAAATAGGACTTAGAGACTATTGCTTCCTGGGATAGAGTGAAACAGTTGGCCATTTGAACTATTAAGAAGATGGACCTGGCAGAATTGGAGAATTCTCACTGGATTATAATGCGGATGAAATTCAATAAATAGATTTTGCTTAAAAGTAAAAGACCTTAAATGCCAGAGTGAAGATTTTGGAATTTGTCCTGTAAGAATTTGTTAATTGAAGCGTGACATCCAGTCAATATTTTGAAAAAAATTTAACCTGACTATAAGGTGGATAACTTGAAGGCAGTAAGAAATGTAAGTTAGAGGTACCCACCAGTACTAAAGCTGAATTAAGTTGGAGATGAAAAGGAATAGCATGTTTGAAGAGATGTTTTAAAACAGAAAATGCCAGGTCTTGGTGATGACTGGACTCCCTAAAGATGACAACTAGCTGAGAAAATGGTGATGTCTTAGGCTACTGGGGAAGGAAAACTGAGCTTTGGTGGAGAAATGACATTAAATCCTGGAAATCTGCCAAAAAGCTGTTCATCTCCAAATTTTCTCGGTTGACATCTCAGATGACCCATTTTCTGCAGATAACATCTCCCTGGCTGTTTTCCCGGTTATGGGGATGATAAAGCACGTGTGCTTCCCCAGGACAACCCTGGATTCAGAAGTTCTGCCTGTAGGAAAGTACAAGAGTTTCCCATGAAGGGAGCAAAGGAAAAATGCTGCCAGATAGGCAGCTTCGAACCACTCTGGCGGTTTCACTCTGCTGATTAACTGTTTTTTCCTCCCTGATTAAATGAGTCACGAATGCAAATACAACTGAGCGCACTCAAGAGCTGTTCCTTTAAAAAAAAAAAAAAATTAAATAGTGCTGGTACTAACTTCTTTCTTTTCTTTTTTTTAAAATTTTTATTGGAGTATAGTTGATTTACAGTGTGTTAGTTTCAGGTGTACAGCAAAGTGAATCAGGTATGTTGCTAAGTCGATATATAAGAAGTATACGTATACATACACACACACATACATCCATTCTTTTTCAGATGTTTTTCCCATGTAAGTATTAGCTTACATATAAAAAATATTTCAAGATTTGGCATGCTTTGCATTGGGCATTTTTTATTTATGCTGTTGTCTGATTTTTCTAATGTTGATTTGACACGGATTCATTGTTTCTTCAAAATGTTTCCAATAACATTTTCCTTAAACATAGTCGTGGTGTACAGGCAATGAGATAACTGAAATCAGTGGACTCAAGCTGTGTAGCAGTCTTACCTACCTTAGTCTGGCCAACAACAAGATCACAGCCATTAATGGCTTAGGCATGTTACCAATCAAAATACTTTGTCTGGTGAGTCTACCAAAAGTGTTATTCTTTATAGAAGTACTAATTAATGTCTTAGTAAATATATGACTGACAGCAAGGATTTTTCAGTTTTATAAAGAGCTAGTTTCTTTATGAAATGTCATGATCTTCAGTTTTGTTTGCTCCTTTTCATATCTGGTTTGTTTATGTGTGTTTGATGAATATTTCATGCTAAAGTAAAATGATTTTCTAATTTGGTATACAAATTTCATTTTTTAAAAGACTGACTTTACTGCTAAGAAAGAAAGGCATACTTTTAGCACCTGTTAAGAATATCTTATGATGTCTTATTAATGCAATAATATTTAAACATATTTAAGCATAATATTTGAACTTCCCTGGTGGCTCAGCGGTTAAGAATCCACCTGCCAATGCAAGAGACACAGGTCTGATCCCTGGGTCGGGAAGATCCCCTGAAGAAGGAAATGGCAACACACTCCAGTATTCTTGCCTGGGAAATGCCATGAACAGAGGAACTTGGCAGTCCATGGGGTTGCAGAGTCGGAAATGATTTAGTGGCTAAACAACATGAAGAAGTGTAATATTTATTGCAGTTAAAACTTCATTGCAAAAAAAAGCCTTCATTACTTTCAAATGAACCACTGGGCACTGAATTTTGGCAGTCCTTTTATATCACTATACGCTAGTCTCCCATTCTAGAAAACCAGAATTATGAATAAATTTATTCATAATTTAATATGAATGAATAAACAAAGTTCATTTATTCTCTCCGGCTGAGAATAAATGAACAATTCCCTTCAGAAAGTTAATATTTTAAATTTTTTCCCCATGAAGAGCACTGTCCTTAAGCTATATGACATGCTCTGTGACTTTGTCTGAATGAAAACACAGACAACTTACTTAAAAATCAGCAGGATCATATTAGTTCCAACCATATATACAGTATTTTTAAAGTAATAGTCTAGCTCACTAGTTTGGGGGCTGATAATGGAGTTTGTGGATTATCTAGGAGTCTTTCTTTTCCTTCTTACCTTTGGATGGCTTTTCTGTTCTTCATTTTATCTGTCACAGGATAGGCCGGGATTTTAAGCCATGAGACTAGTAATTTATTAATTTCTTATGTTACCTATCCCACAGAAGATTGTTGAACTGTTGTTCAAGATGACATCTTGGGTTATCTACGGATATTTTACAGATATGATGCATCATTTCTGTCTTGTTTAACCACAGACAGCTGATGGTTGGCTATGTGTTCATTTTTCTTTCCCTGAGCTTGACGCCTGAAATGCTTTTTCAAGACTCTTCACTCCTCATGGTGAATTAGATGAGGGCAGACTACTGATTGCCAGTAGAGACGTGGTAAAGCTTAATTACTTCCCCGAAGTGTCATGTTTTCTGTCCACTAAGGCACAGTGGCAAAGCTGTAAATGAAAATGACTTCGGCAAGTCAGTTTGCAAACTTAAAAATTATAAAAGAAAGTCACATTTTAAAATGATGACAATTTGAAGGATTCTTGGCAGTATGTTCTATTCAATTTGCAGCTTGTTACAACTTTATCCTTTTCTTTATGTATCTTTTTACATTGCATTCCTATTGACTTTAAGTAGAGCATGGTAATGTGGAAAGAGATATGCAGCTGTGCATAAGGGAATGAGAATTCAACTCATTATTAAGAATAGCAACACATAGCTCTTTTATCGTAAGACTTTGTTTCAGTAACTGAAAAAGTAATCTGTGTTGACAGTTTCATCTCAAGCAGCTTTTAGAAAAAGCATAAAAAACTTACTTTTCCTACAAGTAGATTAGATGGATTGTTCCCCATTCGCTTTCCCATCATCCAAGATTAACTAGAAAATACAGAATTTTCCATCATTCATTTTCTTTAAAAGTTTTGAGAATGGTAAAGTTTTCTTTTCCATATATTAATAAAATGGATAAAATGAGACTCATTTGTTTCAATAGTTTTTCATACTTTTTTAAAAAATTGTGGTATCAGTAAACCAATTGTACTGCTGAAAGTAATTCACTTTATTGAGATAAATTCAGAGGGGAAAAAAGAGCCATTCACTATACAAACCAATTGTTAATTCCCTACCATCAACTTTTACAATAAATATTAAGGGAAAATGTGGTTCACTCATGGTCTGTTCAGCCAGCCACCTCCTTTAGCAAGTAAGGACAATCCATTCCAAACTTCAAATAATCATTGTGTCTCAGTAAAAGTCATCTGTATTTTTTTCCCCTCCCAACTTGGGAGATTGAGACTATTTCTCATTTCATTTATTTAATAAAATAGTTTCTCTCTAACTGCCCCCTATTCCCTGCTCATCATGATGAAACGTGTAAGAACTGTTCATGTAGAAACTGGCCATGGGCTTTGAAGAGAGATGTATCAGGTTTTCATCATTGGGTAAAAGATTTGACTAGATGACTTTCAACTCAAATTCTGATTTGACATATTTCTCAAGTTCTGCTTTCTTTTATGACCGTAGACTATCTAATTAAACATTTCTATGCCTTACTCTGCTTTTGAGCATCTACCACTTTGAAAGCCATCAGAGACACACTAAAAAAGAATTACAGTTTATCTTCCATATCTATCACACATCAAGTTTTTAGGAAGAAGTGTATTATGTATAAATTTGATATGTGGGCATATTTTAAATAGGATATTGAGGTTCTGTTTCAATAAGTTAAATTAATGTGGATATTATGTTCAGTGTAGTTTTTTCCTTTCCTTTTTCTATTACTCTTTCTAGAACTTTTTTGAACACTAGAAAATTTGACTTAGGCAAATGGGGTCATTAGTATTCTTCCTTCTCATTATGGAATTTTTCAGACATATATAAAAATAAAGGGAATAGTTTAATGAATCCCCACGTACTATCATCCAGCTTTATAGATTATCAACATTTTATTAATATATTTTAAAGAACCATAAAATTATATTAATGAATATAAGTCTTGCTCATTATTGAAGTGAAATCTTATGAAAAATTGGGTGAAAATGAGCTCTTACTATTAAATGTATCAGGAAACATGTACCAGGAAAAATATTATAGATGGTAGAGAATACTATAATTTTTTAGTTATAAAGTGCTCAGTAAAAGTTTTAAAAGTTTAAGGATGGGTATAACATGGCATTAATTTAAACCTCAAAATTACTCTTTGTTGTGATTCTCAACTCAGAGTTTAGCTTTACTGGGACATAGTCTTATACTTTAAAGACTAATGAGCCCAAGGAATTTTGCATGTGTTGGGAAATGAACAAGGCAATGCAAATTGTTGTTACCACCATAATTTGTGTTATGGGTTCATGGGGATTGGAAAAGAGAACAACATTTAAGTCTTACATCTTTCTCTGTTTCATGGCATTGTCTAAGAAGATGTTTATGTGTGAATTACTTAAAAACTTAGTTTGTGTATGTATTATTGTAAAACATGCCACCCCAAAATGTAGGGGTATTGAGAAATTCTATTAGTGAGCCATTTTGTTATTTTGCAGTTCCGTACTCTGAGCTGGGCTCAGCGGGGTGGTTCTGCTGGTCTTGCCGTGTCCAGCTAGCAGATTGCCTGGGGGCTCGGCTCAGCTGAGATGATACAATAGCTGAGTTTCTTCTCTCTGTCTAGCCTCAGGGCTCCTCTCTGTGTACATCTCCACAGATTCTTTCTAGAGGAGCTGGAGTCCCTACATGGCAGTCCCTACAGGGCTCCAAGACACAAAAGGAGCCACTTCCAGGCCTCTCTAAGTCTTAGATTTGTAACTAGGACCCTGCTGCCGTATTCTCTGGGTCAAGGCGGGTCATAGGTGCAGCCTGGGTTCAAGAGCAGAGAAAGGTACCAAGAGCATGAATAAGCAGAAGCATATCTCAGACTACCACAGACCTTGTGATAGGAAGTGATTATATTCAGAATATTGCTGAAAACAGAGTAGACGTGGGAGTTGTAGTATTCAAGTGGTTTGTTAAAATGGCCATGGAAGAATTGTGTTAAATTTGTATTTCTAAAAGAGACGCATGGAGTCATCCTGCCATTAGGCTTGAGGTTAGCAGTGTCCAAATTTTATGCTACCTAGCTTTTGTCTTTTCTACTGAACAATGTTCCTATGAACATTCATCTGCTTATCTCTAGCAAAAAATATTATGTTCTGAGTCTTCTAGCTGAAATACTGTGATTTCTTTCTACAATTACGAATATGTGTTTTGAGAGGTGAATGATGGGAATGGAGGGAGACAAGAATGTCTTACTGATTTTAAGAGGTTTGAGGCAGAACCCAGAATGAACGCTTGTCATTTCAGTTTTCTCTTTAGGACAGTAAGTGTATTTTATCAATTTTAGAGCAATAACCAGATTGAGAAGATCACAGGTTTGGATGGCCTAAAAGTCCTGCAGATCCTCGATCTGAGCCACAATCAGATCAGTAGCCTCCAAGGCTTAGAAGGTCATGATTTCTTGGAAGTGATCAACCTCGAGGATAATAAGGTAATGTCATATTTTACGTGTCTTGGTCTTAGTGTCTACATAAGAGGACATATTAGGACCCATTATTAAGGTCTCAAGTGCTATCACATTCAATGCCAGCTCAGAAGTATTCTAGAAAACCTCCTGGAGCAATATGTGAAAGACTTTTTTTTAAATTTTAAATAAATAGTGATTCTTAGCTTTCGAACATTCCTAATTTCATTATTTTGAAGGTTTAAACTGCAACCAAGTGCACATGACTTTGTGAAGTAGATATGTTCATGTGAAATTTGGGGTAGAAAGATTGCATTAGGAATGTCTGACATGTCAGAGCAGGGAAACTGGAGCCAAGAGAATAGCCTCAGGCTGGTGTTGCCTCCATTTAATGAGAAGAGACACAGGAAGTGAATTCTCATATCCTATTTGTAGCAATAGCCGATGTTTGCAACTTGGATAAATTTGGAGACTGGACTTATTAGATTTCCATTCTGGCTTAATACACATATTATTTCACAAATTATATCAATTGGCTTTCACTCTGAATTTTATTTTATTTTTAATAAAGCATATGTGCTCCTAAAAATGATATATTCAGTTTGTACCTGTAGCTCACTTCTGCAATAAGATCTACATTGTGATTTTATTCATCTTGAGTACTTTGTTGTATTTTTGGGAAAGATCTCACAAGTAAGTTGATTATTTACTTCTTGAAAATGAAAAGTCTGGCTGACCCTAAGACTATCTGGGGTAAGCTGCATTTCTGAGGAGACATTTCTCTGTTCAACCATGACAGTGCTCATTAGCTGGATCGAATGATTCTTTCTCCAGTAAGTTTCCATTAACTGTTATATTTCTAAAAATCAAAAAAGGACAGTCTTTAAGTCTGGCAAGAGTAGATTTTTAATAACAGAAAAAACTGTTCCTCCTCATTTTCATGTGACTTGCATATTAAATTGTCAACTTCTAAGGTTAATTCATTTGTTCACTCTCTCATATGTTTTATGAAGTCATAGAATTCATGAAGTCATAAGACTTAAGAAGTCATAAGACCTGGTTCCAAATCTGTTCATACGGTTTTGTGGTGGTGGTTGTTCAGTCACTCATTCATGTCCGACTTTGTGACCCCATGGACTGCAGCATGCCAGGCTTCCCTGTCCTTCACCATCTCCCTGAGCTTACTCAAACTCATGTTCATCAAGTCAGTAATGCACCCCAACCATCTCATCCTCTGTCGTCCCGTTCTCCTCCTGCCTTCAATCTTTCCCAGCATCAGGGTCTTTTCCAGTGAGTGAGTTCTTCGCATCAGGTGGCCAAAGTATTGGAGCTTCAGCTTCAGCATCAGTCCTTCCAGTGAATACTCAGGACTGATCTCCTTTAGGATGGACTGATTGGATCTCCTTGCAGTTTGAGGGACTCTCAAGAGTCTTCTCCAACACCACAATTCAAACGTATCAATTCTTCAGCACTCAGCTTTCTTTATATTCCAACCCTCACATCCATTCATGACTACTGGAAAAAACATAGCTTTGACTAGACAGACCTTTGTTGGCAAAGTAATGTCTCTGCTTTTTTAATATGCTGTCTAGTTTGGTCATAGCTTTTCTTCCAAGGAGCAAGCGTCTTTTAATTTCATGACTGCAGTCACCCTCTGCAGTGATTTTGGAGCCTTCCAAAATAAAGTCTGTCAATGTTTCCATTGTTTCCCCATCTATTTGCCATGAAGTGGTGGGACCAGATGCTGTGATTGTAATTGTTTGAATGTTAACCTTTCAGCCAGCTTTTTCACTCTCCTCTTTCACCTTCATCTAGAGGCTCTTTAGTTCCACTTCACTTTCTGCCATAAAGGTGATGTCATCTGCATATCTGAGGTTATTAATATTTCTCCTGGCAGTCCTGATTCTAGCTTGTGCTTCACCCAGCCTGGCACTTCAAATGATGTCCTCTGCATATAAGTTAAATAATCAGGGTGACAATATACAGCCTTGATGTACTCCTTTCCCAATTTTGAACCAGTCCATTGTTCCATGTCTGGTTCTAACTGTTGCTTCTTGACCTACATACTGGTTTCTTAGGAGGCAGGTAAGGTGGTCTGGTATTCCCATCTCTTTCAGAATTTTCCACGGTTTGTTGTGATCTACACAGCCAAAGAATTGTTGCTTTTGAACTGTGTTATTGGAGAAGACTCTTGAGAGTCTTCTCAAGAGTTATGTATAACTCATAAATGTATAGTTTAGCAGGGAGTTTTCAGGTGAATAGTCATGTAACATTGACATCAAGAAATAAGTCATACAATGTGTCATTTTTTATCTTTTCTTAAAACAGTGACCTCATTGGAAAAATGATAGAGCTACTTGCAGTAAGAAGGCTTCCCCAGTCAGAAATAACCACAATAACCAGGAACTTGAGGCTAGACAAGATGAGTGATAGGGAGAGCTGCGTAGCCCATGCATGCCTTTTTTGCATTTTCTCTGTTTCACATACTATTTTATTCCTGCCTTAAATGTGGATGAGATGAGGAACATCTATCTACCTCACTGTTCTCTATCCAGAGGGGGAAAAAGAAAAGGTGGCTGTGAGTTAACATTCACTGAAGGACCATGCAGTAATTCCCTTGTTCTGTGTGACTATATGGGATTGTCATTGAAAAGCTAGATATTCACAAGAGCAATTTTTAAAATAAGTTGAGTTTAAAGGATCCAAAGTAGCTCCTCTAATATTATGTTCTCTGTTGTCTTGGTACATTTAGCCTGTTGATAATATTGTCATGTGTGTGTGTGTGTGTGTTTCGGTTGAACAGATTGCTGAGCTGGATGAAATAGAGCACATTGAAAACCTACCTCTCCTTCGAGTTCTCAATCTTCTAAGAAATCCAATTCGGGTGAGATGTCCTTTGTTCTGGGGGTGGGGAGTAGAGATGAGAACATTCTTGGAATTCTTTATGAAATACTCTTGATAGAACATGAAGACTGTGAATACAGTGTGTTTATCACCATTCTCTATTAGAAGGGTAAGCAAAGTCACACCCGTGCTCCACCACTGGTGCAGGTAAAGCCTGAAATTGAATAATAGTTGTCTACTCTGTATGACCATTTGTGACTCACCCAGGTGGTAATAAAGATTATCAAGAGGGAACTATTGAGATTATAGAGCAATGTGTTTTTAGTGCAAGAATGCCTGAGGTGTAGATGGAATGTGGCTCCTATTTTATATCAGGGAGAAGTCTAAGATTGGACACCTAAAGAAATTATCCTGGGGATTGCTGTAAAACTGGCATTGTAAAATGATTATAGGAAAAAGTCATTTATTTCCTAGTGATTCTTCACCTTTGAATATCAAATATCCAGACTTTTTCTTTTTTCTGGATCCTCTCTTTTTTGTCGCCAATGATAGATCCTTTCTCCTCAACTCTGTCCCTCCCTCTTTGTGCAAATGTCATTCATTCCACTTTGAATCTATATCCTTCACTCACTTTGCTGTAGATTCTTGAATTTGTATGTATCTCTTTGTGCATGTGTGTCTTGAGAAACATAACTAGGCAGGCAAAAAATCAAAATGAAAAATGAAAAAAAGTACAGTCTGAATGTGAAAACAATGCTTGGTATGGGAATAGTGGCAGACAATATAAAAGCATCCCCTGGAAAGAAAGGGGTTTAAAGTGGACATCCCTCCCAGTTCCAGACCCATAAAGAGCATCCAGGTGTTTGCATAAATAAATAGCACAAACCCTTTCACACGTTATTTATTTATAAACCCCTCCCACATACGCACTTTGAAGTACACAAAAGATGTCATTGTATATTCATTTTGTGTGTATTCTCATCTACAAAATACATCACCCACTTAATATCTTTCCCTTCAAAGAGGTGTAGCTTCTTGATACAACGTAACTAATTATATTTCTAAAAAGCAGATAATCCTAACACAGCAGATGATAGAGTATTAAGGGAATTGTTCTACAAATGAGTACTGTTTTATTATTGTTAAACAAATTCATAATTAATGATACAAAATTACTGTAAAACAACACAAAGAAATAATGAGGAATTAATAATAAGGACTACTAATATTGTAATAATGAAACTCCTTTAAGTTGAAGATAGGGTTTCAATTACTGGCCATGGAACATTAGATGAAATACTTCACCTCCCTGAGCCTTAGGTGTTTTTCTCTTTAGAGATGAAGATAATCAGGTTTTTCCTGCTTATCTCACAGGGAGATTAACAAGATCACACATTTGAAAAGCTTTATAAGTTATAAGGCAGAGTCGCATTTGAGTTGTTAATATAAGGGGATACAGTTGTGAAAAATGTAAAGACCTAGTGTGTGTGTGTGTGTGTGTGTGTGTGTGTGTGTGTGTGTGTGTGTGTGTGTGTGTGTCAATGACAGTATTAGTGGGTAAAAGGCCTTGGCTCATGAAAGCAGACTGCTACTGCTTATTAATTTGGGAAAAGGAAGGTAACAAAATAACCCTCTTGATATTTTAAACAGGAAAAACCTGACTATTTGTCCTTCGTCATTTTTATGCTACTTCGATTAACAGAATTGGATCAGAAGAAGATTAAAGTGGACCAAAAGGTATGTAGTCGTATTTCACGTGTTTATAAGTTGATAGGTTCAAAAGCACTTGCCGTCTGCTGCAGGACCATTGCAATCCAGAAATGAGCATTTAACAGTATGCTCATTCATTATTTATTTAAGGAGCATTTCCTTGTCCTAGAGTCTAGTTGTTTAACCCTCTGCACAGTTGAGCGTCAGCACAAACGCAGTGAAAAGCCTGGTTTTGGTACAGTAAGGAGACTGGCCATGGAAGGCAGAAGCAGCCTTCATGTACCTAGGCTGGCAGCTGTAAGGCTGTCGGTAAGTTTGGAAGATTATCATATGTGGAGGATGTGTGAGTCTGTGTTCCTCTAAATCTTCACTTAACAATGAAATGAACTACAGTGTCATTCTACCACATCACTGTAAAGGACTCAAATCGCTACTCTGGTATTTTAAATCCTTTATTCTCCTTTTTAAGATAATGATTCTTTTCTGGACACACAACTTGAGAGTAACCAGACCTTGAATGCTAGCACCTGCCTCTCCACACCATGCCTGTGGTAGCCAGTTTGTCATGCTGTTGTGACAGGTGTCAGCTGAAATCTCCACTAATGAGGGGTTCCTTACACCCAATGCAAATTTGAGATGGGAGTGAAAAAGCAGGTATAAATATGCAGAGAGGCAGATATATTCCAGTTCATAAATGCCTTTCTGAAATCTTGGTTAAAAATAGTTATAGATGCTGGTCTGTTATTTTCTCACACTCAGAGGCACTTATTAGATTTCTCTTTCCCTTTAATGTTTTGCAAAGGGGGTAACATTTAAAACCACACATTAGATAAAGATGTGGTAGACAAGCATATTGTATTTAGAGTGATGGCAAAACTGGAGGACAGACAATTGTCTGTCACGAGGAAAAGGCCCATATCTTTGAAAAGAGAAAGTTATATTAAAAGAGGAGGAGGTTTAGTAGAATTTGAGATAATAGGAATAGTTCTTGGTATGATGGCAGGAGGAAAACTTCTACAATAACAGCTACCTGGAATCTAGAACCAAGAATTTTATTACTTCTTCTCTTACTAAAAGTTGAAACATTTATTGTATTAAAGGTAATCTTAGACTTTGGAAGTTTTGTTTTTGTTTTTGCTTTTTCCCTCCCAAACCAGAAAATATAAATAGGTGACCAAGGGGCTCCAGTTCAATATTTTAAAATAACTATCATTCTTTAGGTTTTAGGAAAGCTAGAGTAGACATGAAGACAGATTCCTGGTTGCATGTCTAGAACATTTCAGTAAAGAAAGTCTTGTCTTTCTTGTACAATGAATTTTTTTTCCCCTTTGCATTTCTAATTCTGGAAAAGGTCTCGGCCGTGAATAAATACAACCCTCCCCCGGAAGTGGTCGCGGCCCAAGACCACATGACCCATGTGGTCAACAGCGTGATGCAGCCACAGAGGATCTTTGACAGGTATTCTGAGAGATGCCTTGGGTGGAACTGGGGGTGGTCAGCACAGGACAGCCTCCTCATTTCCCTAGCCATCTCTCTTGTGACCCTTTCCTTTCTCAGCTCTCTGAGGAAGGGATCGGGTCTTCATTTGACAGGCTGTGTTGTCTCAGATATAGCGTATCATCATCACTTGTTCAAACACGGGACTCCCTTGTTGGCATTTTCCCAAGTGTGGCAATAAGTGGATTCAAATTCCCTCTTTCATCTGGACCCTTGAATGGTGGCTAGCCTGTGACATAGTAGTGAAAGTCACTCAGTCGTGTCCAACTCTTTGTGACCCCCATGGACTATACAGTCCATGGAATTCTCCAGGCCACAATACTGGAGTGGGTAGCTGTTCCCTTCTCCAGGGGATCTTCCCAACCCAGGGATTGAACCCAGGTCTCCTCCCACATTGCAGGTGGATGCTTTACCAGCTGAGCCACCAGGGAAGCCCAAGAATACTGGAGTGGGTAGCCTATCCCTTCTCCAGGCGAACTTCCCAACCCAGGGACTGAGCACGGTCTCCCGCACTGCAGAGAGATTCTTTACCAGCTGAGCTACTACCAGGGAAGCCTGTGACATAGGATGGTGAAATGAAAAAGGAAAAAGTTTGCTGACATACCTGCTATGGGAGAGAACCCCAGACCCTTGCCTAATCAACAGAGAATTGTGATGGTCTCTATCCAATGACAATTTTTCCTTAGCTGTGAGTGGATGCTAGAAACACCTGCCAAAGATCACCCGTGTATTAGAGAGTCCCTAGAGTCCCTGCTCGCCAAAGGGAAACTGAAACAGCCTTTCCAGGGGTTGCACTGAGCTGCAGTCAACCCCACAGGGAGTAGTCACCCAGCTTGGCTGAACGCAAGAATAGAGACCCTCACCTCTAAGTTTGAAGACAGATTTACCACAATTTCTCCATTTCTTTTTAAACACTCTGTTGAAGCAGATGGCCATTGACACTACCAGTATAATATAGAAATTCTATCAGAACCCAAAGGCATTTTAAAAATACTTGTAAAATCTCTAGGTTATAAATGGCTCCTCTTCTTCATGTGGTCTTCTCCTGTACTTCACCCGGTTGGTTTCCCACAGAGAGAAAATGTTTTATTTTGCATCCAGGACATGATTTTTTACATGTAATTTAATCATGTAGATGTTGACAGTTTTATATATTTATGGTAGCCCTCTAGGTGAAATGATTTATCATTTATTTGCATACATCTGGAAAAGCACATTTGATTTAAAAGAAGGACATTTATTGTCCTCATTGTATTTCTTTTCTAGTTTATGAGATTGCTAGTTGTTTTATGCTTTAGGGTACATTTATATAAAAATATGTATCAAACAAATTTACAGCAGTGTCTGATAAACACATATTTCTTGATCATTTTTGGCTGTCAGACAGAGAATAGCAAATGGCCAAGCCACCCTGGATGCCCTGGGATGGAGCAGTGTTCATGATGTAGAGCTCCTGGAGGCAGGAGGAGGCGTGGCATGTCCTTCCCACCCTGGGTCAGGACACAGCTCCCTGGCAGCCCCAGAAGTCAACGTCCAGGAAGGAAACCCTGACTCTTTCTCTTGGAACTTTCAGGCTGTGATGTTGGGGAATCACTGTCCTCTCTCCTGGTGAGACTGGAGTAAGGATCCAATATGAAAATGATATGGCCAAGTCTTGACTCTGACCTGGTAGTCAGTGATGGCTTTCTTGCTCTCTCATATGACAAGGTTCTCCAGACTGATGTCCAAGCCTTGTCCGACCTCTGAAATCAGCCATTTCTCCAAGAAGCCCTGGTTCATTTTAGTGAGAAATGGTATTTCCCAATTGCAATGTGGGCACTAGAGACAATCTTGACTATTGGGTTGGTCATTGTTTTGTAGGCCTTTTAGTTGGACAGAAGCTAGGAATGGATTTCCTTCCTTCTCTCCCTCCCTCCTTCCTACCTTCCATTCATTGATCCATCTACTGATTCTTTTTTCTATCCATCCATCCATCCATCTTGCCTATTTGTACCTACATATACTTAATCTTTCATGTCTGTCTAATCTATATCTAGATAGCTCTACCTATAAATAGATAGTAAAATACTTCCTCAATTGATACAATTCAGCTTCAAGAGTACAGTTGAGCTTTTACTGAACTTCATCTGTTACATCTGTATCTCCTTTTATCCCTCACCAAAGACACTGAAAAAGATGAAATTAGAACAATGCCATGATTACTCTTTTTTTAATGTCCCATATTATACCACAACAGTATCAGAATACCAGTAGTAATAATTACTGAAGCATTAAAACCATTTTGCTGATGTTCTTCCTGTTAACCACCCCCCATTGTTTTTCATTTTGGTTAAGTGTATATATATATCATAAAATTTGCCATTTTAACCACTCGAAAGTGTACAGTTTAGTGGCCTCAATCATATTCACAGTATTGTGCAACCATCACCACCATCTGTTTCCAAAAGTTTTCATCATCCAGAACAGAAGCTCTGTAGCCATTAGGTAATAACTCCCCATTTCCTGCTACCCCCATCCCCTGGTAACTTCTAATATACTTTCTGTCTCTATGAATTTGCCTACTGTATATATTTCATATAAGTGTCAATCACTCCATTTTAAAAATAGTGCACTATATTTATATTGTCAGAACATATATCCATCACACCCTGTACTTTCTCCTTTGCTGTCATTTAGCCTTAGTTCTCTGGGTAACTGCATATTTATTGCCTACTGCCAGCCCTTATTGTGATACCTCTTGAGCCATTTTAGTTGTATGAAGCTTGCTCTTTAGCACATTCTTTAGGAAGGTCTTTAGGAAGGGCCATACAGTCAGTATCTCTTGAAATCTTCCACGTTGATAATATGGAAGATTATCTGCCCTCTAAACTTGAAAATCATTTTTTGCTGTATATAAAATCCATGACTCACACTTTTTTCCCCTTGAATATGTTAAAAGTGCTTCTCCATTTACTTTTCATGCAAAAATTGCTGTCAAAAATATGATGACAATTTAATTTTCTTTCATGTATAAATCATGTGTACTCTTTCTAGCTAAATAATTACCCCCACTTCTGCCTTTTTTAAAGAGAAGGAAATGGCAACCCACTCCAGTATTCTTCCCTGGGAAGTCCCATGGACAGAGGAGCCTGGTGGGCTGCAGTATATGGGGATGCAAATAGTTGTGTTGCAGGAAGGGGGACCCCTTCCAGGGCCCGAAGCTGGACTCTTGTCTAACACTCGGAAATGAATTGTCTGAAGAGACACATGTGCTGACAAAGCAAGAGATTTTATTGGGAAGGGCACCCGGGTGGAGAGCAGCAGGGTAAGGGAACCCAGGAAAACTGCTCTGCTCACAGTCTTGGGTTTTATGGTGATGGGATTAGTTTCCAGGTGGTCTTTGGCCAATCATTCTAATTCAGAGTCTTTCCTGGTGGCATAGCATAGCTCAGCCAAGATGGATGCTAGTGAGAGGAATTCTGGGAAGTGGAGGGACACACTTCCTGTCTCCTGTAGCTCTTTCCCGAACTCGTCTGGTTGGTGGTGGCTTATTAGTTCCCTATTCCTTATCAGGACCTCCTGTCATAAAACAACTCATGCAAATGGTTACCATGGTGCCTGGCCAGGGTGGGCGGTTTCAATCGGTGTGCTTCCCCTAACAGTTAGACACAGCTGAGCACACACTGCCTTTTTAAAGTCCAGCAATTTTACTAGACTATGCCTTAGTATTATTGTTACAGCATTTCTAGCCCAGTTGTTCTGGGCTAATATTGTCAAATATGTTGTATACTGTTTTGTTTTTTTTTTTTCGGGAAACTTTTTTCTTGAATGACAGTCTGTAATATTTGCTCTGTTCCTTAGGTTTTGGTTTTCTTCTTTAGGAAGTAGATCTTCTTTGCCTATCCTCAATTTTCATCACCTTCTTTCAAAATGTTTTCTCTTTAATCACTTAAAAATTTTTGAGGCAATTTTAGATTCACATGCGTGTGTAAGAGATAATACAGAGAAAGCCTAGATACCTTTCACCCAGTTTCCCTCAGTGATATCTTGCTTAGCTATAGTGGAATATCAAAGCCAGGAACCTGGCATTGATGCTCTCCATCAACCTTATCAGATTTCACCAGTTTTGCATGGACTCATGTGTACCTTTAGTTCCGTGTGATTTTATCACATGTGTAGATTCACATGCGCATCACTCCACTGAAGATAGAAATTCCCAGGTGGCACTGATAACTTTCCAGGTGGCACAGTGGTAAAGAATCTGCCTACCAATGCAGAAGATGCAAGACACATGGGTTTGATCTGTGAGTTGGGAAGATCCCCTGGAGTAGGAAATGGCAACCACTCCAGTATTCTTGCCTGGGAAATCCCGTGGACATGGGAGCCTGGAGGGTACAGTCCATGGGGTTGCAAAGAATTGGACATGACTGAGCATAACATGCTTCCAGTCAAGACAGAGGCGTTTTGTCGTGTGAATCCCTTTGCTTCCCTTTAATAGCAACAGCTGCCTCCATCCTTCTCACCTTCCCTAATCTTTGACGACTAATAATCTGTTCCCCTTCTCCAGAATGTTGTCATTTCAAGAAGCCTATATAAATGGAATCATATAGTGTATGTATAGCCTTTGAGGGTTGAGGTATTTTTTTGCTTTGCCCCGTTCCCTGGAGATTCATCCAAGCTGTTAAACATATCAATGGTTCACTCCTTTGTGTTGCTGGGTAATATTCCTTGTTGAATACACCACAATTAGTTTAACCAACCATCCCTCAAAGGACATCTGGGCTGATACTGGTTTTTGGTTACTGCAAATACAGCTTTTATGAGCATTCATGTGTAGGCTTTTGGACATGTACAGTTCCAGCCTGCCTGCTTTTCACTAGATACCTGTTGTTCTGGGGTTCCTGTGTTCACAAATGCTGCCCATTGCTTCCTCCTCCTTCCTCCTGCATGGATTCCAGCACCATAAAAGTCTTGTGGGTTTGTGGCTTTTCATCTGGTTTCGTTATCCACGTTTTCCATGGATTTCTGTTCTCAAGTTTTTCTGTTTTTCTGTGAGTGTTCAGAGAGATTGAAAACTTATGCTGCACTGCCCCCGTGCTTCATAGAATCTACACCTCAGCCATGTTGTTTTCAAAACATTATATTTTAGTCTGTATTTATAGAATTTGTGTCATGAGTGAAACCCACACACTTCAGCTCTGCCTGTTGTAAGAGATTTTATGTAAATTAGTCCAAATTGGTCTTTTAGACCTGGAAGCCATGCCTAGATTCATATACCAGCTCTTACTTACTAGCTGTTACTTTGAGCATGTTAATTAACCTCTCTGTACTTCAGTTTCTTCGTGTGTTAACTGGGGAGAATGATAGAATCATCTTCATTAGCTTCCTGCAATAGTTAAATGAGGTAATGCGAAGAGTTGACTCATTGGAAAAGACCCTAATGCTGGGAACAATTGGGGGCAGGAGGAGACGGGGACAACAGAGGATGAGATGGCTGGATGGCATCACCGACTTGATGGACATGGGTTTGAGTGGACTCTGGGAGTTGGTGATGGACAGGGAGGCCTGGCGTGCTGCAGTTCATGGGCTCGTAGAGTCGGACACGACTGAGCGACTGAGCTGAACTGAGCTGAACACACGTAAGATGCCTAGAATAGTGCCTGGCACATAGTAATTGCTCATGTAAATGTTAGTGATTATTATTTTCTTTGCACACATGTGTTCTTTTTTATAGTAAATTTGCCATTTTAGCTTTTGTAAATTATTATTATTTTGGCTGCCCCGGGTCTCTGCTGTGGCATGCAGGCATTCTCTACTTTTGGCGGTTGAGATCTAGAGCCTGAGGGCTCGGTATTTGTGGCACATACGCCTCATGAGCTGTGGTGTGCAGCCTGAGCCACCCCATGGCACATGGGATCTTAGTTCCCTGACAGGGACTGAACCCACATCTTCTGTGCTGGAGGAAGGAATCTGAACCATTGGGCCACCAGGGAAGTCCCCACATCAGTGTTCTAAATCAATAGATAAGAACTGGAGCCTATTATACAGAGTGAAGTAAGTCAGAAAGAGAAAGGCAAATACGGTAAATTAATGCATACATATGGAGTTTAGAAAGATGGTAACAATGATCCTTGACATGCAGGGCAGCAAAGGAGACACAGAACAGACTTTTGGACTTAGTGGGAAAAGGAGAAGGTGGGATGATTTGAGATAATAGCATTGAAGCATGTACATTACCATATGTAAAAGAGATGAAGCAGGGCACCCAAAGCCAGTACTCTGGGACAACCCAGATGGATAGGGTGTGAAGGGAGATGGGAGGGGGTTCAGAATGGGGCTACACATGCATACCCTGTGGCTGATTCATGTTGGTGTATGGCAAAAACCATCACAATGTTGTATAGTAAGTATCCTCCAATTAAAATAAATTAATTATAAAAAAAATATGAAAAAGTTCACCTCTGAGAGGGTGAGTCTTATTTCTTTCATTTTGAATTTCTTGGGGGAAAACTCCATCAACCAGAAACGAATATCTCTCCTACTGTGTTTTTCCTTCTAAAAATGGTGTTAAATTCTTCACTATTTTGTAATCAACTTGCTTCTGCAAAGTAGGACCATCCTTACAAACTGTGTCTGCCACATAGTAAGTGCCGGATAGCTGGATTCAGCTTGACTGCGACGTGGACAGCTTTCCACGCCCGATGCATTAACGCATGTGCCCGCTCTGCCCTGTGTTGCAGCGCCCTGCCTAGTCTGGACACCCCATACCCCATGCTGGTATTGGCCGGTCCTCAAGCATGTGGTAAACGAGAACTCGCTCACCGCCTCTGCAGACAGTTCAGCACTTACTTCAGATACGGGTGAGTTTATTGGCTGCCAAGGCTGTAAAATGTCGGCTGTGGCTCACAATGGCTGTTAATTTTAAGCAAGTTAAAAAACATGCATAGAAGGCTTATGAGCTGCTCTGCCAGTTATTACACTGTGATATACACTGTATTTATTTATTTTTTACTTTAACCCTCCAAATGCTTTGATGCACTCAGCCACAGCCAAAATCCTGCTCCAAGATTGGGAACTACACTGGTTTTAATTAAGCCTCGTGGTATTGGAGCGTGGCCGCCTCCTGTTGCCAGGTGCTGTGACAGGCGGATCACAACGTTGTGATGCGGGGGTGGGGGGTGGGACTGCGCTGCAGTCAGTCCTCTCCTCATCGCTGTCGGAGCGCACGCTGCCAGCACGTCAGCTGCTTTATTTCCGCCCAGGTCTTCCTCTTTGGAGGCATATTTCAGAAGGAAGGAACGAGAAATGAAAGCCAAAGAGCTCCTTTTCCTTACCCTCAGGTTAGCATTCAGTAAGTACCCTTTCAGTTTTCTGGAGCAGATATTTTGCTGTGTGATTCCCAAATCACTCAGTTAAAATAGCCGGATATATCCAAAACACAAGAACCTTCCGGGGAAATCATCCGCTGGACTTAGAGACTTTTTAAGGGTTTCCTTGTCTCAGAGTTATCCGTATGGCTTTTTCAACTGGTTTCCTCTTTCCTTTTTTACGTATAGCAAAGACCTTGCTTTTAGATTAGTGATGTTTCTCAGTGAGCTGAGAACATGACTGCGAAGAAATAAGACGGCAAGAAAAAGAAATGTAAATTATGTTCTAAAGCTGTTACAGACAAGTTCCTTCCCTTAAGCTACACGTGTTCAAACAATGTAAACAGTATGTTAAACAGGTTCATTTATGTAGAGATCTAAAATTATATCCGTCATTTGAACAACTCCAGGAAACAAATACTATAGAAAAATTTACTCATTAATCTATTCTAAACACCCTGAAGCAACAAAAAGTAAATTAAAACTTAATATCAGAATTGAAAAGTGCAGAGTGTCTTTATGCTTATACAGGGGTGTGGAACCTGCTTCGAAAGATAAGTGGAGCATAATGAATGGACAATCAAATTAGGGCAAGAAAGATATCTCCTGACTGTGGTGCTAATGTGTAAACATGGAACCTTTTAGTGAACCAAAGTGACTTACGTGAACCAAGGCTTTCCGGCTTAGAAGTCCTTTCACGTGTCTGAGACCAGTTCTGTTGCAAATGGTTCAGAGCCCATCCTTTGTGTGTGTTTGTGGTTTGCTCTCTGAGGCCCGTAGGGCCAGCTGTGTTCTTGGAGATGTCTGTTAACTCATCAGTTCAGTTCAGTTCAGTTCAGTTGCTCAGTCGTGTTTGACTCTTTGCGACCCCGTGAATCGCAGCATGCCAGACCTCCCTGTCCATCACCAACTCCCAGAGTCTACCCAAACTCATGTCCATCGAGTCGGTGATGCCATCCAGCCATCTCATCCTCTGTCGTCCCCTTCTCCTCCTGTTCCTGATCCTTTCCAGCATTAAGGTCTTTTCCAGTGAGTCAACTCTTCGCATGAGGTGGCCAAAGTATAACTCATCTCACTGGATAGCTCCCGTCCCAACCCCACCAATATTCATTTTCATTAAATCCTGCTTTTCCACTGTTACAAATGTCTGTCCATCATGCTTGTGATGATGTACTTAATGCCTGGTTTCCCTGCTCCACTGTAAGCCCAGTGAGGGTGGGGACCAATGCCAGCTTTGCTCACCACTGAGTTCCCAGTGTTCAGCAGGTGGCCGGGCACTTCTACTTGCATGAGAAATATTTGTTAAATGAATGACTAAGTGATTGTCTGAATGGATGGATGAGTTAATTAATGGTATTATATGCAAAATTCAGTGGAAAATTATTGTGCTAGAAGCATAGATGTTTTTTTTTTTTTCCCAACCTCCACTGATGGGTACATGAAGAGATGAAGAGATTCATTCATTTGTTCATCCATTCTTTCTATAAAGATTTATTGAGTTCTTCCCATGTGTTGGGCCCTGAAGATGCAGTGGGAACAATATTGATGAGGCCCTTGCCTTAATTTCTGTAATGTATTTGGAAATAAACAAAGAGACTCTGAAGGTGAGGAACTCAGACCTTAAATAGTTAGCATCACATATGCAATTTGTCTGGAGGCACAGGATGGCCAAACAAAAATCCCAAAATGAGCTTCCTGCTTCTATAATGGTACTGTTGCCATTGCTGTTTTTCTCCTCTGGATGGGATTAGCGGCGAGGGGAAAGATAACCTGTGTGGAAAGACCCGCAGTCACCCTCCCACCTCCTTCATGGGCTTAGAAGCCTCATCTGACCAGGCACTGGCATCTTCATGGAGGCAGAGGTCAGGGCTTGTAAGTAGGAGAGTCACTCTCAGAATTTCACCAAGGCATGGATCAAAGAGCATGTCATGCGTGCTTGCTAAGTCGTTTTCAGTTTGTCTGACTCTCTGTGACCCTTTGGGCTGTAGCCCGCCAGGCTCCTCTGTCCATGGGATTCTCCAGGCAAGAATACCAGAGTGGGTTGCCATGCCCGCCTCCGGGGGATTGTCCCCACCCAGGGATAGAACCTGCATCTTTTGTGTCTCCTGCAGTGACAGGAGAGTTGTTTTACCACTAGCGCCACCTGGGGAGCCCAAAGAGCATATCATTGGACCATAAAGAGTATTAGAAAACCAGTAATTTCACTCAATAAGAAAGCCAGATAGTACTATGATGATATGTGGCAACTTTCTAATTAAAACAAATGATAAAACCAAAGCACATCCTCAGGGGCAAGCCATTGCTCTTGTTTAGATTTTCTTTTATTTTAGTCTTCATCCATCATAAATTTTATTGATTTTTAATTAAATGGAAAAAAAAGGCTTGAATATAGTCTCATTGTGAAACATGTAAATATTGACAAGAGCACTTTCTCTAGCTCTTGCTTGAATCTTTTCTTTCCTTCCTAGTTAGCTCATTTTCTCCTGGCATTTTGTCTTCCTTTTTAAATTGCATTTACCCAAGACCATGACATTCAATGAAATAGTCACATACTGAGTTGCATATCCAGATGAATAAATATTAAAAATGTATCTCAGTGGTATAACAAATATTGGCGTGGCTGAGAGATTGTTCTCTTGCCTCAGGATCTGATTTTACTATTTGTTCTTGGTTTTAGGCATAGTCTGAATGTTCTTTCTTTACCAATATTAGTTATAAGTGACCTAGAGATGGGGCTTCCCAGGTGGCCCACTGATAAAGAATCTGCCTGCCAATGCAGGAAATGTGGGTTCAATCCCTGGGTCAGGAAGATCCCTGGGAGGAGGGCATGGCAACTCACTCTGGTATTCTGGCCTGGAAAATCCCACAGACAGAGGAGCCTGGAAGGCTACAGTCCACAGGGTCACAAGGAGTCAGATATGGCTGAGCACCTCTACCATGGCCAGCGTACCATGGCCATGCACCCATGGCCTAGAGGTACACCATGCCTTCTGAGTCTCTCCATTTATTTCCAGTCTTACTATTACTGCACAGGTCAGTAGCTTCCTGGAAGAGTGCTGGATAATGAAAGAAACATAAAACAATACCAGCACGCCTGTTCATCTTCCAGATTTAAGGCCTTGAAAGTGATCTGAATAGGCATGAAAGCAAAACTTTATTCTTCTTAGAGCAGTCTTTATTTTTATAACATTTTCCATGATGTTGACGTCTAAATATATTCTACTAATAATATGGTAAATCAGAGGCCCATAGCTATTGAGCTAAATGAGATGATATGAGCTATAGCTCCCTAGTGCCGTCTAATCTAATGCCCCTTTTTACAGATGCGACAGACTAGTACAGTGGTTTATTTATTCTTTCAATCGGTGTTTGTTAAGCACTATCTGTGTGCCTTGTTCCAGCGATAAAACCATGAAACAAGCAGATGTGGGTCTTGTCCTCCTAGCAGCTTACAACCTATGTGAGTTGCAGTTAAGTAAAGCCATCTAACAAGATGGTTTGATGGGTGCTATGATGAGGGAAGTGAAATCAGAGGTAAATGGGATGTGAGATTTGAGCAGGGAATGCAGTCCAGGCACATTTGATTAACTGAGAGTATTATACACTGGAGCCTGCCTGAAGCGTGAAGCATGGAGTAAGATGGCAGAAGATGGGACCAGAGAAAAAGTTAGGGGTCTGACCATAAGGATCTCTAAGCAGAGGACTGTCAGGGTCATAGCTGCATTTTAGAGAGTGGCCCCTGTGGGCAGTTTCGGAGAGGGTTTGAGGAGGGAAGGCTGGAAACTAGGAGACTGGTGAGGATATAGTGACAGGTGTTGGTGGCACGAACCAGAAAGTGGTATGTAGTTACTGGAAAGTGGACAGAGTAGTGGCTTCCTGGAATTTGATAGTCAGACACAGGGTATGCTGAAATCTTCTGTTCCTGATCTCTTAAATTATGTCCAGCGACTGACTGATACACATTTGCCTTGGGCATTGGGACCAGTTCGGCATGCCTACCAAGCACCCTCGAAATACCTGGGCTTTTGTGAACACCCGGTGAAAGAGTTCCCTTGCTCACAATATGGCATTCTATAAATGTGCTTGAATTGGGATGTTCTCACAGGCAAAATGCGCTGTGCCTAAATATTTGCAGTAACAAGTTCGTTATTTCTTGAGGCAATCTGGTCCAGAATTGAGATTCTAAATCTGCACGCTTCTGAATCACAATGAAGAGACTTCTACTCCCCCAGCCATCTCCTGGCTCTTCGTAGACATCTTTGCTTCTTCCTCTTACATCTTCCCAGATGTAGTGACATTTCATTATTTGGCCTGGCCTTCCGGATTCCTTTCTGTCCTGATCATCTCCCACAGTCCATGGACTTGGTTTGTTAGGATCCTGGATGACAGCTGGCCAGTGAATCGGCCTTTAAGAATATGTAACTCACCCTTAGACTTTGAGCACCAGTGTTGTAGTGTAAGGTTAATTGCTAACTCCGCTCTTTTATCTGTTAAATGAAACTAACTGGGAGTATGGCTCCCATCGCAAAGCAGGTTTTAACTAATTTACCGTGATTTAACTAGTAAGTTAGTAAAAATAAACTCATAGAAATGTAAATTACAATTGAAATTATGTTTAGACCGGGGAGAGGAAAGATATTAAAGGTGATGGCCCAAGCAAATTTCTTTATCTGGCATCATGTTTATTTAAGTTTAATGAAGCATTGCTTTCGCTATGAAGTATTTCCTTTTTAAGATATTCATATTTGGACAGCATGCTACAGAGCAGACATTTCTATATGTGAAAACTGGATGACAGATTCAAAAAACCATAGGTCATCTCAGGTCCTTCTTAATAGAAAGTTCCACAGTGAATGCCAGTTCTGTCATCAGCATTCTCCATGTCAGTGAAGCCATCTCTTTATTTACCTGCCTAGAAGCTTCAGATTGCTTCCTTGCTTTGTCTTTCTTTTAGAAATTCTGAGAAAATCCCTGCCACTCAATTCCTTTGTTGGAAAATGCAAATTCAGTACAGTGTGTAAAGGCTGCACAGTACCTGAAGCGAAGTCACTGAGTTTATCTGTCCTGACTGTCAAGGACACCAACAAACAGAGGGTCTCAGGTCCCTGCCAAATGGTGGGAAGAGATGTTGGTGCAAGCCAACAGCACAACAAAGGTCATGGTGTTTGGACCGCCTTCTCTTAGAATGTGTGCACTTTCCTGAGTAGGCAATTTAAAATGTGATCTTAAAACCTTTACATTTAATGTATTGTTAGTTCTTGGCCATAAGGCAGGGGAGAAATAGTATGAATTATAAAAGCTTGTTTGTTTTTGACTTCGAAATGGAGCAGATTTTGAGGTTGTGACTTTACTCTCTCAGTGTGATCCTAAAAGGACTTGACTTCGATGTCATCCAGTGGTTGTTACTGAGTCATGTTACTTCACTGCTATGTCTCAATTTCATCATCTGTAAAATGAGAACAGTGGTAATGAGGTAATAACAGTGGTAATGGTAATATAACCACTGGTAATGTTAATAATACCTACCTCATGTCTTTTTGTGAGGAGTCAATGAAATAGCATGTCATGTGTCTAGCTGTTTGCATCTCCTGTTTTAAAGCCTCAGGATAATCTAAAAATCAGTTTGCATTCCCAGAACTTAACATTGGGAAGTCAGCATGTCTGAAATCAAGAGTCCTGGGCTAGTTGGGAGTCACAGTTTAGTTCCAGGACCAGTGTTGACCTGCTCTGTGGCCTTGGACAAGTCTTTTTTATTTTTTGGTGGTGTGGGCATGCCACGTGTCATGTGGGATCCTAGTCACCCAACCAGGGATCAAGCCTGAGCCCCCTGCAGTGAAAACTCTAGAGTCTTAACCACTGAACCACCAGGGAAGTCCCTGGGCAAGTCATTTTTATAGTCACCTTAAAATGGAGCTCATCACAGCTACTGTCCACTGCACATGTTCAATTAATTCATTCATGTTATAGATATTTAGTAAATCCTGCTATGGGCCAGGCACTGTGAATGCAGTGGCAGATAAGATGAACAAGATAAGTTCAGTTCAGTCGCTCAGTCGTGTCCGACTCTTTGCGACCCCATGAACTGCAGCATGCCAGGCCTCCCTGTCCATCACCAACTCCCAGAGTCTACCCAAACCCATGTCCATCGAGGCGGTGATGTCACCAGCCATGTCATCCTCTGTTGTCCCCGTCTCCTCCTGCCCCCAGTCCTTCCCAGCATTAGAGTCTTTTCCAATGAGTCAACACTTCACATGAGGTGGCCAAAGTACTGGAGTTTCAGCTTCAACATCAGTCCTTTCAATGAACACCCAGGACTGAGCTCCTTTAGGATGGACTGGTTGGGTCTCCTTGCAGTCCAAGGGACTCTCGAGAGTCTTCTCCAACACCGCAGTTCAAAAGCATCAATTCTTCAGCACTTAGCCTTTTTCACTGTCCAGCTCTCACATCCATACATGACTACTGGAAAAACCATAGCCTTGACTAGACGGACCTTTATTGGCAAAGTAATGTCTCTGATTTTCAATATGCTATCCAGGTTGGCCATAACTTTCCTTCCAAGGAGTAAGCGTCTTTTGATCTCATGGCTGCAATCACCATCTACAGTGATTTTGGAGCCCAAAAAAATAAAGTCTGACACTGTTTCCACTGTAGTGCTCCCTATTTACAATAGCTAGGACATGGAAACAACCTAGGTGTCCATCACCAGAGGGATAAAGAAGTTGTGGTACATATATACAAAGAAATATTACTCAGCCATAAAAGGAATGCATTTGAGTCAGTTCTAATGAGGTGGATGAACCTGGAGCCTGTTATACAAAGTGAGGTACGTCAGAAAGAGAAAAACAAATATCGTATATTGATGCATATAAGTGGAATCTAGAAAAATGGTAAGGATGGACCTATTTGTAGGGCAGGAATAGAGACGCAGACATGGAGAACAGACTTGTGGATACAGCAGAGGAAGGAGAGGGTTGGATGAACTTAGAGGGTAGCATTGAAACACATACATTGCCATATGTAAAACAGACAGCTAGTGGGAATTTGCTATATGACGCAGGGTGCTCAAACCCAGTGCCCTGTGACCACCTCGAGGGCTGAGATGGGGAGAGGTGGGAGGGAGGTTCAAGAAGGAGGGGACATATGTATACTTTCGGATGATTCACATTGTGGTATGGCAGAAAATTGTTTTAATTAATGAAAAAATATTTTAGACACATAAAGTGCTCCCTTTATTATTCAAGCATGTTCCATTTATTATTCCCTGAGAAAGATAGGGGAAAAAAAGAAAAGAGAAGGAGTGACAGAGTAATTGGGGTGTGGTGCGCTGGGGTGTGTGCTCAGTCGTGTCTGAGTCTTTGAGACTCATGGACTGTAGCCCGCCAGGCTCCTCTCTGTACATGGAATTCTCCAGGCAAGAATACTAGAGCGGGTTGCCATTTTCTATTTTCTTCTTCAGGGGATCTTCCCAACCCAGAGATCAATCGTGGGTCTCCTGCATTGTAGGTGGATTCTTTACCATCTGAGCCACCAGGGAAGCTATGGGGATGCTATATCAGACAGCAGGCAGAATAGCACTCTCTGGTTGAACTGAGAATGCCATTCAGTGTTGGAATCATGGGTTCTCACGGGAGGTTCATATAGATTGATGAGTGTGGCAGGAATGAGTGTGGTAGCTGGTTTCCACCCTCCAGCAGTGGAGGAGATGGGGTCCTGAGCAAGGGGGTGGGGAGGAGTTGGCGGCAGGCACTGAGACTGCAGATGCCTAAAGAAGAGGTGCATAACCCAGCCACAGAGGGTCCAGAAAGGCGTTTTGAGAGTGACACTAAAACCGAGTCCTGAAGACAAGTGGGCTAACCAGACAGAGAAATGAGGTAGGGAGCATTCCAGAAAATAGCCATAGACCAGAGAGAGTATGAAAACATTTGGGTGAAAAGTATATGGGTGATAAACATTGTTTTATTTCTCAAAGTTTGATGATGTGATAGAAGAGGTCATGACTCAGAAGGTGGTAAAGAACCATAAGTGAAAACTTAGTGTTGATAATCCAACACTAAATTTTTTTTGGCTCTAAAATCACTGCACATGGTGACTGCTGCCATGAAATTAAAAGATGGTTACTCCTTGGAAGGAACATTAGGACCAACCTAGACAGCATATTAAAAAGCAGAGACATTACTTTGCCAACAAAGGTCCATCTAATCAAGGCTATGGTTTTTGCAGTGGTCATGTATGGATGTGAGAGTTGGACTATAAAGAAAGCTGAGCACCAGAGAATTGATGCTTTTCAACTGTGGTGTTGGAGAAGACTCTTGAGAGGCGCTTGGACTGCGAGAAGATCCAACCAGTCCATCCTAAAGGAGATCAGTCCTGGGTGTTCATTGGAAGGACTGATGTTGAAGCTAATACTTTAGCCATCTGATGCAAAGAACTGACTCATCTGAAAAGACCCTGATGCTGGGAAAGATTGAGGGCAGGGGGAGAAGGGGACGACAGAGGATGAGATGGTTGGACGGCATCACCGGCTCAATGGACATGAGTTTGAGTAAACTCTGGTGATGGATGGGGAGGCCTGGCATGCTGCAGTTCATGGGCTCGCAAAGAGTCGGACACAACTGAGCAACTGATCTGAACTGAATCCAAAATCTGTGTAATCCCTGAACAGTATAGCAAGTGAACATGTCTAGCACTGCCAAATTTTCATGGTTACCTTACTTTATGATTTGTGGATCCATTTTAATTTTTTAAAATGTGCCAAAACCTTTTCCCTCTTGAATTTCAAATTAACAGAAAGAGACAGGAGTTACCTGCTTTCTGTTTTCAGGGCCTGTCACACCACCAGACTGCCTTACTTTGGAGAAGGAGATCGGGTTGATTATCATTTTATCTCTCAAGAAGTTTTTGATGAAATGCAAAACATGGTAAGAATGCTTTTTCTGTGTAATGCACAAGAAATACATGTTCTCTGGTAGAAGTATTAGGAAATCATGATAAGAAAGAGACCAATTACATGGGTGTATTTTCATTGAGTTGTGTTTTTAATACCTTTGATATATCATCATCCACACGCTGCTTTATGATCTTGGAGAAAATACTGTAAATTTCCAATGAAACCAAATAAAGAGATGTTTTAAGAAAATGGAAGAAAGAGCACCATGAAAAGTTCTTGAGATCTGTGTTTTTCAGGTGCTGCTATTTATGATCAGATTTTACTCAAGATAAGCGACTCCCACAGAACTGACGTTACACAGCTAACGTATGAATTGAGCACTTCCAGGGAGTTGGCGTGTTCTGTCCACAGACTACTCCCTCTGTTTGCTGTCTTTGGTGCTTTCTAATTGTTGTGACCCTGCACACCATTTCAGCCAATTGGTCTGCCCTGGACACATAAATAGCCTTAACCTTCTCCTGAAACATCACTGTATGAGAAGTCCTCAGTCCCAGAGAGCTGGCAGGCAGGTCACTAACGCAGCTGGAAGCCCTCGACATTAGATGAGAGAAGATTCCTCATTTCTTTGAGGTCTGTGGCTTTCCTGGGTGAGGGTCACTACCCTGCTCTGGTCCCTTTCATAGGAGCTCTGGACAGTTTTATTCAATTTAAGGCTTTACCCCCTGAAACCCTGATCATCTCAGTCATCGGTAGTAATTCACAACACCCTTGTCTCTGAGTTCATTTCCTTAAAACTGATTTATTTGTTCTTTCTTGGCCCTTCACATGCAAAGGGAATCCTCACAACCCTAGTGTGTTTTATCTGTCAAAAGTACATGCTAATGTCAATACATTTTCCACCCATGACTTCAGTTAAAAAGTATCTCATATCTTCATCACTACTGATAAATCTGTAAGCCTTTTATTCTCTTTTCAGGCATGGGCCTTAATTTTGTTTACCTTAATCACCATCTTCTTTCTATCAACACCATTTTTTTTCCCCCCTGAAGCCTAGTGAAGGACAGGATTAAGGACTAATCTCTGTTTCTGCTTTTGAAAGATTACCATTCCGACCAGTGATGCTCTTACTGCTGCAGGCTCCCTCCTCTCTCCCCCCTGCTCCTTCATCTGTCCTTTCTCTGCCCCATCCTCAAATAACAGACCTGGCTTACACCTCAGTGCAGGCAGTTATGGAGCATTTAGGCATAGGCTTTGCAGTTGCTATGAGTTTAATTTTGAACGACCAGCTTTACACATGGTACATATTTTCTCTTGCATTCACAGAGAAACCAACTGAGAAAGCCCCATTTTCTCTCTAATCCTGTCAGAAGAACATCTTGAAAATTCTTTATGATTTTCTCTCCTAGGGCTATGTTGTAGAAGTTCGGTTTAATGTACTAAGGGTACTCTGAGACTTTATATTTCTCAAAGCCATAATAGAAATCTGAGGAGTTATCTTGATATTATTATGAAGCATTCCCTTAAGACTGTGGGTTGAAAGACCACTAGTTCCCCACACTGCTGTTAATTTCTCGTGGTAGAGTCCAGGGCATTTTTTCTTGATTTAGTTCCACTGCTCTCAGCGCCCCACGGGCTCCCCCGATATTTCAGACCTCATCATGTCCGTAATCAAGTAAGTCCGACAGTTCCTAGCCTAAGAAATCACCATACGTCTGTACTGTATTTAGGCTTCTAGTTTCACTCTCTTCTTGTATACTGGGAAAGCACTCGTTTTTACTGCCTCTGCTAACGTGCGTGACTTCACTGTGATATCATCATGTTTAACTTGAATTTTGTAGTTAAGGTCTTTTCTTTAAAGGGACTTTGAGGCTGTTTCATGAAGAGAGACAAACCTAGAGAGAAGAAACTCACGACACCTTGTCAGCCGCACCAGTCACAGCCACACACTCAGCGTCTGTACTCAGAACCTCTCTACGGAACACTCCCCAGCCAGCCTGTCCCCTTCCAAGTCACAGTCCCTGTTAACAGACAGCCCTGGCACACCCCACCCCTGCACACCTGCTGTGGGCAGTTACACCTCCCCACTCTGATGGGTACAGGTAGACTAGCACACACACTTCCATATACCTTCCACACCCCCCAAAACACAGATCATCACTCCATGTGCCCACAGGCACATGAACCCTTCTTAAGGCCATATACACAGTCACTCACCTGCAAAGCCTTTTCTTCCCTGGTGGAAATGAGACCGCAGGTCTGGAGGTGTCTGAGATAAGATTATTGCTATGTATGAAGAAATCCACGAAAGGAGTATGCCTCTCCAGAAGCTGGGGGACCACTCATCTCAATTCTTAACATATCAGTTGAACAAGGCTTATTTTATGTACACAAGTACAATGCAAGATTTCTCCCAACCACCTACCTTCTTCCAAAAAAATGTCTTTGGGACCCACTTATGTGCCCTTGTACACACAAGTAAGCAAACTCATAGTACACATCTGGAAAGTGATTCAAATATACATTATAAAAACAGGGTGGGTCACAGTAAACAAGATAAAGTATGTCATACCTGACAAGAGACTCAGATGCCTGTTTATCTGTGTATATATATAATATAGATATTAAAAGGAAAGGTGTCATAGTGTTTGTTACAAAGAACACAGTATGACACCGAGTGGGTAAAGTATTAAGGATATTTATTGTTGAGTCTTTAACTTTAAGAATATATAACATAAATTTCATTTCATTATGGGGTGGATGTGGAATTTTCTCATTGCCCGCACCAGACACATGCTCCAGAGACCCATCCCACCTGAGGGGCACCCTGTGTTTCATGGCCTTCCAACATTTACCCCCCGACAGGTAGCCCACCCCCCCATCCCCATGGATCTCCAGAACCTCAGGGCCAGGAGGCACAGGGTAGCATCAGAGACCCCCGAACTGCTACTGTTTGTAATGACGGTGCTGGCTGTTGCTGGGCTTCAGTGGATGGGGCTCAGCCTTAGGAGTTTTCCCTTCATTATTGATTTCAAAATCATGTATCAGAGGAATCATAGTGGCCAAGGATGTCCACATTTTTCTTCCTTCTGTTGTCATCAGCATCCACCTCGTGGCTTAGTAAATATCATATCATCAGAGGAAAAATCAAGACAATTTTGAGAGATGTTTCTAGTTCTTTTCTTTCTCTCTCTCTTTCTTTTTTACACATGACTACAGTTCCAGGAAGAACTGGGCTTCTGGACTATAAAGAGAAGGCAGTATTTATGCCTCAGATGTCTAGAGGGCATACAAAAATGCTGCTGAATACATTTGGGGCAGTCCAATAAAAAGCTGTGTTTATGAGGAAAAGCTGGAGGGGTCTGTTTTTTTTACAGCTTATCTCAGAATGCAAAGGTGTGAGGATGTGGCTGTAATTCCCTTCCTTCAGGCTTATCTGGGAGTGCAAGGCCTTTGGGAATGGAAGCTTTTAGGGGAGAGCTGGTGCACTGGGAGAGCCAAATGGCTGAGGCACAAAGTGAACTAATAGTTTTGCTTTCTCCGTAATGAAGGTTTATAGCATACGTTGGGCAGGAAGTGGGTCAGTGAGCAAAATGATCTGTTTACCATAAGCTTCATCGCCTTCACTCTGCTCTAACATTTGATCAGCAGATTATCTCCAAAACCCTTTTTTTTTTTTTGCCAGCTAGGAATTCTGAATGAGTTTCTCCATCACAGTTTGATATTAAGTTTCTTAAACCCATTGTCATCTTTATATAATTGCTAATATTTGTAAGTTTTATGGACTCATATAGAAAGAAGACATCAAGTCATTTAATTTATATTAAATTCCATGATGGCAGCTGTTATTGGAAAGTCTTTGTACTTCTTCCCTTGCAGGGGAAATTCATTCTAACCTTTAATTACGGTAATCACAAGTACGGATTAAGTAGGGACACCATAGAAGGTATCGCGAGAGATGGTTTAGCAACCTGTGTTCATATGGAAATAGAAGTAAGTACTTTCCATTCAATCAATTTCTTTTTAGTGTGTAAAACTGTATATATATTTGGGACTGGGGAGGAGGCTATGGTGTGCAGGCAGCACACTTCTAGGCCTGAAAGGAATGCATACAAAAGGTGAGATTTGGGGGACATCCCTGGTGGCCCAGTGGTTGAGACTCCATGCTCCCACTGCAGGAAGCTCAGATCTGATCCCTGGTCAGGGAGCTAAAATTCTGCATGCCACATAACGTGGCCAAAAAGTTAAAAAATAATAATAATGTGAAATTTAAGTTTTTTTTTTTTAAATTTTCTTTACTTTATTGTGTTGGTTTTGCCATACATTGACATGAAACCGCCATGGGTTTACATATGCTCCCCCTCCAGAACCCCCCTCCCTCCCCCCTCCCGATTCCCTCCCCCTGGGTCATCCCGGTGCACCAGCCCCGAGCATCAACCCTGGGCTGGCGATTGATTTTACATATGATAATTAACATGTTTCAATGCCATTCTCCCATATCATCCCACCCTTGCCCTCTTCCACAGAGTCCATGAGTCTGTTCTATACATCTGCGTTCCTTTTGCTGTCTCGCATGCAGGGTTCTCGTTACCATCTTTCTAAATTCCATATATATGCATTAGTATACTGTATTTTTGTTTTTCCTTCTGGCTTACTTCACTCTGGATAATAGGCTCCAGTTCTGTCCACCTGAGTAGAACTGATTCAAATGAATTTTTTTTTAATCCTGAGTAATATTCCATTGTGTATATGTACCACAGCTTTCTTATCCATTCGTCAGTTGATGGGCATCTAGGTTGCTTCCATGTCCTGGCTATTGTAAACAATGCGGCAATGAACTAGCAAGATATAAATAATTCAAGTGGACCCAAATGCTATGGAATAAAACTGCCACAGTTATTTCGTCTCTAAATTATCCCTTTTTCTTTTTAGAGGAGCATGGTTCTCTGTTTCTATAAGTGATATCAGAGAAAATGCTTCCCACAGGGTGTGAAAGTCATTCCCTGTCCCCCCAGGACAGTGGCAGGTCCCTGCTCCGGGGAGATGCCTAGGGTAGGTTGGCATTTGATTTCAGCTGCTCACTGGTTACTATTTTTCCATATTTTTTTTTTTTTTTTTTAGCAATTTAGGCTTGCAGATTTCAACAGATCTTTCTCTCTTCCCCAATATCCCATCTTTCCCCAGTGATCTTCTGGAGTTAGAATATACAGAAGTCTCTCTCAAATTGACTCCAGTGTAAAACTAGGAATATCCTACTCATTTGTTTTTAAAAATATGTAGTTATATTAAATATTTGAGATCTTCAAATACAGTTGATTTTTTTTTCAAGTTACCTTCTCTGAACAGTATAACAGTTTTTTAGTCAGAAAGAAAAAATGTGATAAAAAGTATCCCATTAGACCAAATGCACAGAAAACAAAATCTAGGTAAGTCAGGTATTCTGTTACCTCTCCCTTAAATTTCTTTCCTCTCTGACTTTGAGGAGCAGGAGACTGTGATTCCTTTTTGGTCTTTTGTGTTGGTCTAGTCCCCATAAGGGCTTCCCTGGTGGCTCAGACAAGAAAGGAATCCACCTGCAATGCAGGAGACCTGGGTTTAATCCCTGGGTCTGCAAGATCCCCTGGAGAAGGGAATGGCAACCTGGTCCCATATTCCTGGAGAATCCCTTGGACAGAGGAGCCTGGTGGGCTCCGGTCCAGGAGATAAGTGTTGCCTGGCTTCAGTGAAAGTAGTCACGTTTCTTCCAGCTCATTAGTTTTCCTAACTTTAAAACCCTGCAGTTCTTATCCTCCGGCAATTGATTTGTTGTTCATCCTTAAGAAGGTTTACTTTGTTTCTATGCTAATTAGCCTGAACAACAACAACAAAGACCTTTTCCAGAAAATGTCTTCCTTAGAACAAGGCAGAAACAAGAAGTATGCACCTTTGAGTGCAGACACTATCCAGCTCCAGTGTCCACCTTTTTCCAGTTCAGTGGTTCTGAGTTCCGGCTCCTGTTTTACTTTTTTCCTCCTTGAGAGCTTCCTCCCACTCATTTCCAGGAGGTTGAGTCTATAAACCAGGCTTTATTCCTGGTTGCTGGTGCAGCTGCTAAGTCACTTCAGTCGTGTCCGACTCTGTGCGACCCCATAGACGGCAGCCCACCAGGCTCCCCCGTCCCTGGGATTCTCCAGGCAAGAACACTGGCATGGGTTGCCATTTCCTTATTCCTGGGTTCTTCCCAGCTAAATCATTTTTCCAAACTCTCCTTGTCATTGACCCTTTTAGATATTGTTTTTTTGTTTTTTAAAAAGTCTCTATTTCTTCCCCTTGAATTTTTAAAAACAAAGATTTTGAACACTGAGTTAAACTACTGATGGTTGGATTGAGATGGAAGGAATTTCAGAGTCCATTTCAAAGAACTTCCATTTCACAGAGGAGTTGGCACAGAGGCACAGGAGCCGGCGAGCTGCAGTCCTCACCCAGGCCCCTGGTTCCTCAGAGCGCTGCCACCCACCACTGCTTCCCTGCTTTGTGTGGGCTCCTGGTTATCAGGGCAAGGAGCCTGGCCTTCCCACGCTCTGGGTATGGGCTGTGAGATGTGATAGGAACCAGCCAACTGCCAGGCTGCTGGTTTAGGAACAGGAAGGGACCAAGTTGATGACAAAGGGGAAACAGAGGAGCCTTTCTCTCTGGTAAGATCTCTGTCTCCTGCAGCTGCAAGGATGCCTTTTGAAAAGCAGAATTGAAATTGCTTTTCAGTTATAAATATGCAGTATTCTGTGAGCATACCTATTTGTCTCTAGCAATTTTCTCTTTTAACAGCCATGTTCCTTAGACTGGTTAAAGGATAAGCAGGTAGGATGAATTCTTATTTTTCTAATGATAACGTAACATTTGATGCACAGAGAGAAGTAATCCAGTCCTGAGGTATTTGTAGGAAAATAATAGCTAATTATACAGAATAAACAAATTCTTCAGTACAGCACTACTTATTAAACCTATGTTGTCACATATTTCCTAAATGATTTCTAAATTGTGTCTCTGTTTCTAATTCATTATCTTTATATACATAGGGTGTAAGAAGTTTAAAATATTCCTATTTTGAGCCTCGATATATCCTGGTGGTACCCATGGACAAGCAAAAATATGAGGGCTACTTGCGGAGAAAAGGATTATTCAGTCGTGTAGAGATTGAATTTGCTGTTTCCAGAGTGGACCTTTATATTAAAATGAATCAGAAACATCCAGGATATTTTGATGCAGTAATCAATGCAGGTCAGTAACTTTCAGCAAAGTTTTATTTTTGAAGTATAAGATCACTGGGGAAAAGCCTGCTCCAAAGTACGTTCTTATTGTCGACTGAAGGCAGTGTCCTACGAGTGTAGGACTGAGGTTCCTGATTATTGGCTGGCTCTCTGCCAAGGAGGACCCTCATTTTTCAGAAACTGCTCTCAGGTCCTATGCATGTGGCCCCCTCCACTTTTGGGGCAGCAACAGCCCATTAAGTTCCTCTTCATGCTTTGAGGGTCCTCATACTTCTCCAAACAGAAAACCTCCTTTTATGAGGAGTCATATGATTAGATTAGGTCCACCTGGATAATATTCTTTTTGATTAGCCCAAACTCGTAAATAACCCTAATTATTTATTAGGATAATAAATTATTTGTTAGGATATTTTACTAGGATATTTATTATTAGGATAATAAATTATTTATTAGGATCTTGATAAATAACCCTAATTATGTTTGCAAAAGTCACTTATGCTGTATAACCTAACATAACCACAGGAGTCATAGCTCATCAGATTCACAGGTTCTGCTCACACTCAAGGTGCGTGTGTGTAATTAAGCAAGGGTGAAGTGTCACTGGGTCTTAGAATTCTGCCTTCCATGATATTCATGCAATTAGATCTAGCTAAAAAATTATTGCCACAGATTGGCTCTGTTTTGATATACGTCTGTTGCTAAAGTACATTCTCTCCTCTGCTGTAGATGATCTGGATGTTGCCTACCAAAAGCTGAGTAAGCTCATTAGAGAATACCTTGGGTTTTCTGAGGTAGCTGCCAAGAGTTTGGCTCCAATCACAGGTACGGTCCTGTCCCTTTTGTGCCAGAATTTATTTTGCGTTGAAAGGAAAACAAATCTATGGGTTGTTATTTGAGGACTCATCAACCAGGCTAATGCTAGTTCTTTTTTTTTTTTTTTTTAAGAAACAAATTTATTTGTATATTTGGCTGTGCCAGATCTTAGTTGTGGCACGCAAACTCTTGATTGTCACATGTAGGATCTGGTTCGCCGACCAGTGATCAAACCTGGGCCCCCTGCATTGGGAGCACAGAGTCTTAGACACTGGACCACCAGGGAAGTCCTCTAAAGCTGGTTCTTACTCTTTAATCCCTGTCCTTCCTCTGGCGTTACTGTCCCCACAAACAAGCTATGTGAGTCAGCCCCTCTGGATGTGTCTTGTCTTTTGTCACGGTGACCTCTGATCTCAGAGGACTGTCCTTTAAAGATGTGCTGGGCAGTACCTTGCAGGCTGGTACTAGTAGACACCAGTTAGTCACACGGTTCAGAACTCAGCCTTCTGGAAGTTTGGCTCCTTAGGGGCTGGGGTGGTGTTCTGCCTGACAGCACTGTTCGATCCGAGAGATTCTTTCCCTCTTTGTTTGCACTGCTCCAGTCCTCAAAATGTGGCCCTGCAGAGTATAACGGAAAAGGATGTGAGTGTGGTCCTGGCCCAACTGCCCCCTGGGACAGGCTGCTTAGCTGTTCAGAGCTTCTGGGGTGTATGAGTGCCTCTCCTTGGAATCTAGGAATTCTAAAGCCCTAACTTAGAATTTTAGTACAGGAATATTTTGAGATGTATTTAACAGTTTTCCCCCAAGTCCACCTCGCACCCATTAGGATGGCTACCATGAAAAAACAAAACAAAAAATAGAAAGTGTGCTGGCAAGGATGTGGAGAAATTAGAAATGTAAAATGGTGTAGCTGCTATGGGAAACAGTATGGTGGTTCCTCAGAAAAGTTAAAAATAGAAACACCATATGATCCAGTGATTCCACTGCTGGGTATATACCTGAAAGAACTGAATGCAGGGTCTTGCACAGATGTCTGTACACCCATGTTAACAGCAGCATTATTCACAATAGCCAAAAGGTAGAGGTGACCCAAGCATTCATTGGTGGGTGAATGGGTAAACAAAATATGGTTTGGACATACAACAGAATATGATTCAGCCTAAAAAGGAAGGAAATTCTGACACCAGCATGGATAAACCTTGAGGACATTCTGCTAAGTTAAATAAGCCAGCCACAAAAACACGTATACTTCATGATTCCAATTATATGAGGTACCCAGACTAGAAAAATCAGAGAGACGGAAAGGAGGAGGCTGGTTGCAAGGGGCTGGGAAAGAGAGGAAAGGAATGTCGTTTAACGGTGTCAGAGTTTCAGTTTTGCAAGCTGGAAAGAGTTCTGGGGATCGGCTGGAGAACGGTGTGAGTGTGCTTAATGCTGTTGGACCATCCATTTAAAAATGGTGAAGAGGGCAAATTTTAGGTTATATGTATTTTACTATCATCATCGTCATCATCAAAGAATGCCCTCGTGAAAGAAGTTCTTTGGTGGACTGACTTGCATTCGTGCTCGTGCATGCTCAGGCGGTCAGTCGTGTGGTTCAGCCTCTGTGACCCTGCCCAGTAGGATCTCGCTATCTGGGTTGCGTCCTGGCCAGCCAGCAGCAGGTCAGGTCACGGCTCTTGCCAAAGTTCAAACTAACTGTGTTGTTTTGCAACTCTACACACTTTCTCGAGGGGAGGTGCCCTTGGAATCCTGGAATGAGACTGGTGTGAAAATGGTAGCACCCAACATACAATGACCAGCGTTTTCCTCCCAGATGTGTCTCATGGGAGACAAGTGGTGGAAAATACCAGAAGAAAGTGCATGCTGTGAAAGTGGGCACCTCTGGAGGAGGGAAGGTTTCACTCAGTTCGTGGAGGGGCATGTCCCATGAGGGGTGGGCAGCGTTCTCCCTGGCCAGCCGCCTCCTCTGCGTCAGGCTCTGTTCTTTAGAAAGCTTCACCTAGACAGTTGTACAGTGTATCTCATGAGGCTTCCATGGAAGCTCCCTGTAAGTTTCTCTTGAGGAAATATGGCTCCCTTTGCTTTAAATCTTTGCTAGCCAGCCCAGCAGCCTCTGATGTTTGATTTGGTCCCTTGAGTGGACCTGTCCCTACGGGGCTGTCCCCCGGGTGAGAGGACCCTGCCCCATCCCTGCACCAGACCCATCTCCCATTGTGAATTAATAAGTTGGTGTTCTGGCTTTTAACAGCCCCTCGTGGGTTGGGAGAACCATGAGTCAGTCCCCTGAGCCTGAGCAGTTCCAAGCAACTGAGACACAGCAGCACCGAGGGCACCTCTAAACCGTGACTGCCGAGCAGGACTTAGTACCCAGGGCGATGGGGTGTGGCCACCGCCCCCACCAACAGCACAGCTTGTCTTACTCTGCAGCCATCAGGAACGCTGACTGTTGATTGCAGTGTGCCATTTGGCAAATTAATAGACCAGATAATGTGTGCATAAGGAAATAGACTTCTGTTTTAAAGAGTTTTATGAAACTTCATTTATTTGGACAAATTAGGTTAGACCTGTCTGATTTAACGAAAAGTATGACTTAGAGAATTTGTAAAAGTGGTCTCACTCTCTGATGCATTTAATACCTGAAATTGGGCCTTCCAGTTATTGTCTAATAGAATCCCAGCTTTTAATAGTAGATGGGAGGGTTTGTACTTAATATATCAAATCACTGGCCTTGATAGACCCCAGTTTTTCTGAAAGACTTACTATTTGGAAACTGACGTATTTTCTTTAGAAGCCAAACACTCTATTTGATGATTTATGCAGTTCATCTGTAGAAGAAGGTACTTTTTTTCAGCTGATGGTATAAGGATAAATTTGCGCATAAAGTGATTTTGTGGAGGCCAGATATTATTCAAGCATTTAAAAATTCTAATTAACAAAGTCCTCATTAAGAAGCTTATACATTGTCTCTTGTGGCCCGAGAGCAGAGCCAGCGGCCCCTCTGAGTCTCCAGGCGGTGAGGCACGCTCAGGGAGCATGGAGCAGATGGTAGCAGGTTCGCTGCAGGAGAGCAAGGCCTAGCCGTAGTCACCTTCAGACAGACCTTGTGACTCCCTAGGAGGGGTCCAGAGCCCCGGAAGGGTCACTGCCAAGGCTCGGCTGGCTCGCAATTCTTGGCCTCCCTTCTGAGCTGGGTCGCTCTGAGTTAAAGTTCTCTGGCTTAGGTATGTCTATATAAAGACTTTCATTGCTTTCATGCATGTAAATGGGATCCCGAAAAGCAAAACTCCATAATTTTAGTATGGTGAAATTACTTTCCTGTATAATTGAGCTGTCAAATTAAGAAATTGAAATTAAAAAATATTTAAGATTCTACGAAGCCACTTTTGCCTTAGCAATTAAAAAATTGAACTGGAAAGAGGAAACCTCAGTTTTGCATTCAAACTTTCACCAGTAATCATTAATTTGATTAGAACTCCCATTTCTAAGAAGCAAAACCCAAAACAACTGTATATAACATTCTGGAACACATTAAAATCTGTCCTTCCAGGGTTGAGGTTTTCCACAATGGGCCAGAACCGTCCATCTGGACAGTCAGCTTCACTGCAGACAAAAATCTGATGGCCAGTGGTGTTTTCATAGAAACAGTGATCCTGTGTCAATGCAAATGGAAAATGATTGCCAAACATTTGATACATAGCCTTATCTTTAGTAATTTTATGTTACTAATTTGTACTTGAGAATGCAATTTTAAATTCCACACTTAATGATGACAGTAGAATGAAGTAAAAAAAAGTAAGTTCAGTGTTTATCAGTTCTGAGTATAGGAGCCATCAGCCTGGACCCACAAGTGAAGGCGAGACTAATTAAATTTCCATTTAATACATGTAAATATAAAATAATAACTTTGGGCACAGAGTAGCTGTAAACCCTCAAGTTCTTTAGTTGTTCCATCTCTCCGTCATGTCCAACTCTTCGCAACCCCATGGGCTGCAGCACACCAGCCCTCCGTGTCGTTCGCTATTCCTGGAGATTGCTCAAACATATGTCCATTGAGTCGGTGAGGCCATCCTATATCGATGAAGGTACAGAATTGCCTTCCTCCCCCCACAACAATATAGGTAATATTCATTTCTAAACCAAGACAGTTAAAAAAAAATCCTGAGTAAACAATATAATGTCTATAAGGGAAAACTCACTGTATTCACAACCCAGTATATGTGATATCTTTTCTCTCCATTTGTCTCTTTCCAAGTGATTTCTGGAATTGTCAGTACTTCCAGTAAAGCTTTTAAAAAGCTGATCCAACCACCACCCTGAGTTCTCACTACAGAGGTCATAAAACAACATTTTATTTATTTATTTATTTATTTTTATTATTGTTTTTGCCATACATTGTCATGATATCACCATGGGTTTACATATATTTGAAAATCATTATTCAGAATTCTGACTAATGATAGAGAAAAATGATGATGGCGATGATGAGTCTAGCAAGGGGAAAACTGAGCAATTTACTAGTCCATAAAGTGGTGCCTTTATCTCTAATGAGGGGCCTGGTATCATTTGCCAAGTTATGTGAATGGTTAAATTATGAAAGTGGAGCTGAAAAATCCTTGTGTATCTGATTATTGGAAACCAGGAGGGCTCAAAGAACTTTCAGCATTGGATTTCACCATTCTTAGAATTTTCTATTTTTTAAGGTGCTTTTTATTGTGCTTAAAAAAAAACACATGAAATTTGCCATTTTAACAAGTGTACACCTTAAAGCTATCATTTATATTCACAATGTTGCAAACCATAACTACTACCTATTTTAAGTATTTTTGCATCACCCTAAACAGAAATTCTATACCCATTCAACAATAATGAACACCCCACCCCTAGGCCCTGGTAACCTCTAATCTACTTTCTGTCTCTATGAACCTGCCTATTCTAGATTTTTTTTTTTTTAATGTTCTTACATTTTATTTTAACCTCGTTTCTTGGACTAAGTTCGTATTTTAATTTATAACTGTTACAAACTAGAATGTTAAGAATGATGAACAGGGCAGCCCCTCAGAAAACCCATCACGTGGCAAAATTTTCCTTGTTCCCCCTCTCCTTCCGGTCCCCAATTACATCTCACTTGACTGGACGCACGGGGTGCACACCCCGACTAGGAGATTCAGAGAGACTTCGGAGTGGTCTGAACGCCTCCTGTGTTGTGGGAGGAGAGGGGCTCCTGGAAATGGACCACTCTGGGCTCCCCTCAGAGGTCTGATTTGGTTTGGCCTCTGAGTAGCCAGTCTCCCCCAAGGTGAGCTGAAGCTAGTTTCTTTTTTTTTTTTTTCAAATCAAGAGTTTTTATTGTCTCTTTAAAATATCACAACTGAGTCCATAGAACCATCTGATATCTTGTCATTTCTGCAGTGGGATCACTGAGATATTACTCATCAGCCTGCTGAACTGTTCCTTTTTCAGAAACATAGATACCATCCAAAAATTTTCTGATAGCCTTGTTTTTAACTGTGGTGGCTTGCTGAATCAAAGCAGCTGAGGCTAGTTTTTTGAAGGCTGTTCCAGACTGGTGTGCCACCTCTGACCACTAGCCTTTCAGAGCTGCGTCCTAAGGACTGGGTTACAGTGATCCATGGGCCACCAGAATACACCAGGGGTTCTATCCTGAATGAGTGCCTGCTGATATGATTGTGTCCAGGAGACCAGACTCACCTGTGCTCTCATGCAGGTGACTGAAGAAGGCAACCCCTCTCTGCAGCATCAGCACAGATGTTGGCCTCTGAGAGTCACTTTTGAAGCCAGGGTGGATCTGGAGGGAAGCGGTTGCCCTGGGGATGTGGGGGGGGTGGAGTTGGGGTGGGGTAGCAGCTTGGACAGTGGAGCCTCAGGTGCAATGTCCCTGAGCCATGGCACCTCGTGGGATCCCACTGGATCTATTCTTTCCTTCCTCCCTCCATTCGTCACTCACTTACCGAGTGCCTGTTGAGCTTCTGCCCCGTGCTAGGCACTCCTCACAGAGCTCACAGTTTCTTAATGGGACAAGGGAAAAGGCCACTGAGTAAGGAAACCAGTAGGCCTTGGTCTGGCTTAGCTGTCCATCCTCTAGTTTCTGCTGTGAAAAGCAGCACTGGTCTCTAAGCTGGTGAAATGAAAATGTCATTCATTTAGAAAATTTCTGGCCCATTCTCAGACCTGAATATAAATGTCAGTTCTGTGAAGAAGCCTCTTCATGTTTATTCATAAAAGTTTATGCTTTCCTTACCCTGCATGCTCAGTCATTTCAGTCGTGTCCGACTCTTTGTGACCCCATGGACTGTCGCTCGCCAGGCCCCTCCATCCATGGGATTCTCCGGGCAAGAATACCGGAGTGAGTTGCCATTTCCTCCTCCAGGGGATCTTCCCAACCCATGAATCAAACTCGTGTCTCTTAAGTCTCCTGCATTAGCAGCAGGTTCTTACCACTAGTGCCACATGAGAAGCCCCAAAATTGCTCTGATTCCATTAAATAAGAGAATTCTATTCACTTCGTATCCCAAGGAGGAGAGGTGGTTAAATTCTTCCATATGTGTAATTTTATTCTTTTCAAGGTCCTGTGTGCATCAACAAAAAAGGAAAGATATTTTCAGTTATTAATTTCTAAAGTTACATTGTTGCATTTGTTAATATGTTTTTTAGCTAACTTCTTTTTATATTAAAGCAGGAGCTCCCTCTAGCAAGAAGACTACCTCTGGGGTGCCAGCACACCTGGTTCCATCCCCAAGGCGCTTGGCAAAACTACAAGCGGATGGCCAGATAACAGAGCATCTCTCTGGAATGCAGATCCCCACAAAGGTCCCTGAAAATCAGAGCCTAGCTCCCTCCCAGAACCAGGAGCTGACTCAGGAGGGAGCAGCCCCTGAAAAGGGGCTTTCTCCCGAAAGCCAGGTCAGCACTGAGCCTCCTGCAGAGCCCAGCCCCTCAGCGCCTGGTCTTCCCCAGAAGGCCCAAGACTTATCCCCAAACTGGAAAGAAGGCAATGCTCAACAATCAGCTCTTTCTTCAAAAACAGCAACCACAAATTTGCCTGAGAATGAGGTCCGGGCAACTGAGGTGAAAGCAGGTAAAGAGGGGCAGCCTGCCACCACTCCTTCCCAAGGGCCTCTTCAGCATCATGATGCACTGCCAGCCCAGGGCCCTCAGCTAAATCAGGATGAAGAATCAGGGGAGGCCAGGGTGACCCTCGGCAGCCCTTCCTGCTCTGAACTTCCACAGGGATCTGATCTAGCATCCTTCGGCCCCCAGGGAATCCAGAAGGGGGAAACCGGGTCAGCCAGTCTGCCAGCCAGTGGTTCCCATAATGACCCTTCCAGAGATCCCTCTGGCCCTGATGAGGTTAGGCCCGGACCACCTCTGGGAGGCTCTCAACAACCTCCCGAGGAGGGCTTCCCCAAAGCCGAAGTTGCCCGGGTCGACACTCCTTACCCAGAAATGCCACATCCCCAGGATTCAACAGATACCCCACAGACCCAGGACAGGGGGAACCCTGAGACTCTGCCTCCCCAAAACTGGCTGGCTCCCACCAGGCTGCCCCAGCCCCGGGTCCTGGCTCCTTTCCAGAGTCGGAGGCCCACGCCCAAACTCCTGTCGCCCAGCAGGGAGGAGGCCCTCGGAACAGCCTCAGGTCAAACTGTGACTCCCTCTCTCAGGCCCCTGGTAGCTCAGAACGAAGATCCCAGTAAACTTCCTTTCATCAGCTCCCCGCATTCCAAACAGCCACCCAACCCGAGCCCCCATCAGGGCCCCGGCCCCCAGCAAGTCCAGGAAGAGAAAGTCCGGGAGATGAAACTCCCCGTTATCAGTCCTCCGGTGCAGGAGCCATCAGCTGCCCCCCACCCGCCCCAGGAAGGGGAGACCCACTTTATCAAGCTCCCCCGAATTTCCACTCCTTTCTCAGAACAGCTGCCTCAGAACACTGCTCCTTCTGAATCAAGGTCTGCCAAGGACAGGCAGACTCTCAAAGCAGGCCACTCCTCCGGCAAGAAGATTCCAGATACGCATGCGTCACCCCAAAACCACGAGCCAGGACAGCCCACAGGAGCTGGGGAAAAAAAACTTCCTGGCCACAGAGAGACAGCTAAAGGGCCCGCACACCTGAAAAGGGTGCCGCCTGGAGGCCACCGTGCAGCCTTGCAGCCAGAATCCCAGAGGAAGCCAACCCCCTTCAAGGCCCCCAGCCACCCCAACCCCAGCCCTCGCCGGAGCCCTCAAGGGATTCAGAGAGGAAAAGTCCAGACACCAGACGTTTCTGAACCACCCGACACTGAATCAGTGCCTAAAGATGCCCAGATCCAGGAAGAGAAAAGGGGAAACGTACATCATTCCAGGAAAACGGCCAATGCCAACCTCCCTGCAAATGACCTGGTTCAGAAGGAAGCCAGGTCGAGGAAAGGACCAGCTTTGAAAAGAGAGGATTCTGGAGGATTATCTCAAGAAAACACAACTACCCTCAGCGGTGATCAAGCAACTCCAGAAGGTCAACCCCCTCACAGGAGACCCCCCCAGAGTGAGGAGGTCTCTGCAGAGTCAGCACTGGAGGGCTCTGCTGCCCATGAGCATCCGAGGAGAAAAGAGAGTCACAGAAGGGGTAGGTCTCAGACGGGAGAGACTTCTTCGGATCCCCCAGAGCAGGACAGCGTGGCCCCTGTCCAGCAGCCTGTCAAAGACACACAAGCCAAGCAGGGAGCCAGCCAGATGGGATCGAGCTCTGTCCAGAGGGATCGTGCTTCCAGGCAGCAAGTCAAAGAGAGAGGCACCTGGAAACACAGGGGAGCCCCAGGGAACACCAGCCTGGCTGCACCCCAGAATCAGGCATCTGCTGGGGAGCAGGGCAACCTGAAGGGAAGGCTTCGAGCTCGGGGCAGTCAGAGCACCAAGGTGTGAGCCATCCCGGAGCCACCAGGTCATTGACATCTGTGCCGCCAAAAGCCATGGAAAGCTATGGTCAGGGCGCTACGGTCTATATAGCAGCTTCCTCCTGCAGCCCCTTATCAGTGTAGTTGGGAAGGCCTACCACTGGATTCTTAGAAGGCAGCCAATCTATACACTTGAGTATCTCCTTTGAGGCTTGCCATTGCAGCCTGGAGAAGCAGCCCTGTGGTGGTGGGGTATGCCAGCAAGTGGTTCCTCCGCTCTAGCAGATAGAGTAGGGCTGAAAGAAGTATCAGCAAAGGTGCTTTGTGTCCAGACTGACACGAATTCCAACGTGATTGCAGGCTCTGTATGAAGCAAAGCTTTATAGCCACTACGTTTTCTTTTGTTGTTCTTCAGTTGTTCAGTCGTGTCCAACTCTTTGCGACTCCATGGACTGCAGCACGCCAGGCTTCCCTGTCCTTCACCATCTCCTGGAGTTTGCTCAGAGTCATGTCCATTGAATCAGTGATGCCATCCAACCATCTCATCCTCTGTCGCTCCCTTATTCTCTTGCCCTCAATCTTTACCAGCTTCAGGGACTTTTCAAATGAGTTGGCTCTTTGCATCAGGTGGCCAAAGTATTGGAGCTTCAGCATCAGTCCTTCCAATGAATATTCAGGCTTGATTTCCTTGAGACTGGTTTGATCTCCTTGCAGTCCAAGGGACTCTCAAGAGTCCTCTCCAGCACCACAATGTGAAAGCATCAATTCTTCAATGCTCAGACTTCTTTATTAGGAAAATTCATTTCTAGATTAGCAAATTCTCTTATGCTTCTTGCATTATCAAGGGTTCAAAAGCAAAAAGAACTTTGAGAAAGGAATCCTTTATAGTTTCTTGGTCTCTCTCACAAACATTCCAGTCCCACAGTTAATTTTTGTGAAGAGGACAGGTTTTTTACATCCATGACAAGTGATCGAGTGCTTCAAATTTGTATGGGCATGTACTGCCTGAAACTGACTTTATTTGAAATGAGCACCTTCTTTCTCTCTTTGAACCGGAACCCCATGTAAATTAGCCCATGCCTTCATTATGCCTAACCAGCTGGCTAAAAGAATTAGGAGGGAGAAAATTGACGTACATCGGTTTTTTGTTTATCTGTTCATACCATCAGGATTCTTTTGCTGGCGAGTGTCAGGAATCCAGTCTGAGCCAGCTTACACAAATCTATCAGAAGGGAGGGGAATATCTCACAAAGCCGAACTGGGGAGGGCAGAGCAGCAGAAGAACCTCAGAGAGACTGGGGACCATTTCAACACATCCCAAACTCGTCTCCAGGATTTTCATCATCTGCTGGACTCTTGTCATCTCCTAAACTTCTGTCATCTCCAGGACTCTTACCATTTCTCATCTCTGTTTTTGCCCCCATGCTGGCTTCATTCTCTATGACATAAATGACTCTAAATCAGTTTCTGCACTTGGCAGGGAATATGACAATCAATCACTCCGAAAGTTTACATTTGGTTTTACATCTGGCAGCTCCCACTATCAGAGAGGGATTAACGCAGGTGCTCCTGGGTCCAAAGATTAAAATATACATATATATATATATATTTTTTTTTTCAGGGAAGTTCTCTGATTGGCCCATTGTGAGTCAGATGCTCATTCTTCAGCCAGTCTACTCTGGCTGGGGACAGGGGCACATTTAGACATACTCAATAAGTTCCATTCTGTGAATCCTGTCATTCACATGAAAGAGAATAACTAAACAGAGCAGCCAGTCTAAGATTTGACGCTGAAGAATTTACAAGACAGTCACTGAGCACTCCTACTGTGTGTTCAGTATCATACTAAACTATGTTTGGTATCCCGTGTTTTAAAAAATGTCATTGATGACTACATTACCTGTAGCCTGTATAAATATGTCTTTATCTTACACAAAAGGCATGTCTTACCTTAACACACATCCCCCCAAATTGTATGTAGGTCAAGTGTTATTTCAAGTGCAGTAGAGGAAATTGATATTTTTTACAATTCATGGTGCAGGACTCCTCTTGTATAATGAAGAGGATATACTAATAATTACCCTCTGATTTATCTGGTTTGTCCAAGATGAAATTAATAAGGTGAATTTTTTGAACATATCATAACTTATTTTTATGAAGTTAGTTCAAGTCCTCTGACAAGCATTGATTGAGTACTTCATATATGCCAGACACTTTGATAGTCTCTACATTGAGTGAGATGATGAGGACACTTCAGGGAGCTCTGTCTCTTATCAAGGGAGACAGATAAGAGGGTTCATTACAGCACCGTGTGATTGGGGCAGCTGGAGGGCCCGCAGCATGTGGGGGTAGGTTTAGCACCAAATAGAGAAGAAATCTCATTTATTAACTTTTCCTGAATGTCCCGAGAATACTAAGGAAGGACACTGATTCAGCCTGGGGTGTGAGGACTGGATGAGAAAATATTTCCAAGAGGAAGTTACCCTTCAGCTACGTCCTCAAGGTTGCAGAGTAGTCAGAGGAGGGAGGTTCTTTCAGAAGGGAACAGGATATGCCTGAGCATGGAGGTAAGAGCAGGCTTGGCATCTTTAAGGACCCAAAGGTCAGGAGAGCTATAGGTATATGTAGGTATTTGTAAATCCAAAGGGCACTTTGTGCCATGCCAGTGAGCCTGGAAACTTGATCTCTTAGAAAATGGTGGGGAGCCATTGAATGGATAAATGTTTTATCTTAGGGGGTGTCTGTTGTCTAGTCAGCATAGAGGATCACTTTAAGGAGGGCAATGCAGATGACAGAAACTGGCTGGAAAGCTGTTGCGTTAGTCCTAACACAATGCTAAGGGGCTGAAACAAGGCACATTATTGCAGGAATGGGCAGATTTGAGATATTTGGAATGGATGTAGGGGGAGTGCAGACTGTGAAAGAGAGGAGGAAAATCAGGCTAAGCACCCATTTTTTTCTGACCTGCGTGTGGGGCATTTTAGAGGCACAGATACCTCAGTTAGGTGAAAAACTTCAGAAATTGATTTGGTTTCCTCCTTGAGCAGCTGTTTTGGAGGCTCATTAAGAAATTCAGAACTGCATCTTCATTAGGGCTCTAATGCAAAATAAGATGCCAAGTTTCCCATCTTCTGAATTGGAAGAAGCTCTAGCATCCTCCCCTGGGGTCCATGATGGTGTCCGGTTTGTGTTTTGGTCATATAAACGCCCCTGAGTCAGTGCAGCTGGATATTTTGTCTGTGGATCAAGGAAATGAGTAGAAAAGATTGCCGTCTCCTCTCTTCGTGCGAGATTTTTAACAGCTGTTATTGATTTTCTTGGCATGAGGGACATTTCTGCTTTTTAATCAGAGAATATAAATATTTAAAAATTGTCATTTTCCACCTACATTTACAAACAAAGTTCATATCACTTTCATTTGTTTTGTGCCTTAGCAAAGTGATTTTTATGTAGGAAAGAAACAACACTGTGGAGTTTGGTCTCTCTATTAGCTAATACAACCCTCGGCCTTTCAGAAGAAGTCTGGTACCCAGTATTCAAGTCAACAGAGGTAATAGTTCCACGGGGTGCCAGGAGCCTTCTTCAAATATTTAAAGAGCCAAATCAGTTATTTCCAAATCTCAAAAGATAATTGGGCAAGGGGTAATTTGGTAATTTACAAAAGAGGAGATAAAAATGGACAGAAACTTACGTCAAAAGGTATTTAACTTTCACTGTCACTGTAAGTCAAAACAGATACTCTGGGGGTACCAAAATGGCAAAGATGGAACACAGATGAATGCCTGGTCTTGGTGAGGCTGAAGGTAAATGTACTTTCGGTGTCATTGCTGAGAAAGTAAATTGGCACAACTTCTATGACGGCAGCTTCACAGTGTCCGTCAAAGGCTTCAGACGTTGCATCTCTTTAACCTAGCAATTCTCATCCAAGAATTACTGTAAGGAAATAATTTATGCACAAGGATGTTCATTTTAATGTCTTTGTAGTAAAATCTGGAAAGAATGTAGCCGTCTAATGGGATTTCAAAAATAAGCTATGGGCAAAAAGTTCTGGTACAGCTGTATGTTGCCATCTTCATGTTATAGAAGAATTGTGGAAGAGGAAAATATTTGTTACATATTAAGAAGCAAAAGGTGGCACTAGTGGTAAAAAAAAAACCCGCCACCCAATGAAGGACATGTAAGAAACGTGGGTTTGATCCCTGGGTTGGGAAGATCCCCTGGAAGAGGGCATGGCAACCCACTCCAGTATTCTTGCCTGGAGAATCCCATGGACAGAGGAGCCTGGCGGGCGACAGTCCATAGGGTCGCAAAGAGTCAGACACAATGGAAGTAACTTAGCATGCACACAAAAAAAGAAAGCAGGTTAAGGAGGTATAGCTAGTATGGTTTCAGTTGTCCGCTCTGGATTGTTACATTGTGAGTAATTTTAATTTTCTCTTTTATGCTTGTTAGTGTTTTTTAAAATTTCTGCAACAAACCTGTGTTTATTCACAAATAATTGTATAGAACTAAATTCCCGCACCTGAAAGGCTGTCCTACGGAAGCAGCCCCCTAATGTTCTATTTCGATTTGGCATAATGAAAACTTTCTAGGACTCAGAGTCACATCCAGAGGAGCAGACCGGCTCATCTCAGAACTTAGATGCTCTCTGATGGGAATCTTACAGAAAGCCTCTCCAGGCTGGGTGGTTAGTTGAACTGTATGAATGTAAGTTTCCTTTTATAATCGCTGATCTGTTCCTTACAACTGGCTCTCCGTGCTGGCTCTTGATGAACCCAGTGGCCTCTTTTATTAAACAGCTTAATGCTAGAAAACTGCAGTTCATATTCACTAGATCAGTGACTTTCAAACTTTTCAGTCCAAAACCTGTATCTAGGAATATAGCTCATGATATCACAACCTGCACAGAACCACACCTAGGAAACAAAGGTATAATGAAATACCCTCACTGTGGCAATAAAGTCTGATACTTCCTATTCAACTCAATCTTCATTTTTTTAACTTCTACTCATGACCTACTCAACTGACTTCATAATTTAGTCTGCAGCCTGCAGTTTTTGAAAGACCCTGGACTGAGTGCTCTGGAGCTTTGCTGTGGTGCTGTTCTCAGAGGCCTACCAACCAGACGCTTCTCTCAGGTTGTCTTCGGGTGAGATGGGATGGACTGGCATGACTTATATTGAACTATTTTCTGTGACAATAGAAGGATTCAGTGTATTAGCAGTTATGCTATTTGTCATTGTTAGGGCTCTGGATAAGGTATATTGACATTTTTTATGCATAGTATAAAGTCTTTATGTTAAGCTGAAAAAAAAAATAATCTTGCTCAGTAGTGTTTTAACCACTAAGTCCTTAGCTGGTTGCCTTTCCTTTTGCTCCATGACAACACTGAAGGCCACCTTGTTACTATAAAGGTTTGTCCAGATCATAGTGTGTCTGTAAGTGAATGTAATTACTTGCTTGAAAGTGTTAGTTGCTCAGTCGTGTCTGACTCTTTGAGACCCCCATGGACTGTAGCCTGCCAGGCTCCTCTATCCGTGGAATTCTCCAGGCGAGGAAACTGCAGTGGGTACCCATTCTCTTCTCCAGGGGATCTCCCCCACCCAAGGATCAAACCCAGGTCTCCTGCATTGCAAGCAGATTCTTTACCAGCTGAGCCACCAGGGAAGCCTCAATTAATTGTTTGGTTCAACTTAAAGATAATCATTCTAGAAATCTTATTTCTTTATTGACCAGGCATTCAGAAAAGAGAATAAGAAGAGGCTTTTTCTTTGTGTTGATGATAAATGTTAGACTACCAAATCTTTCATCTCAAAGATGATTATGAGAAAGCAGTCCTGATTAGCAAAAGCTGGAGATCATTTGTTTGTTTTTTTTAAGTTTGTAACCTTAGAAATCCATGATTTCAGAAAACACTGAGTCAAGATTATCATTGGAAATTCCAGTTCCAGTGCAATCCAGCTGTGTGACCTTAGGCAAATTACAAAGCTCTCATGTATAAAATGGAGATACTAATAGTAACTGTTTGCAAGATTATTCTGAGGATTAAATGAGCTAATATATTGAAAAATATCCAGAACAATGTCTGGAACATAGTAAGTACGTATATGCATGTTTGTACATTAATATGTAAGCAGCAAAAAGTTTTTTCTAATATCAACTTATCCTTAATTGGAAAAGACAACATTGTTCAAATTAGGTGGAAATATTTGGCAACTGATAAGGTTTTCTCATAGGGCTTTCCAGGTAGCTCAGTGGTAAAGAAGCTTCCTGTCAATGCAAGAGACTCAGGGGACTTGTATTCAATAGTCTCTGGGTGGGGAAGATCCTCTGGAGGAGATACGACAACCCACTCCAGTGTTCTTGCCTGAAGAATCCCATTGACAGAGGAGCCTGGTGGGCTACAGTCCATAGGGTCACAAAGAGTCGGACATGGCTAAGTGACCTAGCACGTATGCACACGCAGAAAAGATTTGTAATAGCACCTGGAACACAGTGTGCTCAGTAAATGTTATCTATTTTTTTTTAACCATTATGTCATTGATAATATCAAAGGCATTTATGTTCCGTGTTTCAGGTTGGTTAATTGTAAATGCCATCAAGGTATATGATTGAGGAAGAATTTTGTTTTCTCTTTGGGGTAAATTGAAGCAAAGACTGGCTTCTATAAGCTACCAGATCTAAAGTCCCTTAGTTTACAGGGACAAAGATAGCAAAGGTAAGAAATAAAAGAAAGATGTATTTGCTTGAAAAGTGACCAATGAAACAACACCTTTGAAAATGTTGTTCTTAAGGGATGAGCCCTTACAAGCAGAGAGCGGACTTAGCCAAGGTGGGATTTAGGAATGGGCAGAGATCACATCAGAAATTTAGTTCTCAAACATTTTACTCCAAGGAGAGGAAACCTTTAATCTGTGTTCAAGCTTCCTGAAGATTTTTATCCTATTTCCCGCCAGCCATAGCTACTCTTTCCTTCTCCTCTCCTTTTCCCAAATACTATACACATCCAGATTTTATTCATCGTTTCCACTCTTAAATTTATCTGCCCTACATTTTATCTCCTTCAAAGTGTCAATTAACTACTTCCTGATAAACTCATCCATTTTAAAAAACCCTGAAATGCAGGGTGATGTTATTATATGTTTTATTTAGGACATTCTGGATATAGTGTCCAAATACTGAACCCACTAGTTCAATTCTGCTGAAGACATTTCAAAGTATGGAGTTCAATGGATAGAGGCATCCTTTTTGTACCTCATAATTTCTGTCTTCAAAGATACATTCACGTGCTTTCCTTTATCATGTAGAATCTGTTCTCTGTTTAAATAACTGGTTATTCCTTGATTGAACACTAAAGAATATAGCACTTTACAGTTAGAATAGTTTAGTACAGTATTCATTTTATCATGTATAACATGAACATTATTACTATATTTTTAGACTCATATGATGGCTTTCTACTACAAAAGCTTATTTTGTTATGGAAAATTATTATGGATATTATGTGAAATGATTGTTTTTTTAGTTGCAAGTATTCCTTTCTCAGAACAGATAGACAAGACTTTTAAGATTTAAATCTGTCCTGGAAAAAAATGGCTTCTTTCGGCCCCATTGGTTTTGTGTTAATACTTTCTGATGCACTGAGCAATTTTCCAGTACAAATTGTGTAACTAGCCTATTACAAATAAATAAATAAATATTTAAAATTGTGTAGCAGATTATTGCTCTTTAATTTGTTTCTGGTCCTTTTTATGGTTACATATTTCAGCATTGAAACTTTCACAGAGATTTTGTAGCTATTTGCATTTTATATATGTATATGTATTTATTCATGGTAGGCATATATTACTCTTGCTAATTAAAAAAAAATAAACCTCACTACTACCAAAATAAACATGTTTTTTAAGCCCCATTTGAGTGGGGAAAGAAAGGAATGATTCTGGCTGGCTGAGAGCTTTTGCATGAAAATTAAAGCCTGCTTCCAAGTCATACGTTACCATGAGTTTTCAAAGAGAGACAAACTCTGGTGCCGATCCATTTATTTTGTTGTTGTTGCAAAGTTTTACTTAACTGTTTCTTTAAAAAAAAAATGTATACTTAAAAGTGTTCAGGAGCTTCCCTGATGTCTCAGTGGTAAAGAATCCGCCTGCCAATGCAGGAGACGTGAGTTCAATCCCTGATCCAGGAAGATCCCACATCCTGCAGAGCAACTAAGCCTGTGCCCTGGAGCCCAGGATCTGCAGCTACTGGGTCCGCATGCCACAACCACCGAAGCCCTTGCGACTTAGGGCCCGTGCTCTGCCACAAGAACAGCCACCGCGATGAGAGGTACCACAGCCGAGGGTAGCGCTTACTCTCCACAACTAGAGAAAAGCCCGTGTAGCAGCGAAGACCCAGCACAGCCAAACATAAAGAGAAAAAAAAGGGTTCAGTCTCATGTCTTTAGACAATAGAGTGACTTAGCTGCTTTCCTGAACAAGTAATCTTACAGCTATAGAAAACTTGGTTATCAAATAGGGATTTTTATGTTTTAAAATATTTACAATCTGACTCCCAAATTCTAATTTTATGACTAGCTATTAAAATGACTATGTGCCTATGATGTCAGATCATCAGCATTTTTTCTTTCCTCCTTTTTTTGCAGTACAAAGTCTTATTTCGTTTGTGTAACAATGTGTTATGAAAAACACACAAATGTTTTATCTTAGGTACATGGCTTCTACTGCATTCGTTATTTGGTTGGATTCTGTGCTCATCTTTTAAATGTCTTATATAAATATTATTTTAATTCACTGCAAAAGGGTATAATTCTAAATAAAGTAAGTTATTTTGAATTCATTTGAGATATAGTTCTGGTTGTTCCAGATATTTCATTTATATTTTCCTGTATTTGGTAATGATACCAATCCATAAAATAACTTGAAAATCTGTCATGCATCAGTAAATTCAGTGTAGGTATTTAAGCAAATATAACTAGCTCATGTACTGAAGAACTTGGTAATTTTTGTGGACTGTACAATAACATATATAATTTAATGTTGCCTCAAGTTTGACTTTAATTTAGATACTTTGAATAACATCACTTTAAGAAACTTTGTTGCAGGGTATTATAACCAGTGATTATGATTTTTTAATAATTGAAAAGTAAGATCTCTTGTTCATTAATGTATCAAGACATTTGAAACTATATTAAGAACTGTATGAAACTCTTTACTATAGGAGTCCAAGTCTCAAAAATAGTGGCATTTCAATGTAGTCTAATAGTAATCTAAACACATTGTCTTTACCCAGAATGTTTCGTTGCTGAGAAACCATTAAGACATTCATCTGTTGAATTATAGCTGCATTGTATCATTGGGTAGAACTTGGTTTGTTTACATTATGGTACAATTGACTTATGGGTGAGAAAGCTGGAAGAAGGGACCCTGACACAGATACTGTACATTAAGTAAGCTTTTATATAGAGAGAATCATTTCTATGAAAATTATAGCTTCTATTTCCTTAAATTTCATCTTTATTTTTTTTCAGATCCATCTGATGTTTTTCACAATGCTCTTTTTTTTTTTTAACAATGCTCTAAGAGTCTCATCAAGAGAACAAATGTTTTGGGTTTTGTTTATTTTAATGGGTATAAGATTCATTCAGCCCTTCCGTTTTTGTTTTGTTTGCCTTGCCTCAGCCATGCTGAATTCTTTACTGTAATCCAGTTGTGTTAAGCATGCTTCTGGGTGTTTATACAAAGCCATTCTCTGCCTAATACGATTTTGCCCCATATCAAAGGTTATCAAGGTATTTGAATGCCTTCCTTTACAATTTTAGACCACTGTGCAGATGTCACCACTTTAGGAGGACTTCCTTTCACCATCATGCTATCCCTCACTCTGCCTCCTTTCTACCTTCCTGGGCCTTCATTGCCCTTATCACCACCTGACATTATCTGGTGTGTTATTTGTCTGTCTTGTCTCCAACATGAAAATGTAAATCCTACAGGTCAAGGACCTGTTTTATTTACTGCTCTATCCCCAACACTCAGTGCGCTGTCTGGCACGTAGTAGGTGCTCAACCAATATGGGTTGGATGGCTTTTCCATCAGCAAGACTGAATAGAGGATGTTTCCACATAACAATTGTCTCCTATTATCTCTGTTATAAACTTAATTACTCCAGTGTCCCTTTTCAAGTGCTCTGTCATCTGGAATTGCTTGGGTGTGGATTCATGCATTTGTTACATCTTCTGAGTCTCTCCCCTTCAAGACAGGTGCTGAATTGTGGAGCTTTAGACTTCCCTACTATGGTTAAAAACTTATTTGTCTGCAACAACTTTTACCTTGCTTTTTTCTGTGGGCTGAGGTGGGGATTGCTATGCAGTTTGGTAGGAGTTTGAGTTTAGGTTCTATACCAGCACTCAGCCCAGAATTAAAGGTCTGATTCCCCATGGGTATTTCCATCCTCGGTGTAGGTGAGCCTGTGCCCAGACTAAGTCCTGAGATTTCCAGACACGCCTTTTCCAACTTCCCACCTAATAAAGAGCCCAGGTCTTGTCCACGAAGCACACAGGGACTGGCCGCCTCTCAATCCAGAAACCCAGGCCCCAAACATTCTGACCTCTTGGTGTCAATGTCTTCTCCTCTGACTTGGAATCTTCACTTCCAGCACCTGAAAATATTTCTTTTTTGGTTTCAGTTTTGCTCTGTGTTAAAAACACACTTATGTTATATATTATCCACTATTCAATTTTGTCTTGAGTTGGGGCTCGCTTCCCACATCTGTTCAGTCAGCTGTAGTGGTACGGTGGAGATGATTTATTTTGGCATTTTTATAGCAATACTGAAAATGGTGATATTCCTAATACATCCAAAAGTATTTACACTTGGCCCCATGATACATGAGCAGTGATAGAAATTTAGATTCTTTATATTCTAGGTCTATGGACTTTCTAATATTTTAAAGGAAACTTAAGACATTTATGTATAAATTCTGCTAAATAGTGACCTCATTGTCCATTCCATTATTTTTAAAAGTTTTTTCTTAGCATTGTGTGTTTATTATGACTATTATTATTAGCATTGCATGTTTATTGTTATTTTAGCCTGCTTTTAGGACAGTTTTGTCAAAAGGAAAGTAATTATAAATGAGACTTTTCAGTTAAGTATCTAGAAGCCTTTAATTCCATTCATAAGTCTTTACTGATGGAATACGAAGTGTACTCTCAGAGCATTTCTACTAGGTGATGTGGTCTACCTTTATAATTTTCAATAATAATTTTTATTGTACTCTTAAGACATATTTTTAGTTATCTTACTTTCAAGTTGACACACACAGACTTCAAGTATGCACTTTGTTGTGTTTGAGCAAATCCAGATATAAAATGTTTCCCTCACTTCAGAAAGTTGCTGTATCTTCTTTTATGCCTTTTATCTTAAACCTTATTTTTTTCCCTAGCAGACATTAAGACACCTCAGCTGAAACCTGAAAAGACTTCGAAGAAGTTAAGAGTTTCAAATGAGTTTGAGGCCCTGGATTTTGCAGACAGAAACTACTTTGTGAAATTATGGGCCCGACTTTCAGGCAAAAAAACGCCAGTGGTAAGAAGGGACGGAGCGGGAGGGGGAAGCCGTAACTGAACGTTACTCAGTGCAGACAAAAAGGACATTGGATATTTTAACACTAAGCTTCACCAGAACTGTTCTCTGACAGTATCAGCTGAAGACAAAGCCCCACCCCCACCCCACACAGTTTCTACACCTCTAAGAATAGGCATGAGTCCTAAAAGTAGAATATTCAGTGTAGATTTTGGGAGTAGCTTTCCCCAGGGCTCCTAGTCAAAACTCTGATAATCAGTTCTTCTAGTTAACAGGCACAGAAAAGCACTACACAGAATTAATACTGTAAAATATATATATTTCAAGGGAAAACTTGCTTTGATGTTGAGATACAATTTTGAATATTCTTGTGCTGAGCCTTCAAAGCAAGTTCACTCAAGGAGTCCATGTTTTATAAGCTTGCAGTACGTAGACTTGTCCTATAACTTTAATTCCTTTCTTTGAGAGCTTAGAGAAGTCAGGGCAGACAGGAATTTGCCTGCATTCACATTAGGTCATGTTCTTTTCCTGTTTGTGATGGGTTTTCTGTGAATGTTGGGAATACAGAGACCTAAATCATTGCCACTTCTGCAGAAGTGATCCTCGAGTGCAGGAAATGTCCCATTTGTTTATGCAAAATAAATTGAATCTATAATTGTTCCCACCTACTAGAATCTGTGGGAAATCAAGTATCAGTCATTAGGAGTGGGGATCACTCCCAGTCTGGATTAAGTTCAAGAATCCTGAGGTTTACACCATCCTGGAAATTTAGGGATGGGAAGGGTGTCTGGTCTCCAGACTATCACGGTTACCATGGCTATGTGCCTTGTCTGAAACCCTGAGTTCCATTCCAAACCAGTGGCTCTGGTATTCTCCAGGTCTCCTCCTGCAAGTACCTTCACCCAGTGCCAACCCCTAAGGTCTCACCTCACCCTAGGAGCTCCCTCAGCATGAGGGGCCAAGCAGCCCCTGTCCTTGTGGTCCTGGAAAGCCCAGCTCTTTTTTTTTCCATCACTTTCTCAGCACCTGCTCTCCCATCCTCCTTGGATGGTACATCTTTATGTTCCTTTGAGCTTAGACTTTCAAATATAAGTTCTTTGTTTAACCTCCCAGGGCATGGTGTATCCAGACTCTGAACTCCAGAACACACATTCTTGGCCACCATTATTCTTTTTTTTTCCTCTAATATATTTTAAATAATATTTCCACCTTTATGTATTTATCCATTTGGGGGGCAGTGCTGCCCACAGCATGTGGGATCTTAGTTCCCAAACCAGGGATCAAACCCACAGCCCCTACACTGGAAGCCCAGAGTCTTAACCACTGGACCACCAGGGAAGTCCCCTGGCCACCTTTATTCTGCAATGATAAGTCTGTGTCTTGACAACCACAACCAGCTCATGTCCGTTAGGCTGTCCTGCCACTAAACTTCATACACACTGATGGGAAACACACATCACTGCCTCACAGCCTCTGCCTGTTAGTGGTATCCATGCTTTATTTAAACATGACTATCCTGAATGTTACCTGCTAGAAAGTTTTCAGGTCCAATTAAAGACAGCTTTTCTCTAGTCAAGGGCACTGAGGTACTCAGGACTGAGAACAGAGGAACAGGGATGAAATACACACACACTGGGTTCTCAGCTGTAATTCATCTCCAGCATCTCAACATAAAATTCATGAACATAATGGAAGAACTGGCGAGTAGAGGGTATGATCAAAGGCAATGTGAGAGTAGAAGGGGCCACGTTGGTGGAGGGAGGGGAGCAGGTAAGCCGACCACATGTTGTCAAAAATTCTCATGAACTTTGACATGCCCAGGGTCATGCCTTATCTGCAGCCACCTCCCTGAGGTTTCTCATAATCCAGGGCTTCTAGAGCCTAGTGTGGGAATCTGCTGTGTTCTGTGTTAGGGGGTTGGCGGTTTCTCACCCATGGTGGCAACAGCGCTGAAGCCCCTTGCAGCCCGAGGTTCTGGTAACTTCGCCTGCCGACACTGGTGGAGATAAAATGTAACAGAGTAGTTTCATAGAAAAGCAAATCAAATCCCCCCAAAACCCAACAGATTCACTCCTCAGAAATGAGAGCAGAGGTAGTTCTAAACTGCTGCTGTCACACACATGAGGCGAATTTGCCTGAGATTATTTTTTTAGTGCCTCATTTTCTTCTAAAGATTATGAAATTCAATGATAGTTTGAAATTTTAAGGGTTTATCAACTTTTAGGATAGTTCATAGGTTATCAACCTCTTGCACAGCTGTTGTAATGCTGCAAAATGAACAACATCCTCCTCAAGATCATCATAACAAGTTTAATGAGATGTTACGATGTTACGGTGGAGATCATAAATAGCCTTTGTTGCTGTTCAGTCGCTCAGCTCAGTCATGTCTGACTCTTTGCGACCCCATGGACTGCAGCACGCCAGGCTTCCCTGCCCTTCACCATTTCCCAGAGCTTGCTCAAACTCATGTCCATTGAGTCGGTGATGCCATCCCACCACCTCATCCTCTGTCATCCCCTTCTCCTCCTGCCTTCAACCTTTCCCATCATCAGTGTCTTTTCCAATCAGTCGGCTCTTCGCATCAGGTGGCCCAAGTATTGGAGCTTCAGCATCAGTCCTTCCAATAAATATTCAGCGATGATTTCCATTAGGATTGAAAACAGACTTTATGCATCACTTTTAATTTGGAAGGGGCTTTCATGTAAATAATCTCATGTACCCCTCATTGCAGCCCTTAGGAGAAGCTATTTTAATTCATTTTACTTTCCCGACATAAATCCCTATGCATTTTTGAAACTTTTTATTAGATTGGGGAAAGTGATTGCAACTTCCTTGGTCAGATATCTATATTGTAAATAATTCATCCCCCAAAATAGAAATGTTTGTGATTTTTGGTATTTAGTGATGGTGATGGGCTGTTAGTGAAATACTGGAGGAAAACTTCACAATCTGTCATATTTCAGATTCATACTTATCATCAGATATATTCAGTCAGTTACTATGTGTGCAAAAATCTGATAAAACTAAAAAGATAGTAATAGTCTGTATCATCGAGAGATAATCTCATTAGAAAGATGTAAGAAATAATATGACATGTTAATAAAAATTGCCACATTTAAATTGCAGTTTTCATTAAAGTACTTTTGTTTTATAAAGTTTTATTTCTTTCCACTGGACAAATATTGTTTTGTAGGCCTTTTTATTTTTCTTTCCACACGTTCGGCAATCTCTCTCAAGAAGAGGATGATTATAGCTATTTTAATATCTGACATATTTTTAACATCAATATAATTATAGATTATATTTCTTGCCTAGGAAAGAGAGTCTTTGGCGAGACAGTATGAGACAGCCCGGCAGACCCTAATGGGAAACACACCTCCTCAGCACACATTCCTATTTCAAAGGTAAATATTTGTCACGTGTATTTATAGTTGGGCATCTTTAGATTGATTTTTTAATATCCAAGTATACCAAATGAATCCTAAATCATCAGCATAACCAAGGACTTTTGTACTAAAATGGACCTGTTCCAGAAGCTGTATTTCCCTTTCATTTATACATGTTTTTAAGGGCACAGTATACTCACTGTTGCTAGAAACAGATGATTTTTTGCAGTCTTTGAGGACTGCAAAGGATGATATTTCTGGTCGTGTTTGAATATAAGTATCTGCCTTCACCAAGGCTCTGATGATGGAAGGTTAATTTTATTCTGTTGAATATCCTGTCTTTGTCCTTCCTGAATCTCAAAACAATAGTAGTTAATGATCTGTGGGATCATTTATTTAATGTCTCCTTTCCACATTAAACTGTAAATTCCATGAGGATGGGGACTCTTGTATCTTTATTAATCCATGAATTCTCCATCCTTAATATGCAATGGTTCACTTAGTCCCTGATGCATAGTAGAGGCTTCATGGATATTGGTGGCTATAATAATTACTGTACTATTAATTATCACATGTAACAAGGCACATTTCAACTTTAAGATATACTCAAAATGAATAACCAGGATATTTATGAAATGTTTGTGTTTTATTTTCTCATGAGAGTTACAAGCTTCAGTATTCTGAATTCTCTTTTCTGTGTGACCTTTTGGAAAGTTCGAGTAGTAAAGTGAAGCCCCTGTTTTCGGAAAGTTACTGACAAGAGCACTGACAAGACCTTGATTATAGTGTTTTAAAGAGCTTTTTAAAGTGCAGTGATTCAAGAAAGCAGAATACAAAAGCCATTTTTAAATGTTTTTCAATTTCGCTTCTTTTTTTGTCTGTAATTTTAAGCTATCTGTTGAAAATCTTAAACCCAATATAAATTAAGTTTTATCTTTGTCTTCTATGTAGCAAAAAAAAGTGTGATCTCTTTTCTTCATATTGGTAAGCTATCTTTGGATAGTCTGATTCTAAAAGCAGGCTGTATGGAATATACAAAGGTCTACTGGAGGAGGGGGCGTAGATGGTAGTCAGGAGATGGGCAGTATACCCCAGAGCAGCTAAAGTAGGGGTTTGTCTGACCTCTGTCCAGCTGAGCGGCCATGCCTACTGACACACTGTGGACACTAAGTTATTTTAAATCTGAGCCTCTAATGGGTCATACAAGGGCAAAAGGTGCTCTGAAATTTGCATGCATTTATATGCAATCAGTCTACTTTGCACATAGCAACTCTATTTAGCAAGTCTAGAGTGAATAGCGGTAGGATTTATTCACTAAAAGTAGTTAATGATTCTTTCAAGTCACTCTGTCTGGAAAAACAGTCTGGTATAGATGAAAAAAGGATATTTTATACTAGAGTTCAGTAGAAAGTAAAACAGTAGAATTTTTATAAATGTTTTATTCCGATATTGTTTCAAAGTATTAGATAACAAACAAAACTCGAAAATAGCTATTTCAGCTTTTATAGCAGTTGATATATTGCTGGACTTCACTTAACAAGTAGGTGAGGATTTATAATAGGATATACACTAATCAACAGGAAGATAATCTGCCTATATTAATGTCTTAATGGATAAGAATATTCAGAAAAATATAAATTTGCTTAATCTACAAATTAAAATGTGATACCAGTGTCTAAGACAAGCTCTGATGTGTTTGTAAGTGTATACATTACATTATTCCAAATAGATTTTGCTGTCAAGTGCATTTACTTGGGATGTAAGGGTCAGTGTTTAGGTATAACACGTGTGTGTGTGCCTGGTATCCTTACAGAATTCTGTGGATCTTTTTTCCAATTTCAGGGGTCTAGTACCGGCACCCATCATCAATAGTCTGCGTTATTTTACAGCTTTAGAACTCAAGAAAAGTTTTGAGCTTTATGGAGTTTATTTTAAAGCCCCCTTTGAACCTTCTGAAAAGAGGTGAGTTGAGTTTTATCGGCTGGAATATTTTCTGCTGGTTAGTTACAGTCATGGTGCTTATCCCTAGACTTCAGAGAATTCCTGAAGCTGGGAAGCAGGCCCTACCATGGAATATGAATGGAGTAGATCCGGGCCCTCCAGGGGCACAACCTTATAATCAAGGTTCTCTGGAACCTAAGAAGCTTCTCTTTGGGACTTTGAAACTGGAGGGAATGACCCACAGAGGCAGGGGCAGTTTGAGATCATTCAAGTCACCAGTGGTGGAATAATCAAGAGTCTGGTGGGAAGCACAAGCAGTGATGTCTACCAGTCTCTTCCTGTGCTACAGCTTGGCTGTGTTCTTGGCACCTAGCTTACCTTTGCTCTTGCCAGATTTAAAAGCCTGGTTCTCTAGTTTTCCATTAAATCTGCAAACTACCCAATAGCTTTTCGGTGACTCCCTTTTTGAAATTTAAATTAGCCAGGGTTGGTGTTTGTAATTTTTAATCCACATCTCTGATTGGTACAATTGAAAATGTTTGCTAGCTGATGCTCTTGATTTTTATTATAAAAGTCCTTTTTCTCCTGGGTCCCGATTTTAATATGTCAAAACTGTGATTCAGAACCTGATGTGTGTAGGTTGAGAACTCCATATAGGCCCTCCCACTGATTTTAGTGCTTGACTTTTGTGCACATTCTATTCCATTCCATTTCTGCTTCAGCTGTCCCTGCTTCTACTGTTGACTGTCTCTCTATAGGTCTTAAATCCATGCTTCTCAAGCAAAGATGTGGCTGGTTGAGTCAGTCATCTTGGGTAGAAACCTCTAGCTGGAACCCTCATAGGTAACATAGGTAACAAGCTGGTCTATAATTGGTGGCCCCTATGTCAGATAATCATCTTTTTTCTAATCATCTGTGGCCAGAGCAGTGAAAGAGAACCAAGTAAAGAACTCTTCAGCAGGAGTTTGTGGGTTTGGTCTCTCTGAATGAATGACAACAAAATAGACAAGAAGTGACTGGAAGCAAGCACACTAAAATGTTAGCAGTGGGTATTCCTCTAGAATTATCAGTTATTTTTATTATCTTCATCTTTTGTTCTGTAAATTCTAAATCATCCACACAGCATATTTGTGTTTTAGTTTTAATATCCTAAAATGTTAAAAAAAAAAAAACAACTCATGAGAATTTGATGAAATAGTAAATTGGAAAAATTGGTCCTATAATACAATTAAGTTGCTCATTGATTCTATATATTAAAATAAATTTTGGGTAAATTATAAAGTGAAAGTAAAGTTGCTCAATCGTGTCCAACTCTTTGCGACCCCATGTACTGTAGCCTACCAGGCTCCTCCATCCATGGGATTTTCCAGGCAAGAGTACTGAAGTAGGTTGCCATTTCCTTCTCCAGGGGATCTTTCCAACCCAGGAACCAAAGCCAGGTCTCCCACATTGCAGGCAGACACTTTACCATCTGAGCCACCAGGGAAGTAAATTGCAAAGAGTTAAATACAAATTAAAAGATGCTTGCTCCTTGAAAGAAAAGTTACGACCAACCTAGACAGCATATTAAAAAGCAGAGACATTACTTTGCCACCAAAGGTCCATCTAGTCAAAGCTATGGTTTTTCCAGTAGTCATGTATGGATGTGAGAGCTGGACTATAAAGAATGCTGAGCGCTGAAGATTTGATGCTTTTGAACTGTGGTGTTGGATAAGACTCTTGAGAGTCCCTTGGACTGCAAGGAGATCCAACCAGTCCATCCTGTCCTGAATATTCATTGGAAGGACTGATGCTGAAGCTGAAAAACTCCAACCCTTTGGCCACCTGATGCGAAGAACTGACTCATTTGAAAAGACCCTGACGCTGGGAAATATTGAAGGCAGGAGAAAAAGAAGCCGACAGAGGATGAGATGGTTGGATGGCTTCACCAACTCAATGGACATGAGTTTGAGCAAGCTCCAGGAGTTGGTGATGGACAGGGAAGCCTGGAGTGCTGTAGTCCATGGGGTTGCAAAGACTGAGTGACTGAACTGAACTAAATACAAATCAGTGCTTATAATATCAGTGGTATGTTAAAAGTCAGATGCAAATGTATATCCAGCATATAATGTAGTTTTAAAAATATTCATGTATATGTAACATGAAAAAACACTAAAAAGATATATACCAAAATGTTATCAGTTATTATCTCCTAGTGATGGGATAATGGCCAATTTTTATTTTCTTTGTTCTTCCCTATATTTTCCAGTAGTGAGCATTTTATAATTTTTGAGGTATTAATGTAACTTTAAAATATCATTTTAGAAGTCTGCCGTGGCAAAGTCATGTTTTATGAGGGTGATGTTTCATCATGAGAATGCCAACCTAAAAAATGAGTAATGGCTTCCTTTATTTCTAAGTTTTATTGTCATAACATTTTGGGTTTCCTTTGAGAAATTTGATAGCAAAAAACTAGAGTCCCCGCTAAGTGGTCCCCCCAAGTCTGCACATCTCACTAGATACTAGATACTCTAGATTATAATTAGTTAACTCATTATAGTGACAATGTTGAAACTGTAGATCTCTGAGCATTTATTCATGCTCTCAGTTAGTACAGTTAGGTAGCTTGATGGGAACACTGAGAGAAAGAATGTCTCAGTTTAGGCTGTTATAACAAATTACCATAGGCTAAGTGGCTTAACCAAAAGTTATTTCTTAAAGTTCTGGAGACTGGTGGCTCAGATATCTGGTAAAGCATCTACCTAAAATGTGGGAGACTGGGGTTCGATCCCTGGGTCAGGACAATCCCCTGGAGAAGGAAATGGCAACCCACTCCAGTATTCTTGCCTGGAAAATCCTATGGACGAGGGAGCCTGGTAACCTTTAGTCCACGGGGTCGCAAAGAGTTGAACATGACTGAGCAGCTTCACTTTCTTCACTTTCTTTCACTTTCTGGAGGCTGACAAGTTTGAGATCAGGAGGTCAGCGTGGTTGGGTTCTTATGAAGATCCTCTTCCTAGTGTGCAGATAGCTGGCTTCTGGCTGTGTCCCCACACGGCAGAAGCGAGCTGCTTTTTGTCCTTTCTTAAGAGTCTCTCAGTCATGTCCAACTCTTTTTGGGGACCCTATGAACTACACAGTCCCTGGAATTCTCCAGGCTAGAATACTGGAGTGGGTAGTCTTTCCCTTCTCCAGGGGATCTTCCCAACCCAGGGATCGAACCCAGGTCTCCTGCATTGCAGGCAGATTCTTTACCAGCTGAGCTATTTCTCATAAGAGCATTAATTCCATTCAGGAAGACTGCACTTCTGGACCTAGTCACCTCCCAAAGGTATTACCTCTTTATCCCATCATATTGGGGATTAGGATTTCGACATATAAATTTGGGCAAAGTGGGGGAGAGGCACAACATTCAATCCATAGCAGAATTTGAAAAAGAAAGAATTAATAATTGCTTACTAGACTGCAATGGGCTTATCTATCAACTGTTTCCATGGTGAAAAGGGTGGGTCAGACCTTCACTCAAGTCTACCCCCACCACATGATAATGCCTATGTCTTTCAACCCCACCACTTTTTGACTTTCAAAGCATTTTCATTTACTATGTCCTTTGATACAAAGGAACAGTAATTGTTTGAAAGGCAGCACTTGCTGTGATCCCTTTCTTGATGTGTGTTTTAAAAGAGGTATTCTTTTCCAAAAATAAGAGACCAAACCATATGTCTTTTGAGTGGAATTGCTTTCCCCTACAAATGTGTATGTATTCACATAAATTGATATGGAAAACATTCAGAGCCTCAAAACATAAAAAAAGAAAAGTAAATAGTTCATAAAAGCTAATTAATAGATGCAAGAAATAATGATTAACCTTGCCGTGAACAAAGCTCAGCTGTTCACAATGCTCTCTCTGAGGAATGAGCTCCCCCTTGGTGGATTTGCCCCCTCCCATGCCCCTGCACCCTGGAGGAAGCAGGAACAGGTAGAACCCAAAGGAGAGAGAGCAGCTTGCTGATAGAAGTGCACTGGCCCAGAAGCAGAGACTCCAGGCATCCAGATCACACCCCAGTTTTGTCCTTAAAAGGGGAACTAACATCTAGCAATAGTTATGCCCAATGGATGGTCCAGATCAGGCTGCCTAGCATGCTTTCATCTTTTCTGACCTTGACATAGCAGAGACTGCCTGTATAAATTGCTCTTGATTCTAAGGGCTTCCCAGGTGTCTTGGTGGTAAAGCCTACACCTGCCAATGCAGGAGATGCAAGAGGTGTTCGATCCCTGGATTGGGAAGATCCCCTGGAGAAGGAAATAGCACCTTACTCCAGTATTCTAACCTGGGAAATTCCATGGACAGAGGGGCCTGACAGGCTAGTCCATGGAGCCGCGAAGAGTTGGACATGACTAAGTGACTGAACATACACACATACATATAAACACACACTCTAAAGTCCTAAGAATCAGGATCCATGCCTGACTCATCTTGTTTTATAGATGCCAGCACCTCTCACCATGCTCTTTGCAAATATTCAGTGATGTTTTGTATAATGGATGAGAACTTTATGCTAATATATACACTACTTAGTATGTCAGCTGCTAATAGGTCTTGACTGCCTAAGTATTGTTGAAAACTTAAGCTCAACAGCGATACTTTTGCAAACTACTGAATAATTTGACAACAACAACCCAATGGCCATATGGCCATTCATGGTTTTGCATCTCAAAGATATCATCCATTTTTCATTTTTCAGTGTCATGGGTTCCAGTGATTCCATGCAGCATCCTGAATTGCTTCATTCTTGTCCATGGTCAAAAGATTTGCCTTTTCGAGCTCCAGAAGACAGTATTTATTCACACCCAGACTCAATAATTAGTGATACTGAGGGTCATGCCCTAAAAGGTATGAATCATTTACATATGGTTCTCATATAGATATTCATCTTATAATTTGATCTATTTTCTGTCTTTCTGTTTTCTGATTTTTAAAAATTAAGTGAGTGTTTTACATGAGAATCCATCCGTTGAGGCAGGATGGGTTATTTATCCCACATTGTAGCAGATGAGAAACAAAGTTCAAAAAAGATCCAGAATGTGCCCAGGGTTACTGCTGCTGCTTGGCTCATCTGATCACATTACCTGCAGGGGTGTTGTGGGGCGAGAGATGCTATTTCATTAATAGCAGCGTGGGCTCCATTCAGTGAAGGTGAAGAAAAGCAGAGAAGGTTTCATGTTACTGACCAATCTCCTGCTCTGGGGGTCTGGCAGACTCCTGATGGTTCAGGGCTTGAAGGATCAGACTCAGCCCCGACTCCCCTGCACCTCCTTTTTACGCCTAGCTGCCCAACAGACTTGCACATGTGTACCGCCTAGCCCAGACAGGGTGATCATTGCATTTTTGTCTCTGGCACTGTTCATAAAGGACATTGAATAAAGACCTGAAACAATGTGGGGAGACTGAAGGGCTGGAGGCGAAAATGGAAAAGGGAGAGAGTGGCCCGCATGGGGCTCTGTGAGCAGTTGATGGAGGGATGAATAAATTGGGGGAATTCTCTAGGACCTGGAGGCAAGGAGCCACCATGAGCAACCTGAGGTGGGATGGGGTGACCTGCTTGAGCCCAGAAGACCTGAGGATCGCCTGCCTGCTCAGGTGACCTCGGGAACCAGAAGGAGGGTACAGACGTGTTAGGTCGCTGGCGACAAGAGGACACAGTAGGTGGCATTCTCCAGAAGGAAGGTCCTGAATCAGGCACCTTCTAACCATTTCTCTTCAGGTGGTGTCTTCAGGACAGCTGACCAAGTATCTTCAAGGATATTACTCATAAGGGTGGACATCAACCATAAGAATTAGAATCTGTTGGACTAGTTAGTGGTAACTGTCCAGGTTCCAGGTAACTGGAACCTGCCTGCCAATGCAGGAGGTGCAAGAGATGCACATTCAATCCCTGGGTTGGCAAGACCCTCTAGAGGAGGGAATGGCAACCCTCTCTAGTATCTTTACCTGGAAAATTCCATGGGCAGAGAAACCTGGCAGGCTAGTCCATGGGGTCACAAGAGTCAGACCCAGCTGAGCCTAGCATATGGCCTGAAACAAATAGACTACCACATATTTCTCCAGCAAAGATGGGTTTATTTGGGCTCAAGCTGTGAACTGCAAAATTAGGGGTCTACAACCACAGCCGTCCACATGCAAGGCCTCACAAGGCAAAGGAAGGAGAAAGCTTTTTATGGGGAGAGAACGGAAGTTGGGAGAGCTTTAGTAAACAGAGTCCATGGTTTTTCATTGCCTGAGTCCTTCCCAAGAAAGAAGAGGAGACTTTCTTCTTCCTGGTGGGCTCTACTATGGTCACAGGAAAAAACAGCTCCAACTTCATTTAATTGAGATTTCTATTTATTAATATATATATTTTTATAAGTCCCAAAGTCTCACATTCTAGGAAATGACCCTAGCTTCTCAGGTAGACATACTGTGTCATCTCACAGGATGTGGGAAGTGCTCTGGGAACCCTTTAAAGGCTGTGAGCTGCCACTTCAAAGCCTGAGGAAACACAGGAGCCCTGGGCCGAATATGCCCCCAAGGTCCATCATGGTTCTGGCTTCCTATAGGACATGTTCCCAGACCTTTTCCATCTCATGTCTTCTCCTCTGCCTGTCTTCTGCCTTATAAATGGGACCCTTAGAGTTAAAAACTATATTCCAAACCTAGTCTAGCCGGAGCAAAGTGGGGATACTACCTGTGGGGCGGGACTGTGGAAACAATATTGCATGGGGATCAGAAGACCGGGGTTCCTGTTCCATTTCTACAATGGGCTGGCTGCAGTGTTGGGCAAATCAATTAATGTCTGAGCCTTAGAATTAATAAGATCTGTCTCACAATGATATAATAATATCCTGTATTACTATAATATATATATTATAATGTGAGACATAATGTGATAATACAGGACCAGCAAGATGGGGTATGGTGTAAGTAAGAAGTTAAGTGCTAGATACCTGCCAGGTATTATGATTGTAAATTTTTACACACATAGAAGATTGTGGTTGTTTGCTAGTGGGAGTTTTGAGGAGATTTATTTCACTGGAATAAATTAGAGTGAATGAATGAAATGAATAAAATTGAAATGGGTGAAGTTTTCCTAGTTCTTTTTCTGCATTGTGATCTTGTGTTGAAAACTGGGCATTTGAAAAAGCAGCTACCTCTCCCAAGGTGTAGACTGGCTCCATGCAGGGGAAGCCCTTCACTAACTAGAAGGGTGTGTCCTGAGCCCAAGATCAGGCCAGCCTGAAGGATCAAGATCTTTCCAGTCCCTTCCTGGGCATGCCCTTTTCCTAGATCTCCAGGGGTGCTTTTTCTTTTTTCCAGTTCTCCAGTATACACAGATGCTTTTAAATGAGTATATTAAGTTTCCTAAATGTTTTCTTGGAGTCTTAGCTGTTCTCTTCTGTTCCTCAAGTAGGAATCTCTTGTCCCAGGCATCTTTGGGTCTCTGCCTCCTGTGGGGTTTTCCAGGAGCCCTGCCCACTGCTTGCCATGGCTTCCTCTACCCTGAGATCCCACTTCTAGCCATCTGGGCTCTGAGTTAGGTGATGCAGACACCCATCAGGCTGCCCCTAGATGGGTTAGACTGTTACTCTCTCTGGTTTTCATGAGGGAGCTGGGAGCCAGACCTCTCTTCCCCCAAACTGTACTTTAACCCCCTGGGAAGGGGAGAGCAAAGATGAGTAAAAACTTCGTTAGATTGCCTACCCTTGTGCATGTGGTTTTTTTTCATGACTGGGCGTTCACTTGGTCGCTATGGATTGCTGACTGATTTCCAGAACTCCTATACAGTTATTTTAGCTAGTCTCTAGTTATTCATTTAATGTTTCCCTGGGAGAATAAGGGCCTGGAGCTTCCTAACCTGCCATCTTGCCAAATCTTTCCATCTTTCCATGGTTATCTTCTTAGAAATCACAACACACTACCGGTTCTGGGTCAGTTAAACCCATATATATACGTGTGTATATATATATCTATACACACACATAAATATTTTTCTCCCACAAACTGACAAAGTTTTTATTATACAATATATGTGCCATTGATATATATACATATATATATCAATGCAACTTTTATCTTCAGCTTTTTGTTTTGATTTCAGTCCCACATTCCAACTTGATTAGATCATTTGGGGTCTTTATTCATCTTCCATATTTACTTGTATAGATTGGGCCTTCTCAGGTGGTGATAATGGTAAAGAATCCACCTACCAATGCAGAAGATGCAGAAGACACAGGTTCGATCCCTGGGTTGGGAAGATCTGGAGTAGAGAATGGCAACCCGCTCCAGTATTCTTGGCTGAAAACTCCCGTGGACAGAGGAGCCTGGCGGGCTACATACAGTCCATGGAGCCACAAAGAGTCAGACGTGACTGAACCACTGGGCACATAGGTTTCTATTAAGCCAGCGAGCACGCCGGTATGCCTTTGTCGTGGTCTCTGTCAACACTGGGACCTGGGACTTGGCCAAGAGTAATACCCTATGACAAGTCTCTGGAGTCTCATGTCTAGGGAAAGTCTACCTGCTTTGTGACTCTTACTCACATTTCTCACAAGAGAAACTTTGATGTGTGCCTTCCATCATATTAGTCATATTTTCTAACTCAGAGGTCATCAAGATCTCTGTAAGGGGCCAGATAGTAAATACTTTTGGTTTTGTGGCCATATAGACTTCTTAGCAGCTACTCATCCCTACTATTGCATTGTGAGAACTGCTATAGACAGTATGTAAATGAATGAGTGTGGGCTGGGTTCCATTAAACTTTTTTACTAAAATGTCTGCAGACTGAATTTTGCCTATGAGCTATAGGTTGTTGACCCCTGCCAAAGAAAAAAGGGAAATTAAGTTAATCCGGAATCATTTTTCTTTGCAAATCTTACCACTCACTACATTGCTTTCTGAATGCACAAACCGTTTCTTTTAATTCAGTTCAGTTTAATCACTCAGTCATGTCCAACTCTTTGTGACCCCATGGATTGCAGCACACTTGGCTTCCCTGTCCATCACCAACTCCCAGAGCTTGCCCAAACTCATGTCCATCAAGTTGGTGATGCCATCCAACCATCTCATCCTCTGCTGTCCCCTTCTCCTCCCACCTTCAATCTTTCCCAGCATCAGGGTCTTCTCCAATGAGTCAGTTCTTCTCATCAGGTGGCTTCAAAGGATTGGAGTTTCAGCTTCAGCATCAGTCCTTCTAATGAATATTCAGGATTCATCTCCTTTAGGATTGACTGGTTGGATCTCCTAGCAGTCCAAGGGACTCTCAAGAGTCTTCTCCAACACCACAGTTCAAAGACATCAATTTTTCAGCACTAAGCTTTCTTTATAGTCCAACTCTCACATCCATACATGACTGCTGGAAAAACCATAGCTTTGACTAGACAGACCTTTGTCAGCAAAGTAATGTCTCTGTTTTTTTAATATGCTGTCTAGATTGGTCATAACTTTTCTTCCAAGGAGCAAGTGTCTTTTAATTTCATGGCTACAGTCACCGTCTGCAGTGATTTTGGAGCCCAAGAAAATAAAGTCAGTCACTGTTTCCATTGTTTCTCCATCTGTTTGCCATGGAGTGATGGGACCAGATGCCATGATCTTAGTTTTTTGAACCATTTCTTTAGTAAACCTGAATTTGCTAAGGATTAAACTTAAGTGTGCTGGTTTGTCGATCTTTATTTCCATCTTCTAAGTGGCAGTATCATTTACCTCCAAAGCTTTTCTTATGGTGATGAATTCTCAGAGACCAGACACTCTAAAAATTACTCCTATAGGTTTTTTTCAAAGCCCTGGGAGGTAGCTTACCTGGGTATGGAAAAATGAACTGATTGAGAAGGGAGGCCAACTCTGCTACACTCTGCATTCTTCTTACAGGCCTTTGTTTAAGGTGTTTTTATTACCCTTTCCAGCTTAAAAAAAATATCCCCATGGTGAACAAAAGAGAAGAACATGAGGAGGAGCTTTTTTGTCTTTTTTGTCCTCTGTTAACACAATATCATCTTCTCAAGGAGTGTGCTGTTCTTGCTCTGAATATACCTTGAAAGTGAAAGTCGCTCAGTCCTGTCCAACTCTTTGCACTCCCATGGACTATACAGTTCCTGAATTCTCTAGGTCAGGATACTGGAGTGGTCTCTCCCTTCTCCAGGGGATCTTCCCAACTCATGGATTGAACCCAGGTCTCTAGCATTGCAGGCGGATTCTGTACCAGCTGAGCCACAAGGGAATATACCTTAAAAAGGCCTATATTGCCTTCAACTTCAGGACCGCATTGCTTTGTCTGTTGCTCACTTCCTATAGAATCCTCTAGCCTCACTCTTAATTCCTCCTGCACTGCTTTCTCTGCCCACTGGGAATGCAGCTTCCTCTGGTGCCAGCATGCCTCCACCTTCAGTCTCTGTCTTCCAAACTCCTCTTGCTCCACAGTCCCTGAAGGGACCTAGCTCCATGGTTCATCCTATGTTCTCATCCTCGGTGAACAAGCCAATCTTAAGAGCATTAGATAAGGTTTCTCTAGGAAGGACTTCAGAGTGTATGTCGGGGGGTTGTGTGTGTGTCTGTGTTAAGTCTGCTCATATATGATAGAAAGGAATACATGCAGGGCATTGTTGCAGAGGGTATGAGCAGGGTGGAAGAGGAGCATAGGAATTGCTTGCTGTGGCCACCTTCAGGTCATTGGGCAAGTCTATACAACCCAAGGTTTGTCTAACCACACACGTGATATATTCTCAACCTCATCCCTATTTTTCTTATTTGGATGTCATTAATTTTTTATAATTTGTTATGAATGCATTCTAAAAATTATTCTGTTTTTTATGTCTTGCAATGCTTATTTTCTTTGTTTAGTATACCAAGGGGTTAGCTATGCATACTGTATTGTTTTCCTTAATGTTTTACAGCACTACATAAACAAGCATTTCCACATGGAAAAGGGTCTCTCCAACACAGAAGACACACGATCTCAGCCATCAGCCGCCCTGGTTCCAACATCAAACCAACCCTCCCTCCGATACCTCAGGGCCGCAAGTAGACCAGTACTCCATGTTTGATCTGAGCGTGGAAAGTTCTCTCTGATCATGTCCAGTCCCTCTGTCTTCCCTGGCCATGCATCCTTGCTATTCCTCACTCAACCAACTACCTACAAAAGAATGTTCTATGTGCCCTAATTCTCTCAATCAGCTTCTTTTGTGATTCTCTGAATAGTATCTAACTTTTTTCAAATGTAAGTTATTCTTAGCTTTTATTAACGTAATTTCAGTTTTTCCCATAGCTATGAATGACTCTTCCAGCTGCTTCCTGCTCCAAAATATCAGATGGCAAAAATCTCCTAAGATCTCTGCCTTGCTACATGCATAGCAGTTTGGGGATAAAGCCAATGGAGATTGTGGTCTTAAAATTTCAATATGTCCATTTATAACATTAGTGTATACTTTACAGGATTGAAATATTGTGTTCTTCTCACTATGAAAAAATTATAGCATTCCATTTAACTCCTGACCAGCATGGTAACTTGCTTTAGCAATATGAAGAAATAAAGAGTATCAGGTATTTCTTTGATTTTACCCTTTTTAGACTCTGATTATGAAAAGCTTATAAACAATTTTCATCATCTTTGTAGTTTCACTCCCTGCTATCTGCAGAAAAAATATTTTGATAGTTATAGATGAAGCTGGTATTCAGCTGATATGTGTGAGCAAGACTAACCAGGTTCTTAAAATGTTGAAACACATCCCTTTGGATTGGCAAATAGCCTCTCCTCTGAATCCTCTATGCATGATGGTTCATGGGAACCAGAGCCTTCACATAGTACTGCACTGATTGTTAAATATTTTAAATATCAAAACCTGCTAATGTTTTGCATTTTTAAAAATATCAAAATCCTCTTTGCTATAACTCACATTTGGATGTAACATGATATGCTATTGGCTCCTATCTTCCACCTAGCCCTATTCTCAACTGGAGCTGGTTAAAATTCTTTTCTTGGGGGTGGGTGGGAGAGGATGGGAGAGGGAACATGGAGGAGAGTAATAGGCTGAGCCAGAGAAGGGAGGCAATGGTCTCTGGAGAAGTACGGGTGCAGAGAGTGGGTCTCATGCCCCAAGAACCTTAGAGAAGAAGATTCCCCAGCATCATCTAATCTTCTTAAATGTTATTACGAAATATTTTAGACATACTGACAGGTATAAAAATAGTTTCAATTTCAGACAATATGGAAAAGATGCCTTTTTAAAATTTCTCCTACTAAGCACAGCTAAAAAAAATTGTAAGGTTGAGAGATAGAAGGGAGAAGGCTATAGCACCTGAGGACACTGAGACTTGACTAATGACATAGTGGTGATTTCTCTGGGTTTCCTTTTGCCATAGATGTTTCCTTTACTGGGCGCTGGAGAAGCTACAGTCCCATGATACTAATGATACAATAAAAGTTCCAACAAAGAGCCTGCTGTCTCTATCTGAAAGACTAGGGAAGGAGCAGACTAGCAGCACAGAAACCTTTTAGATAAGAACTGCTTTACTCCAGCTAAACACTGTGAATAAAGTCACGGTCCCATTCTTAACTCTCACTCTTGTTAGCAAACTGTTGTTCAGCCTCTGAGTCATGTCTGACTCCTTGCAACACCATGAACTGCAGCATGTCAGGCTTCCCTATCCTTCACTCTCTCCTGGAGTTTGCTCAAACTCATGCCCATTGAGTCGAAGATGCCATCCAACCATCCCATCTCTGTCGCCCTCTTCCTCTCCTTCCCTCAATCTTTCACAGCATCTGAGCAAATGCTTTCACCCTTTTCCAGCTGTAATCACACTCGCCATCTCCTCCCTGCTGTGATAGTTTCAGAACATTTTTTGTGGAGAGCCAGGACATTTACCACCACATAGGGTTGAGAACTTCTCTCAGATCGTTTGCATAATCCTATAAATATATTACAGGAGCTGAATAATTAAAGAATTCTTAATTGAACTATGAAAAAGGAATATCCATGCCCAGATGCTTTCACTGGAGAATTTTACCAAGTGTTAGAAAAGAATTCATACGAATTCTACATTATCCCTTTCAGAAAGTGAAAAAGGAAGGAACAATTCCTAATTTGTTTTCTGAGGCAAATATCCCCTGATACCAAAATGAGACAGATCATGGAAAGATGCAAAAATGCTTTAACAAAATTTCAGCAAATCAAATTGAGTAATACATGACGAGTTATACAGCATGACCAAGTAGAGTTTAATCCAGGGATGCAAGGCCAATTCACTCACTAGTTGAAATGAACCAATGTAATCTACCATAATAACAGACTAAACAATAAAAATTACATGATCAGATCAATTAATGCAGCATAAGCATTTAACAAAGATTAATACCCATTCATGATAATTTCTTGGCACAGAGGAGACTTTCTTCTATTTGATAAAGCCTTTTTGGTACATGTCTCTATCCTTAAACAACACACACTTTTATTCACCATGACTTCAACAGTATACTGTATATATTCATCAATTAACTTTTCCTCAACTTTATGTTTGTGGGTTTATTCCAAGAACATTGTGTTGGTTTAGTTTTAAGGTTTTACACTGCTGTATAATATTTCACTGTTAGACTGTACCACAATTCATACACTTTCTTGCTGATGAATGCTGATTTTTTTCTACTATAAAAGGTACAGCTAAAACAATTCTTATCTATGTGTGAAATTGCTGTGTTATTAGTATATAGATCTTTAACTTATGGCCTTGGGCTTCTGTGGTGGCTCAGACGGTAAAGACTGCCTGCAGTACAGGAGACCCAGGTTTGATCCTTGGGTTGGGAAGATCCATTGGAGAAGGGAATGGCAACCCACTCCAGTATTCTTGCCTGGAGAATCCCCATGGACAGAGGAGGCTGGTGGTCTACAATCCATGGATTCACAAAGAGTTGGACACGACTGAGAAACTAACACTTTCACTTTCTTTTCAGATATGGCTACACTGGTTACTCTTAAGGTCCTCACAAATATGTAAGAGAGTTTTTATTTTCCCACATCTTTAGCAACAAGTGGGATTGACAGTCTTTTTACTGCTAATCCAGTAGGTGATAATGTAAACTCATTGTGGTGCTTTGGATTTCTCCAAAGTTGAACATTTTTAATGAGTTTTTTGGCCATTTATGGCTTTTCAGTGAATTGCCTACTTATATGTCCTGTTCAATTTTAAATTGAATGATCTTTTTCTTATCAATTTTCAGGATTTATTTATATATTCTAGTTATTAAGTCTTATGTGAATCACAGATCTTTTCAAAGACTGTGTCTTTTCACCTTTTAAAAATGTTATATTTTAATGAATAAAAGTTTTTAATATGGCCAAATGTTTCAACCATTTTCTTGATACTGTGCTGTTTTTATGTCTCATAGTTTCATTTCCTGTGTTGACTGTAACTATAGTCCCTTAGATATTATTCTAAATGCTTTTTTCTAAACAATTTTGCCTTTCCAATGTAGGTCTATACCTGTATTGGATTTTTGTGTACCGTATGAGGTAGGGCTTAATTTTTCTCCAGTTGTTCCACCTCTTTTTCTCTCTAATCTGTAAGACTATGTCTCACATATTATTTCCATAAATGCTTGGTCTGTTTCTGGGCTTTCTGCTCTGTGTTACTGTTTTATTTAGTATACATTTATAATAAGACTTAAAACCTGGTAGGAGAAGTTGTACACTTTTATTTTCCTCAAAATTATCTTGACTATTCTTCACATTTTGCTGTACCAAGTAAGTTTGAGTGAGTGATAGTCGCTCAGTCGTGTCTGACTCTTTGTGACCCCATTGGACTGCCAGGCTCCTCTATCCATGGAATTCTTCAGGCAAGAATACTGCAGAGGGCTCTGCCATTCCCTTCTCCAAGGGATCTTCCCAACCCAGGGATCAAACCTGGGTCTCCTGCATTGCAGGCAGTTTCTTTACCATCTGAGCCACCAGGGAAGCCTACTAATAAGAGACATTTCTAAGTATAGAGACAGGTCAACTTTAAAAGTATCAGCAGATACATGGTTGACTTTATCTTATAATCTATAGGCAATGCATTAGAATACGTAATGAATCCATACATCTTTTCCAAAGGCATACCCAAGACAGAAGTAGCAGTAAATGTGGCAAAAATGACAGTCAGTCAGATGAAATAATTTAGATGACGCTTGAAGACAAGATGAAGCTTGTCCCTCTCAAACAAACAGGGACTGGCAAGTGGTCAGGAATGAAATACAATGTGCTTTTAACTTTGTATGAAAAATAACCTACAGTTCTATGTTGGTGAACATAGTTCTGGTTTTGCCACATAAATCCTCTACTTCAAGTAATTTTAGAATTTTTTAAACTTACAAATACCTTATTTGAAGTTAATTAGAATCACATTTAGTTCACATAAATTTGGGAAGGCTTATTTATGATATTGAACCTCCCTTCCTATAAACATGCTCCCCTTGTATAAACTCTAATTCCTTTAATAAGGTTGTATACTTTTCTCTATAAAGGATATATGTTTCTTTAGGTTTTATTCCTAGATATCTTTTATTTTGGTCATTTTAAGTGGAATATTCTTTAAGATTATATTTTCTATGACTGATATATGAGATGTAATTCATTCCTATAGTTATGTATTATTTATTCTAACAGTATATTTGGAGATTATTTCAGGATTCCATCCAGATATCATCAAAAATGAAATTTTTTTCCCTTTTTTGTATTCCTATTATTATTCTCTGTTGAAAATTTCATTTCATCATTTTCTTCTTTTAAAAACTTCCCTGAAGAGAACCTCTAAATTCAGTGTTAAGTGGAAACAATGATAGTGGACATCCTTCTGTCTCACTTCTGATTTTAAAAGAAATATTTCTAATGCTTCATTATATTAAGTGTGAAATTTGCTGTAGATTTTTGGCAGATAATCACCTTTGGAAAAAAGAATTTTCATTTAATTCCTGAATTACCATACATTTTACCATGAATTAGTATTGAAAAAAATATGTTTTCTTTTGTAGTGCACAGAAATCTGAGGTATGTATTATACAAATTCAGTCATATCAATTGTATTATTCAAACAGTTATTTTCTTAGTTTTTTCCCTACTTACACTGAAACACTAAAAAAAAAAAAAAACCACCCTCTCACTATGACTAGATTCCCTTCCCCTCCCCTTCTCTTCTTCCTTCTTTCCTTCCTTTTTTCTTCCTTCCATCTTCCCTCCCTCCCTTCCCGGATTACCTGTTGACTGTAGAAAAGTTAGTGGTACCTAAAAGACACTTACAGAAGCATCAAAAGGAAACATCACACAAATTAGAAAAACAGCAGAGTAGCAATTTTATAATCAGACAAAATAAGAGGTCAAGATAACAATCATTAAATGATATGTAAAACACCCTTTTCCATTAAAATAGGCGCATCCGGTTACCAAGGGGTAACAATCATGAACGCTTAGAAATTGAATCATATAACCTCAAAGTATATAAGGCAAAAATAATGTTAGAAATGTAAATTGCTTTCTATCTGAATCAAAGTGCTCTCATCCATAAACCTAGGATTGTAACAGGTTTGCCTGTCAGGAATTTTTGATGGTTAAGCTAAGTGATGTGTTTATAGTAAGCGAGTACAGATACCTCAGGCCACAAACTCTTAATTTTAAGGTCAAATCCAAAGTGAAAGAAATTTAATCTTATTCTCTATCAATTCAAGACAGTCTTAATTCTGTTGCCTCTCTCTTGCTTTTAACCTGGGATCTCATCCAACTTCTAGGGGTTTATAGAGTTTTCAAGGCATCAGCGGAAAGCATCTGGTTCCTGCATTAATGAGAAAGTCTTGGGTCTTCTTGCCTACTCTCCAGGGACCATGCCTGTAGCTGCTGACATGCCCTGTTATTTTGACCACTCCAGGTATGTCAACTCTTTTTTTTTTTTCTCTAATGTAACTTTGATTACCTTTATGAAAGCACATAATAAACTTTGTTTATTGTTGTACCAGCCTGGGGCAAAGGGTGTGTCTTAGTGCCTCTCTCCCTTGATTCCCTTGCAGTCTTCTTTCTTTGCCAAGTTCCCAGAACATGGATATATTGGGAACTCAGTCAGTTGGCTACCTGGTAGAGCTCCATATGGGAAGCCAAACTTTGGGACCCTATTCTTCAAGTCCCAAGTTCAAATAGGATTTCTGTTGTATCCTAGACCTTGAAGTTGTCTCTGGAGTAATGGTTCTCAGCTTGATGGGCAAGTCATTCTCTCCATAAGTTTAAAAAACACCCATATCAGGGCTTTATCCCAACTCAATTAGATAAGGATCTGTGTGTGTGGGTGGGTGGGGGTTAAGGCTTTGTATTTTTAAAAGATTACCACTGCTCCTGGAGGGTTGAGTCAGGAGGCTTTTCTAGAATGATTTTATCAAATGTATTATTTTTTGTGTCTTTAACAGATGACTCACCATCTCATCATATTCTTATTAGCATAAACTACAAATTTTAATGTTTATATTTTTTAATTTTTATTGAAGTATAGCTGATTTACAGTGCTTCAGGTATACAGCAAAGTGATTCAGTTATACATACATATATATATATATGTATATATATATACATAAATGTACATTTTTTTTAGGTTCTTTTCTAGTATAGATTATTAGAAGATATTGAATATAGTTCCCTGGGCAATACAGTAGGTCCTTGTTGTTTATTTTATATACTATACAAAATAGTATAGTATGGTATTATATATATATAGAGAGAGAGTTTATTTTATGTTTAGTAATGTATCAGTTCAGTTCAGTTTAGTCGCTCAGTCGTGTCCGACTCTTTGCCACCCCATGAATTGCAGCATGCCAGGCCTCCCTGTCCATCACCAACTCCCGGAGTTTACCCAAACTCATGTCCATCGAGTCAGTGATGCCATCCAGGCATCTCATCCTCTGTCGTCCCCTTCTCCTCCTGCCCCCAGTGCTTCCCAGCATCAGGGTTTTTTCCTGAGTCAACTCTTCGCATGAGGTGGCTAAAGTATTGGAGTTTCAGCATCAACATCAGTCCTTCCAATGAACACCCGGGACTGATCTCCTTTAGGATGGACTGGTTGGATCTTCTTGCAGTCCAAGGGACTCTCAAGAGCCTGTTAACCCCAAATTCCAAATTTGGTCTTCCTCCCACTTTTCCCTTTGGTAACTATAAATTTGTTTGCTGTATTTGAGTCTATTTCTGTCTTATCAGTAAGTTCATTTGTATCACTTTTTAAGATTTCACATATAAGTGATATCATATGATATTTGTCTTTGATTTACTTCACTTAGTGTGATAATCTCTAGATCCACTCATGTTGTTGAAAATGGCATTCTTTTATTTATTTGTTTACTTTTATGGCTAATAGTCCATTGTGTGTATGTACCACATCTTTATCCATTCGTCTGTTGATGGCTATTTAGGCTGCTTCCACGTCTTGGCTACTGTAAATCATTGTGCTTTGAACATTGAGGTTCTGCTTTGAATGTTGAGGTACATGTATCTTTTTGAATTAAGAGTTTTTTCCGGATATATGCATAGGAGTGGGACTGTTGGATCATAAGGTAAGTCCATTTTTAATTTTTTTAAGGAAGCTTCATTCTGTTCTCGATAGTGGCTACACCAAACTTATATTCCCATATAACTGTTTGTCATTACTAATTTGATAGTTGAAAAATGTTGATTTATTGCTTAGGTTTAATATTTTCCATATGCTTATTTTTTTAATTAGTGTTTCCATCTTGGTGAATTGTTGGTTCATATCTTTGTTACATTTTTATCCTAGGATGTCAGTGTTTTCTGTTATATTTTTATGAGCGTTTTGTCTATTAAATATTAACTAAGTGGCCCCCTCTTGTTTTAAATATCCATCCCAATTTGTCATTGGTCCGTATTTATTTTCAATAGAGAGGGTTTCAAAACTATGTTTTCTTATAAAGTGCTTATGATCATAAAATGTGTTCTCTAAAAGCAGTGCTTGTTCAATAGAGCTTTCAGTTATGATGGAAATATGTAAAAATATCTGCATTATCTGGTATGGCAATCAGTAGCTCCATGAGGCTGTTGAGCACTTGAAATGTGACTAGTGTGACTGAGGAACTGAATTCTTAAGTTTATTTACTTTTGCTTAATTTAGATGTAAATAACTACATGTTACAAGTGGTTACTACACTGAGCAGGTGAAAACTACAACTCTAAAGAATTTATCATTGTAGTCTTGAGTTTTTTGTTTGTTTTTTTTCACCTGAAAGTTATTTTGAGAGTTCTTTCTCCTAATAAGTTCTAGTTCTTGTGGATTATAATGAAGAAATGAAAATATGGCTTTTGTAATTTATATTTTATAAACTTTATTGATGTCCTTTGTGCTTGGCATGTGCTGAATTTTAAAAAATCATCAATGGGATTTAAAAGAAAGTCTATGGCATAAAATTTTTCTCCATCTACTAATTCACTTTTTTCTAATTATACATTATTCAAACTAGATATATCCTCTTTATTTTTATCAACCTACTCTGTCATAAATGATACTGATATTATAGTATCTCTCTGTAGACTGTAGCTTTATTTCTGTCTTTTCTTAAATATCAAATAATTTTTTGCTATAGTAAATGTTTTTCCTTTATTTTGTTTGCTTTTTATAGTCTTTTAATTTTCTTGCTATTTAGATTTTGATGTTATCTTAATCAGTTCATAAATGTTCAGGACTATTTGATAATTAGGATTTCACTGTGTTTCAAAACAAAAGGGTCCTGAAAGAGTCCTTTATGTTTCATAGAATCCTTTTTGCTTTGAAGTTTCCTTTGATAGTATCAGGGACGCCTTTGCTTATTTCTGTTTGGCTGATATATTTTATTCTATCTTCTTCATCTTATTCTTTCTATGTAATTTGATTTTGGTCTCACTGTTATAAGAAACATGCAGTTGGACGCTCTTTTCTTTAACTCAGTCTGAGTTTCTGCCTTTTATTTCAGGTGTGGAGCAAAACAGCTTTTATTTCTTTTTGATACCGACGAGTTCAGTCCTTTCCCTATCATTTCTTCTCATATTTTGACAGGCTGTCTTTGTTAACCATTTCACTTATTGGTTTATGTCTTTTGCTATATATTTTGTTCTTTTCATTTATAGTAATTTGAAAGGTATATTCCCCCGTACTCTGATTCTCCCTGCCTTTTCCATTCCCACGATTATACATTCAATTAGGACTTTCATTATTTTTAAAAAGTGTTTATTTACTTTTGGTGAAGCTGGGTCTTTGCTGCCTTGAACAAGCTTTCTCTAGTTGCGGCAAGTGGGGGCTCTTGTTAGTAGTCATGTACAGGCTTCTCGTTGTGGTGGCTTCTCTTGTTGCCGAGCACAGTCTCTAGGCACAGGGGCTTTAGCAGTGTGGCTCGCAGGTTCTAGAACCTGGGCTCAGTAGTTGTGGTGTACAGGCTTTAGTTGCCCACAGCATGTGGAATCTTCCCAGACCAGTTTTCGAACCTGTGTCCCCCTCCATTGGTAGGCAGATTCTTTTCCACTCTACTAGCAGGGAAGTCCTACTTAGGAATTTTAGACTCAGTTTATAGAGCCTCACCCCTCTTTCTAGTTTCCCCAAATAAATTTTTAAGAGCTGTTTTGGCTTTATCCTCAATTCTTATTTTATTTCTTTCTGGATTTTTTTTTTTTTACTAATGTCAATGTTTACTACCAATTCTTTTATATGATTACTTTCTCACTGTCAAATTCTTAAGCTAAAAAATCCTGAAGGGAAAGTAAGGGAAGGGAAGTATTTCAGAAAATAGTTCTAAAGTAATGGAGGAATCTGATTTCTGTATTCTACTAGGAAAAGCAAGAGGTGAGAGCTGACTGAACTCTTTTTACATTTTTAAAATATTTATTCTGCTTTTCCCAGGACATATTTTCTTTCTGCTCTCCCAGGATCCTGTACTCAATAAGTATTCTAAGACTTTGCATGTGATCTTAACTTTAGATTTCATTCCTAGTACCAGTTGCTTTTGTTACTTTTGTTTTGTTTGCATTTTATAAGGGCAGTGTCTTTCATTATTTATTGAATGGCAAGTTAGGGTAGGAGGCTGCTAATATGCTGCCATTCCAACCTAGACGCGTGCATTTCAATTTCTAGGTAGCACAACATTTCAAAAGTTCATAAAGATATCTGTCTGTGTGGCCTACCACTGCATTCCAGAAAGGTTTGAGGACACATACAGTGGTGTATTCAATTCAATCAGATAACACATGAAAAAGTAAGGATACTGAAGCAAAGAGGAAAAGGGGATGCTTTAATATGTCAAGTGCAAGCCCTAATTTTTAGAGGAAAATTGAGCAAAATTAAGCTTTCTAGTTGTTGTTCTGTCAGTCGTGTCCAACTCTTTTAGACCCCACGGACTGCAGCACACCAGGCTTCCCTGTCCTGCACCATCTCCTGGAGCTTGCTCAAACTCATGTCCATTGAGTCAATGATGCCATCCAATTATCTCATCCTCTATTGTTCCCTCCTCCTCCTGTCCTCAGTCTTTGCCAGCATCAGGGTCTTTTCCAACGAATTGGCTCTTCACATCACGTGGCCAGAGTATTGGAGCTTCAGCTTCAGCATCAGTCCTTCCAGTGAGTATTCAGGGCTGCCTTCCTTTAGGGTTGACTGGTTGGATCTTAGTCACAGTATAGAAGAAAGCATGATCAGTGCCGCAGTTTCATGGTTCACGGTGACCTTAACATAAGACTGGTCATTGCCCAGGAGCAGCAGTAGCCTTTCTTGATAGTGAGATGGGGAATTTTTCCCTCCTTGTTCTCCCAAAGAGGATGCTGTCTGAATACGTGGACCATATTCTCTGTATCATGTAGTCATTGAATAGTCTGACACAGCCATTTCTTACAATGTCCTGTGGTGCAGACTATATAAGATTGTTTGAGAGGCCCTATCTAAATATGTAGAGAGGCACTATGACATAATGGTTATTAACTATGTAAGGCTGCTGTCCAAACTCCTGAGTTCAAACCCTGATTCAGCCATTAGCTTGGAGTCTGACCTTAGGTAACTCATTCAAATCCCTGTTTCTTCCACTGCCAGGCTTAGTCATGGAGGGACTGATGGAGATGTCCTTTTACAGACCAGAGAGTGGGGTAGAGGTGTGGGGTTGTAATTAATCACATTGTAATGAATGAGGTCTCCAAACTCAAGTCTCCAACCCCCTGTGGTGGGTCTTGGTGGAGAATTAATAATCAAGTGGTAGAAAACTGAAGGAAAAGGAAAGTATTCCATCAATTCTGAGAGACACATTTTAAAAAAATATTTTAAAAATCAGGGCACATTTTTAAAATTGATGGCATGCCATTGCTGAATTGGCAGCATTGTTTTTCTTTCTTGGTGGAATATAAAATGATGGTGTATGTTATAATTTATAACACCTTAGATTCAATAAAACATGATAGTGATAATTATTGCAAGAGACCAGCTTTTCATCAGGGGCAGCTAAGGTCTGTTTGTGGAGGTAGGATGGATTCCTCTAAACTTCTGGCAATCCTAGGGGGCCATGGCTGTCCAATTAGGGCTCTGTCAAAGAAGGTGGTCAGCAGAAATATGGCTCTCTCACTTAAAAAAGAAGTCCGACTAGGGCTAACCTTGCGTTAGCCATCTTTCCCAGGTCCTTTATAATGAGAGGAAAGAACTGCATGTACAAAGAAATCCTTTTGTCAACAGAGAAAAGAGTTAAACTACAAAAAAGCATAAGAATACACGGTTAGAAAAAGGCAGAGAGTAAATGGACAGCCTGCCAGGAGCCCTTTCCATACCACTTCCTTATGTGGCTTTTGTTCAGTCGCTAAGTCGTATCTGACTCTTTGCAACCTCATGGACTGCAGCACGCCAGGCTTCCCTGTTCTTCACTATCTTTCAGAATTTGCTCTAAACTCATGTCCATTGAGTCGATGATGCCATCCAACCATGTCATCCTCTGTCACCCCCTTCTCTTCCTGCCCTCAATCTTTCCTAGTATCAGGGTCTTTTCCAGTGAGTCAGTTCTTCACATAAGGTGGCCAAAGTACTGGAGCTTCAGCTTCAGCCTCAGACTTTCCAGTGAATATTCAGGAATGATTTCCTTTAGGACTGACTGGTTTGATCCCCTTGCTACCCAAGGGACTCTCAAGTCTTCTCCAGCACCACCGTTCAAAAATGTCAGTTCTTTGGCTCTCAGCCTTCTTGTGGTTAGGTATTATTTCACAAGTCAGTCAGGACTGTTGAGAGACCTTTGGCAGTGAACTATCTCTCTGACTTTAAGCCACCAGGAAATATATCAGAGACTGCTGTGTTTGAACACTCAGAAACTCACATTAGCACAGTATGGGCCAACTAGGATGTTAACTACCCCATCCCAGTTTGGGAAGAAACTACATCTCCCTTCAGGGGAAGTTCACTCCCTGTTCCTCCAGAACTGTCTACACAAAGTACCTGTTGAGTGATAGATGCTCCATAAGCATTAGCTAGTTTTATAAGTATTTTTGGCCACACATTGTTAGAAAATATGAAAGATCTATTAGGGAAAAGCCAGAAATGCTACTGTGATTCAACGGTACCTAGGAGTGCTGAAGTGGGGAAGGACCTACCTAAAAATTCCCTTATTGATTGAATGATCATGCATCCTGGTGTTCTTAGGGCTGTCCCCAGTTTATGCCCATGGTCCAAGCAAAATTCCTGACAGGATTCACTTTCATTCTCAAAAGCATCCTAATGCAGATAATAATTGATAAGCTCACTCTATGTATGGATCACGAGGAGTCAGTCTTTCCATTTCTATGCAGACAATGTGATAAATAAAATAATTTACATAAAGATAAAAATTCAATTATTGAGATATATAAAAGCCTAAGAACAAGATCTGAAAAACCAAGAAATAAAAATAAATAAAAACTAAAACAAAAATAATTCTATAGTAAAAAGCCTACATCTTGAACTCATTAAATGAAAAACATTTGAGAAGGTGAAACAACTATTTTAAACTAAAAGCTCAAACTTAAGTATTCTAGAAATGTTACATTAGAATGTGTAATAATACATTTTAAAATACAAAACAGAACACAGAGACTAAATAAATTGTAAAATGGGATAAAAATATAAACAGAACAATACAAATAGAGTAAGAAAAACTCACTAAAATAACACACATCTCTGTATATAATACACACAGATAGGCTTGTATTTGTAGAATAGTTTATATATGCACAATATTTAATTCTTTAACAAAACTGGCCAAAAACTAGAAGAGGAATGAGGGGGAAAATGAAATCTGGGCTGTGACTTAAAGCCATTGAATGCCAACAACACCTAGAATTCTGTCAGTGTGGGATACAAAAAGAGTCCCCGTGGGTAAGGGAGGTGTGAGGGCACCCAGAGAAGGACCTGACCCTCTTCTCCCAAACCACATCAAACCCTCTACATAAAGACTTCTCACTCAATGTTGGTGAAATGGTGAAATGTTGCATGTTTGCCATTCAGATCTCCAAGTGCATAAGCATCATATACTAATAATCATTATCATACTTTTTGGAGACGTGGTCACATGTGTAAAAATTCTCTCCTAAAGTACCTGATTAATGAAAACACCCCAATCCCAAGGATGTCGTTTAGGGAGATGATGAAATCAACACATAAATAACAGCTCCTCAGTGTAATAATCAGCGGAGAACCAGCCAGAATTTGCAGTCTCACTAATTTTAAAAAAGCATATACAGCAAGTTTTGTTGAACAAGAACTATGAAAGATGAGAGCAATTTGATCTACTAATTAGAAAGCCTCCATGCAATCAAAGTGGCTCAGCTAAGGTCACGTACTTCTTGCTTGCATTTAAGAAGGGTCTGCAGTTTTATATTTTCTCTTATTTATTAACATGAGGAAAGCTCCAGGTTTTTTATTAACCTGGGCAGTTGTTGGCATGGAGATTAGTTCAGCATTTTGATGAGGTGAATTCACAGCATGTTAAATTAGAATCCCAGACACTAAAGCCCCCAATCTAATTTTCACCCGAGTTTATAAGGTTCTCTCAAAAATTCTATTATCCTAATGCATACCTCTAATTCTCTAACTCCTATAAGAAATAGTGCTTCCTACCAGTTGTGAAGTCAAAAGTATTCTCAATTGCCATTGTAGAATATTTAAATTCTTTATTTCCTGGATCATAGAGCTTAGGTATAGAGATCCAACCTGTTTTTCCCAAAGTGGAAGTACTTGTAAATTATAGCAGAATTCCTGATCTAACTATGAACTCTGCAAAATAAAGATTTGGAGGGCGGAGGCACTAATTTTACCCAAATGATAACTCCACTTGCTTGTTTGGGAGGCAGGTCCTTAAAAACCCAATCAATATATGATTCAGAAACCTTAACAAATGAAGGAAAAACAGGAAAAAAAAAGGAAGCTTTAAGCTGAAGGATATTTTTGGTTCTGATGCACATATGAAGTTAAGCTACTGATGATAATATATGAATTTGATGTAACCCTATCTTGGACACTCTTCCCCCAGATAACCACCTGGCTCGCTCCCCTCACCTTTCCAGGTCTCTGTTCTTACATCACTGCCTTAGGTCTTTCTGATCATCCTATGTAAAATCTATCTAAAGCCCCCATCCCCTCCACCCAACCCTTACCCCCTTTCCCTGCTTCCTTCATTTATCTCTCCAGCACTCTCACCATCGATTTTCATTATTTATCTCTTGTTTACTATATATTTCTCCTCATTAAAATGTAAGCCCAGGAGGCAGAAATAATCATAATTCTCAATTTTCAGCTTGCCATTACCTTGTGTGTTTTTTTAATAGTACATATTGTTTGTGGTTGCTAACTTTTGACCTGTATGAAAATGTTTGTCATCATCTGAGATTTGCTTTTCTCATTCAACGATAGACCTTTGAGATTCATCTTTGTGGAGAGATAGAGCTATATTTCCTTCATTCATTACTTTTCCATTTTTTAATTCTCTTGTCAATGACAGTGTTGGTCTTTTTCATTTATTTTTTACTTCACAAAGCAAGCAGCACTATTGTGAAGTCTTGGATTTGCTGGCTGGTGCACATGTACAAGAGTTTCTCCTTGGGTAGAGCAAGGAGTGGAATTTCTTGTCCCAAGACAGACATGTTTTCAGCTTTAAAAGGTATCATCAAATTCTTTTTCAAGCCTGCTATGCCAATTTACACTCCACAATACTGCGTAAAAAGTTTCTGCTGATATACTTCTTGTCCATGCTTGCCATTTTCTGACTTTTCAATGTTGGCCAGTCTGATGACTGTAACATGATATATCACTCTGGTTTTAGGATGTATTTCTTTAATTATTAATGAGTTTGAGCATCCTTTCATGGTTAGAGGCCACTGGATGTTACTTATTCCGTGAAATACTGCTGATGTCATTTTGCCTGTTGTTCTGTTCTGTGTCTACTCTTTATTAATGTTAGGAGTTCTTTATAAATGCTGGATATTAATTCTTTGTTATATACATATCTGATAGAGGAGATTTATATATGACAAATATGTTCTCCTGGTTCATAGGTTAATATTTCTCCTTTCCTCTTTCTTCCCTTCCTTGTTACACTTTTCCCCAGAACATCTGTGGATTTAGAACAGGAGCCATCCATGTAGCTCAACCCATCACATTATATAGAAATTCCCAATAGATTCTTCCTCTTAAACTTTCCCATTCCTAATATTTTGGGCAATTTTTCCTAGATAATGTTTTGGAAAGATAGACAACTCCTTTCACATGTGAGTTAGTCATTTATATTTTTAAATTGTGAAAATACAATAATAATATTTTTTTTGTTTCTCTGAGCATCATTTGGAGTCAAATCAATTTCTAATATTCCTCTATAATCTTAACCAACTGAATACATAATTTGTGACTTAATCACATAATTTATGGGTAATTTGACAGCTGCTAAAATGCTTAGCAAATTTTAACTTGTTGGAATTATTTGCATAAATGGCATTTTGAGAGTCAAAGTTTTCATTTTGTTATTTTTACCTTGTCCAAAGCTCTTAATTCTGCATGAAATTTAACATAGATTTACAAAGATTCTTGTTCTCACTTTAGATCTAGACTTTCAATTGAGTATAAGTTCTGTAAAGATAGGGCTTCTGTTGATTTTGTTTACCTGTGTACTCCTAGTGGTGGAGCATTGTACCTGACACATTAGCAGCTTGCTCAAAAAATACTTGCCTAACGAATTATGTGAATTATAGAGCCACTAAAACTTGTCCATATGGCTTTAAGAATCTAGAAATATTCACAGCCCATGGACCAATAGATCTAGCTTGAGGTATGTACTGTAAGAAAGAAATCTGATCAAAGCAAACAGATTTATATACAAGAGTGTTCATACAGTCACTATAATAAAGTTTAGTTTGGAAACATTAAAAATTATGTTTAACATTAAACATTATTAATATTTAACATTATTGTTAAACAGCATAATATTTATGTAATAGAATGATATAAAGGCATTAAAACTCACAATCTCAAGGAATATAAGAACTACAAACAGAATGTATTAATAAAACAGACATAAAACTGTATATTTAGTTATCTAATTTTGGTAAATGGTGTCTGGGCATAGAAAAAATTAGAAATGTACTAGTATTTTTCAGTAGTTGTTTCTAGGTGATAGGGACCATCAGTAAGTATAATTACCATGTTACACTGTAAGTGCCTTGCAATTAGTTCCAAGTTGTTCCAGGCTGGTATTTTTATAGTTCGACACAGCACTTGTGAATTGTGATAGTCAATAATTAATTGGAATAATGCACTTTAAAATAGTGAGAATTCTTAATCTTTAGTAGCCCATTACCAGTAGCTTGTCATTGATTGTGTATTTTAAAGCTTCATTTATCATCATATATTCCTGCTTGCAAAACAGGCAGTTGGCATGCCCCACCAGTAATATCTGCCAAGGGCAGTCTATGTACTGGAAGTGGCAGAGGCACATACCATATTTGTCACCAGCGCCTTTGAATGCCTGCAGACTGCTTCAGTGACATGTTTGTGTAATCTGTGCCATAGCTATATGTGAAATGAACTCAACCTGCAGTATCCACAGCAGAGTGTGTACAGCCTTGATTTGAATTAGATGTATTTTCATACACTCTTGATGGGAGATTGTCAAGCACAAGGCACAAAGCGTGCTGAGCTCAGATCATTTGTGTCTTCCATAAACTGCCTCCAGTGGTTATATTTTGGCTACTTAAGGATGATTCCGAGGTTTGGGACACAATGTTTTCAGTAAGAAATAATGCTGATTTTGTTGACTCACCTGTTGACTGCCAAGATCTGATCCTATGTCAAATCATGTGACTCCAGCATTGGTTAGTATTAGGCCTGGTCTTCCTGCCTTGCTGGGCTATTCAGTTATAGGATACCAAGTCCTTCTGGCATAAGAGCAGTCAAGGAGCTCTGGCAGGAATGACGAAGAGGGCTTTGGGAAAGTAAGAAAGTGTGTTCCGATTTCTGCAGCAGAGAGGCTCTGAAAGCAGCAGGGTTGCTCTCATAGAAGTTCTAAGATCAGCCGAAATTCCTGTAGCCACTCAGGAAGGAGTAATCTTCCTTCAGGATCTAGAATCAAGGAGTGGAAATGGATGCAATAGCAGATGCCAGGGCCTTCCCTAGTAGACCACACTGGGTACCAGTCGCACTATCCCCAGTCTGAAGGAGGAGTTAGTGGCAGGGGTGGTTAAGTCCTCTTGGAAGCTGGAAGAATTCCAGGCAGACAGAGGGCTCTAAACCTTCTCTCTAAACAGACAGCTCTATAGGCTCTTCCCAAGGTAGGAGAAACAAGATCTACAGTTGCAGTGTTTCTCTGAGTACTGATCTGCCTCTGACTTTCCATCCTTCTTCTCCTTTAAAAGCCTTTGCCTGCTCTAATTCCCCTTCCAGAGCCTCTGTGCTCCCACACCTGGGGTGAGCCAGGGAAATATGAAGAGTAACACAGACAAGAAGACACCAAGACAAGTGTTTCCAGGACAGGCATTGGGGATGCAGGGTCACTAGGCTTCAGGGATCCCAACATCAAGAATGGTCAGAAGTCATAACCTCCCTCCCGTTCATTTTCTAAACATCGTATGAGCCTCCTGGGTCTTTGTTCAACCCCAGGGAGATGCGGGAGCATGGCAAAGACAGAATTTGGGACTCCCCTCCCCCCCGCCCAAGCCTGGCAGGACATGAAGTAGGAATCAGTTCTTTTAAGTCAATATTTCTTTATAGCAATTATATGTGTCATTCTTTTCACAATCCTACTTGTGATCTAAAATTCATTACACTCACACCCCCCGGGTTGGTGGGGAGTGTGGGTTTTGAGTACTGATAACAAAGTTGGGCACCCCAAAGATGTTAGGGAATACACCCAAATCATATCGACAAATATCTGATCCTCATAAGACAAGGAGAGCCTTCTGTTGTCCAGCACATGACAGCAAAGTGCTAATCTTAGCATCGGTGAAATACCTTCTGTCACTATCAGCTGTCTCCATTTTCTGACGCCCTTAAACGCCATTTGTGATTATATATTCCACCAAGGCTGCCCCTCTTTGCATAATTAACAACCTTCTGCAGTGGTTAATAGATGAGGAAAAAGCTCTAAGGAGTCGATCTTAATTCATCCCATGCCTCTTGAAGGAAGACACGTGCTTCTGTGCCCAAAGTAGACATGACATGATGGGGAATTTACACAAAGCTTTTCTGGAGTAAATCACTGGCAAACTGGGGTGTATATTATTGTAAACTGCTGCCTACCATGTGTTTACAAGATTAAGGAAGAAGGAGTGAAAATTTCTAATCCTGTCAATCCAACTGTTTCCTTCCCTGATAACATTTGTGTTATTACACTTTGGGTGATGAAAGATTGTAATTGGCTGTTGACATTGATTGAAGGAAGGAGATGTGGTTTTTTTTTTTTTAAGAGAATTAATTAGCTTGGTTAGTGAGGGAGGTAGTACAATTCAAATCTGCGACTCTCACAGCTGCAAAACAGAAGTGAACTGTCAAAGAGTGTTTTCATCTCTTTCTTCCCCACCTGTTTTCCTCCTTTTGATGACATTTTTTCCTAGATTTAACACATTTGAAATGGGCCCACCAAAGAAAGAGAGTGGGGGCAGGGGGCCAGGGAGCCTTCAAGAGAAAGAAAAAATGTCACTTTCAGATTTTTTTTTTTTACACCAGGAACACTACAAACAGTTGTGTGTTTCATTTGCATGTGTTCAAGTAGCATTTGAGGACGAGGCAGAGACAGACGTATTAAGCTAGGCCAACTCCATGTCACTCAAGCTGTTCTAAACCAGAACGAACACCTGAGCCCTGACTGCTTGTGTGGCAGCCAGGAAAAAAAAAAAAGGCTCTGTGTTTGCCTCATTCAGTCTCAATGTGGCCTCATTAGGAGGGCAATTAAAATCTGCTGTCCAGCAAGTATCTGCTTAGACCAGTAACCAATACATTGTCCCTTTGCACTCACAGACAGAAAACGTGGGTCCAAGAATTAGGAGGTGGATCTGAAGTGGCTTCACACCATGACCCCCAAGACACTTGTAAAACATGTGTTTCTTGTTCTCACAACTCTAAGTGCTGTTGGTCTTTAAGTTTTAGATCCCAAGGGAGGAATGCTGTTGCCAAGGCGTGCAACAGATTCAGTTGAGGAAGCTGAGATCGCCACCTGGTCCCTCTTGACTTATGTCATTGCAGCCACAGGTCAAGTAGGGGATTGTTATTGTTGCTGGTAGGGGTGAGGGGATGGAGATCGATCCTGATGACGAAGGGGAAACAGAGGGTCTCCATATCATGGGAATAAGAAATGCTTGTGACTCAAGGCATCCTCTGGGGGACTTTCTTAGTTTCAATATTTACATGCCCAGAGACACAAGTTAATGGAAGACAACCACCAGTGCAGGTAGCAACTGGCTCAGATCCCTCAGGAATGAAGGTTTGGGTCATTCCACAAGGTAAAGACCCTCGACCAAAGGGAATACAGCATAAGGAGTAGAATTAAAAGTTGTAAATATATACCAATGATGGCCTCACAAACAACTGGCTCATATTTTGCTTCTTGCATTGTTAGAAATACATTAGTGTATTAACATTAGCAAGTTAGTTTTATTTTCAGCCACAAATCCTCATCTTCTGACCTTTTTCACCTTATATAAGGTGTGTGGTGGCTAACTTTTACATTTTGGCTTCAGGTCATAGTATATCAAAGGGGAATTGTGACAACTAGAAATGGATCTGGGGACTTAAGGGCAAAGAATGCAAGGCATTCATCTGCGTGAGGGATGTCACATCTTATTAGGCAGAAGCATGCTGCTTTACTCAAATTGTTAGTCTGGAAGTTAAATATTATTGTTTAATAGTCCAGCCATGAGGCACAGTGTGCTCGCTAGGTGGTTTAGTCGCTAAGTTGTATCTGACTCTTGTGACCCCATGGACTGGAGCCTGCCAGGCTCCAATGTCAGTGGTATTTCCTAGGTAGAAATACTGGAGTGGGTTGCCATTTCCTTCTCCAGGGGATCTTCCTGTCCCAGGGATCAAACCCAGGTCTCCTGCATTACAGGTCGATTCTTTACCAACCAAGCCACCAAGGAAGCTTGCCTGCTGGCAATTCAGCTGTTTCTCTAGCTAATCCTACTCTCTCCCCTCTTTGAAAGTCTTGGAGTCTACAGTCCCCAAAATCTTTGCCAGCGGTGTTCTGGGACAGGCTCCCCTAATGACATGCACTCATGTGATGTGGAAGGCAGAAGTGAAACAAGAGCCATCTAGCTGCTCCTCTGGTGATCGTGGGCAGTCGGGGGCTTTTGCAGACATGACATTTTATGGAAGCTTCCACTTGCTTTCCTAGGCGACTTCCCTGAGTGGCTGAACCCGCCCTGACCTGCCTACTTCCTGTGAAAAACAAGCTGTTAGGTTAAGTTACTACAGTTGGGGTCTCTATTACTTGTAGTTAAACCTCATTCTGATGAAATGTGTATAAAATGGATGATAGTTGAGAGTTTTTATTTTCTGACAAAATTACATATGCAAACACATGTGCAGAGACAAATGTTTTCCAGAACAAAAATCTGAGCAATACTGTAAAATTTATTCTTGTTTGAAAGGGGGATATTAGGCAATCCAGTGGATAATGTATAATGCATTAAAATCCATTTGTGCTGAAAATATCGAATTGCTGAAAATGAAAACTCTAGTAATGAATCCTTGTATAGTGGTTGAAGGCTTATTATCAAAGTATAATTCAGGGATAGCACTGATCTAGGTAGATGAGATAATATAATTTAAATGCTTTCTGAGACAGGACTTAAAGAAACTAAAAGAACGATTAATGCTTACATTAAACATTCTGTGAATTACAGCTACTTAGGCAAATCACTGATAAAGCTTTTGTGATTTAATTACCTATGTTTCCATACTGCACATTTGATAATGTTGATTAACCCAAAAGTCATAAGCTTCAGACACCAGGAATAATGAGAATGTTGTGCTGTGACATTTAAGAAGCAGAACTGTTTCAGAGTCCTATATATACTGGTATTTATTTTCTTCTTTATTTTCTAAGATTCAAAAAATCAACTTTAGGTATACAAAATAGCACTTTTATGGCAAAAATCCCCAGAGACTTCTTAATTGGACTAAATAGTTGATATAATGTGTTAGTTTCAGGTGTATAGCTTAATGATTCAGTATTTTTGCAGATTAAATTCCATTATAGTTATTACAAGGTAATGGGTGTAATCCCTGTACTATAGAATATATCCTTGTAATTTATCTATTTTATGTATAGTTCTTTGTATCTATTAATCACATACCCATAATTTGTCCATCTCAACTTCACTCTCCCCTTCAGTATCCACAAGTTTGTTTTCCATATCTGTAAACCTATTTCTCTTTTGCATGTACAGCCATTTGAATTATTTTTTATATTCTACATAAGTGATACTATATAGTATTTGTCTTTTTTATTTAAATAAGGATAATGATCTGTAGCTTCATCCACGTTTCTGCAAATGGCAGAATTTTATTCTTTCTTATGGCTGAGTAATATTTCTGTGTGTGTTTCTGCATGTGTATCACATCTTCTTAATCCAGTTGTCTGTTGATGGGCATTTGGGTTGCTTTTCTGGTGGCTTAGACAGTAAAGAATCTGCCTGCAGAGTGTAAGACCCAAGTTCGATCCCTGGGTCAGGAAGGTAACCTGGAGAAGGGAATGTCCAGTATTCTTTCTGAAGAATTCCCTGGACAGAGGAGCCTGGCAGGCTATGGTCCATGGTGTCACAAAGAGTCAGATATGACTGAGCGACTACACTCATTTTTTCATTTTGGGTTGCTTGCATGTTTTGGCTATTATAAGTGCTGCTATGAACATTTGGGTGCGTGTATATTTTTTAAATTAGTGCTTTCATATTTTCCAGATGTATACCTTGGAGTGGAATTGCTGGATCATTTGATAGTGCTATTTTCCATTTTTTAAAGAACCTCTATACTGTTTTTCCTAGTGGCTGTACCAAATTTACATCCCTACCAACAGTTTACAAGGGTGCCCTTTTCTCCACATCCTCTCCAACATTTATAATTTGTTAACTTTCCTATGATAATCATTCTGACAGGGGTGAGGTGATATCTCATTGTGGTATATTTGCATTTTTCTAATAATTAGCTATGTTGAGCATCTTTTCAAATGCCTCTTAGCCATCTGTTGGGCTTCTTTGGAACACTGTCTATATAGCTATTATAGTTTGTATATTTGGGGATATTAACCCCTTGTTGGTTGCATTTGAAAATATTTTATCCCATTTTACAGGTTGTCTTTTCATTCTATTGATAGTTTCCTTGACTGTGCAAAACCTTTAAAGTTTGATAAGGTCTCATTTGTTTTGCTTTTATTTTGCTTTGGAGTCTCATCCAAGAAAATACTGCTGATTTATGTCAAAAGTGTTCTGCCTATATTTTCTTCCAGGAGTTTTATGGCTCCAGGTCTTAGATTTGGGTCTTTAAACCATGTTTAGTTTAGTTTTGTATGTAGTGTGAATGTATACAGCGTATATTTGTATATAATATTCTGATCCTGCATAGGACCCCGGAATTGGGGTGCCTAGTCTGTGGCTTGGCCTATTTACTCCCTATGATCTCCCTTTCCCTCTTAGTCTCCTCCGAGAAGTACAGGTCCCCACCTGCTGTTTTCTCCCTGTCCTCCCCAGTTCCATGAGAATCTCACAGCCCTGGTTGTATAGGAGATGATCTGCCAGTTTCCGGTCGGCTTTCTGTAAGAGATTTCCCACATGTAGATGTAATATTTTTTGATGTGTTTGTGGCAGGAGGTGAGCCCCACATCCTCCTCCTCTTCTATGTTCCTCCTGTTTGTACCACAGATCATAAACTCTTGGAGGAAAAGTAGATTAATAAGCTGAATTCAAAGACAAATGTTAATGTAACGGTGAGAAAACAGAACACGGCTAGTTGTTGACATGGAGATCAACACCAAAAGGGGAGGCGTAGGGTAGTGGAAGCTCAGGCAGCCTCTTCCTGTGTTTCAAGAGGTGGCATAGTATGGGGATGATGAGTGTGTGGGTGCTGGCCTCGGTCTTCATGGGTTCAGATCCTGACTCCAATCTCACATATGAGCGTCTGAGGCAATTTAGCTCCTCTATGCCTAAGAAACTAGGGTAATTTTCTAAGCTTGGTGATTTGTCATGAGGGTTACATCAGTTAATGTAAGCAGAGCACATTTGCTGCTGCTGCTGTTTCCTGGTATGTACTTGTTGGGATGAAATCCACCACTGTAACGGTGTTGAAGATTCTGGGAGATTGATACAGATGTGTGGCCTTCGTGAAAGGAGGGCGTTCATGCAGTAAACGTCATTCGAAGCTATTACAGGAAATAATAAACCTCCAATAATTATCATCATATGCTCCCTCAGCTACAGAAGGCATCTGTGCACCACAGAGTCACATGCAATAATGAAGCCAGATGCTGAGTTCTTGAAGTGCTGATTAAGAAACAATCAAACGTGAACATAACTTCATTTTAATGATGGGATGATTTTATTAAGTTAATTTGCAGATAAAGAACATCATTGAAAACCTCTGACTATTAAATACTTCCATGGCCAGATGTGCTTTTTTTTTCTTTTAAAGAAAAGTTCTGACATTAATACACACTCCGTTCATTCATCTGTGTTCATTTATGATAGGTGATCGAATGCCGAGCGTTAAGGACAAAGTAACTGACTCTTTTCTGACACCCACGTACGCGCTCAAGCCCCCTTATTAATGAGGGATATTGAAGGCTGAGGAGCTGCTGCAGCATCTGTACTTGTGTTTCGCTGCTGGCGCTGGAACCACTGTAACCACTGAGGGCACACATTCTGCTGGGGGTTCAACGCGACTCGGGCCTCCCTCGTGGCTCGGCTGGTAAAGAATCCGCCTGCAGTGCAGGAGACCCGGGTTCGATCCCTGGGTCGGGAAGGTCCCCTGGAGGAGGGAAAGGCTGCCCACTCCAGTGTTCTGGCCTGGAGAATCCCATGGACTGCATACTCCACGGGATCCCAAAAAGTTGGACACAACTGAGCGACTTTCACTTTCAAACCATGATTTAGTCTCCCAGAGTGTTGCATTTTTTAGGCTTTATGGTTTGTAACTTTGTAGAAATACCACCCTCTATGCCTGTATGACTTGAGAGCTGAGACTATTCTGAACATGCAACTACAGGCTTAGTGCTGTTTAAGAACACTGAGTGCTGTCCTTCTGATGAAGTTGTACTGTGATACGTTTTTTAAAACTGTGTGACTTTTTTCTTAATTGTGTGGTTTTAGAAAATATTTATTTTATATTGGGGTATAGTTGATTTACAATGTTTTGTTAGTTTGACAGGTACAGCAAAGTGATTCAGATACACACACACATATTTTTCAAATTCTTTCCATTACAGAATATTGGGTAGAGTTCCCTGTGCTATACAGTAGATCCTTGTTGGTTATCTATTTTATATATAGTAGTGTATATCTGTTAATCCCCAATTCCTAATTTACTCTTCCTCCCTCCTTCCCCCTTTGGTAACCATAAATTTTCTAGGTCAGTTTTATAAATAAGTTCATTTGTATCATTTTTCTAGATTCTACATATAAGCAATAGCACATATTTGTCTTTCTCTGACTTCACTTAGTATGATAATCTGCAGGTCCATTCATGCTGCTGCCAATGGTGTTATTCTTTTTAATGGCCGAGTAATATTCCATTGTATATTTGTACCACACCCTCTATATCCATTCATCTGTCGGTGGACATTTAGGTTGCTTCCAGTGCTTGGCTGTGTGAATAATGCTACAATGAGTACTGGAGAGCATGTACGCTTGGGAACTGAGACTTTCTCTGGGAATAAGCCCATGAGTGGGATTGCTGGATCCTATAGCAGCTCTATTTATAGTTTTTAAGGGAACCTCCATACTGTTCTCCAAAGTGGCTGTACCAGTTTATATTCCACCAACAGTGCATGAGGGTTTCCTTTTCTCCACAGCCTCTCCAGCATTTACTGTTGCTAGGCATTTTGATGATGGCCATTCTGACTGGTGTGAGGGGATATCTCATTTTAGTTTTGATTTGCATTGCTCTAATAATTAGCGATGTTGAGCATCTTTTCGTGAGCCTATTGGCCATCAGTATATCGTCTGTGGAGAAATGTCTATTTAGATCTTCTGCCTATTTTTTAATTGGATTGTTTGTTTCTTTGATCTTAAGCTACATTAGCTGTTTGTAAGTTTCAGAGATTAATCCCTTGTCAGTCACACTGTTTGCAAATATTTTCTCTCCTTCCATGAGCTGTCTTTTTAAAAGTTTTGTTTATGGTTACCTTTGCTGTACAAAAGCTTTCGAGTTTAATTAGGTCCCATTTGTTTATTTTTATTTCCATTAGTCTGGGAGACAGTTTGAAAGCTATTGCTGTAATTTATGTCAAACAGTATTCTGCCTTCATCCTCTCAAAGAGTGTTTATAGTATTTGGTCTCACATAGGTCTTTAATCCATTTTTATTTAAAAAATCCAGTTTACTTCTGTGCATGGTGTTAAAGAATGTTCTAATTTCATTCTGCTACATGTAGCTGCCCAGTTTTCCCAGCATCACTTATTGACTGTCTTTTCTCCATTGTATATTCTTGCCTCCTTTGTGTTAGATTAATTGCCTTGAATAGTATAATCATCCTGACAATACTGATTCTTCCAAGAACATGGTCTTTCCATTTGTTTGTGTTGTCTATTTCTTTCATCAGTGTCTTATAGTTTTCAGACTACAGGTCTTTTGTTTCCCTTGGTAGACTTACTCCTGGGTATTTTGTTCTTTTTGATGTAATGGTAAATGGGGTTGTTTCTTTCTTTTTCGGGTCTTTCACTGCTGGTGTATAGAAATGCAACAGATTTCTGTGTATTAACTTTGTATCTTGCAATTCTACTGAATTCACTGATGAGCTCTAGTAGTTCCAGTAGCATTTTGGGCTTTTCTATGTATAATATTATGTCACTTGCCAAGAGTGGCAGTTTTACTTCTACTTTTTCCAATTTGGATTTCTTATATTTTTCTTCCCTGATTGCCATGGCGAGGACTTCCAAAACTATTTTGAATAAAAGTGGTGAGAATGGACATCCTTGTCTTATTCCTGATCTTAGAGGAAATGCTTTCAACTTTTCACCACTGAATATGATGTTATCTATAGCTTTGTCATTTATATGGGCTTTATTCTATGTGCATTTTCCAGAGACTATCATAAATGGGTCCATTCTGTTAAAAGCTGAATTCTGTCAAATGAATTCTGTCACAAGCTTTTTCTGCTTGTATTGAGATGATCACATGGTTTTATTTCCCCCTGAATCTGTTGATGTGGTGTATCACTTGGATTGATTTGCGGATACCGAAAAAATCTTCATCTCTGGGATAAATCCCACTTGATTGTGGTGTATGATCCTTTTGATGTAATGTTGGGTTTGGATTGCTAGTATTATGTTGAATATTTTTGCCTCTAAGTCCATCAGTGATTTTGGACTATAACTTTCTTTTTCTGTTGTATCTTTCTCTAGTTTTGCTATCAGGGTGATGGTGGCCTCGCAGAATGAGTTTGGGAGTATTCCTCCCTCTTCAAGTTTTTGGAATAGTTTCAGAAGGATAGGTGTTAACTCTTCTCTAAATATTTGCTAGAATATGCCTGTGTAGCATCTGGTCCTGGACTGTCATATCTTGGGAGTTTTTTTGGTACAATTTTTAAAATTTATTTTTAATTGAAGTATAATTGCTTTACAGTGTTGTATTAGTTTTTGCTATACGACAGTGTGAATCAGCTATAAGTACATATTTAGATGCCCTCCCTCTTGAGCACTCCCCTCCCAACCCCACCCCTCTAGGTCAGCACGCGGCACCAAGGGCAGCTCCCTGTGCTGTAAGACCAGTTTGCCAGTAGCTGTCTACTTCACAAATGGGAGTGTATATATGTCAGTGCTAGGGTCTCAATCTGTCCCACCAGCTCCTTGCCCCACTTGGGAGTTTTAAATGAGTTTCAATTTCAGTACTTGATTAGTCTATTAATATTTTTTTCTATTTCTTCCTAATTGTCTTGAGAGGTCATGCCTTTCTAAGGATTTGTCTATTTCTTCTAGGTTGTCCATTTTATTGGCATATAGTTGCTTGTAGTAGACTCTTATGATCCTTTGTATGTCTGTGATGTCCACTAAAACTTATTCTTTTTCATTTCTAACCTTATTGATTTGAGCCCTCTTTTTTTTCTTGGTGAGTCGGGCTAAAGGTTTATCAATTTTGTTTATCTTTTCAAAGAACCAGGTTTTTCGTTTCATTTTTTTTCTATTGTTTTGTCTGTCTGTATATCTGCCCTGATGTTTATGATTTCTTTCCTCCTACTAACTTTAGGTTTTGTTCTGTGTCTAGTTGCTTTAGGTCTAAGGTTAGGTTTTCTATTTCAGATTTTTCTTGTTTCCTGAGGTTACACTCTATTGCTGTAAACTTCCCTCTTGGAACTGCTTTTGCTGAATCTCACAGGTTTTGGATTATCATGCTTTCATTTTCATTTGTATCTATGTATTTTTTTATTTCTTCTGTTTTCTTCAGTGATCCATTGGTTATTTAGTAGCAGCACATTCTTTAGCCTCCATATATTTATTTTTTGCAGTTTTCTTTCCTTATAATTGATTTCTAATCTCAGAGTTGTTGTTGGAAAAAAAGCTTGATAGGATTTCAGTTTTCTTAAATTTACTCAGGCTGGCTTTGTGGCATAGCATGTGATCAATCCTGCAGAATATTCCATGTGAACTTGAACAGAATGTGTATTCTGCTGCTTTTGGATGGAATGTTCTATAAATATCAATTGAAGTCATTGAAGGCCTGTGTTTTATTTGCTGCCTAGATAATCTGTCCGTTGGTTTAAGTGGGGTGTTAAAGTCTCCATTATTGTGTTACTTTTGATTTCCTGTTTTATGGTTGTTAGTATTTGTTAGTATAGTGAGGTGCTCCTACGTTGGGTGCATAAATATTTATAATTATATTTTCTTCTTGGATCAATCCCTTGATCATTACTTAGTACCCTTCATTGCCTCTTGTGACATTCTTTCGTCTGTTTTGTCTGATACGAGTATTGCTACTCCGGCTCTCTTTTGATTTCCATTTGCATGGATTACCTTTTGCCAACCCCTCACTTGCAGTCTGTACATGGCCCTAGATCTGAAATGAGTCTCTTACATATATTGACAGATCTTGACAGTCTCTTACATATATTGACAGATCTTGCTTCTGTATCCATTCAGCCAGTCTACCTTTTGGTTGAAACATTTAATCTGCTTACGTTTAAGGTAATTATCAATGCATGCCAAGTCACTTTGGTCATGTCCAACTCTTTGTGACCCAATGTTCTGTAGCCTGCCAGGCTCCTCTGTCCATAGGATCTTCCAGGCAAGAATACTGGAGTGGGTTGCCATTTCCTTCTTCAGATGATGTTCCCGACCCAGGGATCGAACCTGTATCTCTTACGTCTCCTGCATTGGCAGCCAGATTCTTTACTAGTAGACCACTTGGAAATATGTATGTTCTTTCTGCCATTTTGTTAATTGTTTTTGTTAGGTCTTTTTTTCTCACCCTTCCTCTCTTGTGATTTGATGACTAACTTTATTGTTGTGTTTGGATTCCTTTTCTGTGTGTCTATCTATGGCAGATTTTAAGTTCATGGTTACCATGAGGTTTTGATATAGCAGTCTATATAAAAACAACAATATTCTATTTTACTGGTCTTTTTCATTTCAAATGTATTTCCAATATCCTGTACTATCCTCTTCTCACAATTGCTGGTTTTAATATCATATTGGTGTGTGGATTATTTCCTACCTTTACTGTATGTTTGCATTTAACAGTGAAGTTTCCCATTTGTAATTTGCTTGTTTCTGTTTGTGGCCTTTTCTTTTCCACTAGGAGAAGTTCCGTTAGCATTTGTGGGAAAGTTGGTCTGGTGGTGGTGAATTCTCTTAGTTTTGCTTGGCTGTGAAGTTTTTTATTTCTCTGTCGAATCTGAATGAGAGCCTCTCTGGGTAGAGTATTCTTGGTTGGAGGTTCTTCCCTTTCACCTCTTTAAATATATTATGCCACTCCCTTCTGGCCTGCAGTTTCTGCTGAAATAATAGCTGATAATGTATGGGATTTCCCTTGTTCATTGCTTTTCCCCTGTTGCTTTATATATATATATTTGTCTTTAATTTTGGTCAGTTTGATCACTATCGCGTGTTCCTTCTTGGGTTCATTTTGCCCGGGGCTCTCCTTGCTTCCTGGACTTGGGTGACCCTTTCCTTTTCCACATTAGGGACCTTTTTAGCTATTATCTCTTCAGATATTTTCTCAGGTCCTTTCTCTCTCTCCTCCTCCTCCTGGGACCCCTATAATGCAAATGTTGGTATGTTTAATGTAGTCCCAGAGATCTGTTAGACTGTCCTCATTTCTTTTCATTCTTTTTTCTTTATTCTGCTCTGTGACAGTAATTCCCACCATTCTGTCTTGCAGCTCACTTATTCATTCTTCTGCTTCATTTATTCTGCTATTCATTCCTTCTAGTGAATTTTTCATCTCAGGTATTGTATTGTTTATCTGCTTATTTGTTCTTTAGATCTTCTAGCTCTGTGTTAGACATTTCTTGTGTTTTCTCAGTGTGTGCCTCCATTCTTTTTGCAAGATTCGGCTCATCTTTATTATCATTATTCTGAATTCTTTTTGGGGGTAGATTGCCTACCTCCACTTCACTTAGTTGTTCTTTGGCTGTTTTACTTGTTCACTTGTCTGGGAAAAATTCCTCTGCCATCTCATTTTGTTTTTCTGTGATTGCAATTTCTGTTCTGCAGGGTTGTAGTCCTTGCTTGTGCTGTTTGTCCCCTGGTTGAGGAGGCTGGTCTAAGAGGCTTGTGCAGACCCCCTGGTAGGTGGTTTCCTTTCCACTGATGGGTCTTGTCCCTCTGCTGGGCAGGGCCATGTCAAGGGGTCTGTTTAGCAGGCAGCTGTAGGCTCAGGAAGACTTCAGGCAGACAGCCTGCTGATGGGTTGGGACTATGTTCCCACCTGTTGGTTATGTGGCCTGAGGCATCCCAGCATTACACCTATAGGCTGTTGGGTTGGGCCAGGTCTTGGTGAGAAAATGGTACTTTTCAGGCAGGCTCACACCAGTGAATGCTTTCCAGAACTACCACCACCAACGTCCTTGTGTCTGCAGTGAGCCTCAGTTGCTCCTTGCAGGAGACTCTTCAATACCAGTAGGTAGGTCCAACCCAGGATCTTACGAGGTCACTGCTTTTCCTCTGGATCCTGAGGTACACCCTCCAAGAAAGTTTTATTTCCCTTCATCTTGTGGAATTCCTACAGTGAAACTCCACCGGCCTTCAAAGCGAGATGCTCTGGTGGCTCCTCCCCATGCCAGATCCCCAGGCTGGTGATCCTTATGTGGCGTTTAGAACTTTCATTCCTGCGGTAGACCCTCTGCAGTATAATTATTTTTCAGTCTGTGGGTAGACCACCTAACAGCTGTGGGTGATTTTATTGTGACTGTAATAAATTGATTTTATTGTGATTGTGCCCCTCCTCTTTTCTCAATGAGGTGTCCTGTTTGTGGCTGCAGGGTACTGCTTTTAGTGGGTTTCAGTGATTTTGTTGTTGATATAGTTAGTTGTGTTTTTGGTGCTTTCATGAGTGGAGGTTAGCTCACATCACTCTATTACGCCATTTTGTCCCTCTCCTCTGTGCTGTGATTCTTATAGAGAGAAACTTTAATTATGCTATATTTAATCTGTTTTTTTCTTTTAGTGCACCTAAGGGCCACTGAATAACATAATTAAAAATGGACTAAACATGGCAGAGTAGAACGATCCTGAGCTCACCTCCTCTTATGTGTGCACTAAAAATTAAAACAAATTACAGAACGACTATCAATGAAAAAGATTGGAACCGAGATCTTCTACAATTATAGAGATAAAGAAGGAACAACAATGAGATATGTAGGAGGGCTGGAGTTATAGTAAAGTCAAGACCCATGCCCATGAGTAGGGAATCCACAAATGGGAGAATAACTAGAATTGCAAAGGTTCTTCCCAAGGAGCAAGGGATGTAATCCCCATATAGGGCTCCACACCCCAAGGGTCTTGCCCTGGGATGATGAGACCCCAGAACATTTAGCTCTTAAGGCCAGTGGGGCTTACTTACAGGAGACCCAATGGTTTGTGGAAAATAGACACTTCACTTTTAAAGGGTACACACACAATCTCACATGCTTAGGGACCCAGAGCAGCAGCAGTTATTTGAAAGGGGCAGACATACCTGCTGATCTTGGAAGTCTCTTAGAGAAGCAGGAGGCAACTGGAGCTCACCCTGGGGACAAAGACTGGCAGCAGTCATTCTGGTGAGTTCTTTCTGCCATGTGGACACTGGTGCTGGCAACCACCATTTTGGAATCCTCCCTCTAGCTTATGAGCCCTGGGATCTAACCTCACTGCCACCTGCCAACCTGTAGGCACCAGTTCTGGGACACCTCAGGCCAAGCAACTAACTGGGCAGGGACACAGCCCTGGCCACTAGAGGGCCCAGGACCAGCCACAAACAAGGCTCAGGCACTAGATTCAGGACTGCCTGAGTCTGGCCCTGGCCTCACCCACCAGGCAAACCTCCTCTACTGTCAGGACCGGCCTCATCTACTAACAGGAGGCAAAAGCTCTGAGACTTGCTAGGCCATGGCCCCACCTACCAGCAGCCAACACAAGCTCTAGGACACCCAAAACCCTGTAGCCAGACTTTAGGACTTAGCTTTGCTCATCAGTAGGCTGGAACTAGCCCTAGGACGTGACTTCACCCACCAGTGGGTGGGCACGAGTCCTAAGATCTCCTCCTGGAACCCAAGTCCACTCTCCAGTAGACCAGCATTAGCCTTGGGGCTCTCAAGGGTTTCAGGGCTTTCCTGATAGCTCAGTTGGTAAAGAATCCAATGCAGTGTAGGAGAACTACTTCAGTTCCTGGGTCATGAAGATCCGCTGAAGAGGGGATAGGCTACCCATCCCAGTATTCTTGGGTTTCCCTTGTGGCTTGGCTGGTAAAGAATCTGCTTGCAATGTGGGAGACCCTGGTTCAATCCCTGGGTTGGGAAGATCCCCTGGAGAAAGGAAAGGCTACTCACTCCAGTTTTCTGGCCTGGAGAATGCTGTGGACTGGATAGTCCATGGGTCACAAAGAGTCAGACATGACTGAGCAACCTTCACTTTCTCAGGGGTCTCACAGACACATGATCCTGACGGCCTGATGGCCAATGGCCAGAAGCCTTCACATGGGGAAGGGCCGGGAAACCAACCCGAGTGGGACCAAGCCACGCCTACCAGGCTCTTCACAGTAGCAAGCTCACTATAAGAGAAGGATCCATACACCCCTCAGATGGGGCATCACTAGAGCATAAAGCTCTGGTGACCAAACAGAAGCATGCTGCTCGGACTCATAAGAAGTCCCCTATAAAAGGCCACTTCTCCAAGGCATGAGAAACATAACCAGCCTGCCACGTACAATGAAATAAAAACAGCAAGTTGGGCAAAATGAGGTGACAGAGGAACATGTTCCAAATAAAGAAATAAGATAGAAAAAACCCAGAAGAAGAAGTGAACTGGAGGTAAGCAATGTACCTGAGAAAGAGTTTAAGGTAAGAGTCAAAGATAAACATCTTGAGAGTAAAGAGTGAAAAGTTTTGAGTTGTTAACAGAGTTAGAAAATATACAGAACAAACTAGATAAAGAATAAGTGAAATGAGAAATACACTAAGAATACAGAAGGAATAAATAGAGGACTAAATGATACAGAAGAATGAATCAGTGAGCTGCAAGACAGAGTAGTGGAAATAACTGGAGGTGAACAGCAAAAAGAATAAAAAGAAACGGCTGCTTAAGAGACCTCTGGGAAAACATCAAGGATACTAATATTTGCATTATAGAGGTCTCAGAAAGAGAAGACAGAGAGAAAAGGCAGAGGACATATTCGAAGCAATAATAGCTAAAAATATTCCTAACCTAAAAAACAGATATCCAAGTCCAAGGAGCACGGAGAGTTGCAAACCAGATCAACTCCAAGAGGACCACATCAAGACACACTATAAGTAAAATGGCAAAAATTAAAGAGAATATTAAAAAAGCGGTAAGGGAAAAGCAAAAGGTTACCTACAAGGGAATTCCCATAAGGCTATCAGCTGACTTTTCAGCAAAAACTGTAAGCCAGAAGAGAGTGGTATGATATATCTAAAGTGATGAAAGGGAATAACCTACAACCAAGAATACTCTATCTGACAAAGCTGTCACTCAGAGTTAATGGAAAGGTCAAAAGTTTTACAGATAAACAAAAACTAAGAGTCCAGCACCACCAAATCAGCTGTTTAATAGACATGTTGAAGGGACTTCTCTAAGCAAAGGCAACATGAAAGGGAAAAGCTCATTAGTAAAGGCAAATATACAGTAAAGGTAAAAAGTCAACCATATACAAAGCTAGTAGGAAGGTTAACAGACAAAAGTAGTAAAATGTATCCATAATAAGGAATTAAGGGATATGCAAAACAGATATAAAACATAATGTAAAAAACAGTAATTATGAGGGGAGGAGAGTAAAATGCAGTGTTATTAAAATGTTTAAGGGGTCAGCAATTTAATTGTATGTATATGTGTATACATATATACGAGTACACACGCACACATATATAGATTCAGATACCTTATGGTAACCACAAACCAAAAATCTGTAGTATATGCACAAATAGAGGAATTCAAACATAACACTAAAAAAAGAATTACCAAAGTACATACAATGTAAATTGTTGCAGCCACTGTGGAAAACAGTATAGAGGTTCTTTTCCTCGAAAAACTAAAGATATTGGTAGAACTACCATATGATCCAGTAATTTCACTCCTGGGTATATATATCCAAAGAAAATGAAAACATTAATATACATGTACCCCAATGTTCATAGCAGCATTATTTACAACAGTCAAGACTTTGAAGCAACCTAAGTGTCCATCAACTGATGAATGGATAAAGATGTGTATAAATACAATAGAACAATAGTCAGCCAAAGAAAAGAATGAAACTTTGCTATTTGCAACAACGTGGATGGACTTGGAGGGTGAAATTTGCTTAGTGACATTTAAAGTCAGAGAAAGACAAATACTGTATGTTATTATTTTTATATGTTATCTAAAAAATAAAACTAGTGAATATAACAAAAAAGTAACAGGCTCACAGATATATAGAACAAACTAGTGGTTACTAGTGGGGAGATGAAAGCAAGGAGGGGGCATGATAGAGGTAGGGGATTAAGAGATACAGAGTTCTATGTATAAAATAAATAAGCTACAAGGATATTTTGTACAGCACAGAGAATACAGCCAGTATTTTATAACTATAAATGGAGTATAATCTATAAAACTTGAGTCACTGTGTTTTACACATGAAACTAGTATTATTGTAAATCAACTATACTGCAATAAAAAAAAAAAGACCGAGTATAGTAAACTGCTTTGAAAGTTGCTTCCACATTAAGATTCATTTAAGAGCAACATATGGAAGAGGAAGAGAGCTGGCCATTGCAACGTTACAAAAATCAATGTGTTTCTATTAAGGCAAAGAGGTTTTGAGAGATTTGCTACAAAAACTTACCGCCACGAACCTCTAAAACCTCCCAAAGTAAGCCAATCCTCTTTAAATTTCTGAAGTAGAAACTGACCTGTAGCCCGGGAAGTGGTTTGTGATTGACCCAGCTGCCAGGCAGCAGAAGACAGGTTGCTTACGATTGTGGTATAATGTCCCACCACTATACAAGGCAAGAACTGCAGAGCTTTTGAAATGGTACCCAAGCACTTGAAAGGTAATGGTGATTGGAAACACCTGCAAGATATTTATCACTTTTATTAAGAAACAGGGATTGTACAATTCAAGATTAAAAACCAGGTGTCTGATGAGTTGTTCAGAAAGCAGAAATTTGCTCTTTATAAGAAATCATGGTAAAAAGACTCATTCAATTTGTTTGGCAAAAACATTTTATTCACAAAATCTCCCTTTTCTCTGTAACTCTATGCTCAAATAACTCAGAAGGCTGGAATCTGACATTTGATATTTACGCAGCTCAAAATCTGAATACTCACTAATGTCTTAGCTGTTCTACATACTCTACTGCTGTCTAGCCACCGCCACCCACCCCCCATCTTTGTTCTTAAATCACAAATGAATGAAGAGCCCAGAGGCTGGATAAATCAAATCCCCATCATCCTTCCCCAGCTCCATGCCACATACTCTGTTAAGAAATCCTACTTTAAAAATCATCCTCTTTTTGGGGAGGATGATGCCATTCTCTGGAATGAAAGCAACCAGCACAGAAATGACTTGTGATTGCAAGTGACACACAAAGAACATTTTTATCACGTTAGGGAGTAATTACTGCTTCTCCTGGTTCACAGGAGTCTTCTTTACATCTCAAAAGCTATAAATAATTCAGCGTGCCAAAGAATCATTACAACATTTACTTTAAAAAGTATGAGTCTTATTTCTTCTAAATGGAGACCAAGCTTTCCTCCCCCCAACCCACCTATCTCTGGTACCCTTGCAGCTTGACTTACTTGATTGAAATTGAGGGCATTTGGTAGAATGCTGAGTGATTTAAGTAGGTAAATCTTGGTGTAATTCTAAGGAGACAAAAAGACAATGATGCATCTCCTTGCACTGAGCATCAAATGATGCAAGGTGCTAAGTATGTAATGCTCTGCCCTCCTCCCACCAGCAACTGGAGAGCAGAAAGCAGCATTTGCACAACTCCTGGCATGCATCTTCCCTTCCTTCTCTGGCTTAGAATCTCAGGAATGTCGTCTTATTTGCTGTCTTTCTTGCTGACCCACTGATGAAGGGTGGGAACGGGTATCAGGAACCATTAGAAGCTTTCTCAGAAACTTGAGGGAGTAAGAGATCTTGGCGAGGATTTCTTTATTCATGGGAAGCAAGTCAGATCCTGGTCCCTCCCTTCTCTGCAGTACCCACTGTGAGGAAGGTGCTAGAAAGAGCACACATGACTATAGTGTCTCCCAGCCCAGCCTGGACACACTGCACGTATGCTAACGCTTATTATTAATTTTACTGACTCTGTACTCATTTCCAAAGGTCACACATCTGTAATAAAAATGGATTTTATTTATATAGACGGTTCTTTCATCCTAAGACTGAACTCTCATAGGTAACTTGCATGCACATTTTTCAGGATAAAGCTATTGAGACCAAAATGCTCATAGTTCTAGCCAAAGAGAAACAAACTACAGCAAATGTAAGATCTTGATTTCCTGTCTCCATGTTAGGGTGCCTTTCACTGTGCATTTGTGGAGATGCTCAGGCCTTTGCTACATTGGCTCATGTGCTAGCCCACCAATAAGCATGTCCCCCAGCCGAGAACTAATTCATTGGTTTACAACCACTCCTGACCTAATGCGGCCCACCTCCCCTCACCATAGACATTCGGTACTGTGAGTGAAGTCAGCTAGAGGTAGGGTAAGAAGAGCAAAAGATGAAAACTACTGCTTCCCAAATATAGACAAGAACGTGGTAGGACTGGAAGGATTCTCCACCCCACTTTGAGCTGTAACAGTATATAAACATTTGTACATTAACCCTCTTGTTCATACTCATCTATACATACATTTGCTCTGCCCAATATCTGCATCTGTATATATTCACACCCCTAGTATCAGTGCTTAAAACAATATATAACAAAATACACACTACACAGATATGTATATCCTATAAAAATCCACAAAAGACACCTAGAGGCCCCAAAGAATAGAGGCATAAATAGATACAAGATTATAGGTGTCGCTCAGTAGAAAACTACATGAGTAACCAGAGGCTGCTGAAGAAATTGGAGGTAGGGGTTAGGATGTGGGGAAAAAAAAATGCAGAATGGAAGAAAGGTGCTCAGGGAATGACACAAGCTATTAGCATCCTTATAAAACACCAGGTAATCTTCCCAGAAGAATGGAAGGGGTTTGGTGAGGTTGGAAGAGATCAACTCAGCCTCTGTGTTTTTCTTCACTGGACGCAATGACCAAATTTCAGGTACCGTGTTCATTTTGGGTAATTGTGCAGAAAGAAGTAAAAGACTATCTAGATTTTGTCTAAATACTTCAGAACTTGACAGAAACTTATTAAATGAATTAATGGTTTCAGCTGGATGAAAAAGAAAATAAAAAATCAAAAATAAATTTGTAATGAAAAATAAAAAAGCATTTATAATACAACAATGGAACTGTGGTGAAGGCTATGCAGACATTAAATGAAATAACTCAAATATCCACAGTTTTCTCCTTCTGCCTCATTTATGACCCTGGTCAAGCTATGAAGTGAGTTCACAGGTACATTTAAATACACAAAACCTGTGTTTTCTAGCTAGTCATTTGCTATTTGATCTTTGCTCTAAGGGTAGAGTCTTGGATGCCTTAAACATCAATCTCTTTCATAAACAAACCATACCCTCTCTCTCTGGGGCACAAAATGACATGGTCTTGATCCAGAGAAAGAGAAGAGGCATTTAACAGACATTTCTTCTCCAGTTACAGATGAGTCTGATCCTCTATAAAATAGTTTATTTGCCCTTTTAACAGGGATTGAAATCAAGTTCAATCAAGTTCTGCTTATTTAACTTATATGCAGAGTACATCATGAGAAACGCTGGGCTGGAAGAAGCACAAAGCCTGAATCAAGATTGCCAGGAGAAATATCAATAACCTCAGATACGCAGATGACACTACCCTTATGGCAGAAAGTGAAGAGGAACTAAAAAGCCTCTTGCTGAAAGTGAAAGAGGAGAGTGAAAAAGTTGGCTTAAGGCTCAACATTAAGAAAACTAAGATCATGGCATCTGGTCCCATCACTCCATGGGAAATAGATGGGGAAACAGTAGAAAAAGTGTCAGACTTTATTTTTGGGGGTTCCAAAATCACTACAGATGGTGATTGCAGCCATGAAATCAAAAGAGGCCCACTCCTTGGAAGGAAAGTTATGGCCAACCTGGATAGCATATTGAAAAGCAGAGACATTACTTTGCCAACAAAGGTCCATCTAGTCAAGGCTATGGTTTTCCAGTAGTCATGTATGGATGTGAGAGTTGGACAGTGAAAAAGGCTGAGCGCTGAAGAATTGATGCTTTTGAACTGTGGTGTTGGAGAAGACTCTTGAGAGTCTCTTGGACTGCAAGGAGATCCAACAAGTTCATCCATCCAAAAGGAGATCAGTCCTGGGTGTTCATTGGAAGGACAGATGTTGAAGCTGAAACTCCAATACTTTGCCCACCTCATACGAAGAGTTGACTCACTGGAAAAGACCCTAATGCTGGGAAGGATTGGGGGCAGGAAGAGAAGGGGATGGCAGAGGATGAGACGGCTGGATGGCATCACCTACTCAATGGACATGGGTTTGGGTAGACTCGGGGAGTTGGTGATGGACAGGGAGGCCTGGCATGCTGCAGTTCATGGGGTCACAAAGAGTCGGACACAACTGAGTGACTGAACTGATACTGATACTGAAATCAAGTTCAACCAGGATTGAGAAAACAGTTAACCAAGGGGAATAAACTGTTTTTAAAAAGTATTAACTAGGATCTGTTAGATGTATTTCCTTACATGCAACTACTGGAAAGAAAAACCAATTCCCAGGGCATGGTGTTCTTACGTGCACTCATTTCATTATCTAAGTGCCCTAATCTATCCATACCCATCCTCCTATGAATAAGACCAGCAGAAGTGTTTAGACTGAGAAACACATGCTCCATAAGCCAGAACCTAAAACCTCAGGAACCCAGTTAAATGCTGTCTGTATACATCAACACTGTTTCAGTTACTAAAAATTTTAATATTTCCCACCCACATTAAAAAAAAAAAAAGTGATACCATGTCATGTAAAGCTCTATAGTTATCCTGTCAAGACTCCAGACATGCAGCAATCAAACAGCCCCTGGGGACAGGTTCTTTCATTATACATTAAGAAAAGTAGCTTTTGTTCTTAAGAGGCTATTTAACACATGGAATTTATAGCACCACAAGTCTGAGAAACTCCACACAGTTCAAAGAAATTAAATACCTTTGGAGTCCATCAACAAATTCACACTTAATTCAGCATCTTTTAGTATAGACTCTCACTGGCACAGCACAGCTGTCAATGTCCAGAACAAATCGATCTGAAAACCCTGGGACTTAGGTGGAGAAACAGTATCCATACCATATGTAACAAAAAACCCGAGGCAGCTTAACTGACTTCCCCCAAAGGGACCAGGGTTTCTAGGACACTCATCTCAGACCCCATCAGAGAACAGCTCCTGATAGTGGAATAAACACATCATACCCTGGGTGAGCCCAGGAGACCTGGAAAGCCACCTCTCGATTTAAGAACAATCTGTGCCCAGCACAGAAGGAGAGGCCTCTACGTGCAAAGAGACAGGTTGGTAATTCTGATGAACCCCAAAGCACATACCCAGTGAGGCGATGCAGGTCAGGGCTGTTGAAGGATGAGGAAATACAACACTGACTTTCATGTTCTCCTCCCCTCACAAGTGATCACAAACTACACAAGAGCATACACACCCCTATACATGCCACCCTAATGCTGTTCCTCTTTCTCAAAATTATACCATGGGAGGAAAACCAGACCTTTGAAATGATAAGCAAAAGCTTAGAGGGGCATGTTCCTACATATAATAAAACACACTCACCCGCAAACCCAGCAAGAACATTAAGATGCTTTGTTTAAAAAAAGAAAAACCTATTTCATTTGTGGTTTGACCTGATACACCACACCCACACATACTGAATATATTGGTTTACCCATTAGCCTGAGTGGTCATAACTCTGAGAAGATTTGCCAGGCAGAGATGAACCTCTCTGATTAACCAGCATTTCAAAGACGTAACCTCTCTCCCACGTGGAACCTACCCTGAGTGCCTGACTGGGTGTAGAGGCCAGAGAGCCCTCTTGGCCAGTTTCTCCTGGGTCCTTCTGGCGTCACCATCTAAGCTTGAGGCTAAATGACTCAGACAACTGAGAGAAGACAGAGAGCAAAAGTCTCTCCCAATTCATACACAAATTTAACACTGTGCCATAGAGAACTGCTGCAGTTTGTTCTAAGTACAGAAACCAAAGGTATGAAAGCACATGACTGCTGCATAGAGGGGGAAAAAAAAAGGAAAAATGTGGGAAAGGATTCCCACCAGTCTTGCCCCAGTGTCACCAGGGCACACAGGGACACCTGCTTCTTTCCCAGCTCTCGAGATAAAGCCCAGCCCCACTATCCCCGGAGCCTCAGTTCTCTCGGCCATTCAGTTGTTCCTGGTGAGGGTGCCTGGTGAGGGTGCCTGGAGCGTGAGACTGAAAAGTGCAGCTGAGGGTGGCAGGGTGCCCAAGCAAGGGGATCAGGGCCCAGGAGGAGGATGGCTGTTACAGAAGAGAATCATCGGAACAGGGAGAACCTTGTCTGAGACCACGGATATAAAACTAGTAGCTCTGGGGACTCAGAATTCAGTAAGCCGGAACAGGGCTGAATCTTTCGGTAAACAAAACAGAAATAACACATGAACAGGACTACCCGATAGTGGAGAACCGTTCTCTTTTCTACTTCAGGGTAGAGGGGCTTCTACTCAGGGTCCACAAATGGGGTTCTGCAGAGCCACCAGAAACCTGGGAAGTCCCTCCCTCTGAGGATTCCCTGGTGCACGGCGGGTAATCCAGCATTAACCAAGGGGAAACGGTGGCCAGGCCCCCGCCCGTCAGCCTCTGGTGTCTACTGCAGGCCGGCCTCAGTTCTTCTTCTCCTCCTTCTGAGGCTGGCCTTTGGTGGCCCCCAGGTTGTTCCACACCTCTGTGTACATGAGGGTCCCAGTGAAGACGAACAAGGTGCCCAGCCAGTGCCACAGGGTGAAAGGGTTCTGGAAGTACAAGATGGAAAAGATGAGGCTGACGAACTTGCGCAGCGTCACGACGAGGGTGACGGTGAGGGAGGCGCATTCTGTGGTGAGAATGAAGACGCCCCGGATGCACACGTACCTGGAGGGGCGGGGTTAAGGCGGTTTTCTGTAAACAACCCAGAGATTAGCGGCAGAACATTCTGGCAAGGTTCGTGGCTTCAACGTTCATATTCCAGGAACCAGAAAGCAGGGCGTCGGCCACGGCTGCCCTGAGGCTCCTCCTTGAAAGAATACCCTGCAGAATTCCCGTCCTGCCACACCATTTGTGGATCCTAACTTGAAGCTGCCTGAAAACTTCCTGTTATACTCATTTTGGATTTTTTTTTTGGATTCTTCCCATAGTTTACAGTGAAGGTCATCTCCCAAGTAATGACAAAAGGTATCACAATCAGGAAAGGGGATCACATCTCCAAAAAGAAACTCTGTAGGGCAAGCATATGAGGGGACTTCAGAGGAATGAGGTCAACCACAATGTGTTCCATTGTTTCAAAGGCTCAAGGGTTTTTCTAATGGGGGTAAGGTGGTTCAAGGGCTTTCCTTGTGGCTCAGCTGATAAAGAATCACCTGCAATGTGGCAGACCTGGGTTCAATCCCTGGGTTGGGAAGATCCCCTGGAGAAAGGAAAGGCTACCCACTCCAGTATTCTGGCCTGGAGAACTCCATTGACTGTATAGTCCAGGGGGGGTCACAAAGAGTCTGACACAACTGAGCAACTTTCACTTTCAAGGTGGTTCAAAAGAGCCATTTTAAAAAATTAGGTCTCAGTTAATTTGAAATTTCTTGCAGAATTTTGTGGCAGCTTGCGAAATAGCCTAGGATGCTGGAAAACTCCATGCAGAAATCATAGAGGATTTCTGTCACATACTAATTCTTAGTTACCCATTGACTTCTATTCCTCCACCCAGAGGGTTTCCTTCCTGGTGTCTTATGACTTACTGACCCTCCACACTGCCAGCATCTCTTTGCCTCCCTCTCCTTGCAACAAGGGAGTTCGCTGGATGGGCCTGTCTCCTACTTACGAAATTCACGTCACTGCACCGTGAGAAGAAAAAACATTTCTGTGGCAAAGTAGCACAGCAAAGACCACACGGCAGAGGAGCGCAAAGGATACTGAGTGATGACGTTCATGAGGAGGTAGAACCACATGACGGGCACTGTCACACCGACGACTGGGACCTGATACAATTCTGCAGAGATTGAGAGACAGTCGCGTCACTTTGGACAGCTTATGTTTTCATCCCTTTGAACACAGTAACACAGATGAACACAGCAGAGATAACAACGTTATTTCTCTTGCAAATAGACTTGGGTCATATACTTTACTTGCCTTGATTCCAGGCTACATTGTCCTCAAGAGTCATCACACTGGTTTCTTAAAACAAATTATATTTTAAAACTCTTTACCTTTCACCTGACTCGGACCCCAGTTTACAGAGAAAGGTTGTCAACACAGAGAAGTTCAAAATGATATGGTCTTCAGCAATAGTTAATACAAGATGAGAGACAAGCCCTAAATAAATATGTTCAATAAACATATGGAAATATGTTCAATCCTACCAGTAATCAAAGAATTCTAAATTATTACAAGCCTATACCATTCTATATCTATTAACTTAGCAATTAAACACTTATAATAATAAATAATATCCTGATCTGGCAAGGTGGTAGCAGAACTGGCAGCCATTCAGTGGGTGATAGTAAACATTGGTATTTTCAAAATCAATTTCACAATAAGTATTAAGTATCCATAAAGGCATTGATTCTTATTCTCAGGAATTAGTCCTAGTTAATTTAAAAGAAGAAACAAGTTCAACATACATTGTGGTGGTGTTTATAATAAAGGAAAAACTAAATCAGTCACAACACCCAGTGATAGAGCAAGGTCTATGTAAGCAAAGGTACTTTAACTAGATGTGACGTTATACACTTGATTAAAAAAAAAAATCACAAAGATTATATATAGTCCATAAAAAATGTGGAATGAAAGTGAAAAAGAAAGGGTAAAATTATATTTACACAAGGATTATGACTGTATGAGAATATATGTAAATAGTGTCAAGACGGAAACTGGTAAAATGAAATTAACTCGTGTAGGGCAATAGAACTGTAACTTTTCTTCCCTGAAATACATTTGTTTGTTTAGTTTTATATAATGAGGCTTGCACAGTAAATATGTGGGAGGAAATAAAACATTCAAGATCAAAGAGAAGAAGGGCATAGTAACCCTTGAAGGATCAGTCTTTTTTATGGCTAAATTGTTTGGAAGGCTTGAATTATATGGGCTTCCCTGGTGGCTCAGACAGTAAAGAATCTACCTGCAATGTGGGACACTCAGATTCAATCCCTGGGTCAGGAAAGATCCTCTGGAGAAAGGAAAGGCTACCCACTCCAGTACTCTTGCCTGGAGAATTCCATGGACAGAGAAGTCTGTCCATGGGGTCACAAAGATTCAGACAGGACTGAGCCACTAAAACTTTCACTTGAATTATACAGCATAACTGAGTAAAGTCTAACAAAGTGATGCTGAAATATGATTAGTAAATGAACATTAATTCTTTTGTGAAAAATAAAAATTTATATAAATAATTTCTGAAATTCTATGTCTGGACTAGTGGGAAATCCCAATAATTTAGTGTTCTGTTGTCTTTGAAATATTTAGTAAGTACCAAAATGAAAAGAAAGTCAACAAATGTTATTACTGTAATAATAACTTGAGAGATTCACTGTATCAGCTTACTGGGGAAAGACAATCCATATGATGTACAGTATTTAGATGGATGTTCAGTTTCCTTGCCAATAACAAGTTCCTCTGAGATGAAATGGTTCTAAAGAAGTTGAAGGCAGACCTTAAAAGATTTTTTTATAAAAATACCCATCCCTGTGACTTCTAGAAGGAGCATTCAAGTAACTAAATCAGTATCAATCTCATGGAACTTGATAATGTATTTATTTCAATAGCCCTTTGCTATATGGAGCCTTTTAAGAGAGCTTAGAAAATACTGCTTCAAAAATCAGCTCTATGTCAATTATATCTCAATTTTTTTAAAAAGCCAGAACCAACTGAGTAATTCAGAGCCTTAAAAGCTTTCTTACATGCCATCATCACACACTTTTTTGCAGGCAAATGGGAGTTACAACTTTTCAGACTCAGAGAATAGTCACAACTTCACAACTTGTGACCAGAGAGCAAACAAATGTTTACTGAGCCCCTACTGTCATTCTACAAAACACCCTTACCATTTTAGGTCTGAGCAACATAAAGCCTTAATTTTAAAAATATTTGTTCCCTGTGTATCCATTTGTCTGTTTAACATGCTCTGTCTTTTAGTAGATAATCAGATTATATTGGGTTGACCAAAAAGTTTGTTCAAATTTTTCATTACACCTTATGGGGAAACCTGAAGGAATTTTGGGGCAAACTTAACATTGGTAATTTCCTTTAAGTTAACTAGCAGTTATTAGCTAATGTACTAAACAGCCACTGTAAAAAGTAATAGTCAACTCACACTGTAGACACCTGAACTAATTTTGCTTATTCCTGCAGTCTGTCTACTCTGTTGTCATTTCTGTTCCTCCTTGCTCAGAGGCAGCTTGGCCTGTATCTGTGAGCAGATGTGCCTTTCCTAGCAGAGAGGGGGACAGGAGGAAAGAAGCCGGACTGCTGTCCAACTTCTCACGGCTCCAGTCACTGCAGTATTATTACTATTTGTTTGCATTCTCAGATCATCATACATTCCCTATTCAGATGCAAACAGCACACAAATTCCAAAAAAAACCAAAAAATTTGAAGATACTGTCTTACTTCATTGGCAAATAATTGGGAAGTGCCTGCAAAAGCTTTTGTTGCTGCAACCACTGATTAGTGGCACTGGATTTCAGGAAGGTGGCATGGGGAATAGGTGATCTGGAAATGATGAAAACTACAGAGGTGAAGTCACGAGTAAAACTGAGACGTTGCCTCTGAAACTGTCAGGTAATTCTCCTGAATAACCCCAAACTCACCAGAATTATTGAACAGAACTGCATGGTCATAAATGTCAGAAGCCAAGAAGATGAAACCAGGAAGTGGAAGGGCATGCTAGGGGAAAAAACATTTCATGTAAATTTAAATGCAAAAACATTACAGAAGTATAGAGTATCTTTTACAATGACTGAAAGTTTTACAAGTTGTGTAACAAGCAATATTAAGAAAAACAAGTCAGACTTGTTAAAAGTTCCAGTGCTTTTAATAGCTTCCCAGGTGGCACCAGTGGTAAAGAACCTGTCTGTCAATGCAGGAGATGTAAGAGACATGGGTTCAATCCCTAGGTTGGGAAGATCCATTGGAGAAGAGAATGGCAACCTACTCCAGTATTTTTGCCTGGAGAATCCATGGACTGAGGAGCCTGGTAGGCTACAGTCCATAGGGTTGCAGAGTCAGACACAACTTAAGTGACTGAGCACACAGGCAGTGCTTTTAATAAGCACTGGATACTTTTAATAAGTCCTGACACTGTAAGGCATGATATCAACCTGCGAATTACAGTTCTTGCCCCATAGAAGCTGATGGTCATTACAAAACAATAGAGCCAGCATCCTTTCCTCAACAAAACGGGATGGGAAATTCAAACAGTCACTCTGCCCAAAGGATCTGCCTATATCTTACTATTTTTGAGAATGGTTAAACAATATAATGGATTTAAAAATTATATGGAATGTGAAGGCAGATTGTAGGGAATTCATGAAACTAATGGGAGAGAGACTAGAGGACAATACGAAGTCAGGGGAAAAGAAACGAAGACAGAGAGAGAGAGATTGAAGAGGAAGTGGAAACAATAGGTAAGCTAGATTAAGGTGCCTGACAACCACCCACCCACTACCACCACCAGAGTAAACATTTACTAAGGAATCACAGTAAACATTTACCAAGCAGTTAACTATGTGCCAGGTACTGTGCTAAAAGAAACATGGGAACCAAACAGAATGCTTCTTTATTTTTTAAACTCCCAGCCACATACTGTAGCTACAATTAAATATCTCAAATTGCTTGTCTGCAACTTCAGTTCAAAAGGTTCACAGGGAAGGACTCCCTGAGGTTACTGAACCTGGAGGCAACGCTATCCCTGAGACCTTGAGGAGCTGGGCGTTATCTCAACTGAAAAGAGTGGGGAGAAAGAAGAAAGCTAGAGAAGGTGGCTCTAGATCAGCAATTTCAAACAAGAAGCCAAAGGGAATATGTGGCTCTCTATCAAAGGAATAAAGCCTGCCTGAGCGGCTTCCTCCTCAAACCCCATCCTCCCCAGTTCTCCCCAAATCCTGCCTGCACATATTTTCCTTGACATAGGGCTTTTGGAACTTCTGTTCCCTTTCCAGGTTTCCATATTGGTTTTAACTTGATTTCATCTTTAGGAACATTGGGTTCCCTGTCTCTGGAGAAGGGAATGGTTGTTCCTGGCTGGCAGACATGTTCTGTCCACAGTGACTAATAACAATCATTTCTTGTAGAGAACTACGGCAGGCTAAAGTCAGTGGGCCCCAAAGCAGTTTACTGGATAATAAATCGATCCTTCAAATACATCAGAAAGATGGCATATCATACTTGAACTAATATACTACAAAAACAACTCAGTAATTTTCCTTTTTCCCAGGTTCAAGAAACTGCTTACATTATAAAACAAAGCCTCCTTGGAGTGTTTCCCAAATTGTTTGTACAGAGTCTCTTGGAAAATACCCATCCTTGCAGACATCAGAAGAGCGAAAGTCAGTGCCCCAATGCCTGGAAAGCAAACATGGAGTTACAAAATGCCCGTACTGGCTAACTTCTCAAAAAACACTTATTCTTTTCTTTAAAAACATTTATTCAGTTCTACAAATATTATACACTAAACGTGGACCATGTACAAAATTTAAAAAGAAATAAACATCAACCACCATATTACAATCCAGTCCTAAAGAGTTTGCTGTCTTTCTCTGTATATGTTACTTATATATTGGGTTGGATAAAAAGTTCATTTGGGATTTTCTAATATCTTACAGAAAGCCCAAAGGAGATTTTTGGCCAACCCAATAGATACTTTATGCTGAGATGGGATCATAATGAGTATGTAATGTCCTATCTTTTTCTTCATGATCTTTTTCCTTCAAGTCATTCCATTACAAATGTTTTCAAAAGTATGATTTAATAGTGGCATACTATTCTATCATGTGGACTGTACCATACTTAAATTGTCTTACAAGAGGAGAATGGTTAGATTACTTCTAATTATTTCATCATTAAAATTAACATACATCCTAGTACATAAATCTTTAAACAAAATGTTGATTATTCCCTTAGGAAAAACTCTTATAAGGGGGATTACTGAGACAAAGGTTGTAGACATTTAAAAAGCTCAATACATAATATTTTTTCCCAGAGAGTGTGTGTCAATTTACCATAAACAATTTAGATGAATATGGCTGCCTTACTGCACCCTCAGCAGCAATGAGAATAATCAATATCTAGCCAATATAATAGAACAAAACAAAAAGATACTGCATTTTGGTTTCAGTTTGCATTTCTTTGTTTAGTAAACTAGTGAGGCTGAACATAAGTTTATTGAATATTAACTCTGTGCCCATGAATTGTGTGTTGAAGTCTTTTATTCTTATTGGAGAAAATGTCTTTTACTCTTATTGGAGAAAGTATCTTCCTAATAGCTCATAAGGATCTTTCTGTGTTAAGAACAGCAACCTAAAGGGATAAAGGTGCGAAGTCAAGAAGTGAGGAGAATCCAGTTCTTTCACTGCTTCTTTTCTTCCGTTTGGTCAGTCTCTATCTCTTATTGCTATCACCGACTCTCCCTTCCTTATAGGACACAGCGAGGGCAAAGCTTTATACGAGTTGTTTAATTAATTCAACAAAGAGATATTTGTATTTTTAAAAATTACCCAGGAGATTCTGATGACCAGTCAGGTTTGGGAACAATGCCATGTGGAAGAGCTTATGAAGAAAAGAAGTCTAAGGTTTAGAAATGGGTTCTAGGGAAATTTAAAAGAGTCACTGGTGCTGTAATGTGCCCTCCTTTTGTAGAGGCTTCTGCTCAGCAGACAGATCATAAAGAAATGGATGGCACTCCCATTGTTCCCAGAGAGTGTGATGGGCAACTAAACACAGGCTTTTCTTTCTATACAAGTGGCAAACCAGGAAAAACATCCATGTTGGAGAACACACTACCATGAACATAGACATTTTCTTTTTAGTTTCTTCAACCCTACGGTTCAGAGATATATAGTCCCAGGTGCCTCTCTCTTCCATGGCATAATTTGTTCAGTTGAAGCTTCTTGCCAAGAAACATATCCCTTAGGAGAAAACTCTGAAAACAGAACTGCAGAGGCAATTAGCATTACTGTAATTACTGTACTTGCCTAGCAACCACCATGCAAATGCCTGGAATCCATCATTCTCAGTTGAGCTGGACTGGGAAGTCTAGGAAAATAAGAAAACATATGAGGTACAGAGACCAGAACTATATATGCAAGGGGCCTTGATACAAGGAAAATATTTATGTTACCCATTTCCCTCCATAATTCTCTTTCGAAGATATAAACCCCTGTAGTAAATGAACTCTTACATTTATTGTATCATTAATAAGTACCTGGGCACCCCTGGTGAGTAGTGAATAGAAATCATTTGTGAACAGACTCTTACCACCTGCTTTGCTGACATGAAAGTGCAAATAAATATTCCCACAGACACCAGGGCAATGGAGGTATATTTGAAGATACTGTATCTGTAAAGATAATAAAAAGAGCACAGATATGAATTTCCGCATGATGCTGACAGTAGGATGGTTCACGAAAGTACAGATCACCAAGACATGACCAAGGGGGTCACTTCTCAGCAGAGTTCACCTAAGTCTGTGCATGAAAGGATCAGGATACTGACTTGTTTCTAGACCACACCCTTTCTGGTGGTGTCCAAGACTTGGTACACCAGTAGACTGTTTCATCAGAAAACAAAAAGAGGCAGATCAGGCACGACAGCCCATTCTGCTCTTGTGTCTAAATGAAAGCCTGACGGATCCTAATATGGAATTCCTGTTGCTTTTCCTGGTTTCTGGGGCCCAAAGCTAGTGTGAAGAGACCCAGCATGCAGAGGAAGGACAGTACAGAAGGACTACCAGGACAAGCAGCAGGATTCCACACTCAGGAAAGAATTCAACTGTCCCTTTTCAGGGGAGGGTGCTGTCTTAATGTCTTTGAATGACTTAAATATTGTTTCTAAATGTTGGTATAGTTGGATAAAGCAAGAAATATTAAACCAACAGGACTATTAGCAGGAATAATGGTGACATTTCACATTAACTAAAATAGTATCAATTAACATCCCTCTCAGACTCTTGGTGATGAAGCAAAAAGCCTCAGGTGACAATGAAAAGATGTTAAAACCTTACATTTGAAGTTTTCTACTCAAATATTTTGTATAGTTCTGGTCACAGCATGTCAGAAAAAGGCCAACAGAACTGGCTAAGGGGTGGGGCAAGGAGCCAAAAGCACCACTCTGGAGAAGAGGGGCGGGCGAGGAGACAGGCACAGCTGCAGCAGATATATAAACAGATGGGAACTCTTCAGTCTGCAATGATCAGAGAGAGAGGTCTAAAATTCAGGTCTGAACAATCATGAAGAACACAGTTAAGGTGAATAGAGATTTGGTCTTCAAATCCTGGAATGGGGAACACACTGGAAACTTGAAGGGGTACTACTCAAGATAAACAAAAGGAGATGATAAATGACTAACCCATGATATAGATAGTTAGCTTGGAGAAGTTTCTACTCTCTGGGTAAGACCCACTGGACAGAGTCAAAAGAGAGGGAAAGAGAGAGATTCAAGATGACAGACTCAGAACAGATTCTTAAGGAAAAATTCGATGTTTGATAAAGGCCCCTGACATTTGGGGTATGTCAGAATATTAATGCATTCCTTTTATAATAAGTTCTTCTGTATCCCTGCTATGCACCAAAATCAAAGGTTATAAAGACCACAGGTCTGTCCCAATGTGAATTTTACACTACCAAGAAGCACAGGGGTCACTTCAAAGGTAATGAGCCTGAGCATTATCTCTGTATGCTTGAACAGAAAAGCCTAGAAAAGCAATCTATGACAAGGGTGCTCTTATCTGGGGAATTTATGAGCATCAGGAGATAAAGAGCTCATCACCAGGAGCCAGCAGGACAGGACAATTATCCTTTGTATGACCCAGTCCCTTTTACTTAAAAAAACCCTAGGTTCCCATGCTGAATTGACAGCTACTTTCCAAGCTGGTACAGAGTTCCAATACTGGGGTTGGGTAAGGACTATAAAGCTGGCACCAACTCACATTTTTGGTCCTAACAGTGAGGATGAGCTTTCCCTATGAAACGTTCCGGCCTGTATATGCTGTCTCTAGGCTCCTTGCCTCTCCTCCTTGGGTGGGTGTGAGGGGTGAGGCTCTGAATGAAGGTGAGACACAAATCCCTAGAAACAGCATCCCAGGTACTGCTGTTTTTTTTTTTTTTTTTTAAAAAAAAGATTGTTTTTGATGTAGACCACTTTTAAAGTGTTTATTGCATTTGCTACAATATTGCTTCTGTTTTATGCTTTGGGGTCATGTGAGATCTTAGCTCCTCAACCAGGGATCAAACCGCACTGCCTGAATTGGAAGGCAAAGTCTTAACCACTGGACCTCCAGGAAAGTCCCTCATGTACTTCTGACACTTCCCAACTGTACCCAGAGAGAGCTGCTCGTGATAGTCACAAAGACCAGTCCTGAAACTTTTCCTTACCTCTTCTTGGCCACGTGGGCCTTTGTTAGAAGTCTTCTTTGTAACACGTATGATTATGCCTTAGTTTGCTATGTTGTATGCTTCCTAGGAGAGCACTGTCCCACAGAACTTTGGTAAATCTGGAAACGGTCCACACCTGGGCTCCCAATATGGTCACCACTAGTCACACATGGCTACTGAGCATTAAAATGTGACTAGAGAGATGGAGAAACTACATATTTACTTTCATTGACTTTTTAATATTTAAATTTAAGTGTAAAATAGTCACATGAAGCCAGTGATGACCACGTGGGACGGTAAAGTTCTAAATCAATTCAGTGTTGTTATTTAGTTACGAAGTTGTGTCTGACTCTCTGTGGACTACAGCCTGCCAGGCTCCTCTGTCCATGGGATTTCCCAGACAAGAAGCCTGGAGTGAGTTGCCCTTCCCTTCTCCAGGGGATCTTCCCAACCCAGGGATCGAACCTGGGGCTCTTGCATTGGCAGACATTTCTTTACCACTGAGCCACCAGAGAAGCCTGGCTTCACACGTTAGTATGGTACTAAAGATTTAATGACAAGAGTCTATTAATTCTACACAGAGAAAATGCTGCTCCAAAGACACAGGTGGGGCCTCTTCCTTGATCCACTGCCTCGGGAATGGGCCTCACTGTCACAGACAGAACCAAGAACCAAGGCAGACGGCCAAGAGCAAACTTATTGCCACTATGAGAAAAGGAATCCAGACAAAATTGTGGCTAGGGCTCAGGTGACCCTTCCTATATACGAAATAAAAGAGCACCGCTTACCTTTTTTTCAAAATGATAATTCCTAGAATCATGTTGGCAATTAGAGAACCCTGTAAAAAGAGACAACAGTTTTAGTGCATGAGGGAAAGAAAATAATGTAATTCAAGACAAATATGAACATAGACAAGAGGGAAAAACAACTACAAAGATGGAGGTTAGGATTAATAACTAGTGAGAATCACTTGTTCTTAAGACAGCAAAAAGGACAAACTATAAAAATCTATCATAGAAAATAATAGCACCTTTTAAAGATGACATTAAGAATAAAAATGATCAATTCCCAATATGGTCATAGTTGAAGCTAGGGCTAGCAGGAATATTACAGACTTATTTTTGGCAGATTTTCTAATTAATTGTTGTTGTCATTTGTTGTTTAGTTGCTAAGCCGTGTCCGACTCTTTTGCGACCCCATGGACTGCAACCCATCAGGATCCTCTGTCCATGGAATTCTCCAGGCAAGAGTATTGGAATGGGTTGCCATTCTCCTGCAGGGCATCTTCCCCACCCAGGGATTGAACTGAGGTCTCCTGCTTGACAGGAGGATTCTTTCCTACTGAGCCACCTGGGAAGCCCATATAATTCACAGGAGCCTTTAATAAGCTTCTCCTCAGCCACTGTTTGACTGAATGAGTTTGTGCAGGGACCTCTCTCCCTTCTCGAAAGGCATCAATCAGTCAGCAAATGTTTATTGAAAGTCTACGCTGTGCGCAATGCTCTGAAGGTCATCTTAGTTATTATAATCAGCTCTGGAAAGTTCCTTTAGGGACTCTCACATTTCATCCCACAAAAATCTCAGGCCACATAAAAAAGTCATTATTCCAATTTTCACCCATTTTGCATTCCTCTACAAGCCTAACTACATTCCCCTTTGAGTTTCTCTCCTGTTCTTCAGGAAACACTCTGTCCTTATTTATACACAGACTAAACGAAGCTCTCCCACCATGCCTGAGGCAAAGACGAAAACCTCTGCTGCTTTGGGAGAAACCCTACCTTCCTCAAGAATTTCCCTTTAGCTAATTATCTCAAGTCTCTGCTTTCAAAAAACAGCAGAAAAAAAGAAGTAATCTACACCATGTACTAGAAGTAAATATAATTTTACAGAAGAAACAAAAAGTGATGAGAAAAAAGTTAAATAACATTCATAGCAAGACTGAATATAAAACCAACCAGAAAATTAAAGGCAAGATCTGTTATCTGGGGAAATTTTAACTTTTCTTTTATTAACTGCCTATAAGCCCTCTGACAAACGAAAGTAAACCATCCACCTTCACATTTCTGTCTGTTCCCCTTCCATCTCAGATGGAATTCAGCCTCTTTTTCTTCATCCATGAGACCTAGTTTTACACCCTAGACTTTACTTCCTATAGGACCTTTGAATTTAATGGACCTGCTTAACTTCATTTTCCAGAGGAACATATGCATGTGAGTCTGCAGACTTACAGATCTAAATATCATGTGCAGGGGCATGGCAATGTTGAGATTCAGGGCGTAGTTGTTCACCACGCTGATGGTGAAGAACATGGTCACCATTACGGCGTAGTACCTGAGAGGCAGAGACAGCGGTTCATCATCACACAGGGTCCACAATTTCAAGTAAATCAAGTAGACTAGGAAATACATATTTTTAAAGTATTGTGCTTATCTTCTCTATGTTAAAAGATGGTATCACTATCACATGAAGTCAAATACCAAGTATATATGAAAATACTTCACAAAGCTAGACTAACACAGAAAAAGGTTGAGCTATAGAATGTGTCTCAAGAAACACTATTTTAATATTCTTCCATAATGATAAAAAACAACAACTTAAAAAAAATTTAGGAACTCTAATCACTTAGAAAGATAAAGGGATAAATAAAAATGAAAAGATATAAACAAATGAAAAAACTTTATATTTCTATGCCCCCATTTTGAGCTAGAAAATATTTAAGATGACTTTCATATAAATCAGCTTAAACCATTTAAATGCTTCTCTCTTTTGGTAGGCTAAACATCAGCAATTTCATACGATTCAACCTAATATATTCAAAATGAGAAAAATTGTATTTGAAGTATCAATTCAGTCGCTCAGTTATGTCCTACTCTTTGCGACGCCAAGAATTGTAGCACCCCAGGCTTCCCTGTCCATAGTAGGCCAGGCGTCCCTGTCCATCACCAATTCCCAGAGACTGCTCAAACTCATGTCCATCGAGTTGGTGATGCCATCCAACCATCTCATCCTCTGTTGTCGCCTTCTCCTCCTGCCTTCAATCTTTCCCAGCATTAGGATATTTTCCAATGAATCAGCTGTTCACATCAGGTGGCAAAAGTATTGGAGTTTCAGCTTCAGCATCAGTCTGTCCAAAGAATATTCAGGACTCATTTCCTTTAGGATGGACTGGTTGGATCTCCTTGCAGTCCAAAGGACTCCCAAGAGTCTTCTCCAATTCTACAGTTCAAAAGCATCAATTCTTCAGGACTCGGTTTTCTTTATAGTCCAACACTCACATCCATACATGACTACTGGAAAAACCATAGCTTTGACTAGATGGACCTTTCTTGGCAAAGTAACGTCTCTGCTTTTTAATATACTGTCTAGGTTGGTCATAGCTTTTCTTCCAAGGAGTAAGTGTCTTTTAATTTCATGGCTGCAGTCACCATCTGCAGTGATTTTGGAGCCCCCCCCCCAAAAATAAAATCAGTCACTGTTTCCACTGTTTCCCCATCTATTTGCCATGAAGTGATGGGACTGGATACCATGATCTTAATTTTTTGAATGCTGGGTTTTAAGCCAAGTTTTTCACTCTCCTCTTTCACTTTCATCAAGAGGCTCTTTAGTTTTTCTTCGCTCTCTGCCGTTAAGGATGGTGTCATCTGCATATCTGAGGTTATTGATATTTCTCCCAGCAATCTTGATTCCAGCTTGTGTTTCATCCAGCCCGGCATTTTGCATGATGTACTCTGCATATAAGTTTAATACGCAGGGCGACAATATACAGCCTTGACGTACTACTTTCCCAATTTGGAACCAGTCCGTTGTTCCATGTCTGGTTCTGTTGCTTCTTGACCTCCATACAGATTTCTCAGGAGGCAGGTAAGGTGGTGTGGTATACCCATCTCTTTAAGAATTTTTCAGTTTGTTGTGATCCACACAATCAAAGGCTTTGGCGTAATCAATAAAGCAGAAGTAAATATTTTTCTGGAAGTCTCTTGCTTTTTCTATGATCCAATGAACGTTGGCAATTTGATCTCTGGTTCCTCTGCCTTTTCTAAATCCAGCTTGAACATCTGGACGTTCTTGGTTCACATACTGTTGAAACCTCCCTTGGAGAATTTTAAGCATTACTTTGCTAGCATGTGAGATGAATACAATTGTGTGATAGTTTGGCATTGCCTTTCTTTGGGACTGGAATGAAAACAGACCTTTTCCAGTCTTGTGGCCACTGCTGAGTTTTCCAAAATTTGCTGGCATATTGAGTGCAGCACTTTCACAACATCATCTTTAAGGATTCGAAATAGCTCAACTGGAATTCCATCACCTCCACTAGCTTTGTTCGTATCTGAAGTATTGGCTTGGCCAAAAAGTTTGTTTGGGTTTTTTTTGCAAGATGTTACAGAAAAACCTGAATGAACCTTATGACCAACCCAAAGCAGAGCTAAAGAATTCAGGGCAAACGTGATCAAGTGGTTCATATTCTTCAGGAAGCATCAGAAGTCTTTGAGCACAGAATCCCATCCTTTTACCCCTTTGCACATGTGGAGAACGTGACACACTGAGTCTCAAGTTACCTTCCCTAACAGGAACCAGTTTTGTGTTCCTGGTGAGGTAGAGGGCTCTCTGCCCTCATAGGCAGCCATGCCAGGGCAACATTAACCCAGTTTGGGAAGTTTGAAGAGCTTTACAATGAAAGCAGAACCCAGTAATAACACACATGCAATGTTACTGCTAAGAGCAATTTCACAGCTTCTGAATAATAAACTGTTAGTGATTTCACAAGCTTTTTTGTCCAATTTTCCTTGTTCTGTCTTAAAAAGATGCCATTTGGAGACAGAGTTCATCAAGTTCTTTCAGGATAATTAATTCCAACTATTCCACATCACTGCTTACATACTGCGCTGCCTGGAAATTGCTTGTGGGGATAAATGACATGAGCAAGATTTTGATTATGCCTTCACAGATAGAAAATAAAATAGCCAGCACAAACTGCACACATGGGAGCATGGTTGTTAGGGCAAGTTCATGGGGTGCCTCCAAAGGCAGGTTAGGGAGTTTGGGCTTCACTCTGAGTCCAGTGGTGAACCCTGAGAGCTTGAGAGTGGGTGCTACAATACAATGGTAGGAAGCTGACGTGGAGGGATGAACAGGTGATGGACAGGAGACAGCCTGCTAGGCTATTAGTATAAAAGTTATGGTGAGAGTGAAAATGTTCTTGAGCTATGCTACTGGCTGTCAGAGTAGAAAGAAATAGTGGAAGGAGGAGGAGAGGATGGACCAGAGGAATCAAAAAAGGTTGGGGCTAATACTCTGATGTAAATGCTGGTCTTGGAAGGAGAAAGTTTTATACAGATACTAAAGCCACTGGGGGATGGGGGTATTTATCCTACTCAATACTCACAACTGGATGGATTACACTTTGTTTTTGTTTGCATGTGTGTCTTTTTTAAATTTAATTGAACAACAGGACCCAGCGTATAGCACAGAGAACTGTACTCAATATTCTGTAATAGCCTATACAGGAAAAGAATCTGAAAAAGAATGGATATATGTATACATATAACTGAATCACTTTGCTGTACACTTGAAATGAATACATTGTTAATCAATGATACCCCAATATAAAATAAAAATCAAATTTAAAAAATAATAAATACACTTTGATTTCAAGTATCTCACAGCAAGAACACTGTGTTTCAATACATTGTTTATTATAAGATCTGCTCTATTTCTATTTGGTTCCATGGGTATAATTACACAAATTTGGACTAATGGATGGAGGTCTGGAAATAAGAATCTTACCTTAGTTTGCCATTCATTTTGTTTTGATTGAGGTGAAATTCACATAATAGAAAACCAACCATTTTACAGTGAACAATTCAGTGGTATTTAGTATTGTGTTGGCCAAAAAGTTTATTTGGGTTATAGAAAAACCAACCCAATATATTACAATATTGTGTAACTACAGCTTCCATCTCCAAAGCCATTAGTTTTTTTAAAAAATAACAATACCACTGTTACCATATTGGGTTACCATCATGAGGATAACACACATAAGTATTAAAAACTGGTTATCAAACTAGACCATTAACTGACCATATGCCAGACACCAGAGATACACAGACACACAAATGAGTTATTTTAAGTGTTGTGGCAGGAATTGTATTCTAAAAATAGGCGCCCTGGAGTTTCACAACATATTAAATTCAGAAAATGAATTATTCTACTGATATCTTTGATATAAATCTTATAAAAGGATGCCTCACATTCCTTTTATATGGTTACAAGAAGAATAGCTGTTGAGTTTTTTAAAAGGGCTAAAAGAAGACTTCAACATGCCATACCTTATTGGGATAGCTGGACGCTTCCTTCCCAGATCAGCCTCAAAGAGGAAACCTTCCACAGCGATAAATAAAAACTGTGCAAATGTCACAATGTTCCCACATCCTGGATGTTTCCTGTGGAGTGTATAACAGAAAGAAAAAAAAAAAAGCACAGAAAACCGAGATAAAGGGCATTAAGACATGTTTTACTGATAGTTCAGAATAACAGGGAAGATGGATTTCTATTACCCACTGTCCGTCTTTATCCCAGTTTCCATATCCCACGGATCTCACTAACACAGCAACGGACCCACAGAGAAGAACATCAGCTTTCTTCCTTCACTATTCCGAGGGTGTAGCAGGCCAGGAGGAAGAACCACTCTAGTAATATTGCTTGTTCCTAGAACTATGATACAACTTTCCCAGTGAACTGTAGGGAGTTGGTCATAGGTTTTCATTGGGATCCTCACTTAACCAAGAGGGCTTTAGTCCACATCCTCGTCAGCTTGGGCACAAAGCCCAGGGACAGAAATATGCTCAGGTCTCCTGTAATGTTTGGGCTTCCCTGTGGCTCAGCTGGTAAAGAATCCACCTGTAATGTGGGAGACCTGGGTTCGATCCCTGGGTTGGAAAAATCTCCTGGAGAAGAAAGGCTACCCACTCCAGTATTCTGGCCTGGAGAATTCCATGGACTGTATAGTTCATGGGGTCACAAAGTGACACAACTGAGCCACTTTCACTATGACCTGTAATGTTTAAATATCCTCCCGACCAGTAATCTCTAAGACTTCTGTCAATCAAAGACTCCTGTCCAGTGTTGACCACAAGAATACTACCTTAGGCAGAGACCCCATGGGAGCAATAACTGGTTGGGGTGAGGGGGCACGGAATCTTACTCTTTTTCTAAGTATAAAGCACAGGATAAACATAGAGCATGTAAGTCCATTTATAGGGTATCTGCAGAGGGATGACTAGGGGAAAAAAATGCCTACAAAGGGTCTTTTATGGGCACTGGGGGAGGGGCAATGATGAAGACAAGACTGAGGAGCACTGCTACAGTCTACCACCAGTCTCCACCCTCCTTAACACAAATGTGCTAGGCACTCAACGTACATCCCTGGAATTCACTGGAATCTCTTCAGTCATCTATGTAAGGGTTGGGGAATCTTCCACAGTGACACTCAGGAACAAATCTACAAGGTAGTAAAATTCCTCTGACATCCCTCTTGAGGCACTTTGTGAAAGTTAGTTACTTAATATGTGTGGTTTGTTTTAAGCTTCATTTAGCATCATGTAGTGCTGCCCCATCACTGGAAGAAGGACAAAGTGAGCAGTTGTCTTTGTTTTCCTGAGTCCTCCACAGTCCTCACATTACCATTATTCCCATATTATGAAACAGAGCCTCCCAATTCTGTATCTTCATCTTAACCAAAGACATTTACTCAAGCCTAGTGATTAAACAATTATTATATATTAAAATAATGTTATTTATTAACAACTCCATTCTCTACTGGTGGTGTGTGTATGCTCAGTTCCTCAATCATGCCCTACTCTTTGTGACCCACTAGGGACTGTAGCCCACCAGGCTCCTCTGTCCATGGGATTCTCCAGGCAAGAATACTGGAGTGGGTTGCCATGCCCTCCTCCAGGGCATCTTCCTGACCCAGGAATTGAACCCACATCTCCTGCACCTACTGCATTGTGGGTGGATTCTTTGCTGCCGAGTCACCAGGGAAGCCCCTTTTGGTGGTATTAATATTAAATAGCAATCCCAAGGATTGCATTCTTAAATTCACTAAATAAAAATAAACAATGCCAAGCATAAGCCATTCCTGTATGGAGCTGTGCTTTCCATCTGAAGCGAAACTGTTGCTTCTCTCCAGGCTCTACTGCTTGTGAAGGTTTCCTTGAAAACTACTGCTCTGTATTCAGCGATCTCTTTTGGCACTCCTTATGTTTGAGGGGCAGAGCGAAACATTGCAGGAATCCATACATAATCATGTAAGTCATTTCCCTCAGTCAAGGAACTAATCAAGACTATGAGCCTAAATATAAATGACAGGAGAGGGAACTTCAGCTTTAGCACAGTGCTCTTCAGCTCCGGCTGACATGAAAGTGAAAGTTGCTCAGTCATGTCTGACTCTGTGACCCTGTGGACTCTACAGTCCATGGAATTCTCCAGGCCAGAATACTGGAGTGGGTAGCCTTTCCCTTCTCCAGGGAATCTTCCTAACCCAGGTCTCCTGCATTGCAGGCAGACTCTTCATCAGCTGAGCCACAAGGGAAGCCCAAGAATACTGGAGTGGGTAGCCCCGATCCCTTCTTCAGCAGATCTTCCAGACCCAGGAATCAAACTGGGGTCTCCTGCATTGCAGGCAGATTCTTTACCAGCTGAGGCACAAGGGACTCAAGCTAGGCTGCTCTTTAAAAACCCATAAGCCACTATGGAAAACAGTGTGGAGGTTCCTTAAAAAGCTGCAAATAGACCTGCCATATGACCCGGCAATCCCACTGCTGGGCATATACACCAAGGAAACCAGAACTGAAAGAGCCACGTGTACCCCAATGTTCATCGCTGCATTGTTTACAATAGCTAAGACATGGAAACAACCTAGATGCCCATCAACTGACGAATGGATAAGAAAGCTGTGGTATATATACACAATGGAATATTACTCAGCATTAAAAAAAATTCATTTGAAGCAATTCTACTCAGATGGACGAAACTGGAGCCCATTATCCAGAGTGAAGTAAGCCAGAAGCAAAAACAACAATACAGTATATTAACACATATATATGGAATTTAGAAAGACAGTAATGAGAACCCAACATGGGAGACAACAAAAGGAACGCAGATGTATAGAATAGACTTGTGGACTTTGTGGATGAGGGTAAGGGTGGGATGAGATGGGAGAAGGGCATTGAAGCATGTTAATTGTCATGTGTCTAATCAATCGCCAGCCCAGGATTGATGCTCGGGACTGGTGCAGCGAGATTTCCCGGGGGGGAGGGAGGAGGGAGGGGGGACCCGGAGGGGAAGCATATGTAAACCCATGGTGATATCATGACAATGTATGGCAAAAACAATAATAAAAAAAAATAAATAAATAAATAAAAAAAATAAAAGTTCATTAGAGGAGAATTATCAAATTTACGTGTTTACACGTACAAATGTTTGACATTCAACTATATTTTACAGAAAATTTAACAACAGCTGCCTGCTTGTGCAGAAATCAATACTATATGTATAGAATATATATTGCAGGGAAAAAGTAAAAAAAAAAAAAAAAAAATTCATTTGAAGCAATTCTACTCAGATGGACGAAACTGGAGCCCATTATCCAGAGTGAAGTAAGCCAGAAGCAAAAACAACAATATAGTATATTAACGCATATATATGGAATTTAGAAAGACAGTAACGAGAACCCAACATGGGAGACAACAAAAGGAACGCAGATGTATAGAATAGACTCGTGGACTTTGTGGATGAGGGTAAGGGTGGGATGTTATGGGAGAAGGGCATTGAAGCATGTTAATTGTCATGTGTCTAATCAATCGCCAGCCCAGGATTGATGCTCGGAACTGGTGCAGCGAGATTTCCCGGGGGGGAGGGAGGAGGGAGGGGGGTT